>CM046044.1:44643825-45255547 GCA_025215565.1 Flaveria ramosissima
CCAAGAGAGTTTTACGGAATTTTCCTATCAACAATTACCTATTTTCAACAATTAGCATCATGCCCTAATACTATTTATTTTGTTGTTCTCAAATAGTATTTAGACTATTTACATTATGAAACTATGGTTATAGTTTCTATATTAAGGACCATATACTACTAGATCATGTCAAGTCTAACAAACTTTGGCTTATTTCAGCATGATAAACTATAATATAATTGACCATGATCAACAGTGCCAACAAAGATGAATAGGAGAAGATGTACCTGTATTTTAAGGACTTTATAGTAAATTGTACTTTATAGTTTTCTTAAAGTTTTATTTTCAATTTTGGTATTAGATACAATCTATGATCTCATTCTATTTTAATAAAAAATAAACATAAACAAAAAAATGAGATCAAAGAAGTTGGTCAAATAGTGGTTTTGGGTTACACAATATTATTCTCTTAGACCATCTACAATGTGAATTGGTAAAAACTCAATTGAATTCATTCATAAATAGCCAATATATATTCATAAGGATGAAAGCAAATAATCAGGTCTAATTCTAGAGAACTAACTAAGGAAATAATATAATAGAATATTAACTATAACAGCTATACAAAACATACATTAATGAAGAATATAATCGCCTAAATATGTGTGACATATATTCGGTTAATACGCCCCCTCAATTGCAACAGGAGAGTATCGGAGGAAAAGACTGGATTTGAAGCGGTTGAATAGATGTCTTGAGAGCCCTTTTGTAAAGATGTCAGCATATTGTAAATCTCCTTGCACGTGGAGGACATGAAGAGCACCGATGCAAACTTTTTCACGAACAAAATGAATGTCGATCTCGATGCGCTTAGTCAGTTGATGCTGAATCGGATTTTTTGAGAGATACACAATAGAAAAACATTGTCAAAGAATATAATCGGATTTTTTGAGAGATGTTGAATCGGATTTTTTGAAGGCGTAATAAGCATGCCATAAACAGGCACACCGGCTGAACAGCATAGGAAATATCGGGTCTAGTGAATGTGAGGTATTACAGGGCACCTGCCAAGCTCCTATATAACCTACCATCACCAAGTGGAGCACCAGCTGTAGCACTAAGTTTTGACTTAGTGTCGGCCAAAGTGAAGTAGGGCTTGCAATTTTGGATGTCACCTCATGATGGAATATCAACTGCATATATGCCCCTTGAGAGAGAAATAACCCATCTTTTCTCTTTATGACCTGGATGCCGAGAAAGTGGTAGAAATGGCCAAGATCTGTCATTGCAAACTCAGATGACAAAGAAGAAATAAGCCATGTGTGAACCCTTTTTGTAAACAAAGAGGGACGAGTCACCGACGGTGGTGCGAAAACCACACCGTAAAATGGAAGTGGCGAATAGGTGATAACACGCATGGGGAGCCTCTTTCAGATCGTAGAGTGACTTCTTGAGGCGACACACATGAGTAGGGAAGTTATCATCCACAAATCCAGGTGGTTGAAACATATATCTGTGGTCTCATCTAAGTTCCTACGCAAAAAAAAAATTTTGACGTCCAATTGATGTATAAGACATTTTTGATGTCTAGTGAAGGTGAGGTATTGTAGGGCACCTACCTTGCTCCTATATAAGGTACAATCAACAAGTGGAGCACCAGCCGTAGCACTAGGTTTTGAATGAGTGTCGGCCGGAGTGGAGTAGGGCTTGCAATTTTGCATGTGAGCTCATGATAGAATATCAGCCGCATATGCCCCTTGAAAGAAATAAGCCATTTGTTCTTTTTGTGACCTAGATGCCGAAGTGGTATAAGTGGCCAAGATATGTCATTGCACACTCAGATGACAAAGAAGAAATGACTTGTAATAACCTATCATCAAAAGCTGTGAGTATAATATCATCAACATACAACAAAAAATAAGAGCACAACCCTCGGCTGCAGGGCTAAGAACGATAGAAAGGCAAGTAGGTCACGATCGAAGAAAGACAGAAAAGGTAGGTAGAATGGAGCAGTCAAGCAGATTGCAAGAAGAAAGTCGGTGATTGGAACGGTGGAGCCCTTGCGTTGTTCCAAGTGATCAAAGAATTGAAGATAAGCAAGCAGTTCATTGAAAAAAGGGAGGGAGCACCGGAATTGCGGAAATAGAGAGGCAATTGTCATAGGAGACAAGTAAGGTGGTGGAATTAAATACAAGGAAGCAAGCAACCAGGGAGCAGAAGATGTTTGTTTTTTTTGTCAAAATTAATTCTAACTCGGGTCGAAAACAGAAAGAGTGAAGCAGGCAAGAAATCGAGCACATAGTAAAATCAAGCACCATACTAGCATGGTGACTTAATAGAAAGGCAAGCAGCCTGGCTAGCACCTGAAAAAGTCATTGCTGGAAGTACGAAGGAAGCAGGCAATCAAGTAAGAAATTTTTTTTCAAGAAGACGGGTGTTTCGGGCCAAGTTTCGGGGTTGAAAAGGTGATCAAATTGCGCCTGATTACAGTGTTAGCAGCTACAAGAATAGGGCAGCAAGCATGACAGCAGTTTGGTAATTCGGGTTCGGAATCGCGGCCGATAATGGCATATGAATCATGGGTTCTAAGCAAGTTTATGAGAATGAAAGCAAGAAAAAGAAAGATAGCAAGAGTAAGAGCAAGAGCAGCAAGAAAGTAAGAAAGATAGCAAGTAAGATGATTCGAAGCAAGCAAGCAAGAGAGGATCGAATCAAGAAAGAATATTAGCAAGAAGACCGGTTTTGATTATAGCAAGAATGAGCAAGACTAAGCAAGAAACGCAACAAGATTAAGCAAGTAACGAAGATAAGCAAGAAAAGAAGCAAGTCCAAGAATCAAGGGGGTGAATGTTGGGTTAATATTGATTGGGTCAAGTCGGGTCACGGGTCGAAGGGGTCAGCTAGTTTTAAGTAGTTTAAAGTTGACAAAGTCATGGGTTAGTTGTGTAATTTGGTAACTAAAAACGAGAGATAGTATCATAGTAGCAAGAAGATAGGAGTCAGTTGTTCCCATGATTTAGTCCACGTTATGCATGTAGTTTATATATATGTATGTTGAGTTTTGAATAAAAACAAGTAGAAAGAGTTGAGTAGTAATCTTTTAGTGTGTGTTTCTTGGGCCTGAACCAACAAGGCAGGTTACACCAAAATAAAGCTAAAACATGCAAGCAAAAGACCCAGATTAGTCTCTAGACCTCAAACTAAATCTTGGGTTTTGACGAAAAAGAAACGGAAGCCATTCACAAATAGCAGTGAGACGTAAAGCAATACACAAACATGGAATTGACTTTACCACAATATGCAGCTTATAGGTTTGAAAATACCTCTGAAGTACGTTCTCGATAAGAAGTTCTAGACAAGAATGATAGCAGTGACTCAGCATTTTCTGCAGCAGTATGATATTTTACATCATATTTGGGCTCGACAAAATGTATGACCCTCCTACAAGAAAATTAGAAGATATCATTTGTTGTGTTGAATAAAGAAACATTAATCTTATTTATGATCAACAATAATGTAAGCTAAAAGTGAAAGCAAATAACCTAAGACACAACCTAAACCTATTAACTTAATAGCTACAGATAAATCATATGCATTAGTAACTTTTTTAATCCCTGTTCTGCAGCCACCCAGTGACAGTCAAAGATTGCACCAGATGACTGTTGTGTTGAATAAAGAAACATTAATCTTATTTATGATCAACAATAATGTAAGCTAAAAGTGAAAGCAAATAACCTAAGACACAACCTAAACCTATTAACTTAATAGCTACAGATAAATGATCATATGCATTAGTAACTTTTTTAATCCCTGTTCTGCAGCCACCCAGTGACAGTCAAAGGTTGCACCAGATCAATGTGGCATCTTTGTAAGTTTTCTCACTAACAAACTGATTATTTGGATTGTTTCACAATAAGTACAAGTAGGAAGGTAGTTTACCAGTGTTGCGCATTCTTCAGCAAGTCCAGGTCCAGCTGCAAAATGTAAGCCCAGGCCAAGTTCTATAAAAAAAACTCGATAACATACAACATCAACCTCGAGATTGCAAGGGTTTCCTTTACATAAGAAACTAAAGTTAATGGGTCTGGGAAATGTAAACTCTGATGTTCAATTACATAATAACATCTAGGAACTTGATTAAGAGTTGCAACAGCATCCCCACTTTCAGTGGGAATACACCAAGATCCATAATAGCCGACTCCGGCCAATACATAACAGATGATATCTTCTAGTGATATCTTCTAATGGAACTTTATTCCTTCACTAACCTTCCAGGGTTGATAACTGAGCCTTGTGGCCTACAATACCCAGACTTTTAAGTAAGAAAACTGATGGTTTCAATATGTAGACTCTAAAATTGGTTAGACACTCTAAAATATAGACCAAAACTAGTTTCAAGACGTGTGAATTCTATCTAAAATATGTCCCAAAAAACACCTGCAAAATGCCTACATCAGTGAAGCTGCACCTGTAAATACCTTAAAGCTGGTTTCAAATTCCAAAACATGCAAGTGATTGACCAAAAGTAGTTTCTAGTCCTCAATATATGCAAAAAAAAAAACCGAAAATAGCCTAAGTCAGGCAGGTTACACCAAAATAAAGCTAAAACATGCAAGCAAAAGACCCAGATTAGTCTCTAGACCTCAAACTAAATCTTGGGTTTTGACGAAAAAGAAACGGAAGCCATTCACAAATAACAGTGAGACGGAAAGCAATACTCAAACATGGAATTGACTTTACCATAATATGCAGTCTATAGGTTTGAAAATACCTCTGAAGCACGTTCTCAACAAGAATGATAGCAGTGACTCAAAGCATTTTCTGCAGCAGTATGATATTTTACATCATATTTTGGCTCGACAAAATGTATGACCCTCCTACAAGAAAATTAGAAGATAGTCTGATTATTATTATTAAGTTTATTGAAAACCAATATCACTGCAACTCCCCATCATATTATTCACTGATCACCGCAGATCATATACTAATGAATAAGTGGAAGCATTCTCATGAATTTGACCCGTTACCCAACATGCCCATTTTACCACATGTGACATCAAGCATATACAATAGGAACTAACATGTGAACACAAAAATACAGTGTAGGTACCTTCTGATTTGGATATGATGAATGTATATTGTCATCTTCCTTATCAACTGTAAAAAAAGGTATCCCAAGTTCATAGTCATTCTGGTCATTTGTTACTTCGGAAGCGGTTTCTTGACCATATCTCTCAGGTGAAGATTGCTTTTATAGGCTACTTATAGATGCATTAGTCTCATCTTTGTCATCTCCCTGCATACAAAGACATAAAACAGAATTGTGCAGCAGATTTAGGACTCTTTAACACTGATTGGTTCACTAAGATTCAATGCATTGTTAATGATCCCATAGTACTCACCTTATAATTAATCAACATATACCATCACCATCCATTGAATGATCATCATCCTTAGTTGTGCCTTCTTTATCTTCCTGCAAAATGTTCTAAAGAATCAATAAGTAAATGACAGTAGAACTAAAACTGCTGTTCTAGTTGAGGATGATAGCTTAAGTTTTCAGAATCAAATCAAGACAATGAAGATCCCTAATAAGAAACAAGAAAACATATAACAACAATATATAACAAATGGATTCAGTAAAGTACATAATCAAAAGCTAACATCAACATATACCATCACCATCCATTGAATGATCATCATCCTTAGTTGTGCCTTCTGTATCTTCCTGCAAAATGTTCTAAAGAATCAATAAGTAAATGACAGAACTAAAACTGTTGTTCTAGTTGAGGATGATAGCTTAAGTTTTTAGAATCACATCAAGACAATGAAGATCCCTAATAAGAAACAAGAAAACATATAACAACAATATAACAAATGGATTCAGTAAAATATATAATCAAAAGCTAACATCAAAATTCCGTATGATTATAAGCAACGAAGCATTTGTGTGTTAAGACCGATAGATAAATGAAGTATATCATTAAAATTAAACTTTAAAAGGTAACAACAAAGGGCTTTCATAGAACAGAATAGTGCAGATACAGGACTCTTTTCCAGCTGATTGGTTCACTAAGATTAAACGCATTGTTAATGATCCAATAGTACTCACCTTACAATTAGTCCATTAATGAATCATCATCTGTGGTTCATGTGCAAACTGTTCTAAACAATCAATAATTGAATAACAAAACAATTAAAAATGTAGATGTTGTTCTAGTTGATATCAATTCAAGGGATCATTCATAACTAAATTAAACCTTGCAATGATATAGATTCTGAGAACCTTCCAAAACCAGAAACGACCATGAACTTTGAGGATGATAGCTTAAGTTTTCAGAATCAAATCAAGATAATGACGATACAATAAGAAACATGAAAATATCACTTCCAAGATAATAGTCTGATTATTATTATTATTATTATTATTATTATTATTATTATTATTATTATTATTATTATTATTATTATTATTATTATTATTATTATTATTATTATTATTATTATTATTATTATATAGTCTGATTATAGTCTGATTATTATTATTATTATTATTATTATTATTATTATTATTATTATTATTATTATTATTATTATTATAGTCTGATTATTATTATTATTATTATTATTATTATAGTCTGATTATAGTCTGATTATTATTATTATTATTTATTATTATTATTATTATTATTATTATTATTATTATTATAGTCTGATTATAGTCTGATTATTATTATTATTATTATTATTTATTATTATTATTATTATTATTATTATTATTATTATAGTCTGATTATAGTCTGATTATTATTATTATTATTATTATTATTATTATTATAGTCTGATTATAGTCTGATTATAGTCTGATTATAGTCTGATTATTATTATTATTATTATTATTATAGTCTGATTATAGTCTGATTATAGTCTGATTATTATTATTATTATTATTATTATTATTATTATTATAGTCTGATTATAGTCTTATTATAGTCTGATTATTATTATTATTATTATTATTATTATTATTATTATAGTCTGATTATAGTCTGATTATAGTCTGATTATTATTATTATTATTATTATTATTATTATTATTATAGTCTGATTATAGTCTGATTATTATTATTATTATTATTATTATTATAGTCTGATTATAGTCTGATTATTATTATTATTATAGTCTTATTATAGTCTGATTATAGTCTGATTATAGTCTGATTATTATTATTATTATAGTCTGATTATAGTCTGATTATTATTATTATTATAGTCTTATTATAGTCTGATTATAGTCTGATTATAGTCTGATTATTATTATAATGATATAATGATAATAATAATGATAATAAGACTATAATAATAATAATAATGATAATAAGACTATAATAGTCTGATTATAGTCTGATTATAGTCTGATGATGATTATTATTATTATTATTATTATTATTATAGTCTGATTATAGTCTGATTATTATTATTATTATTATTATTATTATAGTCTGATTATAGTCTGATTATTATTATTATTATTATTATTATAGTCTGATTATAGTCTGATTATAGTCTGATTATTATTATTATTATTATTATAGTCTGATTATAGTCTGATTATAGTCTGATTATTATTATTATTATTATTATAGTCTGATTATAGTCTGATTATAGTCTGATTATTATTATTATTATTATTATTATTATTATTATTATTATAGTCTGATTATAGTCTGATTATTATTATTATTATTATTATTATTATTATTATTATAGTCTGATTATAGTCTGATTATAGTCTGATTATTATTATTATTATTATTATTATAGTCTGATTATAGTCTGATTATTAGTCTGATTATTATTATTATTATTATTATTATAGTCTGATTATTATTATTATTATTATTATTATAGTATTATTATTATAGTCTTATTATTATTATGATTATGATAATGATAATGATAATGATAATGATAATAATAAGACTATAATAATAATAATAAGACTATAATAATAATAAGTCTGATTATAGTCTGATTATAGTCTGATTATTATTATTATTATTATTATTATTATTATTATTATTATAGTCTGATTATAGTCTGATTATTATTATTATTATTATTATTATTATTATTATTATTATTATTATTATTATTATTATTATTAGTCTGATTATTATTATTATTATTATTATTAGTCTGATTATTATTATTATTATTATCTGATTATTATCATTATATTATATCATTATAGTCTTATCATTATAGTCTCATTATCATTATAGTCTCATTATCATTATAGTCTCATTATCATTATAGTCTCATTATCATTATAGTATTATTATTATCATTATTATAGTATTATTATTATTATTATCATTATTATTATTATTATTATTATTATTATTATTATAGTCTCATTATCATTATAGTATTATTATTATCATTATTATAGTATTATTATTATTATTAGTCTGATTATTATCATTATAGTCTTATCATTATAGTCTTATCATTATAGTCTCATTATCATTATAGTCTCATTATCATTATAGTCTCATTATCATTATAGTCTCATTATCATTATAGTCTCATTATCATTATAGTCTCATTATCATTATAGTCTCATTATCATTATAGTCTCATTATCATTATTATTATTATTATTATTATTATTATTATTATTATTATTATTATTATTATTATTATTATTATTATTATTATTATTATTATTATTATTATTATTATTATTATTATTATTATTATTATTATTATTATTATTATTATTATTATTATTATTATTATTATATTATTATTATTCTTATTATTATTATTATTATTATTATTATTATTATTATTATTATTATTATTATTATTATTATTATTATTATTATTATTATTATTATTCTTATTATTATTATTATTATTATTATTATTATTATTATTATTATTATTATTATTATTATTATTATTATTATTATTATTATTATTATTATTATTATTATTATTATTATTATTATTATTATTAAACTTATTGAAAACCAATATCACTGCAAAACCAGAAACGACCATGAACTTTGACCAGTTGATTTTCATAGGTTTAATTACAGAAAACTCAATCACTGATCACGCAAATCACTTCTTGACCAGTTGACCCGTTACCCAACATGCCCATTTTACCACATCTGACATCAATGATCAAATATACAATAGGAACTAACATGTGAACAAAAAAACAGAGTGTAGGTACCTTCTGATTTGGATATTATGAATGTATATTGTCATCTTCTTTATCATCTGTAAAAAAAGTTATCCCAAGCTCATAGTCATTCTGTTCATTTGTTACTTCTGAAACGGTTTCTTGACCATATCTCCCGGGTGAAGATTGCTTTTATAGGCTACTCATATATGCATTAGTCTCATCTTTGTCATCTCCCTGCATACAAAGACATAAAACAGAATTGTGCAGCAGATTTAGGACTCTTTTACAACTGATAGGTTCACTAAGATTCAATGCATTGTCCCATAGTACTCACCTTATAATTAATCCACATATACCATCACCATCCATTGAATGATCATCATCCTTAGTTGTGCCTTCTTTATCTTCCTGCAAAATGTTCTAAAGAATCAATAGGTGAATAACAGAACAACTAAAACTGCAGATGTTGTTCTAGTTGATATCCATTCATATATGATCATTCATAAACTAAATTAAACCTGCACTGATATAGAACCTGAGAACCTTCCAAAAACAGAACCGACTATGAATTTTGAAGATGATAGCTTAAGATTTCAGAATCAAATCAAGACAATGAAGATTCCTAATAAGAAACAAGAAAACATTAACAACAAAAGATAACAAATACATTAAGTAAAGTATATAATCAAAGCTAACATCAAAATTCTGTATGTATATAAGCAGCAAAGCATTTGTGCCTTAAGGCCGATGGATGAATAAAAGTATATCATCAAATTAAAATCTAAAAGGTAACAACAAAGGGCTTTCATAGTTTGATATACCAGATTAACAAATAAGTAAAGTAAATCTTAGTAACTTAAGCCATCACTTTCATAGTTTCATATACCAAGGAATCAGAAACTACAAAAGATAACAAATACATTAAGTAAAGTATATAATCAAAGCTAACATCAAAATTCTGTATGTATATAAGCAGCAAAGCATTTGTGCCTTAAGGCCGATGGATGAATAAAAGTATATCATCAAATTAAAATCTAAAAGGTAACAACAAAGGGCTTTCATAGTTTGATATACCAGATTAACAAATAAGTAAAGTAAATCTTAGTAACTTAAGCCATCACTTTCATAGTTTCATATACCAAGGAATCAGAAACTACAACCAAATTAGTAAATCAAACCAGAAACTACAAAGAAAAGCCTGTAAAATCAACGAGCAATTCAAAACAACAAACAAGAGAAGAGAGATTAAGACCAGATAACAGAGGAAATTACCCGATCAAATCTGTAGGAGAGAAAACGCTAATTTGAGTGAAATGCTACTGCAAAACGTGCACGAAAATCCGATCAAAACCCCCATTTAAAGATATCTTTAACGATGGACGGTGAATTTGATGAGAAATCGAAATGGGGAAGAGAGGGTTTTACAGGCGTTATAGGGGGAGAAGGGGTTTTATAGGATTTTCTCTAGATATTGAACCGTTATCTAACGTCATTATATTAACGCGTGATCTTAACGCCATTAATTTTGAACCGTTATCTAACGTTACTATTCCTATACTTTTTACTAGGTATTCTTTTTCATGTTTTGTGTTAAATTTTATAAATGAACTATATATTTTCAGAGATATTGTTAACTTATTAAAGATTAAAACTTCTCTTATATAACTTATCTAGTGGGTTCAAGTTTTATTTCTGATTTCAATGTTGTTTTAGTGTTTTTTTTAACGGATAATTGGATCACCGACGGGTTATTGGCTCACTCGATTATCTCCATTACTTAAGTACGAAATCTCGGTCATGAGAAAACCAGTTGGCTCAACCTGAACATCCCCACTTTTTTTTTTTTCAGTGAGTCTTGAACCTAAAATTTCCACCTATTTTATTGAAGTCATGAGGTAGTTAATAATAATCACTTGTGTTAAGGTTCATTATTGGTAATGTTATTGATATTTTTTTGTAAATGTTTATTCTTTTAATATCAAGTAGGTTAAATTGAAGATGTATAAGACTCTGTTGTTATTCAGTGAATTGCTTTCTTTTAACCTTCGGAATAAGAGGAAGGTTGTGACGGAGGTGGATGGTTGGCGGTATCTCTACACTTGTGTGCCGATTTCACACCACTAGAATACGTTTAATCATAGTTTGTTTGAGCCAGTTCCTCGTAGCTATCTTTTTTTATGGGTTACCTAATAAACATTCTATATGTACATATATCATGTATAAAAGACTATGTGGATATTTTTATTTCGAGTTTCAAATTGAATCCAAGTCACACAGTGGATATTCAGTTCGAATACGATATTAGAATTCAAATCAAATTAGATTTGAATTATATTCCATTGTCCAACCTCTCTTATTTATACCAAAACCGAAGTGAGAGAATTTATTTACAGAGAAAGAAGAAGCAGCCGATGGTTGGAAGTTGTGTTTTATAGGTTGTATAAAATAAATAGTAAACATATGAGACAACAACTACTTACATTATGTTAGTATGTATAATAGTAAAAATGTGGTTGACTCGCATATCTTGGATGGATAACGTCATCACCCCGTAACACTTTTTTTTTAATATATTTGCGTGTGATTTTATTTATAACTTGTACATAAACATCACTACAACACCTCTATCACATCAACATTGTGAATTTTAAAATATCGATATTGACTTTAGTAATTGGTTGGTACAAAGAATATGGGATTGAGCGTATGACGGTATAAGCAAAAATTGTTAGTGTTATGTAGTCGTCATTAAACATATGCTGGTGATTTATTTTAAATATATGTCTTCACTTACACATGTATTATAAATACATTAAGGTTGAAACCACTCAAATGAAATCGCTGACAATGAATTTAGAATTTACTAGTATGTCCCACATAGACCTAAAGTTTACCACTTTATTTGTTGATATACTTCAAGGCTCTCCGATAAAATGCTCCATGTGTGATGTTGATTGAGTCCATAAACATGTTGTTTTCCTTGCGAAACAAATGACTTGATATCATGTCACTTTCTTCTATGTATACATAAAGGACGAGACTTATTTGGTTTAGTGTCGTTTTAGTGGATATATTGCATAGCTTATTGTCATCTTGAGTCATCGACAAAGTTGTAACATCACAAAACAATATGTTAAAAGACAATGTGTCAAAACTCCATAAACACTCAATCTGTCAAACCAATAAGTATTGATATGTATAGAGACAAAATATATGAATATATCATATGCAAATAAGATGATATAGTTGTTATTAGAAGCTTTATTACTTCTAAAATCACCATACAAACCCTCCACATTTTGTTAGAAATGACACGACTTCAACACCAAAATTTTCCTTGTGAAAGGTTACGTAACCTATCATTTGAGACCACACACTGCCACGGCCCGCGGGGCTTTTCTAAAAACTTTGATACGTGGTGTTGTTGAAGATAAAAAAAAGTTCGTTTGATTACGAAATAGTCAACGTCTAAAATAAAACTATTTGAAAAAAAATCTATAACTTATAATAAAAGACTAACTATGGGTACACATGGCGTCTTTTTAGCATGTCCACCTAAGCGTCACATGTGCATTGCCACATGTCGCTACATCCTTTAATCTTGAGTTACTATAAATTTGGAAACTATTAACTCATATCAATTACATATTAACTCTTATCAATTAGAATAAATATTATATTTATGATCAATTATTACTTTAAATTTGTTTGACATTTTTTATAAGAAATTGTTATTTATGTTAACATATAATAATTGAGTTATTAATTTTAGTATTACCGTTAACAAATTTAGTTTTATTAAAATAAAAGTTTTTGTCATATTTCTTTTGAAATAATATTGTTCTCTTAATTAATTTTAAAAATTCATGACATCTATAACTTATAATAAAAGACTAACTATGGGTACACATGGCGTCTTTCTAGCATGTCCACCTAAGCGCCACATGTGCATTGCCACATGTCGCTACATCCTTTAATCTTGAGTTACTATAAATTTGGAAACTATTAACTCATATCAATTACATATTAACTCATATCAATTAGAATAAATATTATATTTATGATCAATTATTACTTTAAATTTATTTGACATTTTTTATAAGAAATTGTTATTTATGTTAACATATAATAATTGAGTTATTAATTTTAGTATTACCGTTAACAAATTTAGTTTTATTAAAATAAAAGTTTCTGTCATATTTCTTTTGAAATAATATTGTTCTCTTAATTAATTTTAAAAATTCATGACATTATTCATATTTTCGATATTGTTTGTTTTTAACAACATTTCATTTCTATGACTTTTACTCATCCTTTATAACTTTAAATATCATTACATAAATAAGTATTTACATCTTTATGAACAATTAGTTTTTAATTTTAATTGTTTCTTGTCTTAGTTACATATCATCGTTACATACTTTTGTAGATTTTATTAAATTTGTTCATTAGTTGATATTTTTTCTTTATTTTTATGTTCAATTGTTCTACTTTCATTTGTTTCTATTGTGCAACGTCGTAATTTTTTGATATCATTATATAAAAAAAGATTCTTATTCTAATTTATCTTTTCAACATCATATATATATATATATATATATATATATATATATATATATATATATATATATATATATATATATATATATATATATATATATATATATATATATATATATATATATATATATATATATATATATATATATCATATATACATATTACTGTAATTTATTTACTCATGTGTCATTTTAAATATTGGTCAACCCGTGTAACACACGGGTCACTAACCTAGTAGTTAATATAAGTATAAATCAAAGTAAAGAAAACCATTAAAAGGAAAAAAAAGAGAAGACACTAAAAATAATTTAATTTCTTCTTAACAACAAATACTTAGTAAAAGAAAAAACAATCGAACCGCTAAAAAAGAGGAGTGAAGGTTGAAGCAAGGTGCACCTAAGGGTGAGCATTCAAAACCAATAACGAAAAAAAAACCAAAACCAAACCGAAGATAACCGAAACCGAAATAACCGATCGGTTACCCTTGATATATGGCAAAAACCGAACCATTCAGTTACGATTTCGGTTATCTTTTATACCATAACCAAAATAACCGAAACCGAACTGATTACCATATATTCATGTATTTTTTGTATGTTTTTCATTTATTTTCATATATTTAAACATATTTTCATACTCATTTCATGTATTTTTATGTATAATCTTGTATTCTACGCTTGGAACATGTATAGAACATGTCTTAACAATGAAACCAAGCTCCATAACCAAACTTATAACATCAAAATTAACAAACCGAAAATAACCGAAACCGACCGAAAACCAAACCGATACTCGGTTTCGGTTTCAGTTGATTGAATTCCAATAACCGAACCATCGGTTTCGGTTTCGGTGGAGCTCGAAAACCAAACCGAACCAACATTTGCACAGCCCTAGGTGCACCCTAGCAAGAACAAACCAAACACCTCTACAAACTCATTTGGACTATTATTGTTCAAAATAATAAAACAAAAAAAGTATTTTATTGGTTTTCTTGGTTTATTATAAAAAAACATCTCATCACTCAAATTAGAATAAAAAATTGTGATCTTACAAACTCTAACTACCTCATTAAAGTTGAATTTTCCACTTAAAAATATAAAATTTGCTTCTCAAAAAGAAAATATTTTTTGAATTATGTTTCAATCCATCAATAAAAATCCATCAAAAGTTCATAAAAAACTCATTCTCGCTTCTTGAAAAGAAAACCTTTCATCTTCTTTTATGCTTAACCTAACACTCACCACCAACAACTCCGGCCAAATATATAGCTAATTGTCAGCAAAACTATGCCTACACCACCCCTCATTGTTGTTTTATCGACCATATGGTGATCGGTGCGGAAAAATGGCGTAACGTAAACCAACAAATGTGTGCCACAAATGAGTGCATTACATACGTTATGCTGAACGGCTTGTACGGTACAGTGGCTACACCATAATACTGTAGCACCGACTTATGCAATTAATATACACTGTATTATATAATTATTTATCTAATCATATAGGTAAAAAGTTAATAACAATTAACAAAAGTGACACATTTGAAAGATCATATATCTCTCATTTGTCAAACTTCTAGAGAATCTGATATAACCATCATCATGTATGATGACAACCATCTACATCCAACAGCCAATGTTACAAAAATCAGATCTTGGACAAGATTGATCGGCCTTAGACCAACTTCTTAATTAACCATCATCATGTTCATTATCAACAAACTTACAGTATCATGAAACAATTTGTTCAAAAATTGTAGACAAGAGCTTCATAAACACTTCAACAGTCAAACCGCTTGTAACTTCTTAATTAACCATAAGATCATGAGTGAACAACCTAAATAGATTTTGTGAAATACAATAAATAAATAATTGTATTTTGTATAAATTAATTGTTAACACAATCTATCACATTGTATATTACATTTTTTTTTTAAAAAGTAACTTAACTTTGATACATATTAGGGATGCCTCAGAGATCTTGGTGGATAATAATCATCAAATGAGCATCAACTCATCAAGAGTAGCAAATATCTATCTTACATCACCGGCATCCATTTATCTACCAAAACTAGCTCCAAATAAAATACAAACATATGTATTACAACAACCGATGATTTAAAACAGTATAACTCAAATCAATATCATTACGAATAATGATCAAGTGTTTTTTCACTATAAATTTCTTAAACATACATGAAAATTGATCAGTAGCGATGCAGGATAATGAGTCAGAAGTAGCTGGTTGTAAGATCACCTTTCTCTTAGAGAGAAAATCATTGGGAATCCGTCTGATCTTTTCGTCATCCTCATTATCATGCTCAAAACGATCTATAACTTCAAAATTGTTTCTGTAATTACGAGTATTTGCCTCTAATCGCCATAAATTTCACAGCGAATACAAGATCAGAAGGAAATACTTCGATAAATGGATTCGAAAATTAGGGCTAAAAGCTCTACGCGATTCACGTATCGATACGAAAAAAGGATTAAAATCATAAACAAATTCAAATCAGAAATATTTTGAAAAACAGGGTTTGTAATCGATAAATATAACTTGCGTATATATAGTGATTGTGAAATTGGCTAACGAAACCCTAGTTACTAATGGCACGAATTGTTGCAGATGATTCTTGTGGGCCTCAGTAATAGTTTGATGCATTACGGCCCATGGGCCTGTTATGAGATGTATTGATAAACAGTGTAGAAGTCCGATAATTTTTTTCCTAGACAGTATTTGTATTGAACAATGTCATAATTGATTAAGAGCATTCACAGTACATCTTTCATCCTCATCACCTCCATCAAACCCAAACCTGCAACCATCGAACACCACTATCGTCACCTCCATCAAAACCCACCTTGCGACCACCACCACCGCCACCTCCATCAACCCCCACCCTGCAACCGACATACCACCACCGTCGTCACCTCTGTCACCATGAGATAGAGAAGGGAAGAGAGAGAAGGGGGATGAGACATTGCACAGTGAGCACTGTTATAAAAATCGCTAGGCACTAGTCGGGTAGTGAGGTACCGACTAGAGATTAATCGAGATTACTAAAGATTAATCGGTTTGCAATTTTTATATGTAGTTTTTATAATTATATATATAATTAAAATTAGTATAGTTCAAACATAAGTAATTAAACATAAACATAACAATCAAGTCAACACTAAATCACAAAACAATAGAAAAGCAACAAGAAATTTTGAAATTGACATTAAAAAACGTGTTTTGTAAACTTGAAATTGATATATGATAATAATAATAATAACCGATAATGGTGGTCTCAGTATATAAGTAAATCACATAACATGATGTCAAGAAGCAATGAAAAATTGCTATGCTAACCGAGTAACCGACTCATGGTGGTGGTCTCGGAGACTCAGACTGAGAGTCACGGACTCACAGGTGATGGTCGATGACTCAATGGTCTCTGCCTCACTGGTCGCTGATGCCCTAACTCAGAACTTGATTCACCGGTGATGGTGGAGGATTGAGGTTGATGTTCGATGGTCCACCTGCTGGTGTGAGTCTCGGCTAGCTTGAAAACCAAAAGAGGTGAGTCCCGATTCCCTCGTTTAAAGATCTGGTAAAACGCACGTCACCGTAAAAAAGATAGATGAAGATGAGTATGATTACAACATATATGTTGTTTGCTAATTTCAATTGATAAGACTCTTTTACACTATTTCTTTTTGAAAGCCTGTGTTTTTCTTTAAGGACTATATTGTATCAAGACTTTAAATGTATATGAAACATGCATAAAAGAATTTGATTTTCTTTGAATTTTAATATTGTTTGTTAACAGTATGTGAAACCATACCTATTTATATGTGATGCACAACAATTGTTTGACATTTAATTTTTGTTTAATGGATTCAAGTAGTTGTGCTACTGATTTATAATTCTAATGTTATATGTTAGTTTATTATTCATATTATTACATGTTTACTTGTTACTTGTTAATTAGTCTAAACTAGTATTAAGCCCCCGGCGTTGCCGCGGGGGGCAAAAAACCATGTAAAGTCGCACCAAAGACGCACTACCGTTAGCCACAACCAACAGAAACGTGGAACCAAGGACACACCACCATTAGACGAAACGTAAAACATATAAAACAATAACTAAGCCAATCTTGGACCAACACGTTGCGACATGACCATTAAACGGAGAAAAATAAGTGTAAAAACGTTGAACAACACACGCACAATGCGCCGTGTTAACTCGCAAAATGTAGACCTTAACGTAAACAAATTTTTTTTAAATATAAAAAGTGTAGGGACCAAAGTTAAAATTAAAAAAAATATTTGAGCTAAATTGTTAAAGATGTAAAGGGTTGGGTTAAAATGAGAAAGTTAAAGACTAAAAAGAATAAAACAAAAGTTGGGTATAACCTTTAAAGCATGTTGTACAACTCATAATGCATAAGAAAGTTGATAATTAGTATGTATATAATACAATTGAGATAATCTCCAAAACCAATACACAACACATTGAATCATCATATAGTTAATCATTGTGTAATAATGAGTGTTTACTTCGAATATATTGCAACAACCACCGGTTGGACCAGGTGAAATAAAAAACTAGTAGATATTATTGCTCTTCAAGTACTCTTTACAATCAAATTACAAGGCGCACCGATGATCGCTATCCTCCAAGCTTATGAATCTTTCAACTACCTGCACAAGCATACTCAAAGCGACGGTAGCTATTGCTGGTGAGCTCATGAGACATTACACATACTCAAAACGAATTCAGTTATTGTTGGTGAGCTCATGGTTTGTTTGGGATGATTGATGGGCAAAAGGTGATGATGTCGATGGTGTGTCGGGAAGGATAACGGGGTTGGATTGGGTATTAGGGGGCGGTGAAGGATAAAAGCAAGGGTTGGCAAATGGAAAGAATTGCCCGTTAAATCGGACATGGCGAGCGAAGTATAGATGATCGTTTGTGGTCTCTAGGAATCATAAACCATTGTGCAACACTTTAGGCGAATCCCACATTGGTCGTGGGCAGGAGAGATTTCTGTTTCATAAGGAATGTCTGGTCTCTAATATCACCAACACGTTTTGGACGTATTGACTGTGGATGAGAGGAGAACTCCACAGTTAAACGTGCTCAGGTGGCAGCAATCCAAGGATGGGTGACCTTTCTGGGAAATTTTCACCCGGACAACCCAAAGCAAATTCATGAGCTCCTTGTGAACAAAACGGATAATATTGATGATACGAGGGGCCGGGTGTTACACATGGTGTGAAGTACATATAAGGAAAACACAAGATGTAATACGAATATCCATTTTATGAGGGTTATAAGGACGTAGATGTGGAAAACATTAACACCGAAATACCCGAAGAAAGGTGAGATTTTGTTTTTGATGAAACGCATGTTTAAACGGTGACAGATTAAGTGAGTTACGAGAAGGCATACCATTGATAAGATGCACGGCTGTATCAAATGCAGATGCCAAAAACACAAGGGAACAAAGGATTGGGCTAGGAAAGTGAGCCCAGTTTCAACAAAGCCATTTTGCTCACTTGTGTGAGGACATGATCGTTTATGAATAACACCAAGTGTAGAGAAGAAATTTGTAAGACTACGAAATTCACCACCGTAATCTGTTTTAACAGATTTTAATTTAGTGTTAAGTTGGCGTTCAACCATGGCAACAAAAAAGTTTAAATGTGGATCAAACATCAGATTCAAGTTTCAATGGAAATATCCACATATAACGTGTAAAATGATCTGACACATAATAAAAAGTAACGATGTCCATCACTAGAAACAACAAGTGCACGACCCCAAACATCGCAATATACCGAATCCAAAATATGAGTACTTTTAAAAGTAGAAGATGACAAATGAAGTTTTGATGATTTCCTAAGTGCTAAGACTCACAAGAAGAACTCGAACTTTTATTTGAAACATGAAATTTTTTTTGAGAGAGCATTAATTGTAAAAGTTGTGGATGGGGATGGCAAAGTCTTTGATGGGTGTTGAAGGAAGCACGAGTGGTGGAGAAGGTAGTGTTAGGAATAGACTGAGCTTGAGGAAGACAGATTGAGTAAAGCCCATGTTTATTTGGACCCGTGAGGCATGTGCGAGGACTTGTTCTTCACAACAAACAAAGTAGAGTGAAATTTAAAGTAAACATGATTATCATGACATGATTTTTGAACGAAAAGAAGGTTCCTTTTGATTTGTGACATAAGAAGAATATTATTGAGTGACAAAGTTTTGGTGGGTGAATAAAAATAGGAGGAACCAATATGAAGAATAGAGATATGCTTACATTGCCAACATAAACCGAATCCTCACCATAATAGAGCTCATGAGTATCCAAGCTAGAGAGATCTAGAGCAACATAACTATTAGAACCGGTATCTGGAAGTCAAGAAGAAGATGTCTGGGAGCGATAATCAGTGTAGCTTGCAATGGATTGCTGTATTGGTCAAATGGTTGAAGGATCACGATTAGGACATTATGATGGGACATGTCCTATTCCACATCTATTACACATGCCATAAACTTTGTTCTGATTGGAAGCCCAACTAAACTAGATTCTATTTCCCCTAGATCTAGGATTGGTGAAAGTACCTCGACCATGACGCTTGTTTAAGCCTCGACCTCGGTTACTTTTGTGAAGACGGTTGTGTAGTGGGTCACACTTGAAGACCAAGTTGTGAGAGAAGTTGTTGAAGGACTTGCAATGTCTCTGTGTAATATGTGCTAGTGGTAGGAGATCGATTAACAGTAGAAAGCCTGAGTCTATGTAACAGTGGCTGGTTTGTGCACCATGTAATCATGGTTAGAAAGAAGACCATGAAGTTCATTAAAGGGTGTAGGAGTTTGCCGAGCAAGAAGCGTATATTTCAGCTCAAGATGTATTAGGGTTAGGGTTTAACTTGGGATGTATAATATGGCGGTAGCAGTAGGATAGTATTGTATATTGATAATGATGATTACAAGGGATGTATAATATGGCAACAACATGGCGATAGCAGCAGCAGGATCGACAGCAGGGTGGCGACAGCAAGATGTTATAGGGTAAGGGTTTAATTTGGCTCTAATACCAAGTTAAACTTGTATAGTGAATTGTATTGTATACTGATAATGATGATTATAAGGGATATATATATATATATATATATATATATATATATATATATATATAATACTAATCACTATAAACATGAACTATCTAATCGTTAGAATAATAATTTAAGCAAAAACAATAACTTACTTGTTGTTTAGTGTTTCGGGCGATCCCTCTTTGTAAGAAGTATTTTTTTATCCTTAAAACACAAGTGGGTCCCATCCAAGAGAAAACGATACCTAAAAGGAAACAAGACAATATACAACAAATACATGGAGTAAAGTATATAATCAAAAGCTTACAACAAAATGCCGCATAAATAGAAACAATAAAGGATTTGTGTTTTAACGCTGATGGATAATTAAAGTATACTATTAAACATTCAAGATAATAGTCTGATTAATTTTAAGCTTAGTGAAAACCAATATCACTGCAACTCTCCATCATATTATTCAGCAAATCACTTCATGAACAGTTGGTTTCATAGGTGCAATTACAAAAAACTCAATCACTGATCATGCAGATCATATACTAATGAATAAGTGGAAGCATTCTCATGAATTTGACCCGTTACCCAACATACCCATTTGACACTTGTGATATCAAACATATACAATAGGAACTAACATATGAACACAAAAATACAGTGTAGGTACGTACCTTCTGATTTGGGTATGATGAATGTGTATAATCATCTTCCTTATCATCTGTAAAAGAACTCATCCCAAGTTCATAGTCTTCTGTTAATTTGTTACTTCAAAAGCAGTTTCTTGACCATATCTCTCTAGAGAAGATTGCTTTGATAGGCTACTCTTAGATGCATTAGTCTCATCTTTGTCATCTCCCTGAATACAAAGACATAAAACAGAATAGTGCAGCAGATACAGGACTTTTTTTCTAGCTGATTGGTTCACTAAGATTCAATGCATTGTTAATGATCCCATAGTACTCACCTTATAATTAATTAATATATATATACCATCACTGTTCATTAATGAATCATCATCTGTATCTTTCTGCAAAATATTCTACAGAATCAATAATGACAAAACAACTAAAACTGCAGCTGTTGTTCTAGTTAATGTCCAATTACTTGAAGATATCATTAAGAAAACCTATTTTAAGCACAATAACTATATGAGCTCAAACTTAATGTCCAATTACTTGAAGTTTACTTATCTTAGTAATAATTAAGAAAACCTGTTATAGGTCCTTTTTCCAATGTGTTCTCTTGATTCCTCAAGCGTATCAGTTTTATTAATATCAATATATTAATTATTGAACAAAGATTTAGAAGGTTGTATTAACTATTAATAAAATTCAAAAACACAATATGATCGACTTTCAAATGTTTGACCCATTTGATTGTTACTAATACACATTAATAGAGATCGAGGGTTAAACTGACCAATTTACTTTTTGTTATCCTATCAAGCCATGACTAAGCAAGTGGAGACTGCAGGGATAAGAATTTGGTGTACCCTAAGAAGATGATGATGGATTAAAAACCACTTCTATAGAGAAGAAAAAAATAAAGAAAAGAAAACCATGTGATGCAAGAATCCTGAAAATAATTACTAAATATTGCAGCAATACCATTCAAGTGGATTACCTTTTCCTTTTGTAAAAACAATGTTGCATTGCTGACAGCAAAATCTTCTTCCCTTAGACTAACGCCATGATCGCCACCAGATTTTTGAATTCGAGGTAACCATCACTAGCCGTGTAACTAAGCAACTGAAACTTGATAAAAAAAATGAGGTCAAATAGACTCTGTACAAACAAAATCTTGTGTAATCACATGCCCTTTGGGAACAACATATTGCAGATATTTAATTAACTAAACTAGATCAAAATTAATGCCACAATTACTTGATTACAATTAAACAAAAACCTGAACCTGTCTCAAATTCTCCTCATCTGTTCTCTTGAATCCATAAGCTCATGAGCTTCATGAGTTTCAACCGTCTTTAGCATAAGAACTTACGATGAAGGCAAGGGGTCTTTAAAAAAGTCAACTAAATTAAATACACTTCTGATCACTTTTGACCCATACAACCCCTTCCATAATATGGAACTCCTTTCAAGTAAAAAAACTAGTGTCAAAGCACCTGTTAATTAATTTTGTAAGCTATCAACTGATGGTTTCAATATGTAGACTCTAAAATTGGTTAGAAACTCTAAAATATGACCACAACTAGTTTCAAGATGTCAAATTCTATCAAAAATATGTCCAATAAAACACCTGCAAAATGCCTACATCAGTGCAAGCTGCACCTGTAATACCTTAAAGCTGGTTTCAAACTTCAAAACATGCAAGTGACAGACCAAAAGTAGTTTTCTAGTCCTCAAAATATGCAAATAAACAACCGGAAATTGCCTAACTCAGGCAGGTTACACCAAAATAAAGCTAAAACATGCAAGCAAAAGACCCAGATTAGTCTCTAGTCCTCAAACTAAATCTTGGGTTTTGACGAAAAAGAAACGGAAGCCGTTCACAAATAACAGTGAGACAGAAAGCAATACACAAACATGGAATTGACTTTACCACAATATGCAGTCTATAGGTTTGAAAATACCTCTGAAGCACGTTGTCAATAAGAAGTTCTAGACAAGAACGATAGCAGTGACTCAAAGCATTTTTTGCAGCAGGATGATATTTTACATCATATTTGGGCTCGACAAAATGTATGACCCTCCTACAAGAAAATTAGAAGATATCATTTGTTGCGTTGAATAAAGAAACATAAATCTAATTTATGATCAACAATAACGTAAGCTAAAAGTGAAAGCAAATAACCAACCTATTAACCTAATAGCTACCTAGCTGCATATAAATCATATGCATTAGTAACTTTTCTCATCCCTGCTCTGCAGCCACCCTGTGACAGTCAAAGGTTGCACCAGATCAATGTGGCATCTTTGTAAGTTTTCTCACTAACAACCTGATTATTTGGATTGTTTCACAAAAAGTACAAGTAGGAATCCAGATTCCACGTAAAGAGGTACAAGTAGGAAGGTAGTTTACCAGTGTTGCACATTCTTCAGCAAAACCAGGCCCAGCTGCAACATGCAAGCCCGGGATGCAGCATGCTTTATCCAAGTTATATAATAAAAAAAACTCGATAACATACGGTTAGAATCTCAAATGAAGTTATTTAACATAAACAGAATGAAGACAAGAAACCCATATGCATAACATGATTCCTAAATCACATATTGTAAAGAAATCAATTATGCCCTTAATTCAATGCCATGAGCCTCATGGCCACTTGTTTCATAAGAATTAACAACTTACCTCGTTTATCAAGGGTTTCCTCTATGGGTCTGGGAAATGTAAACTCTGATGTCAGTTACATAATAACATCTAGAGTTACAACAACATCCCACTATCAGTGATAATACACCAAGATCCATGATAGCTGACTCCGGCCAATACATAACAGATGATATCTTACAAAATGCAAAAAAGACTCCCTTTTCATTTGTAACATTATCTACATAAACAAATGCAATGAAGATATTAAAAAAAACAGTTAAAAAGTTCAGAAAATATCACCATCACAAACTCCAAAAATGCTAATAGAGTCGAATGATGATAGTCTCCTACAACCTCAAATGGTAAACATGTGAAATAATAATTTCAATAAAATTCAGTTATCAATTAAGTAGAAACAACAGTTTTCAGTTATCAATTAAGTATAAACAACAGGTAACCTACAAACCTCTCCGCAAAAATGATTCAAAAGAAAGTTTAACATCTGCCCGCGTAACCTGCTAAATTGTGTTCCACTTGGATCATTGAAGATTCTCCCTTAGTCCCTCTGAGTGAGCTGAACCATTTTCTTTAAACAAAAACCTGAAATCTAGTCATATGCTTATGGTAACTTCAATAACATTATTAAAAGTATGCAGAAATTGATTTACCTTAAATTTTCAAGTCTGATTTTCAAATGGGACAATATGCTATATTGTGTCCCACTTAGATCATTGAACCTAGAAACCAACCAAACACGTACGAATGCATAGTTGGCAGAATGCAAAAGTGCAAACAGAAGCCAAGCTAGAAATATCAGTCAAAATATACCAACAAAATATATTAAGCCTGAAAGTAATGGGTTGTCTCTAGAATGAAGGCTTATAATAGCCAATGCATAGACCCCAATAATATCCCATGGGCAATTATGCAATCCCATGTAAACAAAAACAAATCCCTGATTTTCAAGATCAAATAACTAAGTTATTATGAGCAAGAAGAGAAAGAGGAGGATACCTCAACAAAGCAATAAAACTCAAAGCTTTGGTGGTAAGATCCAACACATGGTGCTCAATTGCATATTAAACAAAATCAACAACATCATTCTCAGCTACTTGTTTATTACAAAACTAAAACTAAGAGAAAAGCTGAGTGAAAACTCCCGTAATTAATTGAATGCAAGTAGCCCAACCGTTTCTTTAATGCATAAAACCCCTACATAATTTTTCTTTCGAAAATAGTGTAATATTGTTAAGATGGTATAACTCGTGTGTAAATGTATTTGACTACTTATAACAAAAATTTATGAACAAAAGGGTGGTTTTGGGTTTGCTTGTTCTAACCTAAAAGGAAACAAGAAAATATACAATAAATACATGCAGTAAAGTATATAATCAAAAGCTTACAACAAAATTCTGCATAAATAGAAACAATAAAGCATTTGTGTTTTAACACTGATGGATAAATAATACTCTGATTATTATTATTATTAAGCTTATTGAAAACCAATATCACCGCAACTCTACATCATATTATTCAGCAAATCACTTCTTGACCAGTTGATTTCATAGGTGTAATTACAGAAAACTCCTCACATATCACGCAAATCACTTCTTGACCAGTTGACCCGTTACCCAACATGCCCATTTTACCACATGTGAAATGACGCATATACAATAGGAACTAACATGTGAACACAAAAATACAGTGTAGGTACCTTCTGATTTGGATATGATGAATGTGTATAATCATCTTCCTCATCATCTGTAAAGAAGTTATCCCAAGTTCATAGTCACTCTGTTCATTTGTTACTTCAGAAGCAGTTTCTTGACTGTACCTCTCCAGTGAAGATTGCTTCGATAGGCTACTTCTAGATCGATGCATTAGTCTCATCTTTGTCATCTCCCTGTATAGAAAGACATAAAACAGAATAGTGCAGCAGATACATTTTCCAGCTGATTGGTTCACTAAGATTCAACGCATTGTTAATGATACAATAGTACTCACCTTACAATTAGTCGATATATACCATCACCGTCCATTAATGAATCATCATCTGTGGTTGGGCCTTCTGTATCTTCCTGCAAAATGTTCTAAAGAATCAATAATTGAATAACAAAATTAACAACTAAAAATGTAGATGTTGTTCTAGTTGATATCCATTCAGTTATCAATTAAAGTAGAAACAACAGTTTTCAGATATCATACACAGGTAACCTACAAACCTCTCCACAAAAATGATTCAAAAGAGAGTTTAACATTTGCCTGCATAACCTGCTAAATTGTGTTCCACTTGAAACATTGAAGATTCTCCCTTAGTACCTCTGAGTGAGCAGAACCATTTTCTTTGAACAAAAACCTGAAATCTAGTCATATGCTTATGGTAACTTCAATAACATTATTAAAAGTATGTAGAAATTGATTTACCTTGAATCTTCAAGTCTGATTTTCAAATGGGACAATATGCTTAATTGTGTCCCACTTGGATCATTGGGTAACCTAGAAACCAACCAAATACATTCAGTAAAGTATATAATCAAAAGCTTACATCAAAATTGTGTATAAATCTAGCAACAAAGCATTTGTGTGTTAAGACTGATGGATAAACAAAGGTAACAAACAGAGGGCTTTTTATAATTTGATATACCAAATTAACAAATAAGTAAATCTTAGTAACCTAGGCCATGGCTTTCATGTTTCATATACGGTACACAAACGATCAGAAACTACAACCGAATTAGTAAATCATACCAGAAATAATATATGCATGCCTCTTGGAACCAAGAAAAACCTGTAAAATCAACGAGCACTTGAAAACAACAAACAGGAGAGAACACGACCAGAGAACTCAATCACTGATCATGCAGATCACATACTAAGCATATACAATAGGAACTAACATGTGAAAACAAAAACAGTGTAGGTACCTCCTGATTTGAATATGATGAAGTTATCCCAAGTTCATAGTCACTCTGTTCATTTGTTACTTCAGAAGCAGTTTCGTGACTGTACCTCTCTAGTGAAGATTGCTTCGATAGGCTACTCCTAGATGCATTAGTCTTGTCATTGTCATCTCCCTGTATACAAAGACATAAAACAGAATAGTGCAGCAGATACAGGACTCTTTTCCAGCTGACTGGTTCACTAAGATTCAACGCATTGTTAATGATCCAATAGTACTCACCTTACAATTAGTCGATATATACCATCACCGTCCATTAATGAATCATCATCTGTGGTTGGGCCTTCTGTATCTTCCTGCAAAATGTTCTAAAGAATCAATAACTGATAACAAAACAACTAAAAATGCAGATGCTGTTCAAGGGATCATTCATAACTAAATTAAACCTTGCAGTGATACAGAATCTGAGAACCTTCAAAAACCAGAAACGACTATGAACCTTAGAGGATGATAGCTTAAGTTTTCAGAATCAAATCAAGACAATGAAGATTCCTAATAAGAAACAAGAAAATATATAACAAATACAATCAGTAAAGCATCTGTGTCTTACAAAGTAAATAAGTAAAATTAAAAAAGGGATTTCATAGTTTGATATATACGTACCAGATGAACAAATAAGTAAATGTTAGTTAGTTAGGGCATTGCTTTCACAGTCTCATATACCACCAACTGTCAGAAACTACAAGTAAATTAGTAAATCATACCAGAATAATACATGTATGCCTCTCGGAACAAAGGTTACTGAACCGCCGTCCGACCACCAGCGTGAACGATCTCCAACATACATACGCTTAAAATCAGCGGATCAAAGATGCATTTCTGTAGAAAGAAAAACCTGCAAAACCAACGAGCACTTGAAAAAACAAAAAAGAGAGATCAAGACCAGAGAACAGAGGTACTATTTACCCGATCAAATCTGTTCAAGAGAAAACCCTAATTTGAGGAGATGCTACAGCAAAACATGCGTGAAAAATCCGATCAAAACCCCCATTTAAAGCTATCTTTAACGATCGATGGTGAATTTGAAATTTGATGAGAGATAGAGATGGGGAAGAGAAGGTTTTTACCTTTTATGAATGGAGAAGACAGAGATTATGAATGGAGAAGACAGAGATTTGGGTGGGTTTTATTGGATTTCTCTAACGTCATTATATTCTCGCGTGAACTTAACGTCAGACCGTTAGCTAACGTAACTATTTCCATATATTCACTCGGTATTTTATCATGTTTTATGCTAGAATTTTATAAATAAACTATTTATTTTCACAGACTAATCTAAAAACCAATGTCTATGTTCAGTGAATATTATAAAATAATAGTTAAAGATTAATATTTAGAAATTGTAAATAGATTTTGGAAACAAGAAATGATGTGGTATTTTCAATACTCACATCTTTCTTTATTTTTTCTTTTTAACTTCTCCATGAACATTGCATTTATTTTTTCCCTCCATTGTATTTCCTTCTTTTCCTCCATTATCAATCTCATGTCTTTTTTTAATGTAATATTAAATTTCATAATTTGTAATAGTTAACTTTTTTACTCGATTTATTTTCCATGTTTTGTGTTAAAATTTTTTAATGAACTATTTATTTTAAGATATTATTTCTTTATATAACTTATCTAGTGGGTTCAAGTTTTACAAACATTCTGGTTTCGATGTTGTTTTAATGTTGTTGATTTTTTTGTTAGTGTTTATTTCTTTAATATCAAGTACTGATTTTTTTTTGTAAGTATTTTAATGTCTTTATATAACTTAATATTAATCCTTGTATAAAACAACAAGTTCTTTAACTATAATAGAATGGATTTGTAATTTCATGGGGTTCTTTTGTGGCTTCCTTTGAGCGTTTGCGTGTTTACCGATTCGTTCCCTTATTCTCTTTCTCTAACTCTAGTTGCTTTTTCCGTCTTTTTTGGTCGGGCGTAACCTGACTATCAGAAGAAGAGGAAGGTTGTGGTGGAGGGAATGGACGGCGGTTTCTCTACACTTGTGTCGGTTTCATACCGCTAGAATAAGTTTAATCATAGTTTATTTGAGCTGGTTCCTCACAAATCTTTTTTTTATTTTTTTGTGTTACCTAATAAATACACTATATATATCATGTATGAAAATTATGTGAATATTTTTATTCCAAATTTCAAATCGAATCCAAGTCACACACTGGAAATTTAGTTCGAATTCGATATTAGAATTCGAATCAAATTTAATTGTCCACCCCCTTTTATTTATACCAAAACCGAGATGAGAGAATTCATTTAAAAAAGAAAAAAGCAACCAATAGTTGCATGTTGTATTTTATAGGTTGTATAAAAATCAATAGTAGTTTATGTGAGACAGCAGCTAATTACATTTTGTTAGTATATATAATAGTGAAAATGTGATTGACTCGCATATCTTTAATGGATAGTATTATTGTGGACGTCATCAACCAGTAACTTCAACTTTTTTTTCTTTATATTTGCATCTGATTTTATTTATAGTTGCATCTGATTTTGTTATATTTGCATCTGATTTTGTTAGTATTATTGTGGACGTCATCAACTAGTATTATTGTGGACGTCATCAACCAGTAAAAAGTCTCGCGCTTTCCAACGGATTTGTGATTTGTAATGAAACTATGTGGTTTTTGTAACATTTTATTATGATATACAATATTTTATTTGGATTAATAGAAATACAACATATACAATTGTAGTTCATGAAATAGGTTCGCGTTAAATTGTAAAAAAATAACGTGCTAGAAACATTGTAAAAAAGAAAACATTTAAACGAAGATAAAAATAAACACTTTCTAATAGTATATTTTGATTTTAGAACGGTTAATAAAGAGACCAAACTAAACTTGAAAATTGACTTGAGCCTGAATCTTACTTACAATTAGCAAATAAATTTTGAAATAAGTCAAGTTCGAACTTAAGAAAAAGTAATAAAAGTAAGAATAAAATATATAAAAAATAGAAAATGAGAAAATAAGAAGTATGCTTAAAATTTTATTTTTTATAATTATTTTTGATGAATTTTATATATCATGTTTAAATCGAAGAATCCAAAAACCTTGTGAAAGTATAAATCCAAAAAACAAAAAATAAAATCGAACCGGGTTTTTATTTTTTTAACTTTAATATGATTTTTTCAATATTTATTTTGAATTTTATAAAGGTTTATTCGGTTGTATTTTAAATTTTTATTTTGTTTTATTTAAATTTTTACTTTAATCTCATACTTCTTTTTCAATACTTCTCGCTTTCTCTTTTTACATGAGTTTTATTTTTACTTTTATTTAGTTTTGAATTTGATTTGATTTTTTAACTTTTATTTTGTTTTCTTTTAAAATATTGAATTTTATTATTGATGTTCATTGAATTTATTATGTTTGATTTTAACTTCTTTTAAACTTTATTTGATTTTCAATTTTTTTTTAATTTTTAGAGCAATATGCACACTTAGTCCCTATGGTTTGATCATATTCCATATTTAGTCCCCAGATTGTTACAAACTAACGAAAACTTAACTGTGGGAACTAAATTTACAACAAACTTTCAAATATTTTGACTAAATTTGCAATTTTTAAAATCTGGGGACCAAACTTGCAATATGATCAAATTTTCAAATGTTTAAATTTGCAATTATTCATTATTAACGTGTGCCAGTGGTTTATGCTAAATATACATATTTACTTACACACGTGTTAAATTAATGAGTTTAGAATCTTCATTTTTACAACAATATTAATGACACTGAAGTTGAAACTTGTATAATGAATTTCATTGTATATTGATAATGATAATTACAAGAGATATATATGAAGTATATATTTACACTTTAAAACCTGCTAATATAACTAATCACTAAGAACATAAACTACCTAATATTTCCCAGCAAGCTAAGACCAGGAAACGACCTGTAGCTTGGACCGTAGTTCTGTAAACTGCTAAGAGGGTATTGGCTTGGTGAAAACATAAATTAATGGATTTAGGATCTTCATTTTTACAACAATATAAATGACACTCGAGTTGAAACTTGTATAATGAATTGTATTGTAAATTGATAATGATAATTACAAGGGATATATATAGAATATATATTTACACTTTAGAACCCACTAATATAACTAATCACTAAGAACATAAACCATCTAATATTCTCGAGCAAGCTAAGGCCGGGAAACGCCCTTAGCTTGGACCGTAATTTTGTAAACTGCTGAGAGGGTAATGGCTTGGTGAAAACAATAGCAATTTGATCATTAGTCGATACAAATTGTATCAAGAGTTTTTTCCTAACAACCTTTTTCTCTTGACAAAGTGGAAATCAACTTTTACATGTTTTGTTCGAGCACGAAAGACTTGATTTGCTTATAGGTATGTAGGACCTGAGTTATCACACCATAGCACCGGAACAGATGGCATAAGAACCAAAGACAATGCGGATTCTATTGATGACCGATAGACAATGCGTTGCTTTTTGGCAAACCACGAGATTAGGTTAGAACCAAGGTAAATGGCAAATCCCCAGGATCAACGGTCATCAGGGAAACCTGCCATTCAGCATTAGAGTAGGCATGCATAGAGGGATAACGAGTATCAGTGTAAGCATGCAATGTTGAACCAGATGATTGTTTAATCAGTAGACCATAATTAGCCATACCCTGAATAAAACTGAAAAAAACATTTAACAACAGACCAGTGATTCTCAGTTGGAGGGTGCATAAACTAGTAGACTTTATGGACTGCAAAGGTGATGTGTGGGTGAGACAAAGTAGCATACCGAAAAGCACCAACTACCTTCCGATACTGAACCGGCTTTGAAAAAGGTGGGCTATCACCAATAGCTAAGTTAGTTGTGGTAGTTATGGGAAAGGAAACAAGTTTAGCTTTTGATATATTAATTTGAATGAAATATTCATTTTTTTTCAAGAACAAGAATAGGCCTCCCTCAGCCCCCCTTCTAATCTCATTTTTTTCTTTTTTTCTTATATTTATTTTGATTTTGGGAATTTATTATACAAATCATTTGATTTGTTCAACCGAGTTTGATTAAAGGAACGAATGCCATCGCAATTTTGACTGTTAAAGTCAAATAGACAGATTTTAAAGGGAAAAATTATATATGGTGTAAACTTCTAAAAACAAAAGTCAAAGTTATATTTGATCTTTTTAAAGGAAACGATTTGTGAAACAAAAAAAAAAGTGAAGTTTTACTATTTTTATAATAACATTCATAATCTCTTTTAAAAACAAATTATTAAGTTTGTTATAAAAGGAAAATCAAAATAAATTTTCAAGAAAATCAAGTATATATTATTTTGATTTTAAGAAAAAGTCTACATAATCAACTTTGACTAATGGGAAGACAAACAAGTTCCCGTTTAAACCTTTGGATGTCAAAGACCTGTGCGGCATACTAGTCTTGTATGGCAAGCAAGCAAGTTAGTCCTGTGTGGCAAATTAATCCTTTGTGGCAAGTTCGACCTCTATGGCGAAATAAAATAGACTACCTATGTGGCTTTTATAAAACGAAGACCTGTGTTGCAAAAGCAAGTTCAACCTATGTGGCAAAAACCAAAAAGATGACCTGTGTGGCGTTTTATAGAAACAAGACCTATGTGGCAAAGTAAGAAAGAAGACCTGTGTGGAAACAACAAATGACTAGCCACCATCGTATGGTCTGGCCAACCATTAAAGCGAAGTTAGTTAAATTAATTTGACGTCAAGATTAGGGGAGGCAATGTTGAACTTGATCTTAACATCAATTAGAAGATAATTTAGGAAGTCAAATATGTAATTTAGCAGGAAGTTAAAGGCTTATTATGTTTGTTATAGTAGTTGTTAACCGTCTATGTAAGGGTATTTATACCCCATCATGTATCAACATTTGTAGTGTGTGAATATAGAAGCGTAATTGTGTGTTTCTCCCGTTTGCGGTTCCATCGAGAGTCCCTACACATTCATTTGCATACTTCTTTTTTGATTAATACAAAATATAAGATTGATCCTAACTGTAATCGAACCAGGGCGGTTTAGAAACTCCCGTCATTAATTGAACGCCCGACAAGTAGCCCAGCCATTTATTTTAATGCATAAACCCCTATATAAAATTTCTTTTAACAAAAAGGTGGTTTTGGGTTCGCTTAGTCTGACGGGAGAAAAAAACTCTCATAGTTAGCTTAATCTGACGGGTGAAAAACTTTTGTTAGAATAGAACAAAAAGGTGGTTTTGGGTTCGTTTGTCTTACCTGTACCAAAACTAACCTATTTGACCCAATAGGTATGAGAAAGTATAAGACAGGTAGCACGGTCAACCAATCAACAAAAATGCAAGAGAATGAATATAAATATATAATATCAAATTTCAACAAAGAGTCCCTAAAAATATTGAAAATAGAAGCACCTTATCACCCCTAGATTGAGGATATTTTCCCAAAGCCAATTGTAGATCATTTACATGTCAGCACCATCAGCACAACAGAAAATGAACAATTTTGCCCCTTAGAAATGGACACTAGATAGAAACATGAACCAAATTGTTCCAAAACTCAAGAAAAATTTTAGTGACTATATTTTCAGAAAAACAATAAACGAGTGATCCTTGGAATAAAAGGCTAAGAGTACTAGTATATATCATGATTAATATATCATTATGAAAACAAAATTACAAACAAGAAATTAAATCCTATCAGTTAGAGTTAAACTTGTATAAGTGAATTAGATTGTATATTGATAATGATGAATACAAAGGATGTATATAGAGTATATATTTACACATTAGAATCATCTAATATATAATACTAATCAAATACTAATCACAAAGAACATAAACTGTCTAATATTCCCTTGCAAGCTAAGGCCGGAAAGCGACATGTAGTTTTCATCAACAATTTGATCATTAGTCGATATGAATTGTACCAAGAGTTTTCCATTGCAATCTTTCCGTTTGACAAAATGGAAATCACCTTCGACATGTTTTGTTCGAGCATGGAAGACTGGATTTGCTTATTAGTTGATATGAATTGTACCGAGAGTTTTCCATCAGCACCTAAGTTATCACATCATAGCATGATAACGTATGGTGCTAAGGCTTTATACTCAAATTCTGTTGACCGAAAAATGGCAAATCCCCCGGTGGATCGACGGTCATCAGAACCACCAGCCCATTTAACATTAGAGAGGGATAATGAACATCAGCTTAAGCATGCAATTGTTAAACCAGATGATTGTTTAATCGGTAGGATATAATGAGCGGTACCCTGAAGATATCCGAGAATACGTTTAACAGCAGACCAGTGATTCATAATCGGAGAGTGCATAAACCGGCAGACTTTGTTGACTGCAAAGGTGATGTCTGAATGGGAAAAAGTAGCATATTTAAGAGCACCAACTACCTGCCAATACTGAACCGCATTTGAAAAAGGTGGGCTGTCACCAACGGCTAAGTTAGTTGTGGTAGTTATGGGAAAGGAAACAAGTTTAGCTTTTGAGAGACCATCTTTTTGGATGAGGTTCGTGATGTAATTCTATTGAGATAACAACACATTTGGGCCTTTGCCCTTTAGAAGTAACTTCAACTCCCAAGAAGTAAGATAGGTCACCTATATCCTTAACACGTTACGTTTGACTCAAGCGTTTAATGATATATTCAATGGCTTGAGGATTTTTACCAGTCAAAATAATGTCATCCACATAGATCAGCATATATAGTTGTGTGCCCTTAAAAACAATAAATGAAGAGAGAAGGATTTGTTTTAGAGCCTTGAAAACCAAGGGATTGTTGGGCCCCTGCAAATTTGTGGAACCAGCCACGAGGGGCCTGCTTGAGCCCATAAAGAGACTTGTGAAGCCAGGTAGTTGGCGTAAGTAAACCGTTTCTTTTAGATCTCCATGGAGGAAAGCATTTTGAATAACTAATTGTCTCAGTCATCGTTGTGTCATAGCGAAAGAGAGTATTACTCGTATAGTTGTGGATTTGACAACCGAACTAAAAATGTCATGAAAATCAATAACCAATTGCCACTTACATAAGAGCCGAATAATCATTAGCAATAGCAAAGGTGGTGGGTGTTGCTTCAAACGAAGTGGTGGTTGTATGAAAAGAGGAAACATTGTGAGTAACCTTCTTTTTCGGATTTGGCCTAAGGCTAGGAGGATGGGTGTGGTTTTAGAAAAAGTGTTGGTTGTATATGAAAGGAGGAAACATAGTGAGGAACCTTCTTTTTCAAATTTGGCCTAAGGTTAGGAGGATGAGTACGAGGTGGAGGGGGAGATGGTGAAAGGAAATGTGCACTCCCGAATGGGTAGTGGAAAAGGAATGGTCGGGTTGGGTAGGGGTGGTGGAGGAAGTGGTTTGTGTATCACGTTGAAATTTTGGAAGAATGTTGACGCGGCCGTGTAAGATTGTTGTGTAATATTCTACATTTCTACGCGACCATGGGAGTGGGCAGCAAGTTTGGATAGAATGTTGGCGCGACCATGCAAGATGGTTGTGTAGGTTTCTGCACGGCCGTGCAAGGCTGCTAAGTTTGGGAAGGTGTTTAGGATGATTGATGGGTAAAAGGTGATAATGTCGATGGTGTGTTGGGAGGGATAACAGGGTTGGATTGGGTTTTAGGGGCGGTGAAGGATAGAAGCAAGTGTTGAATTGCTTATTGAATCAGAGAAGTTGGAGGTTGTGTGGCGTTTTTGGTTGTGAAAATGGAAAGAACTACTTATTGAACCGGACATGGCGAGCAATATATAGACAAACATTTGTGATGTCCAGGCATCGATAACCATGGTGTGAAGTATATACAAGGAAAACACAAGATGTAGAACAAAAGTCCATTTTACGAGGGTTGTGAGGACATAGATGTGGAAAACATTAGCACCCGAATACCCGAAGAAAAATGAGATCCAATTTTTGATGAAAGTGGTGAAATGGTGAAAGATTGGATGAGTTACGAGAAGGTATACGATAAAAAAATACACGGCTGCATCAAATGTAAAAGATTGGATGAATTACGAGAAGGTATACAATTGATAAAATACATGGCTGCATCAAATGCAAGATGCCAAAAACGTAAGGGAACAAAGGATTGGGCTGACTAGAAATGTGTAATAATCAACATATAACGTGTAAAATAATCAACACACAATAAAAAGTAACGATGCCAATCACCGGAAACAATGAGCGCACGACCCCAAACATCATAATATACCAAATTCAAAATATGAGTACTTTTAAAGGTGGAAGATGACAAATAAAGTTTTGATGATTTTCGCAAGTGATAAGAGTCACAAGATGAACTCAAACTTTTATTTGAAACTGGAAAATAATACTTGGAGAGCATTGATTGCAAAAGCTGTGGATGGGGATGACAAAGTCTTTAATGCCTTGTGTTGGAGGAAGCACAGGTGGTGGAGAAGGCAATGTAGGAATAGACTGAGCTTGAGGAAGACGGATTGAGTAGAGCCCTGTGTTGGAGAAGACAAAGTCTTTAATGCCCTGTTTACTTGTTCTTCATAGCAGAAAAAGTAGAGTTAAACTCAAAGTAAACATGATTATCATAACAAAAATTTTGAATGAAAAGAAGGTTCCTTATGATTTGTGATATATGAAGAATATTATTAAGTGAAAAAGTTTTGGTGGGTAAAGAAAAGTGAAAGGAACCAATATGAAGAATAGGCATTGCCAACATAAACAGCATCCTCATCATAATAGGGTTGATGATCCAAGCTAGAGAGATCAACATGACTATTAGAACCTGGAAGCCAAGTTGAAGATGTTTGAAGTGGGCAGTCTTAGGCAAATGGTTGAAGGATCACGATTAGGACATTGTGATGGGACATGTCCTATTCCACATCTGTTACACTTACCATAAACCGTGTTCGGATTAGAAGCCCCGTTAAATTGGTTTCCGTTCCTCTAGAGCTGCGATTAGTGAAGTAACCTCGACCACGACGCTTGTTTGAGCCTCGGTCTCGGTTACTTTGGGAACGAGAAGTGAAGAAAGCTTGTGAAGACAACTGAGTGGTGGGTTACACTTGAAGACCAAGTTGTGAGAGAAGTTGTCGAAGGACTTGCAATGTCTCTATGCCTGTGGTAGGAGATCGAGTAGCCGTAAAAGCCTTAGTCTGTGTAACTAGGGCTGATTTGTGCACCATGTCATGGTTAGAAAGAAGACCATGAAGTGTAGGAGTTTGCCGAGCAAGAAACATGGATTTAAGCTCGTTGCGAAGACCTGAGATCACAAGCATCACAAGGTCTTTTTCCTTGACTGGTTCACCAATATTGGCAAAAGCATCTACACATTCTTGTGCCCTTGTAAGGTATGTAGAAGAGGTTTAATCACCCCTCATCTCAAATTTTAGTAATTGTGTTTTTAAGGTCTATTCCTTAGAGGATGTGTATGGTGCACAAGCACTTTCAAGAGATAGCCAAAGATCTCGATATGCAATATCTTAGACATGAGGAAAGAGGCTTCTTATATAGTAAATGATCAACTTTCGTACATGAGCATCATTAGCCACCCATGTAGAATGATTACGATTATGTTGTGGCGGCAGCAGTAGAGTTATGGAGACAAAAGCAGGGTTGCGGCAACAACAAGATGTTTTAGGGTTAGGGTTAAACTTGATACCAAGTTAAACTTGTATAAAAGGATGTATAATATGGCAGTAGTAGAATTATGGCGACAACAGCAGCAGGATTGTGGCAACAGCAGGGCGCGGCAAGATGTTTTAGGGTTATGGTTTAATTTGGGTCTGATACCAAGTTAAACTTGTATAGTGAATTGTATTGTATACTGATAATGATGATTACAAGGGATACATATAGAGTATACATTTACATTTATAACCCTTTAATATATATAAATCACTAAAAACATAAACTGTGTAATAGTTAGAAAAAATAATTTAAGCAAAAACAATAGCTTACTTGTTGTTTAGTGTTTCCAGCGATCCCTCTTTGTAAGAAGCCATTTTTATCCCAAAAACACAAGTGGGTCCCATCCAAAAGAAGAACATACCTGAAAGGAAACAAGAAAATATACAACAAATACATGAAGTAAATACATGTCGTAAAGTATATAATTAAAAGCTTGCAACAAAATTTTGCTTAAATAGAAACAATAAAGCAATTATGTTTTAACACTGATGGATAAATAAAGTAAACACTATTTTAAGCACAATAACTATATGAGCTCAAACTTAATGTCCAATTACTTGAAGTTTACTTATCTTAGTAATAATTAAGAAAACCTGTTATAGGTCCTGTCTCCAATGTGTTCTCTTGATTCTTTAAGCTCACCAGTTTTATTAATATCAATATAATAATTATTGAACAACGATTTAGAAGGGTGTATTAATAAAATTCAAAAATAGAATATTCTATACTTTCAAAATGTTTGACCCATTTGATTGTTACTAATGTACACATTAATAGAGATGGTTAAAACCAACCCATTTACTTTTTGTTATCCTATCAGGCCATGACTAAGCAAGTGAAGATTGCAGGGATAAGAGTTTGGTGTGCCTAAGAAGATGATGATGGATTATAAATCAGTTCTAAATGTGATGCAAGAATCCAGAAAATAAATACTAAAAATATTGCAGCTATTGGTAAGTGGATTACCTTTTCCTTTTGTCAAATCAATGTTGAATTGGAGGTAACCATCACTAGCCGTGTAACTAAACAACTAAAACTTGATAAAAAAATGAGGTCAAATAACCTGTGAACAAACAAAATCTTGTGTAATCACATATTAGAAATTCCCTTTGGGAACAACATATTGCACATCAATTTCTAAAAATAGATATAAACTAAATTAACTAAACTAGATCAAAATTAATACCCCAATTACTTTATTACAATTAAACAAAAGCCTGAACCTGTCTCAAATTCTCCTCATGTGTTCTCTTGAATCCATAAGCTCATGAGCTTCAAAAGTTTCAACCGTCTTTAACATAAGAACTTACGATGAAGTCAAGTCTTTAGAAAAAAGTCAACTAAATTAAATACACTTCTGATCACTTTTGACCCATTCAACCCGTTCCATAATATCAGTATATTATATGGAACTTTCTTTACTTATCCCTTCACTAACCTTCCGGGGTTGATAACTGAGCCTTGTGGCCCGAGCCCAGTCAAAGCACCCGTTAATTAAATTTCTAAAAACAACTATAAGCTACACATGTTACAATACCCAGACTTCTAACTCTAAAATTGGTTAGAAACACAAAAATATAGACCAAAACTAGTTTCAAGACGTGTGAATTCTATCTAAAATATATCCCAAAAAACACCTGCAAAATGCCTACGTCAGTGCAAGCTACACCTGCAAATACCTTAAAGCTGGTTTCAAACTCAAAAACATGCAAAGTTGACAGAGCAAAAGTAGTTTCTAGTCCTCAATATATGCAAAAAAAAAAAACAACTGAAAAATGCCTAAGTCAGGCAGGTTACACCAAAATAAAGCTAAAACATGCAATCAAAAGACCCAGATTAGTCTCTAGTCCTCAAACTAAATCTTGGGTTTTAACGAAAAAGAAACGGAAGCCATTCACAAATAACAGTGAGACGGAAAGCAATACACAAACATGGAATTGACTTTGCCACAATATACAGTATATAGGTTTGAAAATACCTCTGAAGCACGTTCTCAATAAGAAGTTCTAGACAAGAATGATAGCGTGCAGTGACTCAAAGCATTTTCTGCAGCAGTATGATATTTTACATCATATTTGGGCTCGACAAAATGTATGACCCTCCTACAAGAAAATTAGAAGATATCATTTGTTGTGTTCAGAAAAGAAACATAAATCATACTGAAGCATGTTCTCAATAAGAAGTTCTAGACAAGAACGATAGCAGTGACTCAAAGTATTTTCTGCAGCAGTATGACATTTTACATCATATTTGGGCTCGACAAAATGAATGACCCTCCTACAAGAAAATTAAAAGATATCATTTGTTGTGTTCAGAAAAGAAACATAAATCATACTGAAGCATGTTCTCAATAAAAAGTTCTAGACAAGAACGATAGCAGTGACTCAAAGCATTTTCTGCAGCAGTATGACATTTTACATCATATTTGGGCTCGACAAAATGAATGACCCTCCTACAAGAAAATTAATCATACATCATTTGTTGTGTTGAATAAAGAAACATTAATCTTATTTATGATCAACAATAAGAAGTTCTAAACCTATTAACTTAATAGCTACAGATAAATCATATGCATTAGTAACTTTTTTAATCCCTGTTCTGCAACCACCCTGTGACAGTCAAAGGTTGCACCAGATCAATGTGGCATCTTTGTAAGTTATCTCACTAATGGAACTTTATTCCTTCACTAACCTTCCAGGGTTGATAACTGAGCCTTGTGGCCCGGGCCCGAACCCTAAAATATAGACCAAAACTAGTTTCAAGATACCCAGACTTTTAAGTAAGAAAACTGATGGTTTCAATATGTAGACTCTAAAATTGGTTAGACACTCTAAAATATAGACCAAAACTAGTTCAAGACGTGTGAATTCTATCTAAAATATGTCCCAAAAAACACCTGCAAAATGCCTACATCAGTCAAAGCTGCACCTGTAAGTACCTTAAAGCTGATTTCAAATTCCAAAACATGCAAGTGATTGACCAAAAGTAGTTTCTAGTCCTCAATATATGCAAAAAAAAAACCGAAAATTGCCTAAGTCAGGCAGGTTACACCAAAATAAAGCTAAAACATGCAAGCAAAAGACCCAGATTAGTCTCTAGTCCTCAAACTAAATCTTGGGTTTTGACGAAAAAGAAACGGAAGCCACAGTGAGAGGGAAAGCAATACTCAAACATGGAATTGACTTTACCACAATATGCAGTCTATAGGTTTGAAAATACCTCTGAAGCACGTGCTCAACAAGAATGATAGCGGTGACTCAAAGCATTTTCTGCAGCAGTATGATAATTTACATCATATTTTGGCTCGACAAAATGTATGACCCTCCTACAACAAAATTAGAAGATAGTCTGACTATTATTATCAAGCTTATTGAAAACCAATATCACTGCAACTCTCCATCATATTATTCACTGATCACGCAGATCATATACTAATGAATAAGTGGAAGCATTCTCATGAATTTGACCCGTTACCCAACATGCCCATTTTACCACATGTGACATCAAGCATATACAATAGGAACTAACATGTGAACACAAAAATACAGTGTAGGTACCTTCTGATTTGGATATGATGAATGTATATTGTCATCTTCCTTATCAACTGTAAAAAAAGTCATTCTGGTCATTTGTTACTTCGGAAGCGGTTTCTTGACCATATCTCTCGGGTGAAGATTGCTTTTATAGGCTACTCATAGATACATTAGTCTCATCTTTGTCATCTCCCTGCATACAAAGACATAAAACAGAATTGTGCAGCAGATTTAGTACTCTTTTACAACTGATTGGTTCACTAAGATTCAATGCATTGTTAATGATCCCATAACACTCACCTTATAATTAATCCACATATACCATCACCATCCATTGAATGATCATCATCCTTAGTTGTGCCTTCTGTATCTTCCCGCAAAATGTTCTAAAGAATCAATAGGTGAATAACAAAACAACTAAAAATACAAATGCTGTTCTAGTTGATATTCATTCATATGATCATTCATAACTAAATTAAACCTTGCACTGATATAGAATCTGAGAACCTTCCAAAACCCGAAGCGACTATGAATTTTAAGGATGATAACTTTATCAGAATCAAACAAGTAAACATATAACAACAAAAGATAACAAATACATTAAGCAGCAAATCATTTGTGCCTTAAGACAGATGGATGAATAAAGTATATCATCAAATTAAAATCTAAAAGGTAACAACAAAGGGCTTTCATAGTTTGATATACCAGAAGCGACTATGAATTTTAAGGATGATAACTTAAGTTTTCAGAATCAAATCAAGACAATGAAGATTCCTAATAAGAAACAAGAAAACATATAACAACAAAAGATAACAAATACATTAAGTAAAGTATATAATCAAAACCTAACATCAAAATTCTGTATGTATATAAGCAGCAAAGCATTTGTGCCTTAAGACCGATGGATAAATATAGTATATCATCAAATTAAAACTTAAAAGGTAACAACAAAGGGCTTTCATAGTTTGATATACCAGATTAACAAATAAGTAAATCTTAGTAACTTAAGCCATCACTTTCATAGTTTCATATACCAACGAATCAGAAACTACAACCAAATTGGTAAATCATACCAGAAATAATATATGTATGCCTCTTGGAACAAAGAAAAGCCTGTAAAATCAACGAGCAATTCAAAACAACAAACAAGAGAAGAGAGATTAAGACCAGATAACAGAGGTAATTACCCGATCAAATCTGTTCGAGAGAAAACCCTAATTTGAGTGAAACGCTACTGCAAAACGTGCACGAAAATCCGATCAAAACCCCCCATTTAAAGGTATATTTAACGATCGACAGTGAAATGCTACTGTAAAATCAACGAGAACTTCAAAACAACAAACAAGAGAGATTAAGACCAGATAACAGAGGTAATTACCTGATCAAATCTGTTCGAGGGAAAACGCTAATTTGAGTGAAATGCTACTGCAAAACGTGCACGAAAATCCGATCAAAACCCCCATTTAAAGATATCTTTAACGATCGACGGTGAATTTGATGAGAAATCGAAATGGGGAAGAGAGGGTTTTACAGCGTTATTGAGGGAGAAGGGGTTTTATAGGATTTTCTCTAGATATTGAACCGTTATCTAACGTCATTATATTAACGCGTGATCTTAACGCCATTAATTTTGAACCGTTATCTAACGTAATTTTAACGCCTATATTTCTTACTCGGTTTTCTTTTCATGTTTTGTATTATATTTTATAAATGAACTATTTATTTTCACAGATATTATTAATTTATTTAAAAATAAAAACTTGTTTTATATAACTTATCCAGTGGGTTCAAATTTTACTTCTCGTTTTGATGTTGTTTTAGTGGTTTTTTTAACGGATAATTGGATCACTAACAGGAAATTACCCCACCCAATCAACTTCATTACTCAAGTACGGAACCTCGGTGATGAGAAAACCACCCGGCTCAACCTGAACCTCCCCACTTTTTTTAGGTGAGTCTTAAACCTAAAAATCTCCACCGATTTTATTGAAGTCTTGAGGTATTTAATATTAATTACTTGGGTTAAGGTTCATTGGTGATATTGTTTTAATGTTGTTGAAATTTTTTGTAAGTGTTTATTCTTTTAATATCAAGTAGTTTAAATTGAAGATGTATAAGACTCTGTTGTTATTTAGTGAATTGCTTTTAACCACGGTTTTATAATTGCTTTGTTTGAATTAACTTGAAAAAATAATACAAGTTACATTATAAAAAGATTATATGTTGTTTGTTGCTTCATGATTTATCTCTTTATATATCACAATTTATTAATATGTATAAAATTAGAATGAAAAAAAAATTGTGATCATACTCTAACTACCTCATTAAAGACATTTCTAACCATTAACATTGAATTTTACACTTAAATAGTATAATAAATAATATGCCTCATTCGAAAAGAAAATATATTTTTTGAACTATGTTTTAACTTTTCTTGACAATCAACCAATAGTTAATACAAACTCATTCTTCATTCTTGAAAAGAAAACCTTTCATCTCCTTTCTACTTTGTTCTAACGCTCACCACCAGCGAACCCGGCCAAATCTAGCTTCACCAACCGTTGGCGTACCTGTGTAGTCACCACACGTCTCTGCTTAGCCTCATTGTTGTTTAACCGATGGTATGATGGTAGGTGCGGAAAACTAGCGTCACGTGGACCAACAAATGTGTGCATTACATACTTTATGTTGAACGCCTTGTACGGTACGGCGGCTACAGCGTACTACCATAGCCGCTAACGTATGCAATTAATATACAATGTAATATTTAATTATTCATCTAATCATATAGGTGAAAAATAATAACAATTAACAAAAGTGACACATTTGACAGGTTATTCATCATGACAACCATCTGCATCCCACAACCAACGTTGCAAAAATCAGATCTTGGACAAGATTGATCGGCCTTAGACCAACATGATTTCCTCTAGTTGCACTACACCAAACGAGACCTATAGCAACGACATATGTCGTCCCTAAAAGTAAACTTTGTCGTTGCTATTGATATTAGGGACGACATGTCGTCGCTAATAGTTCATTTCAATAGGTCCATCGCTGTAGGTCAAATCTGTCGTCGCAATAGAGATTTGTTGCTATAGGTTTTCTATAGCAACTACATGTCGTTGCGATAGTTTAGTGTCTATAGTATATTCCCAAATCAAAAATAAAGAAAAAAGAAAATAGAAAATACATATTGCGACGATCTTTTGCCACGAGTAGTCGTCCTTATAGATATAATAATTTTATAATTTATATTTATTTTGATTAATTAAATTTGGGACCACGAGTAGTCGTCCTTATAGTCTTTGCATAATAAATGTGGATTTCCATAAGCTGCTGATTTCCAGATCATTTCCTGAACCCAATCGAACCTGATTTCAAGATTCGTTTTTCATTTCCAGGTTCATTTGTTCCCAAAAACACATACATTCAAAATAAAACATTCATTCCAAAACATAAGTTTCTACACGGGCATTTCGTTTTGCCATATTTGTCGACGTAGTTCTTAACATGCTCCATAAAGTCATCAAGACCTCTTAAGAAAATTGGAGACCTCCGATCTTTAATATTAATCCAACTCTTATCTATTGTCATAGTTGTTTCAAAATTCTAAATAAACACATACCTGTTAGCATAAATATAAACCAACCATTAATATAAAACTAACTCAAAATACTTACATAATTAGATTTAGTGGTTACTGAAATAATTAGACATGATTTAGTGGTTACATAATTAGACTTGATCCATCAAGATTAACCCAACAATGGAAGTGGGAATTTTGAAATAATTAGATGCTTCTTTGAAATAATTTCTAACTTTCAAGAGATTTAGTTTTGATTTACTGGTTACTGAATGTGGCATCATGCCACTAGAGGTACCATGAATCTCACTGTATGCCACACAACAAATCTCATGAAACTAAGATAGTTTGATAGTATTATTTTTAAGAAACCTAATCTGACTCAAACTCTACAATACTATGACTATTAAACTACAAGAAAAACATAAGAAATAAAACCTACGATTTATCATAAACGAATCATTCAAACCCCCTTTGGACAATCCATAACATCAACCCTTAATGTTCACAACTTGTCAAGATTAACCCTTTATGTTCAAGATGAAAGGCCAATTTAGAAACCAGTGTAGAGGCAATTAACATATCAGAACTATTAGAATAGAGTGGGAATGTTATTTGGTTTTGCATACTAGATTGTGGTCCATTCATGAAATCAAATACTTCCATTTAAATGGAAAGCAATAACCAAAAGGTTCAGCATATATATTTACAGTTCAAAGTGATGTAATTTTGAAAAACAACCGGAAGCAAAAAAACACAAATCAGATTAGCAACTTCAAATGCACCATGAATCATACTTAAAATAACTTCAAATGAACTGTAAATCGTACCTGAAAACAGCTTCAAATGTGATACAACGACTGAATTGAAGGCTGAAATTGCAGAGCAGAGCAGAATGGCGATTGTGCGAAGGTGGAGACGGTGAAGAATGGTGGAGTTATTGGTTCTGCGACAGTGGAGACGGTGCGAAGCTGGACACCGATGGAGATGGTGAAGAACGGTTTGGGGATGGTGCGAAGCTTGACATGTTGTCCCTATAGGTGAGCACAATAATTTATTTTGTTCACGAAAAGCAAAATTATTTAGTAATTAACTACAGCAACGACTTTAAAGGTTCTATTGCGACGACATCGGTCACTCGTTGAAAGACTACCCTGTAGCATCGACATGTCCACTCCTTAACAAAAGTTAAAAAAAATATTTGGCAAACCCTGTTGCTATATGTAACATATAGAGATTAAATTTTATTGTTGCAGTAGGTCTTGTTTCTATAGGATCAAATTGGTGTAGTGTTGGCCCCAAAAATCACTAGTCGTTCATTATCAACAAACTTGTAGCATCATGAAACAATTCATTTAAAAACCATAGACAAGAGCTCCATAAAATCTTCAACCATCAAATCACTTGTAACTTCATGAGTGAACAAAACGATCATGAGTGAACAAAACCTACATGAGTGAACAACCACTTGTAACTTCATAAAATAGCTCCATAAAATCTTCAACCACTTGTAACTTCTAATTTAACCAAACGATCATGAGTGAACAACCTACAAGGCTTGACATCGACTTTCGACTTTAGACCTGCGAAGCTTGATAATGATGACGAATTTGGAACTATTTAATCTTTGAAGTATTTAAACTCATACGTTAATGTTTAGTTTTTAGTATTATATTCATATCGATATTGGAGAGGATACTAGAAATTAAGCACGCATGATGCGGCGTGTTTGTGAACCTTGTTATGCATGTTGAGTCAGTGACATTATGACAGAAAAATATGAAAAAAAGACACGAAGTTACGACAGTTTGATATAGATATAAAATAGTTACATGTCTGGCACATTGAACCGTAAACAAACATAACATTGAGTTGATAATAACACTTAAGAAAATAAAATAATTGGGGAAAAAATACAAAGAGTTAAAACATAAAAAATTATGAAACAAAAAGAGATATTCATGGATTCGAACATATGTCAATTGTTTGAAAATCCTAAGTTCTAACCAGGCAAACCAACCAAATCTTTAGCAATAGTATTGAATCATTACTTTATAAATAAATTAACTAAAATAAGCTTTTTTTTTGTTAATGTACAACAATAATATATATTACTTATATATTAGATTTAGTGGTTACTTAAATAATTAGACATGATTTAGTGGTTACATAATTAGACTTGATCCATCAAGATTAACCCAACAATGGAAGTGAGAATTTTGAAATAATTAGATGCTTCTTTGAAATAATTTTGAAATAATTTCTAACCTTCTTGAGATTTAGTTTTGATTTACTGGTTATTGAATCTCATTGTATGCCACTAGAGGTACCATGAATCTCATTGTATGCCACACAACAAATCTCATGAGACTAAGATAGTTTGATAGTATTACCTAATATGAAAAAAGCAAGACGAGGAATAGGGAACTTTTTATTATTCAATTTTGGCCACAAGAAGGTGTCATTCCAAAATACTTTTTTATTAAAATTAAAAGATTATAAATATAAAACTATTTATCCAATTACACTTGTACAAAATGTAACCACGTAGTTCTTATGTTGTCTTAAATTTTTTAGCAAATGAAATCTCACGATGCAACATACGGCCAATTGAAAAAACCAAAAAGTTTTTTACTAATTTGGTTTAATGTTTAACAATATATAAGAATGCATGCGCATAAAACAAAACTAAAACTAAAACTCATTTGTAAACTTGAAGTAACTCGCTCGTTATATAAAACTTAGATACTATCTTAATTTTTTTATACAACCGATTGACTTTGACACCTCTATCGACTTGCCAATTGCTAGCAAGTTGATTTTTCAACTTAATTATTTCATCTTTCTAAAACAAAATTTGTTATAAATATTTTGGATGTTGTGTTTTTTTATAAAAACTTAAATGATTCAAATATAAACTTAGACTTAAAAAAACCTTTAACCAAGGCTTAGACATGAACAATTTGTTTTTTCAAAGATACTGTAACATAAAGGCACACTTAATTATTGGTTTTATGTATTTAAAACAATAAATAGATTTTATCAAAAATAAGCTATCACAAACTATCACAACAATTTTTTTCCAAAAAAACAATATAAATATACATAATAAAATAAATAGATTTTGTAAAATTCAATAAATAAATAATTGTATCGTATAATTTATTTGTATCACAAACTATCACATTGTATATTTGTATATTAAAATTTGAAAACAAATATAACATAACTTTAATACATGTTTGAAATGCCTCAGAGATCTTGGTGGATAATAATCATCAAATGAGTATCAACTCATCAAGAGTAGCAAATATCTATCTTACATCACCGGCATCCATTTATGATTTATCTACCAAAACTAGCTTCAAATCAAAAATCAAACATATGTATTACAGCAACCGATGATGAAAAACAACAAAGCTCAAATCTGTGTCATGACAAATAAAAAACTAATAAATATTTCACAATAAATCATTGAAAAACATGAAAATTGATCTGTTGAGTTACAGGATAATGAGTCAGAAGTAGCTGGTTGTAAGATCACCTTTCTCTTTGAGAGAAAATCATTGGGAATCCGTCTGATTTTTTTCATCATCCTCATTATCATGCTCACACCGATCTATAACTTCAAAATTGTTTCTGTAAGTACAAGTATTTGCCTCTAATCGCCAAAAATTTCACAGCAAATACAATATCAGAAGGAAATACTTCGATCAATGAATTCGGAAATTAGGGCTAAAAGCTCTATTCGATTCACGTATCGATACGAACAAAGAAGGATTAAATCAGAAACAAATTCAAATCAGAAACAAATTCAAATCATAAATATTTTGAAAAACAAAGTTTTTAATCGAGAAATATAACCTGAAATCCCTAGAATGAGATGCGTTTGAACTCCTCAAAGTTGTTATATGCGTATATATAGTGATAGTGAAATTGGCTAACGAAGCCCTAGTTACCAACGGTTGCAGATGATACTCGTGGGCCTCAGCAAAGGTTTGGTGCATTACGGCCCATGGGCCTGTTATGGGTTGTATTGATCTAACAATGTAGAAGTGATAACTAAGAAATAATATTTGTCAACTTTAAGTTAGTGTTTGGTGTATCGAAATGGTATACAAAATAAAATGGATCATTGTTAGTGAATGTAAAAGTAAAATATTTATTAGTTAAAAAAAATTTACTTATTATATAGGATTCACGTTTTTTTAAACACATCGAAACTATCACCGGCCCTGAGGAGAGGCAGAATGGACCCCCGTTCAGGGCCCACTCGCTCAGGGGGCACAAACATTTTCAAATTTTTTGTATATATAATTATAAAAAAATAATTATAAGGTATAATACAATTAAAAACTTAACTCAATTATGTTTTAAACCAAAATTTTTGACCCCATTTTTTAAACCCAATTACTCAACTAATAGTCCACTAAAATATTTAAATTTTGATTGTAATTAAAGTCCACAAAATAATTTATTCCACAAATTTTGTTCTATTCAAACTTGAAATCTTACCTATGATCCACGGTGTCTCAAGAAAGACTTAGCGGATTGGCGATAATAGCTATCGAAAGCAAAATATTAGAGACTATAAACTACGAATATGTTATAAACCAATTTATTATCAAAAAATGCTAGGAGAGATTTACGAGTTATTGTTTAACTATTACGGTATGTCATTGTAATACTATGATATTGCTATGCTTATTGCTAAAACATTTCTTTTGATTTAAAAAAATAGTTTATATAATTTAAGTCGTTAGGACCCATAGGCCTTTTTTTCGGCTCGTCCAGGGCATTAAAATCCTTGGGTCCGGCCCTGGAAACTATTCAACCACCTCCTTTTTTCATTTCATTATTTGTTTAATCATACTTTGACACTACCGTTATTATAAGCACCACTGACATGATCATTTTAATATGTATATATGTGTGCATGTCCATCGAGGGACATGAATCCTAGCCCCTTAAGGAGATCACTTTAAACACACGAGTAATAGTAGGCTAAAGGACATTTGGTAATGTTTATTTCCACAATAACCTAATCTTTTATTAAATTCGTAATAAAACATCAACTATCTTCACAATTTTTTTTCTAGATGTGAGGTACCTAAAACATTTAAAAATAAAAAGGTATTGGAATCGAGTCTCACTCGGAGTAACACATATGTTATTGGTTGAGTCAGTGAGTTTTTCAGTTGTTAGTGGGTTGAAAGTGTGGTCTCTACTAGAAAACCAATAAGTGAGCATGGTTAAGACTGCACTTAGGGACTGTTTGTCAATTTCTGAATGATTAAATGTTAAACTAATAAGAGATCTGAACCACTAAAATCTAGTATATCGTTTAACTATTAGATCTTTTAACCATTCAATATTAATATAATAATTAACCATTCAGATCAAATATCTGAAACCATTTAAACATTTGTTCGCGATACAAACAGTTTGAACCATTATTAGACATCTTAATCAAACATCCACTTAAACATGGTCTTAATCATGGTCGTGTATTTGCCTTAAGAAAAGTACATACAATATACGACGTCGTGCTGCCGATCTGCTCTTCCGTTCAGTTCAGCACCGTCACACTCTTTAGGGGGCGCCTGCTGCGAGCTCTTCATCTACTGTTAGGGTTCTAAATGTACCTTCATCGATCGATCTTTCATCAGGTAATCTGAATTTTTCCCTTAAGTTTGCTTTCAATTTCATTTCGTCCAAATTAAGTAATTTAGGTCACTGAATTCTCTCCCCGGTAGGGCATAATCAGTATTAGAAGATCAAAATGAAGATAATCACATTAATCTTCACACTATTCGTGTTGAGTTCGACGCTGATTCTCCGATCGACCGCAATTTCATCAAGTGAACTGCTTGGAGTTGCTCCTGAAGGTCCAATACCTGTTCTATTATGCCTGTGTTATATGTGTGTAATTGTTTATTTAATAATGTTCTGAGTTTTTATTGTTTATATTAGCAGATGAGAAATATTACAAGGGGTTATGGTCTTCAGGAACGATTAAATGCAAAGATGGATCTAAAACATTCACGAAGTCGCAGCTTAATGATGATTTCTGTGATTGCTTTGATGGCACCGATGAACCAGGTTTACTAGTTTATCATCAGTTATTATGAAATGAATTTGTATCATAAAGTTCTCAAATTGAAGGGGTTTTTTGTCTGTTCTTCACTAAATGTAGTTCTTATCGTTCATTAATGCGTGCGTATGATTCTAATATAGTGATCACAATTTTCCTTCATTCTGGCAATTGATTGATCTCCTGTCTATTCTGATGGATACAAACCTTAACAGGAGTGTTTTCTTATTGTATCTTGACAATGTTGAAAGTAATGCAGTCATATCAACATAATGGTATATCTGGCTTTGCAGGAACATCAGCATGTCCTACTGGGAAATTCTATTGCAGAAATGCTGGACACAGTCCCCTTACTGTATTTTCTTCTAGGATAAATGATGGTATCTGTGGTAAGTAATGTTTTTACTTACAGATTCTCATCACAACTCGTCAACTCATGAAGAAACCATAATCTCTATTTTCTTGAGTTTGAAACTCTCCTGTGATTACTCTGTTTTTTATTCAAAAAGAGGATTTATCTACCCTACATAGCAAGGGATCGTGTGAATTTTGAAGTCTAGGACATTCCATGATAAGAATTATCCATAGCACATACAACATCCCACTTCGTATTTACTATTGAATGCTGAAAATTCTCATACTATAACTGCTAAACAGAATTAATTATCTTTGAACTGAAATCTAAGGTTTCCTTGTTGCATGTTGACATTCATTCACATAAAAAGGACTAAAGGAGTCATATACCTACGTAAACCGCAAGATGTAAACAGTGTGCTAACTACCAACATTTTTTTTAGTTTCACCATAGCTAGCCGCCTAGCCCCATGCCCCCACTGGCGGTTAATGTGTGCAATCCCCCCCTCCCCTTACACACACACATGAAAACAAACAAAGGGCACTGCTTGTGATTTTCAAATGATATTGTTCATTTGCGGAGCTTGTTGACTTGAAAAATAATAAAACCACCAATACTTAATCAGTGTACCTTATCAATACGTTATTAGGGAAGGGTGATTGTTGTTTAAATTTTTGTTAGATCAAGAAAATCAAAATGGTCTGTACATATGTGAAAATAACTTGGTTTTATTGAACAGATTGCTGTGATGGAAGTGATGAATATGATGGCAAAACCAGGTGCAATAACACCTGTTGGGAGGCTGGAAAAGCGGCAAGAGAGAAATTAATGGAAAAGATTGCATTATATCATGAGGGTGTTACCATACGAAAGCATGAAGTTGAACAAGCAAAAATTTCAGCAGCAAAAGATGTAGCTGAGCTGTCAGCGCTGAAGGAGGAGGAGAAAATTCTCAAGGGGCTTGTTCAACAACTCAAGGGTATTTATTTTTTCATTATATTTTATATGTAACTGTCTTCAAATTGGCTTTCCACTCAGACCAGAGGTGGCAATTTTAAAATTTATATTCATAGATTCAGTTCGTGTTATGTTTCATATCTGATGGGTAGAAAGTCGACAAAGGTGTATATTTAATCTACAATTCCTCCTAAGTCATTTCATTCAAAAAGTTAGATTACTGTTGGAATAATATACTTTTTGTAATCATACTTGGTTTTCTTAAAAAATTAACATATAATTGTTATGAACAAAAAGTGTTTCAGGCCAATCCAACCTGGCTTGTTTTGATTCGTTACCCAATGGCCCGCCCATTTTGCTACCTCTAATTCACACTACTAACATTGTTGTAATTTGGGTAGGGTAGTGACTAAAATATTGAGATCAAACTGGATAGAAATGGATAGGTCTAATGCTTTTTTGTGATATAGAAACCCCACACAAACAAGCAATAGGCAAACTATAGAAATATTACTTAATCCAACCTTAGTGATGGTCAGGCCCTCGATAATTCTAAATCGCTAGCCGTTGGATGTGTCGAATCCTTGCCAGAACACTATGGGTCGGATTACATGGTTAAAGTCTGGGTCCATCTGATCCACGGGGACTACCCGACTATGCATGAAACCTTCACCAACCCATGTCGTCTCCTGCAGTCATGCTAATTAATTGTTTTTATTTTTCTAGCTGTTTTGTCTCGTACTTCTAGTAGTTCCAATAGTACCTTGTATTTTTCCAGTAGTTCCTTTAATTTTTTATTTCTGGAAACTAGCTGCGTGGGTCATGGGGGTAGTTATCTTTCTTTTTACTCTTTGTAATTGACAAGCATGCATGAATCGAATCAGAGTGAAACATCCTAAATTCTATTGTCTCTTGTTCTTGAGATTATCCATTGATTGCTATCCTAAATTCGTGGCTGATTTAGGAGGTGAACTGTGAAACCTAATTTGGATTATGTGGTGTTCGTCTGTATCGTAATTCAGATATCAGAGTGCCCTACAATTAAATCGGGTGGTAATTTCTGTATCTAGGTTATTCATTGATTACCACTGCGTTTGAAACCTTCCTGACCTTTGAAATATCAAGTCTCTGGCCATCAAACATGGTCAGATATCCAATCCGCTGCTCACTTTTCTATACGTCTTCTGAAAGGTCAGAAAGTCTCCATTTTTAATCGTTACTATCTACCTGTTCATTAGAGGTGACAAAATGTTTTAAAAATTTGGTACGTGTTGTTCTGGTTGGCTGTTGGCATAAAGCACTTTTGTTCTTTTTTATTAATAAATTGTTCATGTTTAATTACAATCACAAAAATGTTTTATCTCCTCAATAGTTACCAATCTATATTTCTATAAAGTGGTTTAGCAGGCTGTCTACATCAAAAATAAGGTAATATGCCACCTATATGGCTATATACCTTGTTCCATTAGACTACTTCCATTTTTAGTTAAGTGTTTACTTTTTACCCGTTGGAGATATAACATGGCCTGAATTGCCTAGTTTATAATTAAATGATTTGAAATTGCCACCCATATTGTTAGGCTATGTTATTCACGTATTCTGTTAGATTACTATTAAATTATGCTGTTTTTTTTGTCACCATGTTTCTAGAGCACAAGGAAAGAATAGAGAAGGCAGTGGAGAAAGAACGCATCCAGAAAGAAAAAGAGGAAAAGCAGAAAAAGGAAGCCGACGAAGCTGAATCGAAGGAACACAAAGGTGAAGTAAAAGTTGATGTTGAAGAACAAGATCCTGCGAAAAACAACGTTGATGAAGCTGCAATCCTTGATAACTCTCCTTCGGGACAGGTTGGACTGACGCTACAAACTTTATGATAGAGGTGGCAAAATGGGCGGGTCAGGCCGGGCGGGTGCCCTTTTCGTGAATACATTGTTGATTGTTTTTCTACATCAGTTCAGTGATGATCGTTTTTCTATGTTGATTGGCAGCCTATATGCATACAAAAAATACATTGTTGTGTGTGTGTGGTGGTTTTTTTTTTTTTTTTTGGGGGGGGGGGGGTAACCCATAATCCCATATAACCAATTTATTTATAAGCTACTAATAGTTTACCCATTGGAAACATTGCCTGACTCATTCATAAATGAATTGGTAAAACTTGCCACATCTAGTGTATGGTTTTTGCATCATTTAATGTTTATTAGTTCATATATATCCCTATTCTTTTTCTAGTTCTCATACTGGTTTGCTTTATTAGAATTTAAAGGAAGACCCTTCTGAACTGGCAGCTGATGTGGTACAGAATGCTCATGCATCACTTGACAATGAAGATAAGGTGAATAATTTAAAAGTTGAATTCCTGTTTAGATATTTCATATTTTCATGTGAGCTAATTTCATGTTTCAAATGCTATTGTTTTCTTTTACGTAGCATGATCTGAAGGACGAGGAAGAGTCTGAAGTTGTGCATGGATCTGAACCTAATAATGAGCTTGGGAGTAAGGTGTTTTAATAATCTATTAAATTTTCAAGCAATCATAACAATTGTCTAGACCTTTTAATGTTGGTAATTTTGCAAGCCATGACAACTTGACAAATATTACAGTCACTGCATTTTCCATGATATTTTGGTTCATACGAGGTTCCATATAATTGCATAAAAAAGTAACAGACTTATTTTAGGGCCGAAAAACCATCAAACCTCTATAAATTGCAAACTTAAGGTAACCTTTTTTTTTAATTTGAGGTAATACCACCCGGTCACCAATTAAAAACTTGGATTTAGTGACATGGTATTGACGTGTTTGGTAAGTTTTGAGCGGGTTGACTCTTTTTTCTAACATGTCACATGAAAATAGGCTTGCGTCATTGCCTCAAATCACAATTTTTGAAAGCTTGATGATTTTTGGCCTAAAATAAGTTGGTTACCTTTCTATGCAATTTGCCATTTTTGATATGCTTCATTTCATATTAATTCTATGAAATTTCTCTCTTATCTTATGATAAATTTTTTGTACACACATATGAAATCATAAATTATCATCATATTCTTTTCCCTTACAACAATTATGTCACAATTGGATGTTTGTTCAGGGAGAAGATGCAACCAAAGACATTGATTCATTATCAAGGGAAGATTTGGGCCGTGAAATTGGCTCACGATGGACTGGAAAAAGAACAGATCAACAATATAATGATGATGCTAAAAATGATCATGAGACATCTGTTAATGGACAAGATGAAGAAAATAATGGATATGACACGGAAACAGATGAAGATCATCAATATTATGATGATGACGACACCCAGTCCCAGATGGGTAATGTTGGAGATGAAGCTAATGATGATTCAAGTTCTTCATACAACTATGACCAAGATGATGACATGGACATGTTAGGTATGTGGTGGTTGTTTATAGAGGTGGCAACATGTTGGGGATCGGGTTAATTATAAGTACCAATACAAATGGGTCGTGTAATCACGACCCTTGTCCAATTTATAGCAACTTATTGTAGATAATGAACACATTGGTTATGATTATGAAACCATTACTTTTACAATAATAATCTAAATTTATTAAAAAGACAATTAAGGAGGTTGTAAGTGTGAAGATAGACTTTGGATGACTTTAAACTCTTTTGAGTTGTTACCCCTTTGAGCTAAAAATCTTGTAGTTAAATCCATTTGAAATCAAAGACTACCCAAACTGACTCATTTATAATCAATGGTTCGAAATAGCTACCTCTAGTTGTTTATATTTTCTTTGTGGACGTGCCGTGACTTTACTTCCCTTTGTTAGAGATGGTAACTTTGACTCACCCTATGAAGGGTTTCGGTTTTATTTTTTCCCAAGCGGGCCAAATATAAAACTAAAATGGAAATGGGTTGAACGAGTTGACAGCTGTTCAAAGTTTATTTTTAGTGCATCTTATTCCTTAAATCATTTTATTAAAAAATTGTTAGATTGAATTTTTATATTCTTGTTTTCATATTCTTAAATAACACAACAATTATTTGTAAAGAATGGACAAAAAGCATTTGCTGGTTGGTTTGGGTTGCCAGGAGTATTGGGAAATGGGCCCATTTATAAACTTAAAGGGAAATGGGTCAACCACATTGAAGTTGCCCAAATTTAGTTTTAATGCATCCAGCCGTCTTGTCACTAGTACCTTTGTTGCGCTAGCCATGGCGTAATTTCACTTGCTGATTATGTGTTTTTTCCTTTCATTTTTCCCTTTCTAAGATATGGAAACCGAAAGCAGCCCATCATGGTTTGAGAAGATTCAAAGAACTGTGAAGAATATCCTGCAGACTGTCAATCCATTTCAGACTCCAGTAGATGTATCTGGTAAAACTGGGTTCTTTTAATATGTTAAGATATGACTGAATTTTTCCTAATTCTTTATTTGTTTGAATGTTATGTAGAAGCTGAAAATGTACAAAAAGAATATGATGAGGCCAGCACAAAGTTATCTAAACTAAAATCGAGGATATCTCGCTTAAAAAAGAAGCTAGGGAATGATTTTGGTATGCTTTTTTAATTTGATTTTATAAAATAACAGAAGTTTTTCGATTCTTCTTCTATGACACATGTTTGGCTCTGCAGGACCAGAGAAGGAATTCTACTCATTATATGGCCAATGTTTTGAGAGCAAACAGAACAAGTTACAACCTTTGCAATTTCTTCTTTTTAATTTTTTGTTTATCTATGTTTTTCCATATTGACCTATTTCTCCTTTAAATTCTTGGCTTAATTTGAATTGTTCCTAATCTTTCATTCACTTCATTCCAGATATGTTTATAAAGTTTGTCCATTTAAACAAGCCACTCAGGAGGAAGGGTATAGCACAACACGATTGGGGTAAGTCAAAATACACTAGGTTGAAACAGGTCAATTTTTAGTGCAGGTGGAAGCAGGTCGGAGTGGTTGGACTGACCAATTTAAATTTATTTTATAAATTAATCACACGCTAGTTATGATAAGAAAAACAATATTTTACCATGATAGTCTTTGGATGACTTTACCCTGTTTTAACTAATTTTTTTCATTTGACATGTTTGAGATAAATTAGAACCCAAATACAATCACGTGCTAGTTAGATAAATGGGTCAAAAATTAAAATCACCACCTCTAACTCTAGCAAAATAATAATGTAACTTATAAGAGGCTTGGAATTACATACCTAATATTCTGCCCTCCAAAATCCGAATACTAATCTTCACTCATTAAATGTCTTAACCTGAAGCAAAATATTCTACAAATCACTATTTGTAAAATTTTCCCTTTCTTAGCGACTAATATTTATCCATCCTTTTAATGTTAAGGAAATGGGAGAAATTTGAGGAGTCATATAATGTTATGCTCTTTTCCAATGGTGACAATTGCTGGAATGGTCCTGATAGAAGTTTAAAGGTATTAAACTTTATTGTGTCATATTAAGTTCATTTTAAGATATCATGACCACAAATTGTCTGTACCAAAAAAAACCAAGTTCATGGGCTGAAAGTAGCTCAAGTGTATTCTCAGTGATTTAATTTTTGGACTAAATGTGTTCTGGGTCAACCAACCTGACCAAAGTTATCCTTTTTGACGTAGCCGTCCCACCCAATTGTTATATACCTTTTATGTTTGTCCTATCATATTTATTTCATTTCTGAACACCCATTTATCTGGTCTTTTATCCACATATGACAGGTCAGATTGAGATGTGGCCTGAAAGTCGAGGTTACTGACGTGGATGAACCAAGTCGTTGCGAGTAAGACCTAATTGTTTTTTCTTTTTTTTTTTTTTGAGAAAATGATCTAGGAGGCTTTATGTTATTAGAATTTCAGTTATATAAATTTGGACTGTTATGACCTATCTGTCATTCTATTTTACCTGTTAGAAATAAAATGTTACCAGAATTGACCCATTCTTAAGTCAAATAAGTTGAGATTCTCACCTCTACTTGTAACAATGTAACTAATCCAAGTCTTCTTTGATGTACAAGCATCTGCAGATTATATATTACTAATTAAATAACAATAGATGTGGGTCAATCCGTAAAACTGTGAACCAACTAAATGCCATTTTAGGCCTCCTATTTCCTATTTTTTGTGATAATCAATCCAATCATGATTGTATATTGGCCTTGATAATATGGGCATTTCTAGGTTCTTAATCAGTATTTTCATGGCAGATATGCAGCAATGTTAACCACCCCAGCTCTTTGCCTAGAAGGAAAACTCAAGGTATCATCTACCATATTACTTTGCTTAACTTTAACCTACTATAATCTAGGAGGCGAGTGGTTGTTGTGATGGGAGGTGTCAAGTGGTGGTTGTGGCACCAAGAGGTGATGATGGTTGATGACGAGGGGAGGCAGGGCTGGTGGCGACGGGTCACAGGTGTTAGCATAGTGATGGTAGGGGTGGGGGTTGATGGTGGTGACTGGTGGGCCCGTGGGGGTGGCAACGAACATGGTCGTGGTGGGCGTAAGAATTTAATATTGGAAAAATAATCAAATGAATCTATTTGGGTCATTAGCCATTTGTTGAATTTTGTAGGTTTGTAGACCAGATCACAATCCATTTAGTTAGATTAATTGGATCAGAACTGCTAACCAATTTTTGAGCAACTGGAAATGTTTCAGGAGCTGAAAGATGAACTAGACAAGCAAAAACAAATCCACCATGATGAGCTTTGAATCTTCTTGGCCGTTCTTATAACTGTCAACGCGCGATAGTAAGTTTTTATTGAGGAATTAATGTATAATGTGTTTCTCGATCGACATGGTTTTTTGGCAGGCGATGTAGGAAACAACGGTCAGGAGTGAAACATGTCTCATTCTTTCATTTTGGTACTAGAAAGTGATTGATTTTGATGAAATGTGGAGGGGTGAGACTTGTAAGCAGGAATATTTTATATCTACAAGATGAAATAGAAACGTTAAATGAAAGTAACAAACCGTGCTTGTTTTCACTTGATGCAAGTGACTTATACAAGAATTAAATCCTAAACAAGATCATTACCAAAACCCTTCAAAGTTCAAAATGCAGACTCGAGGACATGCACATACGCAAGCATAAATATTCATGTAAACGAATGAAATCACATAACACTCATGGTGTATTGAACAAACAAGATATGTATTTGTTAATCTAAATAATTGATATTTGACAAATAAGTGCGATAAGAGAATTCATCTTATTCAGGAACGTTTTACATATAGTTTGCACTCACGGGTCAAATTTGACACGACGTGTTGTGTTTTCATGGGTAAACATGACACAATTGATAAAAAATATTTTCGTTGATTGTTATTTACTTATTACTCCTTTAAAATCAAAACACATGTGGATATTGAAAAATGTGTTTAGCCTACATGTCGTGTGCTCATTCTTATTTTAACTTTTTGAAACAATACTCGACCGGTATAAGTATTAAAAAACACATTCTTAAAAAAATGTAAAATTAAACATTTCGACTTGAGTAACCGTGAGAGTGACACCCAAAACTGAACAGTTTAGCTAAACGTGTATGCAAATTTGACTCCAAACTGGCTTGAGTCTGTTGAGGCCAAATCCAAAACCATAAAATGGCCAAACGTGTATACAAATTTGACTACAAACTGGCTTGAGTCCGTTGAGGCCAAATCCAAAACCATAAAATTCAAGTTGTATCGGATCTTATTGTCCTTAATTAACAACTATACCTTTGTGGTACTTAACTTCCTATATAATAAGCTGCATTTAACGGTTATTTAAATCATTGACGGACTACTAATTCGTCCGATCATCTCCGTTATTTGAGTACAAAACCTTAAGCCTTTAGGCTGGCACGTATTCGAATGAAAGTTGGTACATCAGTTCATCTGTATTAGTTCTGAACCTGAGACAATTCTCAAAAGGAATCCCACCTTAAGTGAGAAAACCTCTTGACCCAACCTGTAACATTTTCTTATCACAAGTGAAACTTGAAACTCGAGTCTAAGGCCTCACCATTTTAATGAAATCTTAAGTATCTCACTTCAACCACTTCAACTAGATCATTGGCTAAATCAAAAACGGTAATACCCGACCAGTTTAAGTATAAAACAACTAAACAAATTGTATACTCTATGGTTGTTCATAAAATCAAGTAATGTGTTTGTTTATAAAATCGATTGATATAAATTGGCAGACTTATTATTAATTTGACAAAATACAATCAAGTCTATAAAACAATATTTATAGATTGAATTTAAACTCATTTTACTCCATATACTTTTAGACACATTCCTTAATTTCTATTTCTCGTACAAAATAATATAAACATAAAATAACTGATGAAAAGAAACCGTACACATATATATATAGAGTAACCTCCCGCTTCTCGTGCACAGTTATTCCTTTGAATCCGTTGATCCACAAATTCTGCATACACGTTCTCATCTCCCACTATCATCAACCTCAATTGCTCTCAACCGTCTTTAATCTACATAAATTCATCACACTCCATCTGTTTCATCCGATCAATTGATCGGAATAACAACAACAACAACAATAATAATAATATTATCATTATTATTATGGATCAGATCAACACTGATTTGAGCCAACAGAAGGTGGGATGGAAGAGGCCCAAAACGAAGATCATATGCACCCTAGGGCCAGCTTCCAGATCGATTCCAATGGCGGAGAAGCTGTTGAAGGCAGGTATGAATGTCGCTCGCTTCAATTTCTCTCATGGATCTCACGAGTACCATCAGGAAACCCTAGAGAACCTTCGTACCGCCATGAAGAACACCGGTATTGAATGTGCAGTCATGCTTGATACCAAAGTATGTTTGCTTCTTAATTCCCCCTTTTGTTTCATTCTCTGTGTGTATGTGATACATCGGTATGATCTACGTTTTTGCACTATTGTTTGTACGTAAATTGGATTGCCCCTTGGAGGCATTGAGTCTGAATCCACTGATTTCGAAATTAAAATGTTCATATGAGCATTATTATACATTGATAGTGTATGATCTACATTTCTTTACTGTTGTTTGTACGTAAATTGGACTACAATGGGGGGCATTGAGTCTGATTGATGGCGTAGAATCTACATTTCTTCACTGTTGTTTGTCGGAGGGTGTTGAGTCTGAATCACTACTTTTGAAAATCGAATTGTTCACATAATCACATGAATTATCTTACATGATCTCACTATGAACAATATGTTGGAAATGAAATACGTGTTTAGGAAATTGTTGAAATGAAATATGTTGGAAAGAAGAGTGCATAAACATGCATCAACCGAGTCTAATTCATATCAGTTTTGATTACAACATGAAAGTCAAAACATGTAATTTGGAGTGGCTGAGCAATTCAAAAATCTGTGTTTCAGTACTAATTTATGAGGCATAGTTTCAAAAATAAGATTCCAATTAACAAATAATAATCATTAGGTTTGCTGTATATGTCAAATGTTTTGATACCAATACATAGCTGAGTGTTTGTTAATGCATGTAGTTTTAAGTTTAATACTTTATGTAATTATGTATTGGTTTGTACCTATCATAGCATGTCAGAACATTCCTTCATTTATGGTGGATATTTATGGATTCACTATTTTATATTGATTTTTTAAAGGCTGTTTTCAGAATCAGTCACATGTATTGAGTGTTGACCATGTAATGGTTCAATCATTTCTGTGGTAACGTGTTAAAACCCATTAAACAAAATCAAGCCAGCAGGTTTGGCCTGTTGAAAGTTCCACTTTTGCAGTTTAATGGTTCGGTCTAGTTTGAAAATTGAAACCGATCATTTAACCTTTTATGTATTACACTAATCAACAAAGTTTATCATTTTAGATTTTTTAATACAAATTAACATTTCAAAACAAAATTGTTTTTTAAAAAGAACAGATTCAAACCGTCAAAACCAAACCGTTAATGGTGTTATAGAAAGCTTGTCATAGGAGCAAAAGTTTGAACCTTTTTTGGTTTTAGACTTTTAGCATATAAACAGTTCATTTTCTTTCTAAATAATATTTCAGGGACCAGAAATTCGAACTGGGTTTCTGAAAGATGGCAAGCCCATAAAGCTGACCCAAGGTCAAGATATCACCATTTCCACTGATTACAGCATCAAAGGTGATGAAAAGATGATATGCATGAGCTACAAAAGGTTAGCCCATGATGTGAAACCAGGGAGTGTCATCCTCTGCTCAGATGGCACCATTACTTTCACTGTTCTTTCATGTGACACCGAAAAGGGTCTGGTTCATTGCCGATGTGAGAACACTTGGACCCTTGGTGAACGCAAGAATGTTAATCTTCCAGGGGTCATTGTTGACCTCCCAACTTTGACTGAGAAGGACAAAGAAGATCTCCTTAAGTGGGGGGTTCCTAATAATATTAACATGATTGCTTTGTCTTTCGTCCGAAAAGGTTCTGATTTGATTGAGGTTCGGAAGTTGCTTGGAGAACATGCCAAAAACATCGTTCTCATATCAAAGGTTCGTTCTTTTTGTCTCCTCATCCACATCATTTCGTCATGTATGATAGGTCAAAAAAGACAGTTAATAAGAAAACAAAACAGATTGGATATTTGGATTGACTATATGCATGTTTATAAAACCAAACTGGTCAGACTATGAACCAACAAGGTTAAACTTATTTGAACATGTCAGATTGGTTTAACCAGCCTAGCTTTGTTGGTCCTAATTTTATCCTTTTTGTCTTTCAAAATCTCATTTATTTATTAATTTGCTATAATGAACTTGTTTCAAATTTATTTACATTTCAAATCCATATTAAAAAAAATAAATTAGTTTCATATTTCGTGTTACATTAGTTATACTTATATTCTTTTAATATTTAAACTGTTTATGACAGTCTTTCAGTTTTTTAGAACATTATATTTATTATTCATTTTGTTAAAATCATAGAAACTATGTTTGGCAGGTGGAGAATCAAGAAGGGGTTGGTAATTTCGATGATATCCTAGCCAACACCGATGCATTTATGGTGGCACGTGGCGATTTAGGAATGGAAATTCCCATTGAGAAAATATTTTTAGCACAAAAGGTTATGATCTACAAATGCAACATGAAAGGAAAGCCCGTTGTAACTGCGACCCAGATGCTGGAGTCAATGATCAAATCTCCAAGACCCACCCGTGCTGAAGCCACAGATGTAGCCAATGCGGTCCTAGATGGCACCGACTGTGTCATGCTCAGTGGTGAGACTGCAGCCGGTGCTTACCCTGAAGTCGCGGTTCAAACCATGGCTAAGATATGCATGGAAGCCGAAAGCACAATCGACTACTCAGTTGTTCATAAAACTATCAATGCAAACGTGCCTGTGCCAATGAGCCCACTTGAAAGCTTAGCCTCTTCTGCTGTTCGAACCGCCAAAACCTCTCAGGCTAGTCTCATACTGGTTCTAACCAGAGGCGGGACCACAGCCAAACTGGTGGCTAAGTACCGACCTCCTATTCCTATTCTGTCTGTGGTGGTTCCTGAGGCCAAGACTGGTTCGGATGAGGTGTCAAAAAGTGATGAAGCCACGGCTAGACACAGTTTTGTTGTCCGGGGTTTGGTTCCAGTTCTGTGTGCAAAGCCCACTAAAGCTTCTAACACCGAGTCAACCGAAGAAGCACTTGATTTCGGATTACAACATGCTAAGAGGGTAGGACTTTGCAAGGAGGGTGATGCAGTTGTGGCTCTACACCGCATTGGAACCTCTTCTGTAATCAAGATTGTGACTGTTAAGTGATCAGCTCCGCGGTCATCTGAATTTTCTGGTTGTTTTCTTCAAATAATAACTCATGTTCTAGTAATACGCTTTACCTATTTTTCGCCTGTCTGGTGGCGAGTTAGATGCAACAATGTTTTATTCGGCTTCTGGTGTGAGAATGAGTCAGTTTGTTTTCATTCAGTTCTAGTCTTAAACCCAAACCGGATTGACATAGGATGACTCATGATGAAGTACACTTTTTATGTTTTGCTCATATTGGTTCTAAACAGATTGTGTTTGTAGGTTGAGGGGATCTAATCTTTCCATATACACCTCTGCACAAAATAACCATCTATATGATGCAAGTAGGCAGATAACAAAATCAAACTGATACAGTTGATGTCTTTTTAAAGAAAGAACCGAGACTGTTGTTTTATGAAATTGTTAGTTTTGTTTTTGTTTTTATTGTTTTTGATTTGGTTTTGCACACCCTAGAGTACATAATATGGCACATATTTGCAAATGACCAGTAGCAAAGCTTACAATAAGCACAACATGGTTAACATGTTATAAACCAGCCTTGTAACATTGAGAAGCTCCAGCAGTTATCTACAAGAATGTAGGAAAATTCTTCAAGAAGGCATACGATCCTTCGTATTTGGGTATACACAAAGCATCGAAACATATTTAACCGATCTATGTACACGTTTCTGTAACCGCGTATAAACATTACGACGAAAAACTCACAGCAGGTAGTGATCATCTTCCCTCCGACCACCTTCACCTTCACCCTCACTATCTTCATGGCCCGTTGGCCCTGACCCTGAACTCGACCCGGGTGGAGTTGATGGAACCATTGTCAAATTTGGACTTGTGATCTGAGCTCCTGATGTCGGCGAGAACAAGCTGTTAAAAGGCCATGGGAGTGGAAGCGTGACTGAAAACCGCCTTGCGTTTTCACCCGATTCGCCATTTTCACCCTCGGCCCCAGTGAGCCCATTGACCATGATCCCACGCGAAGCCTCTCGATCGCGTTCCAGTTTTGACTCGTCAGCAGGCAACTGATACCTACAAACTGGACACGAACTATGAAGATCCAACCACGGCAGTATACAATCACCATGAAACCTATGTTTACACGGCAGCTCCTTCGCCTCATTCCCGACCTCGAACTCCTCCAAACAAACCGAACACTGCACCGTCCCCTCGGTGATCTTCACCGTGGGCAGGGCCACCACCGCCTCTTTTCGAGTCGGTGGTGTCCCATACCGGTTCGGGTCATTCTCAGCTAAATGCTGCAGAAGCAACTCCAGACCCGGACCGACAAAGTAATCACCCAACGACCCGATAGCGTGGTTCTGCGGTGAGCCGCCCGAATCAAACGCACCACCACCGCCACCGCCACCACCACCCCCACCCCCACCGCCACCCTGAACAATGATGGTTTGATTAAAAGGATTAATAAGAATCACACGCTCACGATCACTATCCCTATCGGAAGTATTATTATTATTGCTATTATTATTCTCCGGCAACATTCCGGCACGAATCCCTTGAAGCAGGTGGAGGATAGTGGCGGAGCTCCGCCGTCTCCGCCTCACAATCGACTCCAACTCTCGATCCAACTCATTGTCATTACGATCTTCGTTTTCATTGTTAACATCGGATTCAATTTGTCTGAATCTCCGGCGACGGCGAGGGTGACTCATCATTCCGAGCAAAATTGGGGCCCAAAGTGAAATCGCAAGGTCGGATTCAGAATCTCCGGCGATATGGTGGTGGTGGTGGTGGTGGTGGTGATTATCACTCCTTATGCTGTTCAATTCCTCCACAAATCCGCTGTGACATAACGAACACTTGATCGTTTCAGCCTCCGTGATTGTTTCAACTGCCCTTGAGCATTCATGACACCAGTATCCTGTTGATTGACTCCCTTCCTCCATCTGAAATCAGCAATATCATCGTTCAGATTTCAGCACAATCGAATTATGCTTTTGGTGAAAGCGAATAATATGCAGATAGATCTATGCGGAATAAACGCTACCGATCGCCATTATAGTTAAGCTGCTAAATTAGATAATATCATGCAGCATAATCAACTGTTTGTGATTTGAAATCAAATGAACATAGAATTTTGATGATCACAAAGAATAAATATCAATCAATTCGTAAAAACCCAGATCAGAGAATCAAAACCAGAAGAATCTGAAAGCAGCTGAATGATCAAACCCGAATCATAAAATAAAATTGACCCTTTAGGCCATTATTACTAAAATCAATTTCGAAACATCCTAAAACACATTATGATTTACGAGAAATTGTTTAAAATTTTGATCAAAAACCCACAAAACGGGATTCGAAATGATATGAATGAGCAAACAAACCTGTAATGTTCTTCCCAAGAACCAAAAAAGTTGATTTTGGTGTTGAAATTGAAATGGGTATGGATGAAAGTTGAAATTGATGAGGGTTAGTTTGTTCTTGGGATGAATTTCCCCTCTTAAGATATGAATTGATTTGTGAGATTGAGGGGTTTGTGTATTGAGGTTGAAGGAATTGAAGTGGAAATGGGAATTTTGTAGGTCAGGCCTCAGGGGGTTGTCTGATGAGTGAAAATGATTAGAAAATGGGTGGGGGAGAAAAGTAGAAACTATCGATTCTTTATATTTTTGGAAATTATATAGTATCTATTTCAAATCTTAAAGCCGCGTATAAAAATTAAAAACTTTACCGTTCAATTATATATTTAGTGGATACAAATACAACATTCCAAAATGTTGATATTATTTTTAAACTTAACGACGATCGAAAATGTTAAATTGTTTTATGTGAGTGAGGGTGTATACCTCACACTTACATGTGTTTGTGCCATTGTTATAATTGTTTTGACACATAAGTATGTAACAGTGTATTTAAGCACATGGGTGGATCATAGTTGGGACCGGGGGCGCGCCGCCCCCCTCCTTTTTTCGTCGTTAGTGTTAAACTTTAGTCCGATAGTGTAAATTTTTGACCCGGTAGTGTAAATTTGTATACAAAACTCAAGTTCGTCCTCCCTGAAAAAATTAATTTCGCCTCCGTCCTCTCCTACGGAAGTGTTCAATCTCCGCTACTGTTTAAGCATGGGATGTCTAATTTCACAATTTTGGTTTGTTATCGTAATAAGTTTTGATATACTTGTATATGTTCACGCAACTAATTTATTACAAAAATGTGTGTAACTTCTTATGTTTGAGTCAATATTGTAGTGAGTTTTTATGTATCAATACATACATTAAACAAATTATTTTAAGAATTCAAAAATTCGACACATAAAACAAATTATTTTAAGACTTCATAAATCTTATTAAGAATTAGCATTTCATGTAGAGATGTAAACGAACTGATCCGAGCGGTCTCTAGTAGAGGTGTACAAACCGGTTTGGGGCCCAAACCGGTTCGGGTCCCAAACCGAAACCGGTTTGGCAAACTTGGTCAAAACCGGTTTGGCCCCAAACCGGTTCGGGTTCAAACCGGTTTCAATCCATAAAAACCCAAACCTATCAAACCGGTTTGGGTCGGTTTGGAACCGGTTTGGGTCGGTTTAGAACCGGTTCGGGCCCAAACCGGTTCGGCCCAAACCGGTTTTTTTTTTTAATTTGGATTTTTGTAATATTCAAATAAAATTTTAAACTTTTAATTAAAACATAAACATTTATAACATTTATATAACTTAAACAATTTATAACAATTTATAACATTTTATATAATTTATATAATGTAAAACAATTTATATAATTTAAACAATTTATAACATTTTATAACATATATAAAACAATTTATATTATTTAAACAATTTATAACATTTATAAACATTTAAAACATTTAAACAATTTAAACATTTAAACAATTTAAAACATTTATAAACATATATATATACTATTTATTAACATTTATAAACAATTTAAGCATTTTAACAATTTATAACCGGGTTGTAACCGGGTTGTAACCGGTTTGGAACCGGGTTGTAACCGGTTTGAAAGCCGGTTTGAAAGCGGGTTGAAAACCGGTTTGGAAAGCGGGTTGGAAACCGGTTTGGAACCGGGTTGTAACCGGTTTGAAACCGGTTTGTAGTTTGGATAGGGGAAACCGCTTAAGAACCGGCGGTTCGGGGCCGATTTGAAACCGGTTTGGGCCTCAAACCGGTTCCGGTTTTTTTGGCCGAACCGGTTCCCGAACCGGTTTTTTTGAACATCTCTAGTCTCTAGTTCACCTAATCTTGAGTTCGGCTCGTAAGCTTGACTCCTTTATTATTAATTATTATATGAGCATTTTATTTATATTCATGTATAATTGCTTAATTGCTTTATATGTTTTTAACTATTACTTTCACAAAAAATAAAATATATTGTCTGTTGATTTTCATCATAACTTTATATATAACGATTTCATACACACACATGAAAATATTAAATAAAATAGGTTTACGAGCCTAGTGAAACATGATATGTGATGTTCAAGCTTAAGCTCGTTAATTAAATGGGCTCTAATACAAACTTAAGTTTGGACTAAAGTGTGTTTGAATCAATGTTGATGCATTTAAGAGTAGATAAACATCTTAAGGGTGGTGGGGGTGTCCATGCCACACCCACACCACACCACAAAAAAAATTTGAATGGATAAAGTAGGTGACTAGAGAAGGTGGGTGGCCGAGGAAGGTGAGTCGCCCGCGTTGATGACGGCGGGGAGAGTGGTGTTCTTGGCACGGTCACGATACTGAGGTGTGGATGTGGTGTGGGCACGGAGGCTACATGTCGGGTGGCGTGAGTTTTTTTATGGCGTGCAGGACCGGCCGCGGTGTTGCCACGCGACGACAACGCCTCCACCACCCTAATATCAAGTTGAAAAAAATAACAACCATCTCAATTACCATTCATCATAATGTATCAAAAGAAAATGAAACTAAACATATAATAAGATTTCGTAACTAAGTATATGAATACATAATTAATAATATTTGAATTCAAATATAATATAAAACACAAATAATGATTAAAATTGGAAATTATGCTTTAAGAAATACTGAAATAGTACAAAGTCACATGGACATTTTAGTCCCTCAAATACTCAACTTGACCCAATTATTACTCACCGAACCCACGTTTACGCTCTTCGCCATGTGCAATAATTCACGTTTAGTGCTTGTACCTTGCGCAGTAGGTTTTGCACCTTCACTTTAAAGAGGTACTAGTGCAACCATTGCCGTTTGCCACAACACAAATTTTAGATACAATAACATCTTAGTTAGGGATGTTTATTGGATCAGATAACGGATTATTCGGATCAGATTATTCGGATTTGAAAATTTCAGGGCCTATCTGAAATCCGATCCGATCCAAATAAGGATTTTTCTATCCGATCCGAATCTATCCGAATTCAATTCGGATCGGATTCGGATATATCTGAATAATCCGAATTTATCCGAATAACAATTTTTTTTCTAATTTTTTTATTTCTTTCTTTTTTGCTAATTTTTTATTCTTAACATTTTATAAGTTGGAAATCACAATAAATATATAAAACTAGAAAATAAAATTTGATTTGTACGCAAATTCAAAATTAAAACATAATATGTAATTGTATAAAACCCGAAGATTAGAATCTCTAATTTAAAATGACGGTCGATTATTGCATAATTATTTAGGATTATGACTATATGTGTAAATTTTCTTATGTATTGAATTGAAAACATAATAGATAATTGAGTAATGAGTATTGGGCTAGAAACACAATTGAAGTTTTATTTGGATTAATCAGATATCCGAATAATCCGAATAAGCTGAATAAAATAATTGTGATATCCGAAATCCGAACAAGGAATTCGGATTTGGATGAGATCCGATCCGAATATCCGAATAAGGATTTGGATCGATTTATTCGGATTCGTATACGGATCGGATTTTGGATATTTTCGGATATCAAATTTTTTAAACACCCCTAATCTTAGTACAACTTTTAATGCATTAACAACAAATTATAATGGAAGGAAAAAAACCTTGACCGTTATCGGGAAGCAGCCAAAAAAACTAAATATGCAAATTGCAAGTTATCCCTTATACGGTACGTAGTTCTAAGAATTTTTATTAGACGTTACAAATAAATTAGATAAAAAAATATGTTTCTAAATATAGAATTTTCTAACAAGTAAACGATCACCATACTAGAAAAGTATCATTTAGATATTTCTTGGATGATCTAGAGTTTACCTTACAAAATACATTTCATTGTAGAACGATTTTCAATCAACGATAAATCTACAAATATGAAAAATTAAAGAAAAATAATATAAATAATAACGTAATAGATAAATGATGATGCATTTATGTTTTGCCAAAAGGCATGCAGCAGGTCGTTATAAAATTATAAATCATTCTTGATTCCAATCTTTACAATTGTAACCATAATAACATTTATGATGCATCCACATCTAGCTTTTTAGGAACAATTTTTGATGATGACAACCATAATGTAATGTTCGAAATATAATGGATATACAACAAGTAGTGGACCGAGAAGTTTTTTCATGGGATCATAATTTTATTAGGATAGGTTATCTATTACCAAAAATTAATATTTTTTCCATTTCGGTATGGGTTTGGTCCCGATTCACGTAACATAACGATAAACCCAAATTAAAATTCAAAAACATAATAGATATACGTCAAAATAAAAATACAGTATCCATACAGCTGCGCTATATGGGTTTTAAACTTTTGAAACCTAACTATTACATAATCTTAATAATTTTCTTTCTAAACGTACAACTATTTTTTAATATAACAAAGACAACTATCTCTCAAACTTCATTAACAAAATAACCGAATAATCAAACAATAAAATAAAAGTTAAATAAAATTGTTTTATAAAATAACTTAATTATAAATTAAGGATGTATGGAGGTTTAGAATCAAATTTAGGGAGGGGAGGGGTGTTAGATATATTAATGTAATTGGATTGACTAATGAACAATGTAATCATAATATTCATCAAACAAGTTAGGAGGTGCGGAGTGCACGCTTGTGTTGATTGTATTATGATCTTCGATATTGAAAACCTTCTTAGGGGCTTCGCCCCTAAGCAATGGAGGTTCCAAGCGGGCGGGGGTCCGGGGGCAGCGCCCCTGGTAGCGGGGTCCAAGGGGCAGAGCCCTTGCCAGGTCAGCTTGGAAATTTATTATTTTGGTAAAAATAACTTTATTAAAAAATGCATTCCGAATCGATTTTCCAGAATTTCACATATGAAATTCGAGTGGAAAATACGTATTTTTTAATGATTATTTAAAATAAAAAATAAAAATCTTAAACCGCCAAATGGCAGTTATTCCCGTTTTCTTTCATTCCAAAATCGAATTGGATGAAAAAGTTGGTCACTTTTCTCTCGATTGTTTTTCTTCTGGTTCACGAAAATTCACACACACAACATACGAATTATTGATCTCGTCTGAGTTGTATCCGATTGATTTATTCGGGTGAACCATCAAATAGTTTCGATCTGAAATTGATTTTCATGACTCTCAGATTATCCAAGTTTGATTTCAAGTATTCTACAGGGGGTACCCATGGACAAAGGGTAACCGGTGGTAGACAGCTCTAGTAGCAAAGGTTCCAATGAAAACAGTGTAATTGGGGGCTTTACGTGACAACGATCAAAGAGTATAGAATCAAATTTGTGATCTAATTAAATTGTTTTTGTTGATAAGAAAACTATTTATAGTCAATGTTCCTTTTTTTCATAGGAAAATGTTTCTTGATCTCATGCTTTTCTCTTGCCATATTATATTCATAGTTGCAAACGAACACTCAACTTTGTTTGCTGGAATTTAACTTGCCGCTGGTCTTTTTCCAATGAAATGTAGTAGGAGTTTTTTTTATTAACGTTTTTTTAATCTTTTAATTGGTTTCATAAGGCGTCTTGATCATTCTTGTTGTGAAAGTATACCAACTATAATGTTCACAAGGGTAATTAAAATCGTATTTGGTTTACGGTCCACGTTTGGACCAAACCATTTAGATCAGTACGGTTTTTAATTCAATTAATCTTAACGTCCTTTCGCAATTTAGCCCTTAGTTGGAAACACCTATTCATGGTTATAATCTAGAAGAAATTTTAAATTTTAAGTTAACGCACCTAATATGATAAAACTAATTTGAGCATGTTATTGCTTTTTTTATATTTTGAAATTGTTTTTTTTAACATGTTACATGATTATACCATTACATGATTAAGCATTTTACCGGTGTCTTTGTTAATATGTTGTGTTTCAAGCCACATCGTACGGGTACCCTTCTAGTTTTCTAATAAGTAAATATCACCGAACAATATTACAAGGGTATGATTTCTCAAATGAATATATGTTTACCTTACAAAATATATTTCGGGATACAAAGGAGTTCCATCAACAATGAATCTACATAACTGAAAATCGAAGAAAATGATTGAAATAATAACCTACCGGATAAATGGTGATGCACTTATGATTTGCCAAAAGACATGCATGTCATTGTAAAAACTAAACTCTATTTTGATTCCAATCTATACATCTATAATAATCATAATAACATGTATGCGGCATCCACATCAAACCTTTTAATTAGGAACAATCTTGATGATTACAACCAAAATGTAGCATTCTAACTTGAAATAGCCTATAGTGGATATACAACTAGTAGAGGATGCAGGAGCTTTTTGCATGGAGTGAATTTTTTTTTTCAAATGTCTATCATTAAAAAGATACTTAAATTAAAAAAACCATTCGCAGTAATTGTCATTTTTTTCTATGAGAAAATGTTTTGTATGGAGTGAAACTTTTTTTCTAGTTGTCTATCATTAACAAAATATTTAAATTAAAAAAACCATTCGTAGTCATTATCACTTTTTTCCGTAAGAAAATGTTTATTGATCTCGTGCTTTTCTTGACTGATCAAATCACCACTGCAAGATAACACTCAACTTTGTCAATTGGGATTGCAATTGCAATTGATCTACTTCAAATAACAAGTACAATGAGTTTTTTTATTTTTATTTTTAAAATTTTAACATCCACCTCTTACCTTATATGTAACTTTTTTTTTCAAAACAACACGTATGTATGTCTTTAATTTTTTAGCGGCATTCACTTATATAATTTTCGATGAACCGAATTAATAACAACCAAAGTCATGTCACGTAACGCGATGAGAAAATGTACAAACTCTCATGCAGCGTGATGGTAAAATGTTCAGCTTCCAGCTTCCTGCATCATAACACGAGATAAAAACATCCAAACTTGTGCCGCGCAGTGCAGAAGAAAAAAATATTAGTTTTAAAGAAAATAAAATTAAAGATTTAGTTTAATAATTTAAGTAAAAAATAAAAATAAAGATTTACTTTATTATTAATTAATAGTTTAAAAATAATGATGATTCGGTTATTTTGACGCGCATACTCCCAAATACTACATTGATTACATAATTTACATTGGATTCGCAAATCAAATCAAATCGCGTTTTACATGGAAACGATTCACAGCCCATCGTATCGTATGGTATATATGAGTCCCAAATCCCATCTAAAACCCTAAACCCAATGTTTAACAATGCCAATTGGTGTTGAAATGTTAGAAGCAAACAGCGAAATCGTTGATCAACAGTGCCAAATCCGATCTAAAACCCTAAACCCCAAATACGATGGCGATTGGAGTCGAGATGTCAGAAGCAAATAGCGAAAACGTGATCTTCGATGAAGAAATAGCCGACTATGACGACCGGATTCTGAAATCGAAGACGGAATTGAAGACGACGTTGCATCAGTCGACAGAGCTTTCAATTCGAATCGGAATCAGGAATTTACTGATCTTCGCCATTAGAGGTATGTATTTGATAGTTACTATTTATTTGTGATTGACATGAAGTGCGTGTAATGAATGTTTTTTTTCAAAGAGGTACATCAAGTATGAACCGAATTAAGGTTTTAAAATGGAAATTTTGCTGATTTATGTTTTATGCAATGTGATCAAGTAACAGGTTCCATTCTTAATTCTTTGATTTTTTGTTATTTGCTTTTACTTGAGCAACAGCGGAAATAATTCTGCCTGAGTCCCAGGTAACATGTTCCATTATTAATTTTTCAATTTCTTGTTATGCTAATCTAATATAATTTGACCCAAGAAACAGAGGTGCTTTCTTCATAAATATGCTAGATTAATTGGTTCTACTAACTATGCAGAATTTGTTACTGATTGTAGAATGCCAATGCTGATCTCAAAGGTTTGTGCAGGTTCATATTCGTATTGATTGTTTATGGATAATAAATCTAATTTTTATTGTTAATGATGAAAATTGTCTGGTCTTTGAGTTTCTAGAGGAAATATCTGGCCACTTGGATGATTTGACCTCTCAAGAGATAAAACTTGTAAAGGAACTTGCATTTTTATAGATTTAATTAGGTGCTGTCATATTTTTCCTTTCATTTTTTTATACGAAGACGGTCTAACTTATTGTTTTTGATAATATTTGATAGCATTCAGAAGAAAGAGGAAGGAGAAATTCCTTTTGGAATTTAAGATCTACCATCTTATGTGAAGAAAGTTTAGGAAGAACAGGAATCGGTGCTTTCGTGTTAGTTTATTTCAGTCATGGTTTTTCAGAAACCAGAGCATGCTAAGGTTTGGGTAACGGATGTGGCAAAATGGGCGGGTTGGGTAACGGATCAAACGGGTAATTTTCGTATCAGGTCGGGGTGGGTTGGGCTGTGTTATCACATTTGTCTAAGGTTTTAGTTTCTTATTGTCAATTAACTGTCATGTGTGATTATTTCAATATAATTGTTTTTTGTAATAGTCTAATATATCTGAGTAATATGATTTAGGATGTTTATGTAGAAAAAGGTACACTTTTGGCTCTTTTCAACGAGTTTGACCCATTTGATGACAAGTTTCCTTATGAGCTAACATTTCATAAATACTCCCGACGTAAAACATAACCTGAATCGCCCTGTTTATAAGTAAATGCCTCAAAATTGCCACCTATAACTGTCCTATTTATTTGAATAATTCAGATAATATACAACTTGCAGCTTCCATTGCTGCAGGCTGAAGAAGTCGCAGAAGCATAAGTCTGCAACAGTTTTTGACTTGAACAGTACTGCTGATTTACCAGGATGCTTCTAACCTTGATATGTGTACCACGTACTTGGTAAAATGCTAACGTAAAGTAGAGCCTCTTTATACAGGACACAAAACACAATATTTTAATTTGGTTGTTTTTCCTTTTTGACAGGAAATAAAAAAACGGTCGCTCTTGATTAGTTCATCCAAAAAGGTTTGTTAACCATCAATTCAAGACAGGCATATGTAACGTCTTTTGACCTATAAATTTGTTTCAGGTTCCTGTGGTCTTGCTGGCCCAAATCAAATAGGAAGTTGGTGATGATCCTTGATTATTACGGTTCTCCGAAGTGCTTAAACTTTACACGAGTTTGGCCATGTGGTATGTGTGTGTGTGTTTTTATTTACATTTTTTGAAGAGTAGCTTTTTATTATGTTTATAAGTGTACTATAACCATCTTACTCTCATGTCCATGTGACAGTGTGACTGCTTATGGGCTGTGTTGATGCTTTAATCTGCTAAGAAAACAGACATCCGTGTTTTGAGACGTTTTCCGTATTCTCATTGTTTTTGTTTAGTTAAGGAGAGAAATTTAATAAGGCATCTGAGTTTATATATGAGTTTCAGTATTAGGTTCACCTAGATATGACTGGACACCAGGAAAGTAGCCTTCACAGTAATTTGCTATTCATCAAAGCCCTTGCAGAAGTTGCAGGTATGCTATTTTGCTGTATTTTACCAACAACAAGCTGCAAAACTGCTTCGGTTAATTGCAGACATTAGCATGTTATGTTTGATGTTCTGAATAACTGAAGTTGGATTTGACTTCATATGGTATTCTTGTACATTAATATTATTGCTAGCATGTTATATTCATTAAAAGTTTTTTGTTTTCATTGCTATCTTTTTGGGTTCATATGGTATTCTTGTACATTAATATTATTGCTAGCATGTTATACTCATTAAAAGTTTTTTGCCTTCATTGCTATCTTTTTGGGGGGAGGAGGGAGGATAATGAGTAGGGTATTAATTTTTAACAATAAATTTAGGATATCTATTTGTCCCACTAAATTATATTACTGTACTTATTTTTGCCCCCTTAATGTTCTAATCCGTCATTCATTAGCTGAAAGGACCTTTTTCCTTTCACAATTTGCCTAATCATGCTGGTTCAAATTGGTAACCCACTTGAAAATATTGACTTTGTGGTCTACCACAGTAAGAAAGGAGCTAAACTAAAAGAGATTATGAATGCCTAACGTTATTCCATGATAAGGAATGAAGTATGAAAGCAATTAAGTTAATTTTATAAAAGCAATTAAGTTAATCCATATTGATTTACATTATTTATAATATTATTATCATATGTATCTTTTTTATAAACAATCACATGTTTCTGTTTGTTTTGTTTGGTGGCCAACAGTGGTATGATTACTCCAGTGCAGTTTTCAGGCTTTATCCTATGAGTTTGCATCTGTGGGCATAAGCGATGTTTTGGGAACTGTAAGTTTCAATATCTTATGTAATGTGCTGTATTTTAATATCTTAATGAAGTAATGTAGGGCAAGGATGCGGGACTCTTGTGCACCTGGTTTGCCTATTATTATGTTGCAGCATTGAATCGATATAGAAGATTAGGGGACTTCAAAGCTTAAAGGTAAGCAACAGCTCCTTGTTTTTTAATGTAGCATTGAATCAAGAAAGTCTCACTTATAATATAATTTTGTTTCTATACTGGTTGTTTTTGACCCAGAATTATGATAGTATCGAATCAAGAAGACAAGACAGATTCCTCAAATCGTCTGATCTGTTTTCAGTTCTTCAAAAAGGCAAGGTGAAATTTTTTGTTTAATTTTTTTGGCACAAAGCATGAAATAATTTGAGATGTTCTTTCTCTTAAAGCTGACATTATTCTTCTCATCATTCACAAAATATAATAGACATGATTGGTCATTGTAAACTCGTTCCAATCTATAAATTTGAATTAATCATTCCATTTTACTCACTGTTTTAGTTTTGGGATTGTGAATTGGTCAGAAGTAGTTCCTCATTCTTGATGGATGAATTTATCAAGTCAAACTATACTTTGTTTTATATTATTTATAATATTATGTTTACTTTATATTTTTTTTATGGCAAACACATGTGTCTTCCCTGAGCCAATTTTCAAGTGGTTTTGCAGGGAATAAAAAAACCAACTCATCACGGTTTGTTTGCTGGAAAATGAGCCATATTTTTCTGTTGATGGTGCTTTGGATGACAGATAACCAAAGGTTGACAGTTTTCTGTTTCTGTTGATGGTGGCCCTGATCACTGGAAGTTTCGAAAGACTAAAGGTAGATGGACGGGCCAGATATCGTGCCTTAAGGTGTCATTTTCTTTACCGGTCAAAATGGGCCGGGCAGGGTTGTACCGCAAACGCTTTTTTGTTATCTGTTGAAATTTTTATTAAAAATAATGTGCTAGTTATGGTTACAGAAACAGAATCATCACAATAGTAATCTGTTTTTTAAGTATAACATTTTAAGAGGCTTTATACAACTTGATGGTAATCTGGACTATTTGGAGATGAAGTTTCTAGGGTTTTGGGTTGTGGTCTTGTACCAGCTACACATGTTCTAAATCAATTTTTGTTTTGTTTTGTTGCCTCTTTTTTCACAATAATGTATTTTACACTCTATTTTGTGGAAGTGTTTTCGTCCTTTTGCAGGTGCTTTGGTTTTGACTGGTGTTGGGAAGAGTACACTATTGTTACAGGTATTTTGGATCATGATTCATGATCTTGTGTAAACTTTTAATTTCTAGTGCTTATGGAATTGTTTTCCATAAATATAGCACATGCTCAAGATTCAAGAAATTAGTAAACCAACTCATTTACTTTATGTCTCATGTGAGGATGTAACATTCCAGTCTCACCACTTCCTTTGTTTTTTGTTATAACACAATTAAGTTTATAACATCTTTATTTAACAATTTCTTTGATATAGAGTGTAGAGCAAATTGGAAATAGACCATGTTATGTGGAAAGATGAAAATAGCACAAGATTTCAGTAAACCATCTTCACTTTGTGTCTCAAGTGAAGAGGTAACATCCCATTCTCACCACTTTAATTTCTTTTGATAACACTGGTAAGTTATATAACATATTTACTTAACAATTTTATTGATATGGAGTGTAGAGCAAATTATTGTTCCTATACTGATACAGGACTCTCCTTAATTGCAGCTGTCTTTTAATTTTTTTTTTAACATATATTTCAGATAACATTACCAATTAGTCATGCCAACTGCATTTCTTGGTACGTCCCTAATAAACCTTATTTGATTGATTATTGTGTTATACTGCTTTGATGCTTGATAGAATGAGGCTTATCACCTGTTTGTGATGTGATTCTCTAGATATAATTTCTGTGTCTGATTCTAGTTTTAAAAATAGTGCATGGTTCTCACACTTGAAACCCAAGCTAAGTTACTTGTTATTTCCAAAACTGGGGTATTTTTAGCATCAGTTTCTCCTTGAGTTCATTAAGGTATGAACCGAACTAAGGTTTTAACATCGAAAATTTGCTTGAATGATTTGGCATCTCAAGAGCTGACACAACTTGCCTTAAACATAGATTTAGGTGCTGTCATATTTTTCCTTGCATCTTTTTACATGAAAACGGTCAAGTTTTTTTTGGATAATATTTGCTCGCATTCAGAAGAAAGAGGAAGGAGAAATTCCTTTTGGAATTGAAGATCTACCATATATGTGAAGAAAGTTTAGGAAGAACAGGAATCGGTGCTTTCGTGTTAGTTTATTTCAGTCATGGTTTTTCAGAAACCAGAGCATGCTAAGGTTTGGGTAACGGATGTGGCAAAATGGGCGGGTTGGGTAACGGATCAAACGGGTAATTTTCGTATCAGGTCGGGGTGGGTTGGGCTGTGTTATCACATTTGTCTAAGGTTTTAGTTTCTTATTGTCAATTAACTGTCATGTGTGATTATTTCAATATAATCGTTTTTTGTAATAGTCTAATATATCTGAGTAATATGATTTAGGATGTTTATGTAGAAAAAGGTACACTTTTGGCTCTTTTCAACGATTTCGACCCATTTGATGACAAGTTTCCTTACGAGCTAACATTTCATAAATACTCCCGAGGTAAAACATAACCTGAATCGACCTGTTTATAAGTAAATTCCTCAAAATTGCCACCTATAACTGTCCTATTTATTGGAATAATTCAGATAATATACAACTTGCAGCTTCCATTGCTGCAGGCTGAAGAAGTCGCAGAAGCATAAGTCTGCAACAGTTTTTGACTTGAACAGTACTGCTGATTTACCAGGATGCTTCTAACCTTGATATGTGTACCACTTACTTGGTAAAATGCTAACATAAAGTAGAGCCTCTTTATACAGGACACAAAACACAATATTTTAATTTGGTTGTTTTTGCCTTCTGACAGGAAATAAAAAACGGTCGCTCTTGACTAGTTCCTCCAAAAAGGTTTGTTAACCATCAATTCAAGACAGGCATATGTAACGTCTTTTGACCTATAAATTTGTTTCAGATTCCTGTGGTCTTGCTGGTCCAAATCAAATAGGAAGTTGGTGATGATCCTTGATTATTACGGTTCTCTGAAGTGCTTAAACTTTTCATGAGTTTGGCCATGTGGTATGTGTGTGTTTTTATTTACATTTTTTGAAGAGTAGCTTTTTATTACGTTTATAAGTGTACTATAACCATCTTACTCTCATGTCCATGTGACAGTGTGACTGCTTATGGGCTGTGTTGATGCTTTAATCTACTAAGAAAACAGACATCCGTGTTTTGAGACGTTTTCCGTATTCTCATTGTTTTTGTTTAGTTAAGGAGAGAAATTTAATAAGGCATCTGAGTTTATATATGAGTTTCAGTATTAGGTTCACCTAGATATGACTGGACACCAGGAAAGTAGCCTTCACAGTAATTTGCTGTTCATCAAAGCCCTTGCAGAAGTTGCAGGTATGCTATTTTGCTGTATTTTACCAACAAGAAGCTGCAAAACTGCTTCGGTTAATTGCAGACATTAGCATGTTATGTTTGATGTTCTGAATAACTGAAGTTGGATTTGACTTCATATGGTATTCTCGTACATTAATATTATTGCTAGCATGTTATATTCATTAAAAGTTTTTTTGCCTTCATTGCTATTTTTTGGGGGGGAGGGGGGAGGATAATGAGTAGGGTATTTAATTTTTAACAATGAATTCAGGATATCTATTCGTCCCACTAAATTATATTACTGTACTTATTTTGCCCCCTTAATGTTCTAATCAGTCATTCATTAGCTGAAAGGACCTTTTTCCTTTCAGAATTCGCCTAATCATGCTGGTTCAAATTGGTAACCCGCTTGAAAATATTGACTTTGTGGTCTACCACAGTAAGAAAGGAGCTAAACTAATAGAGTTTATGAATGCCTAACCTTATTCCATGATAAGGAATGAAGTATGAAAATTCAAGTAGATCAAATCATGTGGACTTCATTTAAGTTAATTTTATAAAAGCAATTAAGTTAATCCATATTGATTTACATTATTTATAATATTATTATCATATGTATCTTTTTTATAAGCAATCACATGTTTCTGTTTGTTTTGTTTGGTGGCCAACAGTGGTTGGATTACTCCAGTGCAGTTTTCAGGCTTTATCCTATGAGTTTGCATCTGTGGGCATAAGTGATGTTCTGGGAACTGTAAGTTTCAATATCTTATGTATTGTGCTGTATTTTAATATCTTAATGAAGTAATGTAGGGCAAGGATGCGGGACTCTTGTGCACCTGGTTTGCCTATTATTATGTTGCAGCATTGAATCGATATAGAAGATTAGGGGACTTCAAAGCTTAAAGGTAAGCAACAGCTCCTTGTTTTTTAATGTAGCATTGAATCAAGAAAGTCTCACTTAAAATTAAATTTTCTTTCTATGCTGGTTGTATTTTGATCCAGAATTATGATAGTATCGAATCAAGAAGACAAGACAGATTCCTCAAATCGTCTGATCTGTTTTCAGTTCTTCAAAAAGGCAAGGTGAAATTTTTTGTTTAATTTTTTTGGCACAAAGCATGAAATAATTTGAGATGTTCTTTCCTTAAAGCTGACATTATTCTTCTCATCATTCACAAAATATAATAGACATGATTGGTCATTGTAAACTCGTTCCAATCTATAAATTTGAATTTGTCATTCCATTTTACTCACTGTTTTAGTTTCGGGATTGTGAATTGGTCAGAAGTAGTTCCTCATTCTTGATGGATGAATTTATCAAGTCATACTATACTTTGTTTTATATTATTTATAATATTATGTTTACATATCTTTTTTTTATGGCAATCACATGCGTCTTCCCTGAGCCAATTTTCAAGTGGTTTTGCAGGGAATAAAAAAACCAACTCATCACGGTTTGTTTGCTGGAAAATGAGCCATATTTTTCTGTTGATGGTGCTTTGGATGACAGATCACCAACGGTTGACAGTTTTCTGTTTCTGTTGATGGTGGCCCTGATCACTGGAAGTTTCAAAAGACTAAAGGTAGACGGACGGGCCATATATCGGGCCTTAAGGTGTCATTTTCTTTACCGGTCAAAATGGGCCGGGCAGGGTTGTACCCCAAACGCTTTTTTGTTATATGTTGAAATTTTTATTAAAAATAATGTGCTAGTTAGGTTACAGAAACAGAATCATCACAATAGTAATCTGTTTTTTTAAGTATATATAACACTTTAAGAGGCTTTATACAACTTGATGGTCAAATCTGGACTATTTGGAGATGAAGTTTCTAGGGTTTTGGGTTGTGGTCTTGTACCAGCTACACATGTTCTAAGTTAATTTTTGTTTTGTTTTGTTTTGTTGCCTCTTTTATCACAATAATGTATTTTACACTATTTTGTGGAAGTGTTTTCGTCTTTTTGCAGGTGCTTTAGTTTGACTGGTGTAGGGAAGAGTACACTATTGTTACAGGTATTTTGGATCATGATCTTGTGTAAACTTGTAATTTGTAGTGCTTACGGAATTGTTTTCCATAAACATAGCACATGCTCAAGATTCAAGAAATCAGTAAACCAACTCCTTTACTTTATGTCTCATGTGAGGATGTAACATTCCAGTCTCACCACTTCCTTTGTTTTTTGTTATAACACAATTAAGTTTATAACATCTTTATTTAACAATTTCTTTGATATAGAATGTAGAGCAAATTGGAAATAGAGCATGTTATGTGGAAAGATGAATATAGCACAAGAATTCAGTAAACCATCTTCACTTTGTGTCTCACGTGAGGAGGTAACATATTTACTTAACAATTTTATTGATATGGAGTGTAGAGCAAATTAGATACAATAGCAGATCATGTGTAAAGATGAATTGTTCCTATATTGATACAGGACTCTCCATGAATTGCAGCTGTGTTTTTTTTAACATATATTTCAGATAACATTACCAATTAGTCATGCCAACTGCATTTCTTGGTAAGTCCCTAATAAACTTTATTTGATTGATTATTGTGTTATACTGCTTTGATGCTTGATAGAATGAGGCTTATCACCTGTTTGTGATGTGATTCTCTAGATATAATTTCTGTGTCTGATTCTAGTTTTAAAAATAGTGCATGGTTCTCACACTTGAAACCCAAGCTAAGTTACTTGTTATTTCCAAAACTAGGGTATTTTTAGCATTAGTTTCTCCTTGAGTTCATCGAAAATTTGCTTGAATGATTTGGCCTCTCAAGAGCTGACACAACTTGCCTTAAACATAGATTTAGGTGCTGTCATATTTTTCCTTGAATCTTTTTATATGAAAACGGTCAAGTTTTTTTTTTTGATAATATTTGCTCGCATTCAGAAGAAAGAGGAAGGAGAAATTCCTTTTGGAATTGAAGATCTACCATATATGTGAAGAAAGTTTAAGAAGAACAGGAAAAGTACTTTCCTGTTAGTTTAGTTCAGTTATGGTTTTTCAGAGCATGCCAAGATCTTTTTGGTAAGTGCTTAAATATATTATGTATTTAAAACAATCAAGTTGTCCTAGATGTGGCAAAATGGGCGGGCTGGGTAACAGATTCAACGGGTAATTGTCGTAACAGGTCGGGGTTGGGTTGAGTTGACCAGAAACATTTTTTGTCTAAGGTTTTAGTGTCTTATTGACAATTAATGTGTCGAACGTTATTAGATTAATTATATTGTTTTTTGTAATAGTCTAATACATATGATCAATATGATTCAGGTAGTTTATGTAGAAAAAGGTACACTTTTGGTGCCTTTAACGAATTTGACCCATTTGATGACCAGTTTCCTTGTAATTGTTTCATAAGTAATCCGGGTGACCATTTAGAATCAGAAGTCTGCAACAGTTTTGACTTGAACACCGCTGATCTACCTTGATGCTTCTGACCTTGATATGTATACCACTAAATTAGTAGAATGCCAGGATAAAGTAGAGCCTCTTTATAGAGGACCCGAAGATAATATATTAATTTGGTTGTTTTTCACTTTTGACAGGAAATAAAATACAGTCGCTCTTGACTAGTTCCTTTCAAAAGGGTTCATGAACCCATCAATTCAAGACAGGTATATGTAACATCTTCTGACCTGTAATCTTGTTTCAGATTCCTGTGGTCTTGCTGTAGCCCAAATTAAATAGGAAGTTGGAGATGATCCTTGATTATTATGGTTTTCTGAAGTGCCTAAACTTATTCATGAGTTTGGCCATCTGGTATGTGAGTTTTTTTTTACAATTTTTTAAGCAGGTGCCTTTTTATATCTGAACTTTGAAAAATGGTTTTAGAGAATGCATAATTTATTGAAAATAATGTACTATAAGTCTATAACCATCTTACTCTCGTGTCCATGTGCGAGTGTGAGACTGCTTATGGACACTGTTGACATTTTAATTTGCCAAGAAAACAGACATCCGCATTCTAAGACTTATTCTGTGTACTCATTGTTTTTAGGCACCTGATGTTTATATGTGACTTTTAATGTTTGGTTCAACTAGATATGACTGGAAACCAGCAAATTATCATTTGATGACGTGCTGTTCATCAAAGCCCTTGCAAAGTTGCAAGTATGCTATTTTGTTGCATTTTTGCCAACAAGAAGCTGCTTCAACAAATTGCAAACATTAGTATGTTATGTTTGATGTCCTGAATAAATGAATTGGATTTCACATGATTTTGTAATCTCATACATTAATATTACTGTTAGCATGTTATATTCATTAAAACTTTTTCTTCGTTCATTTTTATTTGGGGGGACAATGAGTAGGGTATTTAATTTTTGACAAGTTTTAGTCAATGTAACAATGAATTTAGGATATCTATTCGTCCCAATCAGTAATTATCTAACCCAGCTATATTACTGTACTTATTTTTGGGCCCCCTAAGTTTTCTAATCATGCTTATGATCATTAAAACGGTAACCTGCTTGAAGTTATGGCTGGCTCCCAATAGGACCCTTATGACCCTATGTGACGAACATTAGAAATGATTGATTTTGTGGTCTACCACAGGAAGAAAGGAGCCAAACTATTTGTGTTTATGGATGTCAAACGTTGTTCCCTGATATGGAATCAAGTATGAAAAATCAAGTATGAAAATTTGAGTACATAGATTCATATGAGGACTTTGTTTAATTTAATTCCATAAAAGCATTTGTTATTTTATCTATTGTTAATGCATCCATATCAATTTATTATTTATGATATTATTTTATGTATAAATTTTTAAGGAATCGCATGTGTCTATTTTGTTTTGTTTGGTGGCCAACAGTGGTTGAATAATTCCAATACAGGCTGAGTTGAGATGGTCATAGGCTCGCGGCGGAGCTGGGTGATGAGTCATATCAAGTTTGGTTTGTGTAAAGTGAACTGGATTAATCTATTAAGTTGATGTAGGGGCTCAAACGATTTTAATTGGGCAAATGTTGTTAAAGTTCAATTGAGTTCTGCTGAATTTACACATAAGCCCTTGGAGTTTGTTACATCCGTTGACTCCTAAAACTCATTAAAAAGGTACTCAGACTTTATCCTTAACAATTATTTTCATTTTTGTTCTCTAAGGCCTAAACTTACAAAAACTTAAGAAATAGTTCCTTTTTTTCATGATTAAGTCCCTAAACTTTACATTGACAGACCTTTTCTGTGAGTTCTTATAAGTTCAGGGACCAACTATGGGGATTCAACAAACGTGTAATATTCTATAGGGTTTTTATTGACATTTCACCAAAAAGTATTAAACTAATTTCTTTTTTTTTTCAATTGCATTTGCTGACGTCCTTATTTATCATCAAACAACTGCCCATGATGAAGGTGGATCAAAAGTTCTTTTGCTGAATAATCCTGGAGTTTATGGTTCACTTGAAGTATCTGGGATATGCATGTCAGGTTCAGGTGACCATAATAAAGCAATTAATTTTAATATGGATATTTCTCATGGCACAGGTTTGTTTCTTCCATGTAGATGTTGCAAAATGGGTGGGTCTGACTGGTTGCGTAACTGGCCAAAATGGGTGTGGGTCAAAACAGGGCGGGCTGCGTTGACAAGACACATTTTTTGCCCAATTTTTTTTAAAAAGGTAATTACTATATCAAATATGATTTGACAGTGTTTGACCTGTTATTTACTCATTTGACCCATATATTTCAAATTACTGTGATCTGTATATAAGTAAATGTGTTGAAATTGCCATGTATTAATAAATAGTTAGTTTATATGAATTTGAATTGTTCCAAAATAAACTGATTTTGAACTTAAAGAGGTTTTATAGATTAAACAACACTTTGGGTGACTTTCCACCCGTTTGACCCATTATAGGTAAAACTTGAAACGCCATTCATCCATAATGGGTTGAAATTGGTTCATGTAATTTTACCCATGAAAGTCATCACTGAACCAATTCTCAAGTGGTTTTGCAGGAAAGAAAAGAACCAACTAATCAGGGTTTGTTTGCTGTATGTTTCTGTTTATGGTGCTTTGAATGATAGATCACCAACAGTTGACAGTTTCCTGTTTCTAAGTCTTGGCTTAGCAGGGAAACAAAATCCCTGGGTTGGCCCTGATCACTGGAAGACCCAAAGGTAAGATGGACGGGCCAGATAGTGGACCGAAAGGTGTCATTTTCTTTACGGGTCAAAATGGGCTGGGCAACCATAAACACTTTTTTGTTAATTGTTGAAATTTTTATAAAAAGTTAATGCGTTGATTATGATTACAAAAACGTTATTATCACCACAGTAATCAATTTCTATAAATAAACTTTTCTAAGAGGCTGTATACAATTTTTTTTACCTGTGTCGTAATCGCCACCTCTAGGCTGCTCGTGTATTCAGGACAGAATTTAATTTAGTTTCTTTTATAGTTAATTTTTTTCCGTAGGTTTGGAAGGTCCTGTTAAAGAAAACGGGTCACTAAAAATGCTTATGGAGTTTAAAAATGCTTATTTCAAAACACCAATAAGCATATTAACAAACATAAAGCAATCCCAACCACCCCCTTAGTGGATATGACTGAAGACATGATATTAACAAGCTAATACTTTTTTTAATAGAAAAGGTTTATAAAATCTTAGTATATGTTGTGTAATTTGTGTCTAATAATAATGTGTACTTCGTCCGAAAGTTTTATACGTAAGCTAAAGAACCCTGGGAACGACATCACTTTAACATGAGCTGATGCACTCGAATCTCTCAAAACTAGAAGATAGAAGTGTTCCAATGGTATACTTGGGCCCAGAAGAAGGAACAAAAGGGGAAAGATTCTACAACCCAGACACCAACAAACTTGTGATTGCCAGAGATGCTGAGTATGAAGAATCACAACAATGGGATTGGTCCAGTTAGAATTTACTGTTGAAGGGGAAGTGACTTATACTCCCTGGCTAGCTGAACCCACTCAAGTGCACACTGAGGTGCAGCCAAGCCAACTAACTGAGATTGAGAGTCTAAACTCTTAAACCTTAACAACCCCAATTGTTCCCATTGACAATAACCAAAGGGTAACTTCAAATGACAGCTCAAATCAGCAAACAAATGTGAGAAGATCAGGAAGGCAGGTAGTTAGACCGGCCAGGTTCAATGACTTTGTGTTACCTGACTCATTTGAACAAACTTCCAGCATACCGGAAGAGTCAAATGAGCGGTTGTTAACGGTGAATGAAGCACCCTTGATCAAGTTTGAAGAAGCTGTGACCATTGAAAAATGGAGAGAGGCTATGGATGAAGAGGTAAATGCCATTGAAAGGAACAACACCTGGATTCTGGTAGACTTACCTGTTGGAATTAAACCCATTGGGTTAAAATGGCTATATAAAGTAAAGAAAGATGCAGCTGGAACCAGACACAAAGCCAGGTTGGTGGCAAAAGGCTATGTACAGCAACAAGGTGTTGACTTTGAAGAAGTTTTTGCCCCTGTGGCAAGAATGGAGACTATAAGACTGATCCTAGCCATATCAGCTAAGTTAGGATGGGTTGTGCACCATTTGGATGTCAAGGCTGCATTCCTAAATGGGGTGTTAAAGGAGGATGTATATGTGACTCAACCTCAGGGCTATGAGGTAAAGGGAGCTGAGAAGAAGGTCTATAAACTAAAGAAGGCTCTCTATGGCTTGAAGCAAGCACCCAGAACATGGAACAAATGTCTAGATGAAGTAATGAGAGGGCTGAACTTTGTTAGATGCCAGAGAGAAGCAGCTGTATACCTAAGAGAATCTTTGACAAAGAAACTTGTAGTTGGTGTGTATGTAGATGATATGATAGTTGCTGGAGGAGACTTAAAGGAAGTGGAGAAGTTCAAGCAAGAGATGAAAGACAAATTTGAAATGACTGATCTTGGATTACTCAGTTATTATTTGGGAATTGAAGTCAGTCAAAGGAAGGATGGCATTTTTGTGAAACAAACTAAGTATGCTCAGAAAATTTTGAGTGCAGCTGGAATGGAAGAGTGTAATGAAACTAAGGTTCCCATGGAACCTGGACTGAAGTTGGGAACTGTAAAGGCTGGGGTTGAAACTGAAGCAACTGAGTACAGAAAGATAATTGGGTCACTAAGGTATCTCACCCATACAAGGCCTGACTTAATGTATGCAGTAGGATACTTAAGTAGGTTTATGCAAAATCCTTTGGTGGAACATATGAAGGCAGTCAAGCAAGTGTTGAGGTATGTTAAAGGGACATTGCATTATGGTATTTGTTATAGGAGGATTGATGGAAGTGGGTTGGTTGGGTATAGTGACAACAATTATGGTGCAGGAGATGGTGATGGAAAATGCACGTCTGGAAATGTCTTCTACTATAATGACAGTCCTATTTCGTGGAGTTCACAGAAGCAGCAAACAGTTGCACTCTCTAGTTGTGAGGCTGAGTTCATGGCAGCCACAACTGCAGCTTGTCAAGCCATTTGGCTACAAGGACTCATAAATGAACTAATGGGTCAGGAGCAGGATATAGTTGTGTTGAAGGTGGATAACAAATCGGCTTTAGCCTTAATGAAGGATCCAGTGTTTCATGGAAGGTCTAAGCATATTGAACCAAAGTACTATTTCATTAGAGATTGTATTGAAAGAAACAAGATTCGAGTGGAATTTGTTTGTGGAAATCTTCAAAAGGGTGATATTTTCACTAAACCCTTACCAAGGATGAAGTTTGCAGAGATGAGGAGCTTGATAGGTGTGGAAGATTTGATACAAAGGTTTTGGAATTAAGGGGGGAGATTGTTGGTATGCGTGGGTCATAGTTGTACTATAATGAAAGTGTAAGGGTGATTAGTGTAACATGTTAGTTAGTTTGTAACTACCGTTTGTTTTGTATTCGTTTCATATAAGATGTAAGGATATGTGATTTGAAATCAACACATATAGATTCAATAAACATTTTAGAAGTTCTTGCTCTTGATTTGTATCTTGATTACCATTATTGAGTCTGTCACCCTTGATTTGGGTCTCATGTCTTTCAGACCCCACTATACATTTGTTCAAGCTCGGCCAATGTGTCTGATTAATGGTTTTAAAGTGTGTCTAGGTTTGGGTTGATGACTTTGCCTCTTTGACACTAATAGTATTTGAAAAGAACCATTCGTTATGGTTTGTTTGCAGGAAAAGAACCAATGTGTTTGATTAATGGTTTTAAAGTGTGTCTAGGTTTGGGTTGATGACTTTGCCTCTTTGACACTAATAGTATTTGAAAAGAACCATTTGTTATGGTTTGTTTGCAGGAAAATAAACCGTATTTCAAACAAAAAAAAAGCAATATTAAGAATGAAAAAGACCATAACATCAATTATAAACTAAGGGGTTGTTTGTTTCGGCCTATTAATGGTTCAGATGTTTGAATGGTTAAGCACTTAATGGTTCAGATTGTTTGTTACGCGAGCATATGTCTGAATGGTTCAGACATTTGCCTCCGAATGGTTTAACATTATACTAATGTTGAATGGGTAATACCTTTTATCTGAATTGATCAGACATTTGCCTTTAATTAGTTAAATAATATAGTAGCTCTTAATGGTTCAGACATCTAAATGTTTTAGGATTTAATGGTTCAGATTTTTTATTGGTTCAACAATTAATCATTTAGAAATTGTCAAACAACCCTAACAAAATGCTAATCTAGGCTATTACTTTGGTTTCTCAACTTCTTTGAACTATTCATATGGATCATTTGGAAGGCCCATAAAACATCCTAAATGGAATATTGGATCAACCAGTTCAGGTCGTTTCTTCTTGCGTACGGAGTTAATTTGTATAAGGACTCATAGATCAACTACTTGGACAAACAGAAAGTCGCGAAATCGTTTTCATATTGAACTATTTGGTGGTTCAACTCAAATACTTAGTTGGATAAAACTCAGCTTTGAAGAAAAACATATGATCTATGTGAATGATGTGAACTGAAGACTATAAACCAGATGGACCAAAATTGCACTTGAATTCGAATTTTGTAGGGATTGTGGTAACTGCTCTACGGTTATCATCTTCAAAATTGACTATTTTTACTCTCGAGTATCAGCTTAACCCGGCTAGAGGCTTTGCCACTTGCACCCCGCCAGGGGTTGCTACCCCTTAGAACCCTGCTACCAGGGCGCTACCCTCGATCCCCCGTTAAGGGGCCTTGCCTCCTTAAATACCAATGAGGTTCTAATATCAAAATCATAGTAAACTCAAATTAACGTGCACTTCATAGTTTCAAACTAGTTTGATGGAAATTGGTTGGCTAATAAATCATAGTTCTCCCAGAACCTAAAGTAGAAGTCGAGGGGCTGCTCGTGCGGCCTTTGCTGTTGTTCACAAGTACAAGATGAAGTAGGCTCTTCCACTGGTCAAAATAAATAATTATAGGGTAGGAATGTTGACTTTAAATACCCATCGATGAGCTAATACATCTTGCGGTTGTAAGTTAATTTCTTAATCTTTTGTCATAGGAAGCAGAGCAATGGGTATAGATGAGAGTTGGCCCTGGTGGGAGTTAAAGCTCATAGGTTAATGACTTTCGTTTGGCCATTAGTTTGAGGGCGTGAGTAGCGTGGGAGTGAATGGTAGATGGTACTCATCTTTTAGGGTAGTTTGACGCTGCCGAAAAGTTTCCGTAGCAATTGTTGCTCAAGAAAATGACGTCTCGATTGGAGACTATGGAATGTTGGAACCCATGAAGGCGAACAATTTCTTTGTAAAATGATGTAGCAACTTGTTGGAAGCTTACCGACTTTTAAGGACAATAAGCTATATCCTGCAAATTGTACTTCTTGTCATCTAAAGAGAAAATCAAAAACATATCGGACCATTTAGCTTGAACAGTGTTCAGCGATGCTAACCATTAGATACAACCCTCTAAGAGAGAAAGGATAAAAGTCTTGGGTGATTTTGTCGAGATGTTCCTACACGCTTAGCTCCGTTACATTGAATAATTTCTCCTTTACCATTCTAAACATTGAATGGCATAACAAATTAGGTTAGTTTTATTTATTATATGGTTATAGAACAACTATCGATTGAAAATTACTACCTCAACGGAATTATGAATTTTGTGTAGCTTCATGTTCATGGTGTGTGATTACTTTTTTAGCGAATATTACTCATCGTTAATTCATATTTGGATTTTGAAGATTTCAAAAGACCACGAACTAAACCAATGAGCTTTAAATGACTTTGAGGCGTCATACAATTTATTTTGTTATGGTTATCAATTTCTTTAGAATTAATTTGATACATTTACCTAAATAATAATAAATTTAATATATCAAAGTGATGAAGTCATGAAAACACTATTTCCTTTAAATATTGTGTTAAATTCATTTGAGTTTTTGGATGTTAATCAAGTGCAAGTGAAAATTAGATTGAAGCCCACATACTTGGAGAAAAGTGTATAGAAAGTCTTGTTCAACTGCTTATTGCAAGGGAACATTAAAAAACGTTTTTTTGCATTATTAAAGGCGAAACGGCATTTTACGGGTGACAAGGACGATGGAGTCGGTAAGAAAATTGAATAGGAGAGAGGACCAAGAGACCGAGCAATTACTTTAGAGTAAGCTTAAACAAAGTAATATTGCAGTCTGGAGTGAAGATTTATCATTCGATTAACCTGTATTCGTGTCAATCAGCTTGTTTTGTTATTCATTTTAGTTATCTTTTAATTGGGTTGTGTTATACAAACACTTTTTTTGTTATATTGTTTCTATCTCTTTCCATATATCTATATGTATGTATAGAGAGAGATAGAGAGAATGAAAATAAATAGGGTGTATCTATAACATACCCTTTTTTGATTTCAGATTATGTATATGATTGAGTTTGTTATTTTCTTGACTATTATCAAGACCTCAATCATATTTTGGGTTGTTACATATTTTGTGTTTAAAGGTAACTAATAATTTAAAAGTTTGTTGAATAAGCTTTTTAATATTGTTTAACAATTTATTTTATTGTTTTGTTGGGATGAAACCAGTTCGAAGTAGTTTAAATCGACTTGGTTATGTAATTTTTGTTTCTCGGTCTTAGTTCAATCGAGTTAGCTCGGTTTTAACTAGATGCATTCGACACTCGTTTTGTATGTATATAAATAAGGGATAATTTTGTAAAATAGTAACTAAGTTTTAGGATTGTTTTAATTAGGTCAATTATGAATTTTTTTTATCTCAATTAGGTCATTAAAGTTTCAAAATTATTTTAATTAGGTTATTTAAAACTGAAAAATATTTTTTAATAACTAGAAAACTGAATTATTGTTAAAAATTGTGAGTTATTTAAAAAAATTTAAAAATATATAAGTGACGTAAATGGAGCACTCCCAAATCGTTAGTAACCTGAATGGAACAAATAAAAAATATTAATGACTTGATTTGAACAAATAAAAATATAAGTAATTTAATTAAAACACTACTAAAACTTACTTGCTAATTATTAAAAAATTTCCTATAAATAATGTGTGCATGAAAGTAGAAGAAAGTTAAAGTAGAAGAAAGTTACAATAAAACAAATAGCGAGATGGAACGTGTCTTTCATTGATGGATCGAAGTTGGTGGCGTGGATTAAAAACATGGCAATAAATCTCTTATATTAATTATGTCATATGTAGTAGTTGGAAAATTCATTATGTTATAATTAATTCAACTTAACACTGCCTCCCCCAAAATTAAAGAAATTGAAAAAAAAAAAACAAAAAAAACCACCTAATCATGCGATCAAGAATGTATGTCTTTCTGTCCACAAGCCACCATGCAAATGCATTTTTGTTTTCTAAAGGGTTGTTAGTGATAAATACCCGATTCTCCTTACAGATGTCGCAAGTTTGTATATTGAATGTTCTTGTCTGGGCGTAAACTATGATTTACCCGATGTCATTATCATCATGGTAATGACGGTTTCCATGAATTTACTTGTTACAATTTCTCATTAACAGAAAGAAAACATCCATAAAATTTGGTTCTTCTTTATACCACATCACATGCCATTGTACTTCAAAAGAATCTCAATAATACAAACCACACATAAGCACACAGTGATACTACAAATAATTCCAAATCTGTGACATTATAACAAACAAAATATATACTATTTTCAATGAATTTATCATTCTGCAGCATCTAAATTCCAAAGCCACTCAAAATTGTTCTCACTCCCACTTCTGAACTAAATATCTTCATCTATGCCTTGATTGTAACTTTGACCATTTCCATTCTTTCAATTCCCCTGTTTCCTCAAACCAGACTTAAGCATCTTAATCTTGGTAGTCAATCGCGATTGAGCGATTCAATTTCTTGAACTTTTCTTTTCTAATTTAAAAAATTTCATTGCAATTCATAATGTCTAGATGTTTTGAGAAAATCTTGACCATTTTGATGTTGAAAATTCATCTGGACTTTAATATTCTTTTTCTTAACATCCAAGTTATAATGAGTTCATGATTTTTCATTTATTTATTTTGAATACTAGAGAGAGAGAATGAGAGGGTAACTTCCTAAAATGAAGTGGGTCAGCTTCTGATGATGGGTTAATTCAATACCTATTCCCAAAAGGCTACATCTCATATTCATTTTTAAGTGTGTATGTGTTCTTCACACAATAAGTATCTCTAAGGACTGCTGCAGCCATGAAATCTAATCCAGCAATTCAATCAAGAGACAGTTGATCTTCAAGTTTCAATTTTTGAATGTTTTTGGAGCTTTTATTCATACAATCATATGAACATTGAATGATGATGATGAAGATGAAGACCACCAAGAAATCTTTCAGGTGTTTATCTGAAACAATTCATTCTCTCCTGGGATTCAAGAATGAAACCAATTCCACCTGGGCTAAAACTGTGTGTGACATCATCAAAAGCTTGCCTTCAACAGCTGACTATGAGAATGATTATGATGACTCAGCTCATGGGCATGATCATGATCTTGAGGAAGTTATCATTTCAAAAATTCATGGTAAATATTATTTTAATCTATCTGCTTTTCATTATAAAGTTGAGAAAAAGAAAATCTTTATGTTCCAGAATCATCTATGTGAATCTAAACTTTGTTTCTTGATTGTCAACAGATGAACTTGCCACCCTGAATGAGGAAGTTTGTAGATTAAATGCACAAAGAAGACAAGTTCTCAATGAATTTCTGCAATTGAAAGGTAATTAAATCTAATACATTCGTCTCAAATCAAATAAGTCGACTGGGATTGCATTTTATCTTAAACGGGTCAAAACAACATTTATTGTGAAGTCCATTTAATCAATACAACCTCACAAATTGTTTTATTCAAATATCTTACATTTTAGTTGTATTGTTTTTGTTATCACAATCAACACACTAAATAATTAAAAAATGGATCAAAAATAGTTTAATGTGACCCGTTGATCGTTTTGATCCATTGCATGATCTTGCCACATTTACCAAAGATAATCAAGTTAGGTGCTAAATATAATTATCTACCTTATTAACATTTCAGGAAATATTCGTGTATTTTGTCGAATCAGGCCCACAATAAACGGAGAGAAAATTAGCCATCAAAGGCCTGTTGTTCCTGTAGATTCAAGTGGCATTCTCGTTAATTTTGCTGAGAACAAGAGAAAACTATACAATTTTGACATGGTTCTACACCCTGGTTCAACACAAGGTGCTTTATATATCTTGTCAATGTGGTAACCGGGTGGGTTGGGTAACGGGTCAAAACAAGTTTGGGTCTACAAGTTCGGGAAAAAAAAAGTTCAGGTCAAAACAGGTACTCCTGTTTGACCATTTGTTCCCTTGTAAGCTAAATTTCCCAGTTGACCTGCTAGGGACAACATTATTCATATCAGACTATTCATATGTAAACAGGTTGAAATTGCTGCCTATAATTTCTTTTGATGTCACCCTTTTATCCATACAGTAAAAACCTAACAGATGATTTATGATGATCTTAAACTGTCAGATGAAGTATTTTCAGAAATTGAACCAGTTATTAAATCTGCTTTGGATGGATATAATGTGTGCATTTTAGCATATGGACAGACGGGCACAGGCAAGACTTTCACCATGGTAATATCTTGACATAGTTATAAAACATGAAAATACTAGGTGTATGAATTTGAGTTTTTAAACTAATTATTGTCGCTCAAAATAGAAGTTTTTAATTTTCTAATGTTTTAATAAACATATCCACTTCTACTTATCTGATTGTATAAAAGAACACCAATACATTTATAGGAAGGAAATCCAGATTGTCCAGGGGTAGTGCCCCGAACGATTGAAGCATTATTCAAGCAAGCAGCAGATAGCAACCATACATATCTTTTTAGTTTCAGCATGCTTGAAATTTACCTTGGTCAACTTAAAGATCTACTCATACCTCATGCAAGAAAACCAACCGATCCTATGCCACCATGGTGAGTTTAATGTATATAATACGCGAAAAACTTTATAGATTCATAACATCAATGAAGATACTAACAATAATGTAAATTGGAAACTATTACCTGCAGTCTTTCCATCCAAACGGATCCTAATGGTGGGGTTGCGATCGATAATCTTGTAGCCATCCAAGTCAGCAACTTTAATCATGCAATTAGTCTTTATAGGCTCGGAAGCCAACTCAGATCAACTGCTTCAACAAATTCCAATAGTGTTTCTAGTAGATCGCATTGGTATCTTTTTATTTGTCCTGAAACAAGAGCAAGAAAGTCATTATCATGATGTCATAAACAAAATGTTTGCTTTTATTATTTGCAGTATGATCCGGATGTCAATGACTTGTTCTGATGCTACTGAAAGGCGAAAAGTTACAAATAAAATTTGGATGGTTGATTTGGGAGGAAGTGAGCGTGTTTTGAAAACAAAAGCATGGGGGAGAAGATTTGAGGAAGGAAAAGCTATTAATCTTTCTCTTTCAGCCCTTGGTGATGTCATCAATGCCCTTCAAAGGAAAAATAGTCACATACCTTACAGGTAACGCTCAAATGTTGACCATTTTTCCCGCGTCAAACTAATACAGATAGATTTATTAGTTATTGATTTTATCAATGAAACACAAGGTATATTAAGTAAGCCATTGCACACCAAGCTTATAAATGGGTTGATTCTTATATCTCTAATGGTAGCAATTAGACCTATTTATTTATCAATGGGTTGATTCAGGTTATGTTAAATATCTGATGGGTCAAACGAATAAATAGAAAGATTAGCTAAAAACAGGTGAAATCTTTTTAATTGCTCAAAATTGTAAAACCTATTAAATTTATTATGGAACAAATTAGGATTAGTATTAAAAATATATAAATTCATAAATCATTTTTCACACACCAACTGACTAACTGTTTATCAGAGTTTTGGACAAAAAGCACACCATTGAAGTGGCATATTCTTGTGTTTTACAGGAACAGCAAGCTGACACAAGTGCTTAAAGATTCATTAGGTAATTACACATGTGCTCAAGTTATCTTCTTTTCATAAAATCCATGTAACAAGAGGAAAATTGTAGGCAATTAATACTTGATTTTTGAATAGTAGGGTCCTAATGTAGGCAAGAAACTTATAATACTAGATGCTCCATAGGTTTTGACTTTTGAGTTGAGTCAAAAGCTTGGTTTTGACTTTTGAGTTTGGTCAAAAGCTGCTGGGCAGCAATAGCACATACTTATATATCGCCCTTGTTAAGATCAGTAACTTGAGAAATTTTCTATAATCATTGGAACCAATCTTATCATTTCACACGTATTTTTCAACTTTCTCGGTTTCAAGTTCAAACCAAAATAGAACCAGACCAAACAATTTCTGCACACCGCCTTAAAATCATAACATAAATTGTTTCTACATTTCGTTCTTTCTAGGAGAGGATTCCAAAACACTGATGCTTGTACATGTCAGCCCCAAAGACGAAGATATATGCGAGACTGTATGTTCTTTAAATTTCGCACTACGTTTGAGAAGCATCCACTTAGGAAAGACTGAAGCAAATGTGAGTTGATCAAACCTTAAGCTGCTAATTGCTAAATAGATATGAATGTTCATATATTTATGGTTCTCTTTTCCACTTACATACATGCATGCTCATAATATGTGACAGTTTCAAACATTTTATTCATTAATTACTCATTTTTAGTAGTGATTTACAGCATAATGGTAAAAAGGCAAAATTGGTCGAATCAAATATGTTACTTTCATGCTTCACCTTATAAGGCTCTAATTCTTCAAAATGAACTTTGGAAAACAGGAAGTAAGAACAATGAGGGAAGAAGCAATGACTAAACTCCAACATGAGATGCAAGAGATCGAAAACAATCGCGACAGATTCATGAAACAAATCAAGAAACTGAATCAGAAACTGGATTCACTAACAAAAACAACAACAGATTCAAACGAGAAACTAGAAGAGTTACCAATACTATCATCATCTTCAAAAGTCCCTCAAGATGCAGACAAAATCACCATAACCCCCAAATCATCAAAGGTTCCAAGATTCATGAAACCCACAATCTGCAGCACACGAAAATCAGGAACAAGTAACCAAAATCAGTACACAAAACACATCAGACCTGCAAGAAGAACACAATTACCGTTAACTCGTGCAGAATCTGTGAGTTTTCCGTTAAAGAACATGACAGCAAGCTATTCAGGAAGCAGCATCTCCAGAGCAAGCTGTTTGGTGGGTTTTAACGATGATGAGATAGATAACAGTTCATTTAACGAATCAGAGGCTAACCAGTGGGTTAGCTTACATAAGAACAAACGGGTTGTCTCAAACCCGACCCGTTTAAAGAAAAGTAAACCTAAGGGTCAATTGGAACAGAGGAAACCAGCAGACGTAAAATTTAGAGGTAAAGATTCGAGCTTTGAATACAATTCAACGATCCCTTCAATCGCGAGTACGAAATCAGTTACAGGTGTTGATGATTCATCAACCGAATGTGACAATTGTTGTCGGATTATACCATGTGACACCGTTAATGATGCGAATGATGATGACAATGAAGTCGATTGGACAGTTGTATCACAAGTATCAACACAAGAAGCACGAAATTTAGAGGGCTACGAGGTGGAAGATGATATGCCTGCAAAATTTTCGTTAGTTGACAAGATTATTCTCAAGGATTTGACGAATCATGCATCCCGAAAACGTGAAAAAGCACAGACCAGAGGTAAAAGAAACAAGAAAACACTACGTTTTATGTTTCTTTTTATTTTTAGTTTTTTACACACACCATTTTCGACAGACTCATAATCTCTTGTGATCTAAAGTTTTATCACTAATATTTTTTTTAATATCCTCTTAAAATTTTCGTCTCAAAATTTCCCTTACAATTTCTTCTCAAAATGGTCCCTATTTCTTCTCAAAATGTTCCCTCCAGACAAGACGTCTGGGCTTCCTCAAACAGGGTGTGGGCGTCCAGCCACTCAAATTCGCACACGTGTTCTGTCGAGACGTCTGTTCGCGTTCTGGAGGCGGTCGGCACCATAAAGGACACGTGTATGATTTTGAGTGGCTCTTTATATAGGCACCTCCTGTCTAAGGAGGGCTCTAGTGCCTTGTCTAGAGCGGGCATTTTGAGAAGAAATTATCTGTGGAACGTCTTGGAGAAAATAAGAGTAAAGAGACATTTTGAGAATTTTCCTAGTTTCGATAAAGTTTGGTTAAACATACCCGCATATAGTATGCATGCAGCCTACACAAGCTTGCTCCATATATCATTGGCGTATCGGATAATTCTTATATAAATAATAGTTTGACAGGTATCAAAATGAAAAAGTTAGATAATGGGTCAAATGAATAAGTTTTACATGCAATTAAAAAACAAAGGCTTGTGTAAATTGTCTTTGTTCAATTGACAGAAACTTTCTTTTGAAAATTATAAAGTTCACATAAACTTTTGGAGGTAATCTGTATAAAAGGTTAATTTCTATCTGTTTGACCAGTTAAATATAGAACAAAATTGATCCGACTTAACTCATTTATCATAAATAAATGATATGAATTTGCACTATCAAAATTAAATGATCTGTGAATACACAAAATGTGTATGCTAATTATCTGACATTCTTTTTTAATCATCCATCTTGACAGGTTTCTCAAATATCCTAAAAGAAAATATTGTGCTAGTGTACAACAGTGTTCTTCTAGCAATGGGATTCAAAAGCTTGGGCTTTGACCATGATTTCTTCCAAGCTTTAATCAATTAATTCCAACATGCTAACAAAATTAACACCCTGTAATTATATGATGCAAGATACCATGAAGCAAAAGGTTGTATTTTATGTATATTTATAAATATATATTTTTTTAATTCTCTTGTAAGCTATTCGAATTCAGACTCAAAATATATATATTTCTAGAAACATATTCAAATTTTGACGATTATAACAAATCAAACCACATTCGAATCACATTAATCATATAATGCCCAAAGAACATTGAATTAGAGGTCACAAGTCACTAATCAAATGACTAGATGAAAACACGAATGTATATACGTCATGTCTTGTATAACTTGACTAAATTCTACATCATTATCCATCAAGAGATAATCATCTATCTCTTTAAATCCGTACGTAACGTAAACATCACTTGGATTGTTCAATTAGAAGTCGTAGATAACGACCGAATGAGAAAAATGAAAGAAAAAGTATAAAAGACAAAAGAATTAGATGAGAAGAGATGAATGAAAAGGATTTTTAAAAACTTATTTAGGAAGTAAGAAAGAAGTTTTCAAAAAAAAAATTATAATGAGGATATTGAATGACGTGAGCAATTACTTCATCATGTTCATTCGCTATCTATAAAATTAAAATTAATTTATTTATTTTGACCCGGTCATCCTTCTTTCTTGGGGAGTAGGAAATAGGAACCATCATTCACGAACCAAAACGATTCGCTGCGTCCCAACTAACTATTCCACTTAAAAAATATAAAATTAAAATAAAATGTTTCTTCTTTTATTGTTTTGCATATGTAATAGTGACGTTCGCATATATATTATCTTTTTAAAATTTATGATTAAAAAAGAAGAAGTTAAACTTTTATTTTTAATATTATTGTATACTTTAAGTTAGGATGCTTATTCAATTATGCCGACTTGAATAGAAAACACTAGCGGCAAATGACGGAACTTGATCACAGGAGTTATGATATAACAGCATTATTAAGAGACTACACAAACATAAATAAAACAAACTTATATGTATTCGGTATGTATTTAAATTGTTATCTATAAAAAACATTAAAATTCGACTTATTGTTCAAAATATGGGTTAGAAGCGTGAAATTAAACTTATCAAGAAATGAAGCCGTCTATAATAACTAAGACAACTTCATAAAAACCATGAGTTATAATTATAAAGTGTATGATAATTAAAAGAGATAAGATCGCATGTTAGTTTTCTAATAGTGTATATATATATTAGATACTCATTTTGTATATATTACTTATCTACAATAAATTTTAACACTAAACTAAACTACTAACTTCCAACCCCAATCATTTTGATCAATGAAAATTATCAAACTCATCATCATCACGGATGAGCACTACAATATTGATATGGGTATTGTAGTGCGTTTCATGGTCTTTAGTGTGTCCTACATAATATATTTATCTATATCTACGTCACTCTTGAAAACCTATCTTTCATCCCAGTCCTTATATCTCAGTCAAAATGATAGTTTATTTGTCTAGTTACGACACCATCTACATAATGAGGGAAAAATAGTTGTAATATTTACCATGTTCGCAATTAATGCATACTTTATTAATCATGCATACAATTAACTTGAATATAATAATAATAATAACAATAATAATAATAATAATAATAATAATAATAATAATAATAATAATAATAATAATAATAATAATAATAATAATAATAATAATAATAAATAAATAAATAAATAAATAAATAAATAAATAAATAAATAAGTTAAATCAAAATTTTCAGTTTTTGATTTGGTTGATTTAGTTTTAATTTGTTAGATTCAGTCTCTTATTACAACAAAAATAATGTTCTCAAATATAAAATAAAACGAACAAAATAAAGAAAAAGCCAACAGCCCTAGTGATGGTTCAAAGATTCTTAAGACCAGATACAATGAATAAGGGTTAAGGAGTTTAGGCAATTTGCAAGTGGTGGGCGCTGACCGATTTGTTCTTGCATGGCTTCTTTGAATATAATATTAAACGTAGAAGAGGACAAAATATTAAATAAGCTTTAACTTAAGATAATGCTCATGCTTCTTTTAATTAGTTCGATCTAGTTCAAAGTTTAACCAATCGATGTAAAAATATTACAAGCCAAAAATCGTTTATTTTGATTATGGAAAAGGGGATACTTGATATTTCTAAGTTTAGACGTTGGACCTAGTCGACCCAATCGTGATTATTCGTGAACTAGGGATGAGCATTTGGTGCCCAGTACCCGTACCGGTACCCATACCGTACCGGTACCGGTACCCAGCTGGTACCGAAAATATGTATAAGGTACCGGTACCGGTACTTGATTTTCTTGTATTTCGGGATCGGTACTCGCCGGTACCGGTACCGGTACTTTACCCAAAAGTCCCGTATGGTACCCGATAGTACCTAAATACGAATAGTCTATTTTGAAAAATAGGAACAACATAGTGATCAAATCAAAGATTATCTTACTTTGGTATTTAAACACTTTTGGTATTGGTGTTGATTGTATTGGTGTTTATTATTTTTGGGTGAAACTCATCACTATGAAGCAAAAACAATTTACTATTTTTGTCATTGTTGTTTAACAATTGATAAGTAGTAAGCATGTGTGAAATTTTTTATATTTAGAATGCATGATCAAATCTATATATTATTTTTGTTGGACATGTGAATCATTTTTTGATATTTTATTTTTGTTTAGTTATTATAAACTTGTAGAGATATTGGGTACCAAACATGTACTGGGTAACAGGCACAAAAACAGGTACTATGTACCGTAACTAAACATGATTCATGCAACAAGCCTAAAAAGTAATATTGTGGATGTAACGGGTACCAAAGAGGTATTGGGTACCGAAATACCGGTACCGTACCGGTACCGATACCTGTACCCATATACCAAAATCGGTACCGGTACCGGTACTCGTTTTTTATAAAATTCGGGACCGGGTACTTTCGGTATCGGTACCGGTTCGGTACAAGTACGGTACCGAGCTCAGCCCTATCGTGAACTACTCAACATCAATTAGTTAAAACTTTAAACTAAATTTGAGTTTAAACGCGTTAGTAGTCTGATCTTAAGTTACATATTTCCCCCAATCTAAAAACTATATTACATATTTCTCATTCCTAAAAGATATAAAATGCATATTTATCAATTTCACTAAAGTTAACCTATTAATAACTATTTTATCTTGTTTTTATTGATGAATTTTTACACATTAATGTTTTATTATTATAATTATTGAAAACATTTGATAATTATGCTTTGTATATGAATATATAACTTTGATTATCGGTTATTATTGATTTAAAATAAAATTTCAAATGAGATGCAGTTTTGTTGTTTCCATTTATACAGAAGACTCAAACTTGAGAAAATATATTATTGATAATTTTAGAAAGTGAAATGTGTAAAGATACTTTAGTGTAAATACAGGTAAAATAATCATTTAATAAATAATTTTAATAAAATAGATAAATATGTAATATATATGTTTTAGAAAGAAAAAATATGTAATGATATTTTTACTTGTGTGTATATATAATTAATGACTTTAATAAGAGAAAATATTTAAATGACTCTTTTTTATTTTAGCACAAACGTAACTATTTACACAAAACGCTCTTGTTGTGTCTCTAAACATTATACTATGACCTTTACCCGTCACAAAGTTTTTTTTGCTGTTTACATTTTTTCAAGGTCTCTTATTTTCTTGATATCGTATATATTTGTTCTACACTTCTACTAACATATGTATTTTGTTTTTCGTCCTGTCTAAAGTCTAAACTCCTTATCTTCTTGCACTTTGAGTGCAGTAGAATATTAAAGAAAATGTACACGTTTTAAAGCTTATTGCAACACTAGTTACCATAATTAGAAGATACCATATGATTATATATGTTTAAAATTACATCATTCTTACAAATAACTTTTTTAACAGCCCTTAAATTACTTCTAATCATATTTAAATCCGATTGATCTTCAAAGAACCTTGTAAAGTAATTAACCACTAATACGGTATATTCGACGCAATTTTTAATACTCTATACACTATAAATTTGTCGAATAATACGGAAGTGCCTAATGAGTATACTTAACTAAAAGCTTTACCCCAATCGTTCCTAATCTTATCCATCAAAGTGAATTTTCAACCAATTTTCCGCTAACAGTAACATTTGAAATATATATCAGTCTATGAGGGTCAAAACTTATATACTGGTATGCAACTTCATAATATTAGCAACAATAAATCATTGAATATTTATATAATTTGAAATTTATTTCCTCATAAATATGCACGTGCAGTCAACACTTCAAGGAACCTTCTTTACGTAGGACCCACACCTGAAAGTGGGACACAGTATATGCCACATGGGACCCATCACTTTCATCTAATAATCTATCTTCTGCATTAACATTTCACCCACACCTGTATAAAACCCTTCAATGGTGGTGTCAATTCAATTCACACACATTTCAACCTTAATCAAACACCAAATTATCACATAAAGATTCAAATTAGGTCAATTTTGGTTCAATTGTTGTAGAAGATGAGATCACCGTCAAAATCTGCATCAAAAAGGGTGGTTAAAGATGCTGAATCTGAGTTGAATTTGCCTCCGGGGTTCCGATTTCACCCAACCGATGAAGAACTCATTGTTCATTACCTCCGCCGGAAGTCCCAATCGACGCCGGAGATAAGCACCGGCCCTCCGCCACCGCCGATCATCGCCGCCGTCGATCTCTACAAACACGATCCCTGGGAGCTTCCTGGTACGTTGGTTGTTTTTCGACATCCGAACAATTTTAACATATAACAAGCTTTGATTGGGGCTAATTTGCGACCTAATTTTGTGCAGAAATGGCTCTGTTTGGAACAAAAGAATGGTACTTTTTCACACCAAGAGACAGGAAATACCCTAACGGGTCAAGACCGAATCGGGTCACGGGTAACGGGTACTGGAAAGCAACCGGAGCGGATAAACCCATCGGGTCAAAATCTGACCCGAGTGTGACAGTTGGGATCAAGAAAGCTTTGGTTTTTTACGCGGGAAAAGGGGTTAAGGGTATTAAGACTAATTGGATCATGCATGAGTATAGGCTTACAGTTTCTAAGGTCAGTTTAATACATATTATTATTCATCCAAATTAAGCTTAATCTGTGTTAATAATTGTGTAATTATTCGATAAGAGCCATTGAATTTGACATGATTATGTTATGATACTTGCAGTTGGATGATTGGGTTCTATGTCGTCTATACAACAAGAAGAATAACCCGAAGGAGATTATCATCATACCAGAAGATAATAACATTCATAACAGTCAACATCTTCATCCTGCATCAGCATTACAGAAAGAGACTAGCTGCAGTAACAACAGTGACAGTTTCGATTCATTCGAATGTTCAGACGGTGACTTTGAAGGCGACGAATTGCGGCCTGAATCGTTGATGAAAGTTGAAGTTAGTAGTGAGCAGAGCAACACAGGATTAATGGAAAATTTGAATAAAAAAGAGGGTGTTTATGATGATGGGAATGAGTGGCTTGATAGTTTGAGTTTGGAAGATTTGCAGCATTGTTTGGAAGAAATGCCTCCTGATCATGACTTTTATGATATGCCAATGATTAATTATAACTCAAATCAGCATTATTTTTCCAATTAGGGGTTTGATTCATTCTTTTTTATAGGAGTTTGTGAGTTTTGGGGTAGAGATTTCATTCATGTAAATACCATTGAATTCTTGAGGTGATGTTTTGATGTTTATTTATAAACTTGTAAGGTTTCATCATTTGTTGAATGTAATAAACCATCTTCATTCAAATTCAATAGTTTATTTCAATTCAGTTTCAGTTGTTAAAAGTTAGTTTTAAATATATTAGATTTAAATCTAGATTGATATCTACATTTACTCTTAATATCTTAAACAAGTTCTATATACCAAGTTTGATTAGAGTTGTTGGTCAAAACGAGTTTATTACTTTAACTAATTAGAATAATATTTATATAATGAAATGGTTTAAAGAAAAACATGTATATCTATAAACAATTTCGAGCTCAACTTGTTTATAGTTTTATTAATAGAACTAATACGTGGCTCCTTATCAATCATTAGTTATTTTACTTATATACAGTTACAATTTTTGTATATAACATAATATATATTTTATTATCATAATTTTTATCTTAACAATTATCATATAAATATATCTATGTGTATAATATAATAAATAGCAAACGGTTTAATCTCACGAGCCTAGTCAAACTTGATATATAAAACTCAGACCCGAACTCGTATATTAAATGAGCTTCATATTAGCTCGAGACCGTTTAAGCTTGATTCAATTAACATTGTTACAGGCCAATCTTGCAATCTAGAGTGGCTCACTAGCAACTTAGCTCGTTCACGACCATGTATATTTATAAAACGGGTGTCCAGGGGCTTGTCTTAGTTATCACTTTGCGCAGTTTCTGAGGAGGGGACATATCATTTTGCGTTCTAATATACATAGAATTACCTTACATTTTGCAAAAAAGACGTGTTTTTTAAAAACTAAAATCACAAAACAACAATCTTATTAGTTTTTATAAGACATGCACTCAATAATCAATATTTGTAATTCTATTAAACAGTTTGAGCTTAAAGTGAGCCAACTTTAATCATCTAGTTTAGATCCTATTTTAACGTTGTGAATACATAATAATAACTATCGAGTAAATTAACGACCCATATGAAACCACATACATACACTTACTTTTAGAACTAATTTATTAATATAATAAAATAAAATACCAAAATAGACCAGACCAGGAGATGCGTTTGTAGTGACTATGTTTTTTGACGTAAGAGATTACGTCATCATGTTTAGCACCTTGAGACTTTGACCCCTTTGCATGTTGGGAAAAACACAGTTAACGTCAGCAGTGGCGTATACTAAATACATCCTAAGTCAAGCATTATTATTGTGATCAAGTCAACGTCAAGATAGCAAGGAATCTTACAAAATCCTTAAATAATATTGTTTTACGCCATTTGTGATAAAAACTAACGTGTATTATAATCCTTACAAGTGTAAAGTCAGATGGTATATTTATAAAAACAAAGTTAAGAACAAGAGAAATAACTTTTATCGCTTTATGATTCTTCAAAATCTAAAATATAAATTGCAATGCTTTCACTTCAAGTTTAACTTTTTAATGTAGTTTATCTTTTAGGAATTGCTAGTTTTTCCCGGGAAGTTGTATAATAGTTATTTATAAGACACATGAAAAAGTTACGTGTTGTTGCAAAGAAAAACATATTAAATTTCATAATCCAAACTATAATTTATTGGTCGATAATTATTAAGTTAAATTTCACTTTTGTTACATATAAAGATTCCACTAGCATAATAACCATATATTTACACATGATTTCATTTGATATCACTTCCAAAGAAAATTATGAGCGAAACGTATAAACGTATCTCTCTTGTAAGAAAAGTGTACTGGAAACTAAGTGTAACTTTATGATTATCATGCAGGTGCGATTGTTATGATGAAGAAATTATTCAATTTTGCCTTTAAAGAAAGTGTTTATTTCAATTAACTAAATATGAAAAGAATCAGTAATTCAGTATCAAGTAAAGGAACCATAGTAAATTTGTGTTTGACTATTATTAAGTATGAACGGTCCAAGAAACTTTTCAAGAAGCCCAAAAGATATTCATTCTAGTAGACAAATATTTAAAGTGGGCCCACACAACCCCTCTTTCTGAGACAAATATGGACCCTTTCATTGTCGAGTTAATTGGACCTTGCAAGTCAGTCAATCCAAAGATCCAGAAACAAGATAAGGAATTAAGGATCTTGGGGAACCCTTGGCAAGGGACCTTGGGAACTTTGGCTAGATCGGCAATACCGTCGCTAGTCATTCGGTTAGCCAAATTGGGTTACAATTTCGGCAACTACAACTTTTCCCAAACTTTTGGTCGTTATGAATTTGAGTAAAAATGATTTGGTAGTTTGGGTTGAACCTCTGCTAATTTGGATAAAAATGGTGTGAGAATAAATTGTTAGTTGATTATAGTGTGATTATTTTAAATAAAAGTATGAAAAATGAACTAATAAGGTTACCATTATGATTTGTGTTTGTAAACGAGGTTAATGTTGCCTAGTTTGTGTTGATATGTGTGGAAAAATGGTTTTCAACCAATTTTGTTAATTATAACCGATTATTATATGTCTTTGTGTGTTTGCTTATTTGTGTGTATTTGATATAAGGTATTACTAATAATTTAAAAAATAAGAATAAGTTAACTTAGAATGAGTAATAATTTAAAAATAAGTTTTAATAAGTTAACTTAGAATGAGTAAATTCGAGTTTAAGCTTGAAATATAGACATGCCAAATAATATATTCATTTAGTATCTTAATTAAACATAAAAGCAAAAGGAGATGCATCATAGATTCATAAAATGAAAAATCTAATACAATGAATTCTGGCAAGTGGACCAAAAATATTGACCCTTTTTGCATGTTTAGTTTGAATAAAGGATAAAAGAAGCCAAAAATCCTTTAAGTAGGACTATGGAGTATTTAGACCCCCGGATAATTTTATATGCACCCCTTGCACAGTTGCACGAGACTATGATTAATTAAAAAAACCATTATTATTAGCATTAATTGAACATATGAGCTTTCTATAAATAAAAAAAAAGAATATACGACTTTCTAGTACACGATTACGCTATGCTTTTATATAGTAAAGCGCGGGGGTTAATGTCTACTAATTTTTTTTTGTGAACGGCAAACGTGCGATGTTGTTTTGAATGATACTTGTTATCTTAATCAGGACGATATATTTGTTTCTATGTCGGGACCGCAACCCCAACCCCCATAGGAAGAAACTCACAACTAAAAAAACTATTTGCTCAACCCTGAGTATTTTTGCTCATAACGAGACTTTAACCAAAAGACTACATATATTTACATGTCCTTGCTCAACCCTGGTCTATTTAACTGAATACGTAATGTCCTTGCTCAACCCTGGTCTATTTAACTAAATACGTAAAAACTAAACGCCCGTTTAACTCTAGTCTCAAAACTAAACTCTTGTTTAGCAAGAATATACTAAACTACACACATGTTTAAGTAGAATCTACAAATTTAAAAACCTTACAAGTTAAAACGACCTATGTAACAATTACCCCTATACATCTAGAACGACCCTGTTTATACCGCTTAAATCATAAATTCATAATATTTAGTGTCGACCATATGTCGGAAAATAAATAGTCTTCTATATTGCACGTGATCTAAAACTTCAAGACAACCTCTTTCTTTGTGAACCCCATGTCGGAAAATGAATCCCACTTGTTCTTCTTTTATCCAAAACCCCATAATTCACTGACAGCAACTATAAAACCCTCTTATTAGCTTCAATTCACACACATTTCAACCTCAATCCGAAACAAAATTATCATAACATAAAGATTCAATTTTGGTTCAACTGCTGTAGAAGATGAGATCACCGTCAAAATCTGCAACAAAAATGGTGGTTAAAGATGCTGAATCTGAGTTGAATTTGCCTCCGGGGTTCCGATTTCACCCCACCGATGAAGAGCTCATCGTTCATTACCTCCAAAGGAAATCCCAATCGACGTCGGAGATCGTTAGTGTCGCTAAACATCCCACGATCATCGCCGACGTTGATATCTACAAACATGACCCCTGGGAGCTTCCTCGTACGTTGCTTGTTTTCCGATTTGTTCGATATTGGCATACAATTTTGTAACATGCAACAAGCTTTGATTGGGGCTAATTTTTGACCTAATTTGTGCAGAGATGGCTCTGTTTGGAACAAAGGAATGGTACTTTTTCACACCACGAGACAGGAAATACCCTAACGGGTCAAGACCGAATCGGGTCACGGGTAATGGGTATTGGAAAGCAACCGGAGCGGATAAACCCATCGGGTCAAAATCTGACCCGAGTGTGACAGTTGGGATCAAGAAAGCTTTGGTTTTTTACGCGGGAAAAGGGCGTAAGGGAATCAAGACGAATTGGATCATGCATGAGTATAGACTTGCAGTTTGTAAGGTGAGTTTAATACATATTATTATTCATCGAAATGAAGGTTAATTTGTTTTAATTATTTGATAAGAACCATTGAAATTGACATGATTATGTTATGATACTTGCAGTTGGATGATTGGGTTCTATGTCGTCTTTACAACAAGAAGAACAATCCAAAGGAGATTATCATCATACAAGCATCACCATTACAGAAAGAGAATAGTTGCAGTGACAACAGTGACAGTTTTGATTCATTTAAATGTTCAGAAGGCGTGTTTGGCGGTAGCTTTGAAGGTGACATCGTGTCTTCAGGCGACTTGCTGCCTGAATGGTTGACCAAAGTCGAAGATAGTAGTGAGCGGAGCAACATGGGATTAATGGAAAGTTTGATGCAAAAAGATGATGGGAATGATTGGTTAGACGGTTTGAGTCTGGAAGATCTGCACCATTGCTTAAAAGCAATGTCTCCAACTCATGACCTTTATGAAATGCCAATGAATTACAACTCAAATAGACAATATTAGGGTTTTGACTTTTGATTGATTGTCTTTTGATTTAAGAGAGTTCAAACACCCATAATTGCCGAATTTCGGTTTGATATGGTTGGAGAAGATGCACAGCTTAGAATATGAATAATATTAGCATAAATGAATCCTTAGAATGCCATGTCTAATCTAATACTAAGTATGATCATAAATAAGTTTCATTTTTTACTCAAACAGGTTCGGGTTTGATCATCAAACGTCAAACCCTTCACTAAAAATCAGTTTGGGTCGAGTGGCCACTTTGGGCTATTAAACAGGCTTTTTGTCTCTCTTTGTTTGGTTTTGATTTACTGGACATGAGCATATTGAGCCCAGAAAGATTTTAATGTGGGCCTGTAGTGTAAACCATTCATAAATCTACGTGTGGAGAACATGTACTGGATTTTGTTGGTCAACTTTTCTTCATTGATTAATGTCATATATAAAAGGTTTTAAGGAGAAATATGTACTGGATTTTATTGGTTTGGAAAAATATGCTGTTAATGATCTTAATAAAAAGAAATGTATTAATGCTCCTAAAGCATAAATAGTTACTACTAACCAAAATAGTTACAGTTAATCAAATCCTAAATAAAATAATAACGAAAACACCTAAAAGTAACATTTAATTATTATATCTAAATTTTAGCATTTATTAAATAAATACAATACATAACATGACCTTATTTAAATAAGCAAATCCTAAGCAACCCCCATAATACAAGCAACAAAGACATACAACTAAGAAAATTGTACAAAAACTTCCACCTTTTTCGGGCTCGATTCTCCTACAAATTAATGTTTTCTTTTTAGTGTTATAACTTCTAACTTTATATTTCTCTAGCTTTGAATCAATGATGGTGATATCACACCACCCATCCTGATGGTATCTATCTACAACAAATGTACAACTAAATATGAAGAATATACAACACCCCCTTTACCGGATGTCACTCTGATGCAACCGATGCACCCCGCCCCAACCCCGCTCCTTCCCTTTCTCAATCATTACCAAAATCACCTTCAGCAACTCACCTGCATCTTCTTTACATGAGCACTCCAAATTTGTTTGAAAAAGCGGGACTCTCGTAGGCTGGTTATACCATCTTTTTCCGCCAACCCGTCTTTGCTGGTTTGGGTTCCTTAAGACCACATCTGAACTGCTTCCAACTATATGCACAACCTCTTCATCACTATCTACATGAATCACACTATCCAAAGTAATCTCAGCTTCTATATTCCAATCAGGGTCAGCAGGTACCCCTTGAAATTCAGGCCTCCCTAAATTCACAAGACTTGAACAGCTAACAATTAAAATGAGCCGTTCGGTGATAATGACAAATTTGCCCCCTTGTTTAAGTGATTTTGATAGGATTAGGGTTTCATCTTTTAACATTAAGTTGTCATCCGAGTTAGTTAGTACTGATACTCCAACGGCTTCTTCCCATGAATAGGGTTTTAAAGGATAGTCTTGTCTTAAAGGTCTTGGGAGACGGACCCGCAACTGGTGGGATCCCATGTGGTAGAGTTTGCTACGGTTTCTTATACTACGGGCTGTTTTTTCTGTGACTTCTAAGATGCTTGCAGCTGGTCTTGCCACAAGCCCGGTTACTCCAAGAGCAAAACCTGCCAACGGGTGAAAGACGTAACATCTATAAACCAGGATCCCATAATTCTGTTTGGATAGTATTAGAGGTGGAAAATAGACGTTGATTAATGAGTCACTTGTGAAAACTAGCAACAATATAAGTGTGGGACAAAACACAGTCTGGACTGGACTGGGCTGGCTAACACAACAATTTATTTTATTAATGATTATGAACTTCCATAAAAAATTAACGTTTTAAATAATAGCTTTTCTAATAATGCAAATTTCTGATAATAGCCGAATGCCACCCAAAGAGTATTATTTAAAAGTACACAACTATACCGTTTTATGAAAGAAAAAAAAGATTATTATTGTAATCATGTTTAAACGGATTATTTGTAGGGAATTTTAGATGAAAAGCGCTTTAAGCCAAGACACACCGATCCAGCCTCTTTTCACCCTTTTAGTTGCTCCGAAATTCCAGAATTAAACTTGTATTACATATAAGTACCTGAGAGGACTCCTGGAAGACCATGTTTCTCAGCTCCTCTTATTGGTGATTGGAGTAGGCCAGTAAGCCCCTAAATTTTAGAAACATATTTATAAATTAAGCTGACTAAACATAGGAATTGTAGAAAGGATAAGTTAGCTAATAACATGACAAAATTTGCATGATGGGGAAAAAAACTAAACCTCCAAAAGTTCATTTATCACGCCTTTGCCATGAGCTGACATTCCCTTTTGTTGCCTTTCCATCTCGGTTGCAGTAGGGTCATCCATTGTAAAGGCAACGATACCCTGCAAGTATAGAGTTTAATAGTGCACAAAAGAATATATTAGAAGTCAACTGCTTATTTATTAAAAAAAGTAAATAAGTTATACCTTGTGTGCAGCTCTGCTGACTTGAGTGGTAGCATCACTAATGGCATAAACTGTATTACTAAGAAGACTAGTAGTTCCTTGTGCCACGCCTGTGATAAGTCCAGCTGGACTCTGGAAAAGTAGTTTTACAATAAATAAATTAAACTAATAAAGGGAAAGTTCCAGCTATTAACTTCAGAATTGTCACGACTTTGGTTGTGTTATATCTCAAAGAGATTAAAGTCGGTAAAATTCTATAATAATGCATACAACCACCTAGATTATTACCAAAAGTTTAATTATTATCATAAGATACCGTTTCTCTAATCATAATTAACACATTACTTATCAGAAAAGAATCCAGAAAACGGACAAAAAGAGTTTGCAGGTCATCCCTAGCTGATTTGTTATGAAAAGGGTATTGTTTCAACCCAAATCCGTTTTGACTTGAAGCCCAACCAGCCTATCTTCCTACTTTCAAGTAGAACCATGGGCCCCGGCTATGCGCTAGAAACCAAGAGTATTTTACCTGCATTAAGCTTCTGGCTGGAACTGACAAAAAATCTTTGATTCCAAGTCCCACACTCCTTGCAAAACCCATGGGATTGCCTATTACTCCAGCAGAACCAAAAACCTGAATGATAATAACAATATGTTCAATTATATCGTTAAACACATTCATATATTGGAAAGGAATAGTTGGACAACATATAACGATAACATTTAAAGTCTCACAAGCTAAAGGTGTCTATACTCAACCTTGTACATCTCATGAAGAAGTTGCCGTGTGTAATGAATGGTCAAGATCTCCCGGATAGATTCCAAGCTAGCTAACTGATGAGAAATTGTCAACCGCCTTAGATGAATTTGTGCTCCCTCCACATCAGCAAGAGCCATAAGACCTCTCTATACACAAGCACCCATATAAGAAGTAATGAACAGTAGATGCAGTCCTTCTAAGAAAAAAATGCCTAATTTTATTCAAAAATTGAGTGAGAAACAAAAGACGGATATTTATCCCAATTGTGACACTTACATGGATAAGATATTCTCCTGATGTAAGTACTCCATTTCTTAGCATCCATGGACTGCTAGAAAAGCTGCAACATGAAAAATAGGGCCCACAAGTGAACATATAGTATTAAATCAGAACATCAAATAAAAATCATGCAAAATACGGTGAGTCGGTAACCTTAGAGTCAAAGTGACGGGAGCTACTTCAAGCACTTCAACATATATTTTCTTCTGTTTCCGTGCTAGGTGGTATATTTTCTGCCAAGGCGCTCCAATTGGCACAACCGATGGCAGCAAGGCGGAGATTTGACTTTGACTTTCAACAATTGTCGGATCCCCATTCGACCTTTCAGTTTGCTGGGTCCCAGAAAATTTACTTGTCATATTTACACTGAAGGAGAGAGGGTGCATTATCGAATCCTTATGTGTCGTTGCTCTGCTATGGAACCTTGAAGTCACTGTCTTAAAAAAATCAAATAGACCTAGAATGACATCTTGCTCGAGCTCGAGATGAAAATCTGTCATTCTAAAGCAGAAAAAAAAATTAGTACTTCTTACAAGCGATGATCATGACCCATTGACTTACAAATGGATCGATTCGAGTTATAGTTTATCACTACCATGTCAAATGGGTAGAAAAAAACGGGTCAAAGGGCACCCACATTCTATTTTAATGCATAAACCCCCCTAAATAAGTAAATTGAAAGAATCGAGTTACTGTTGTATTAATGTTATTTATGTAATCATATTAGACATAATAAGTAGCATAGAACTCCTAATATTTTGGTCACATACATTTTGAGTCAACCTGACTCATTAATCACATGTAGCAATTTCAACAACTTTTACTAACAAATGGATCGATTCAAGTTGTACTTTATCTCTACCTAGCCAATTGGGCTGAGCAAGTCACACAGATTAAAAGACACTAACATTGTGATTCAGTGCCTCAAACCTTCTAAATAATTTTATTCAACAGAAAAGATTACTTAATATAGTTTTTTAAAATTTAGATAAAGAAGGTTTTGGGTCTACCCTGCCCAGCAGTTAACCAACTTGCTTACGGACTTTAATAGCACATACCTTAGTATTATATGCTCGAATGAAAGTAACGCTCTATCTTTGTTCCTCCATTTTGCTGCAGACAATGACAATACAGGCTCACAAGAACCATCAGATATACACTGTTTCATTTGTTCCCCTTTGACCCTCAAGCTATCATCTTTAGGTTTAATCTGAGAAGTTGGGATTTGCTTGTATTCATGGTCAAACGATAATATAACAGGGTAAGGTGTGGTTGGAAGTTGGTTATCAATTTGCAAAGCAAAAATTTTTACAGAAAGCTTTTGCTGGTCTAAACTCTGAACCAAATCAATCACTGTGTTCCTTGCACAGGCGAAAAGAAGCTCCTACAAAGGGGAAAATTCATAAGTATGATAAAGTGACTAACCTAACCCTGGGTTTGTAGAAAGATTTCAATTAGTGGTACCTGTGGTTGAGAACTCATAACAGATATACCAATAAAGGGAATTGCAACAGATAATCTTTCTTTGTAAAGAACAGAACTGTCCTGCCTCTGGTCAAATTCTGTTTTATCATTTCGCTGAGAAGAATTTGGAGTTTTTACATCATCGAAACTATGATAACTTGAATCAATGACACTGAGAACCTGTATGATAGTAAAAATACCAATCAGACAAAAAAAATTAAGGTTAAATTAATATTCGCATCTGAAACACACAAACTATATATACCTTTAATGCTCCTTCAGCATGAACTGATAACAACAATCTTCTTTCAGGCTTCTACTAAATGAAATCAAGAAATATGGGCGAATTAGATATAAATTAACCAAAAAACATATAAGCTAGTTTTTGTGACTTTACAAAAGAATTCTCAGATTCTTAAAAGAAAATTTGAGTACATGAATTATTAGACATCTTCATCATAAGCCTGATAACATCATTAAGTGTCAAGCAAGTTGACTAGTGAATAACACAAGTTCGGATTGAAGTACACGGGTGGGTTGAGTTGATCAAAATCGGTTTTTTGCCAATAATGCATGCATGGTCATTATGCATAACATTACCTTATCTTTTTAATCTTCTTACATCCTGAAGTTAGTCAAGATATAAATAACGCATGCATGGTCATTATGCATAACATTACTTCTAAAACCTTGCTACCTTAAAAGTGATTAAGCTTTCAAATATAATAAAGTAATGTATGATAATGTCAACTGTACCTCAGAAGTTGCAGGTAAACACACTGGTTTGTACTCTTTTGCTTCATCAAGAGTATAAGATCCTATTACCCTCTCAGCAAACACCTTGGAGATTAAGAACAGAAAAATAATGAGAGATAACCTTGTACTTAATCACAATATCCACAATATCTGAAAACTAATGTGAAATCACAATAAATTTATGATCATAAAAAGAATGCACACCTCAACAGTCAGCCGATGCGGGTAACAGGGTTCATCCCATGCATAAGGGCAAGACGTATAAGAATGAATAACAGTCTCAAATGCTTCACATTTTTGTTGATAAATGCGCAGTCTCTGCAACCAACAACGTTCATAAATAATGTACAAATGAGCATCTCTAGGAATTCTTGCCCAAAGGCCCTAGAATTAACTCGAATGGCCCGTCTTGTAAGTGTTTTACATCACCGTGCACATGAGATATTAGTCAACAAGAAGTTTATACTACAGTATTTTTATTATTTAATTAGATACTCATATATTTTAGAAATTAAAAGTTCTAATACACAATGTCCAAAAATTCTATTATAACTTTATCATTCACAAGTGACAAATAATGTTTTTGGTACAAAATCTTACTTTTTTTTATTTTTCCAATACTAGTAACTTTGATATGACTGTGTTTGTTACATTGCATTTTATGAAAATCAGAAAAAATTAAAAAAACTTCGTGGATCAACCATACCCATTTCAAAATCACATGCTTTGACCTAAACCTATTTTGACACGCACCGCTAGGAGTATTGTAATTGCATGACATAAACCTACATAAGGCATACAACTCAAGAATGTTTAAATTCCTGCAAGCTGCAGATAATATTTCAAGAACTAACCTCCTTTGAGAAATTATCAATCCTGTATGGCATAAAGCCAGTATCATCATCGGATAAAAGAATCAAGTTTGTCCCAGAATCACCATGAGGATTCCCAAATATTTTTGCATCTCTTATTGCATCATCAGCATTTTGCACCTCCACGCGTACCATATTAACGGCACCAGTAACATAACTCCGCATTTTTAACTGTGTATCACCTAAATGTTCTGGAAAGAAGCATCCAGACCACTGCCATCCAGGTTCATCAAAACGAACAGAAATGAGTAATTCCCTGCCATTTGAATGTATATAAGCATGAGAGAGAAGATAATCACAACTAAGAACAGGTAACATCATTTAACTGTTCATAGATGAATCAATTAGGTTTATGTTTCATCTTAACAAGCAAACAAACAAACCCAGTAATATCACACTCTGCGAGTAGGGTCTAGGGAGGGTGAGATGGGGCAAGCTTTACCTCCATCAAAGAGATAGAGAGGCTGCTTCTAATGAAATACCGGCTCCAAACGAATCCTTTTTTTGTGTCTTTTAGTATTAAACTACTAGTAGCTTATAGCAAATATCAATAGTAGAAGATAAAGGGGAAAAAAAAAGAAAATGGATAACCACCACCAAGAAAGCGGTGACATCTAGAAAGAAAGGATATCCAAAGGATAGAACATGCCAAGACACAAAAAACTAAGCTAAGACTAATCACCCCCTAAATGACTTAAAACAAATTACTTAAAAGGATAAAGGATATCGAATGGCAAAAGTCAACCCTAAGTGCAATTTAATGCATAAAACCACCTAACTATACTTGTTCAAATTCAGATTATTAATGAAACAATATAACTTTTGTAAGCATATTTGATACACACAGTAGTTATTAAAATACAAAATCTTGTTTGGACAAAATGGCTACCAACACAATATTGTTTGTTTAGCACTTTTACCACCCCATTTGGCCACCTCTACGTTGTTTTTTAACACTAAAATAAACCTACACTACTCATAAACTACTACCTATAATAGGTTTGAACCTAGGTTCACTCCAAAGAGGCTTTGCCCCTAACCACTTGGCCACCTGTACTCAAGGTTTAAAAGAACGGAATCGAGCCTCGAGGCGTTTTCCCATCGCCTCACGAGGCGTAAGCCTCGAGGCGAAACGAGGCGTAAACCCGAGGCGGAAATGATAAATAAATAAAAATTATATATATAGCTTATAATTAACTGACTTGAAGTTAATGTTAGACACAACTAATTCTATTTAAGCCCATTACCCAATTAATTCTATTTAAGCCCATTACCCAACTTAATAAACTTAAAGGCCCATTTTAAAAAAACAAATCTGGGCTCACATAAAAGAAACATTCTTAAAATTTAGGTTTAATCCTCAAATCAAACCACAACTTGCAGGCGCCGCTTCCAATATATCGTTCCTCCACACCTCCATTCTTTAGAGCAATAGGTAACAAAGAACCAAAGGCTTACAGGTCTGGATCGAATGCTTGCAGCTCTCGATTGAGGCTGGGTCAGTCTCAGAACCATACATAAAGTGAAAATCGAATGCTTTATCTCGGTCTTTGTTCTTCATCTCTGTTCCAAAACCACCCTATTACCATCGGTGGGTATTTTTTTGTCCCGCCTCAAAAGAACGCCCCGCCTCTGCGTTCTGTGTACCGCCTCGGTCACCAGAGGCGTACGCACAAGCTTGACCCTATAAGGCGGCGCTTCAGAAACGATTTCTGGCCGCCTCGCCTCAAGGCGCGCCTCAATACGTACGCCTCAAACGTTTTTTAAAACAATGCCTGTACTAGTAATTGAACGGAGAGTCGGAGACGATATCGGTTGGAAGCAACACTTGAGCTGCCCAAGATATGTATTATCCTTGTAGTTTGGAAAAAGATTCAAGATCAAGAAATTAGTAGAAAAGAAACAAACATACCCAATATAATCTATTCATCACAGACATTTGTACGCTACGGGAGAAAAGAATATTAGTATGATTTACAGAAACACACACTCAACTACAAGTATTGTTGTTAAATAACTTTCACAAGTATGTTATATGCGCGCGCAAGTCCATTTTTATATGCTTTCATCTGGTGTGCCCATGTTAGGTAAACTGTCAGAGAAGAGAGAGGAGAGGGGGGGATAGGTGGTAAATGGTAAAAACAAGTTAGCAGCTCAATTTAACAAAAACTAAAAGGTACTGTACCTTGTTATATCTGTCCAATGAATATGGGAATGCTGACCAACTTTCAAATGATAAATGACGTCAGATCCTTTCTGCCTAAAGCACAAGTCCTTACTGCATGCATTACTGATCACATATCTGGAGTATAAGAAATAGATAAAAGATCAATAAAGGAATGAAAACCAATTATTCAAAGAAACTACTAGAGGTGGCACCCGCCTACATATGAATGGGTCGTTTCACGGGTTGTATTTTTTTCTCCAACAGATCATACATGTAGAAGAGATAAACTAGCTAAAAAAGTACATTTAACAGGTTAATCGTTTCAAAAAGATAAGTCCTGAAGAAAGTGTTTCAAGTCGATCCAACTCGACCCAATTTTACCCTGAACCAGTTTTGACATAATTATCCAACACAAAGGACCAACCTATAATGCCAAATTGTTTTCTTCAATAAAACTAAATTATTGCTGAAATAATGTACATTTCATGATGTTTGACAGGCAAAATATTTAAGAAAATATAAATATTGGACAAAAAGTGTTGTGGGTCAACCCAGCTTTTGACCCACACCAAGAATATTCCATTTTGACCAAAACCTGTTTGACCCATTACCCAACCCACTGAACCGCTAGTAACTAAGATGATAACAGAGATGTCCAACCATGATACCTGGGCTGGAAATTAATAATCCTTGTCCTTCCGGAGAAAGGACCAGCGACAGCACTAGAAGAAACAGATAACACATATGAAGCATTGTTTGATGATTGAGGAACAAGAACAGTAGTAGAACCAGTTGGTGGAACAAGAAAAAACTGACTAGACCAGGCATAGTCAAAGCTACTTTCCACATCAACATCACATTGGCACCGACTAACCCTAACCATAATCTCACTTGAAGAGATATTGGGATCAGGAGAATACATGCAAAAGTTGACCTTTTTCCCCTTTGTTTCATCAAAATCAATCAGTTTCACATTTGATTGACTTCTTGAAATTGGATCTCTTCCCTTAGCATTCATAGATGATCTTTGTGTCTCTACATTCTTCAGAAACTTACAATGATTCGTGTCCAAGCTCTTCCTGGTGGAAATAAGATTATTATTTTGGGGAAACCTCATCATACCATCATTATGCAAGAACTGATTAGAAGACAAAAGGCCAAGACCGTCTTTTTTGCCTAAAAACAAATCCTGCTCATCCAAATCATAACAAGAAGGCACGGTGCAGCCATGTGTAGTTAGTGCACTGGTAGAGTTGGTAATGATGAGCGGAAAGCCACAGCAGTTAAACAATAGGAACGGAACAAATATGCAAATTTCACGAGCCCCAGAGAATGCAACCATCACCTTTTCCATAGTCACGTATAATGAACCTAAAGAAAACCCAGCATCCACCATAATCAGCTTTTTGTGTTAGTGTGTTAGGGGTGTTCATAACTAGAATCAACTGAACAACCAGCCTAACTCATTTGTTATCTGGGTTATTCACTTCAGCTTTGGGGTGAATTAGAACAAGGAAATCAGTTGAATGGTTTGTTCTCATGCTTGTTTTATAATTGGTGCCCACCTAAACCCAACTCAGCTTTTACTCCCTCTGTTCCATAATTATTGGTTACTTTACTATTTTTAGTTCGCCCCAAAGTAATTGTCCATTTTTATAATGGATAGTTATAACTTACTAATTTTCCTATTTTACCTAATTAACCTCATCATAATTTAAATATGAAAATCATGTCCTAAATGCCAGGGTATGATTGGCAGTATGATAGCTAAAAATGCATATAAACTGTGTTCTTTTTTGTGGACAATAACTTTGGGATGAGTGAGTATTATTAAAATTTCTTTTACTAACCCAAACCCAATCCTGATCATAGGAATAATAATAATAATAGCTTGAATTGGTACTTCGATATATGATCATCCAGATTAACCTTGATCCATATTCAAAAACCTTTATTCATGTAATCTGATCATCCTAATAATCTAAATCCAAATTTAAAAACCCACCTTGTTGGATAATCTGAAACCCACCTTAGTAACCCAGCCCCTTATTTGCGTAACTTGGTTTAGACGGCCCAAATTTTAGGGGGTCTCGAGGCATTTAGTGGGTGGTAAAAAACCCAATTACATCAAAAGACATTTAACCTAAAACCTGCCGGCGAACATGCCTATGTCGATATACATTTGTGTGTGTTTGTGTGTGTGTGTGTGTGTGAGAGAGAGAGAGAGAGAGAGAGACGAGATTTAGGATCAGATATGCATCACCTGTAGAGGTATCAGAACTAAACTTAACCGATTCAGACGAAGAAAACTTCGTTCCACTGAATTTAGCAGTTTCACTAAACTTCTCTGCACGGGGGAACTTCAGAACAGATGGTCTAAACCCATGAATACGGAAAGTTAATGAAAGATCATGTGACGAATCAATATGATGAAAACAAGTTTCAACCTGCAGATGTTAAAATGACACAAATAAATATGATAAAATAAAGGAAAAGAACTGTTCAAATCCATAACAAGTTACCAACCTCTGAAAGCAACACGTTGCGTGCAACTCCACCACTCTCAAGCATTAAAGATACTGTAACTGGTAAATGATTTTTCACTATCAAAGGACTACTTAATGTAATCAGGTGAATACACCGCTTTTTTGAGTGATCTTGATTTTCTACCTTGTCCGATTTCTTTATGGAATCATGAATATAAAGAGATGATGAAACCTTGTCTATTCGTCCCATCGAAGGCAGATACATGTCATGCACTGATACGCAGCATCGAAAAGGATCACTGCTTGGAAGAGAAGGATAGCACACAAATGAACGAAAACTTTTAATTTTCATTTTAGTTTCATAAGAGAGAATATTAGAAATACTATAAGCTTCACTCCAAAGGTAAGTGCTGCCAAGTGGACGCCATCTTATACGACCCGTTTCAGCTAAATGTAGAGGAAGAGGAAACTCGTGACCTGGATATACTGGGTCCAGAATCTGAAATTAATAAAATTTATGAGACATATATATGCCACATCAGCTACACTAACATTATAAAATATATTTTCTACAAGCAGGCACCTTAGGAGATACACCAAATGGAATATCAAACCGCACTTCAAATGGCACTGATGTTGCATTCAAGAGTATAACCTAAGAGATTAAAGAAAAAAGAAAGAAAGAAACATTAGAGATAGAGATGCACAAAGACCTGCTCTAGGACCAGTGTTAAGCCACGATGCTAAAGACAGTCGTCGGGGTCAAAATAAAAGTGCAGTGCTAACCTTGAAAAAATCGACTGTTTTGGGCCTGGTGTTCCCACCCAACTCAGACCTGGATCAGTCCTATTTTATCTTTTCTATTTTTATTTAAACATTCAATTATTTGTTATTATATACATATACATGCATGAATATATATATATATATATATATATATATATATATATATATATATATATATATATATATAATCACAAAAATGTCATAAGTTAAAACAAGATAATATGCATTAAAAAAACAGATTACTTTAAATTTTAGTTTTTATTAAAAATAAATATACCTTTAAACTAGTTGTATGAATCATTGAAAAATACAATTCAGAAGGTCTCACACACACATGCGGAACTGCACCCACGTATTTAGCTTCTTATTGAAACCTAAGCCTATGACCAGATTTTCAAGACTATCCAGCCCTTAGACCAGGCGTAAGTGCCTAACCAGGCTTTTTGATTAAATACTAGGACCAGTATGCAACTTTCAGGGTTAAACAAGGTTATGAATGGGCCTAAAACAACGAGACTTTTTGTGTCCGACTTGGGCCTAGGCCCATTGTGCATATATTGTAGAAGTATATATGGCTAACCAGTTGGACTTACAGTCGAGTACAAGCGGACTAACTTTGTGTATCTCTGAACAGAAACATCTATTATTACAGGAACAACATAGCTACTAACACCTTTAGTAATATCCCCGCCATTTTCCACTCCTAAATTAGTCGACAAATTAGAAAAATCCACCTCAAAAAAGCTCACGCCAACCAAATCAATAGAAATCGGAGTCGACAGTGTGGAGGTTCCTTCAAGTTGAACAATGATGTAATGATGTTGTGCATCAGCAACATGTTTGTCACCTAGGTTGTCAGAAGAATGGCTGGTTCTAAAGCTAAAATCCTGTTCACCAGGGGTAGTATCACCAATATACAATGGGTATGAAGAGCCTGGCTGCACGTATTTTCCATCTTTTAATGATATATTGAAACCATCAGCAGTTTTAGAACCTTTGTGGATATAAAACACCAGAGGAAGAGAAGTTAAATTTTCAAGTGTGTAAGGGGCGTATGTGCTGGCAAGTGTGTTTTCGCCAGGGCCTGATGTTCTCAATCTTGAGTTTTCAGTCAGAACATTTGGTTCCATGAGATCCCATGAATCCTTAATCATATCAAATACTCTGAACGCAACCTTTGGAAAGAAAATTTGGGGGAAAGCGAATTAGTGAAGTGGTTGAAAAATATTTCACATCAATGAACTTTACCTTTCTAGATGAAGAACAAATGGTTTAACATTGAGCAATTGCTAATAGAAAAATTGATAAATTTGGGTTGTGCTTTATCTCAGATAGGTGAAATCCCTTGAAAGTCGTCCAATGTGTATTTTAATGCATACAACCTCCTAAATTAATTTATCCAAAGATTTAAATTATTATTCTAATACTATTATTTTTGTAAGCGTACTCGACTCTTTAATTATTAAAATTATGGATAAAAAAGTATTTGCAAGACAACCAAACTCAATCCAGCCCAGCCCTCAATTCAACCATTACCAAAATATTGGCCCATTTTTAAACCACAGCCCAACCTGCCCCATGTGGTAACCTCTAATCCAAACCCATATTATCAATGGATCAATTTTCCATCTATGTTAACATCAAAGACGTCTAAGAACAGAAATTACAAGAAATTAAATACCTCAGTAAAGGATTCAGTAACATTAATATTGAGATTCATTGTTGATTCAAGATGCACATCAGTCATGACTGCGCTGTTCTCAAGGGCACTCTTTCCATGTTCTCTTCTTAAAGTTACTTGGAATTTCCAAGGCTCTAGAAAAGGTTCCCACAAAACCTGATAAATAAGGCAGATAAATAACTATAATTATTTACATAAACTACACAGTAAGAAATATCGCAAGGTTTAACAACTATTTTACCTTGTGAATGTTATTATAGTTCACTTGAAGCTCACAGTCAACTGATCCTTCCATTAGGTTTTCAGTTATGAAACCATGAATTAATAATCTTCCAAGGATAACTTCTAGAAGAGGGCCATTGGAGCTCCACTAGATTGTCATAGTCACAAACAAAACATAAGTTCTATCAATATTAGTAAATCAACAGCTTTAAATTTAAACGACAGGTGGCAAATTTGATTACTATTAGAATGGGTAAATGTGGGTTATGTTTTATCACTAACATGTCAAATAGATAAAATTAAAGAATTGCCTTGAAAGAAAACAGGTTGGAAGCTGCCCAAAGTTTATTTTTATTCATAAAACCTTCAAATGATTTTATTCAAAGTTATACTATTATTGAACAAAATAAATTAGAAATCATATTTGACACTCCTGATTTCTAAAAATTTAAGCTTCAGGGAAATCTGATCCTAGTCTGTTAGGTATTCAGCACACATACGAATAAACAGAAAACAATGAAAAAACAATAAGAACACAAGACATGAGGATCCATAGAGGTTCGGTCGGTGTGATCTACATCCACTTTGCTGCAACTAGATGTTAAGAATTACAATGCCCTACAACATCTATTTATAATACATAATACATAAACAGAATCTGTTAAACTAGGAAATGTGGTAATTGACAACCAGCCAAAAGGCTGCCCCCTAGGTGTCTCAGCCGAATGACCCCACAATCCCAACACAGTCATCCTGCCAGGTAGAAGAATTCTCCATCTTGACCCGGCCCATTTTCACCTGATTCATTTTGACATGTTACCCCAGACCCACTCAATTCACTAATCCAGGTTGAACCAAAATGTAACCTAGGTTAAACCAAAATGTAACTGGAGAGGATATGAAAGTTCATTCAAAAAGAAAATAATTCTAATAAGTTTAGATTCCTGTCTATTCTTTCTCATGAATGAACCTTAGATGTGGTGAGGCAGGCAAAGTGCAAATAAATAGGATTTAGAGTTTCTCTAGACTATGAACGTCACAAATAGTCCATACAAAATTACGAATACAGATACACTAATTTATATCAATAGAAAATCATATTCTAACATGGTCATCTACCAACTCCACTTCATCAAAAGCTAGATCATGTTCTCAAATGAAATCTTAAATAGTCATACACTAAAATACTTGTAAAAATGGTTCATACCTTTTGGTCAGTCAAAAGAAGGGAAAGCTTTTGTAGAAAAAATCTAAAATTTACACAACACGCTGGAAATTGAGGAGACCCATTGTCATCCGGAAACACAAAATGCATGATTTGCCAGAAGTAAAATATGTCATGTGAAAGCCAAACATCAAGATTATCACAGTTAACATCTGTCTTCAAATGCAGTTGATCCATGTTATCATTACCAACATCTGCTTCAACATCAACCTGCAATAACTGCAAAAGTGGCCACGAATGGACCCTTTTGTTCTGACATAATTCAACTGTTACTGTTGTTTTCTCAATATTTGACTTCAAATTTGCTTTTTGACCATTAACATTTATCTCGGTGCACCTACTTTGCAAATATATAAAGAGAAAACTGTAGTCTTCGAATGAATTCTTCTCTCGAATTTGGGTTTCCTCTACATATTTAAATGCTTCTCCAATGAGTTGAACAGGAACACAAATCTTTATTCCAATATGATTTGATTTCACAATTAGTGAAAACGGAAGTTGAATTTTGTCTTCTGAAAATAGATGACTTGACACGATGGTAGATGGAGACGCGTTTTCTGGAATATCAACATGGTAAACCCGATCCATTTTGGATTTCTTTATTTCCTCATCAAAGACTGCAGTTTTAGGAAGATGTATACACAAAGAATTAAAAAAGTCAACAACTTTGCTCCAGTCAGACAAAAATAACCAAATGTTAACACAAGGAAGGGTGAAATGAAGCTGATTTTCACCCTCATTCGACATTAGAACATTTAACTGAAGTACGGGTACATTTTGGGTAGAAGACGTGCATTCCAGTAAAACAACTGAGTTAAACAGGGATTTGAGTTTTAAAGAACTGAATGACATATTCAAACAATGAGGTATGTCATCTTCTAATGACACTGAACATGTGAATGTCATGTCAACTTTGGCAATAAGTTCATGAGAAACCAATTCTGTGTGCTGAGAATAAAGGTTTACCGACATTGATTGGATTAAAAATCTAACTTCTGTAAAGGTGACGGTTGAGGACTCAACAGGAAGCACATGATTTTCTTTAAGGTTCCTCTTTGACTGGAGAAACTGTAAAACATCAGACTTGAAACATAGGGATAGATTTTCAACAGATGAGAACTCATCAATGACATCTTGTAATGCTCCAAAGCAGCCAATCACATCCTTTTCTGTAAAAGCCATTACATTCACATATGTACAAAATAGTAGTCATAGATCTAGAAGTAGAGGAGGTTCATCAAAACAAAAACCGGATGAAACAAGGAGTGAACAAGACCATAAAGCTAATAGAAACTTGGGGTTTCATAATTTTAAAACATAAGAATAAAGCGACATCATTTCAGATTTGAAAATAAAAAGTTTCTATAAGAAAAGCACTTCCAGTTCTGATTTTTAAAGAACTCTTGAACTGAGAACCAACAATGTAGGTGGTAGTGGTTCACTCCAGTCTAGTTGCCAATTTGGTTCTTTGGTTTTGCAAGTCAGGGCCGAACCAGACTAAAACCTGTAAATTAAGTATAATGTAACCAAGAATCTGATGTTTTATTTACCAAGTGAGACCGTAAACAAAATACAAACTTGGGGGTCTTATAGTTTGATTTATATTAATATAAATATAAAACAAGGTCCTTTCAAGTTTGAAAAAGATTGGTATTTTCAAGTTTGAGAAATGAAATTCAGAAAAACCACTTCCTTTCTGCTTCCAGACCAGACCAAACCAGAACCAATTTTTAAAGCTATCCCGCCCAGATCTAGAATCAGAAAAAATTAAAGATGATATTTTACCCTCAACGATAAATTGGCAATTGCTAATCCTTGACATGATACAAATTGAGGAAGAAGCAGAGGCACTAGGAGGCTTAGGTCCATATGGTATTCTGATCCATAAATCACCACTAAAAGGTGCAATTAATCCAACACTCTTTTCAATATCATGATGAAATTTCAAGGAGTCAGAAGCTTCGCCTTTCAAAAGAATAAGATGTAGAGATAGCTCCCGACCAAACAAATTTAAACAGTGATTTTGATCTGCAATAAATTCATCTGGAACACAACACTCAGCAGAAATTCCTTTTAAAAAGGTATCAGAATCACAATAATCAATAAAGGTGCAGTACATCTGTGGAATATCTAGCTTCAGAAACTGGCGATCTGCATTAACCACCGGTGCAAACAAAAAAGAGTCCAATATCTCAAACTTGTAAGTCAAAGTAAGGTTGGCCACATTGCCATTATCATTTTCGGCATCCAAGTTCCAATCAGGCAAAGAGAAGTAACCAATGAGAACAGCGAGAAATTCAGGTGGTAATATGCATGACACATTTTGAATACTAAAATCCAGTTCAATACTAGATGATACTGACCCGAGATTTTGTTTTTTCACACGAATGTTAATCACTGGGGAAAGATTCGGTGATGCTGGGCCCCACAGGGAATCTTGTAAAGACTGAGGACACCAGTAAGAGGAAAGAATTAACCCTTCAGTAGAACAGAACACATCCAAACAGTCATTATGTACAGCCAAACAAGACTTGGCTGCAGGAAGTGTAGCAGATGCGACAATGCATTTAGAGTCATGAAAATGCAATCTTATGCTGCTGAGATGAAGATTGATTACGACCAGATCTACAAGATCATGCTTCAACGGTTCATGTTCAATCAATGGAGTGTATAGTTTCTGGAATTCTTCTTTTGCACAGAACTTTGAACTGTTTATCCTACTCTCTCTTATATTAAGAACCTTTCTCCAGTCAGGACTGATGTTAATAAGTGAATTTTCAAGGTTAAGAAGTGGCCTGTCATTGTGTATTGTAACAAAAGGGTAACGATCCACTGGGATGCTGTCCCAGTCAGATGAACTAGTCTGAAAGAAATTTGAGCAACCAAATCTTTGAAAGTGAAAATAAGAACCCGATTGAAAACCATTACTTAATTCTTGATTCTTGACAGCAGCATGTGGAGGAGTATATTCAGATAGCTTATTGAAAAAGTCAACCAGTAATCCAATAATATATGGGTAGCAATGAAGGTCAACATCACTTAACCATATGCTAAACTTGTGGTTGACTAAATCACCATCATAATGTAACATGAGGCACCCATTAGGTGAAACATTTAGTTCATCTTCTTGTTGCTGTGAAGAATGGGTAGAAAAATTATTTTCAGACAAGCATATTATAAGGTCGTCTCTACTTTTCAATGAACGAGATGTTATTTTTAAAGCTCTTGAACATATCCAGCAAGCATTTGTGGTTTCCATAATAACAAACCTAAAAGAAAGGAAAAAGGAAAAAATATTATTCCCAGCAAAAACTTCAAATTCCAGTAAAGCCTTTGGGATATCAAATTTTTTCAACTGCGATAAGACCAGTATACACAGACACATGCATGACGCATACTAACATAATATCTGTAGGATAGGATCCACTAAAATCTCAAATATAGGGTAAGGACTAATAAAATTTGGATTTGAATCAAATAAGTCTTGACAAATTCACAATCTCATATCTCCATTGAAGTGTTTGATGTGATTTTAAAGCAATTAAGTCAACATATTCACATTTTATATATGCATCTACACGGCTACACCACATTCAGATGCAAGGATATTATATTGTGAATTTCTCGACTTTCTTCAGTGGAGAATGATTCCAGATTTAAACTGTTGTTATATCTGCTCAATACCCTCATTTGCTATAATGGCCTTTACTAAATGTGTTACTTTCATTAGTTTAGTTGGGTGATAGCTAAGACTACCTTCCAATGATAAATTCCAATTTACTATAAAAGAGACGAACATACCTAATATCCAAGTCCTGCAGAGAAACAGTCAGCGTGCAGCTAGCCTCTAAGCCATTTTCAAGGTCAACAATCACACTAGCAGATTCCAAATTAGCAATAACAGAAATCCGAGAGGTGTTAATATTTCTTGGTTTAGTTAATTCCGAATCATATGACAAAGTTGTTGCTGATGTCACCAAGTGCGAAGAATCATGCAGCATGGTGAGATTTTCAACAAGATCCAAAACTGCACCAATTATTGATGGCGATAAGTGTGCCCAAAAAGTTGCCACCACTACATAAACCTAAAGCCAAACAAGACACAAAACTATAAGCAAAACTTGTTAATAGTTGAGGTAGTAAACTTTGAACACAAAAACCTCACACACACATGCGGAGATCTCACGGAAAGTATTTTTCAGAAACACGTCAGCGATTTTTGGGTGTGCAGCAATGTGTTGATTATTGCAACCTCAATTAGACATAATCATTTTTAAATGTTTGGATCTACCGATTCTACTTCTAGTAATCATAATTATTAAAGGTCCAGAGTACCAGTTTCATACTAGCTGCAATAAATTTACAATTAAAATAAAATATTACACATTACTTCAACAAAACTGTAAAACTAGTGTTTCCACTCGCAAACCAATTTTTATTTCACATAATATCCTTTTTAATCATATTAGTTATTATTCTTTCATAAATGATTTTAATTTTTTAACGACCAAAAAGCTGTTTACGACATTGCATCAATAGCGTCTGTGTAAATTTTAAATTAACCGAGAGGAAAACCTACCGTATTATAAAGCGTTCAAGACATTCTAATCTATTATACCTATTGTTTGAATGTGTGAAAATATATATTTACTACAAATTAGCAAGTTTTAGTAACTGAGCATATCAATCAACAAAAGAAACATATATACATGTTTGGAAAATAAGATTTAACTTGTCACCGAATATATGGTAAAAGGGGAGTTTCATATATATCCTCCTACTATTGAAAGTAATTTTGATTGGATCGAAAAAAATAAGAAAGAAAGGGGTCATTCTTTGGAATGAGCCGGCTGGATTTTAAATTTGGTGGTGTTTTCCTTTTGTTTTGTAATATATATTATCTTATACTTATATTTTGGTTATCTTATTTTTGGTTAGGATATTAAGTCGCTATGTTTTTCCTTATTGTTAAGGGTTTTATATGTGGATAGATAGTTTGGACTTTGGTCTATAAGTTAATCTGGTGTATATTAATTTATATAGTTCGAGTTCATCAATAATAGAATCTCCGGGAATGGGTTTTGTATCCAAAAGGACCAAAACAAAGGGTTTGGTTTTTTGTTTCAAATTATCCACCTAGGCCCACAGTGGTACCAAAGCCAAAGAGGAAAACTCAACTCAACTCAACACAACAAAGAAGAATCTAGGCCAATCAATTTCAGCCAAGAACCAGGAAGAAAAAAAGGTCACTGGAATTAAAAGGAGAAAGTAGACGGCACCTTTAAGGTTACGTTGGAGGCATGGTTGCCAAGGCAGAAGCCCATGAGAGGTTGGAAAAAGAAAGAACACATTTAATTGACACAAGAAGCAACAATTGAATAACTGATTTTATCCTATTTTATTTTTGAAGAATAAAAAGGTGAAGAAGCAGGCATACACAGGAAGAATAGTAAGCCAGGTTTGGAGCTTGATCCCTAAGGGCAACAGAAAGACAACGCCAAAGGAGTCAAGGAAAAGAAACTGTGTGTTCCAGGCAGAACAGTGTGTTCTAAAGACGCGAATTACAAAAAGAGTTGTGTGCTTGTTAATTGCAAGACATAGGGGGTAACAGAAAGAGTGGACTTCTCGATTAGCCAAGAGCAGGGTGCTCAAACAGTCGTGATTTGGCTTTGATTGGTACCGTCGAAGGAGGCACTCAAAGGATGTGAAAAAAGCAAAGATCAAGGAAAGCTGATGCGTGCTCGGTCGTATGACAAGAATCGTAGCCAAGGAAGTGGCAATGTGAGTTCATACGACTGGGCAGTGCAAGTACATACTACTGATGGAGTAGTCGGGGACAGGGTCACAAAAGTGGTCGAGCTAGGGGGAGGGAAAAAACTCAGCTAGTGATCAAAGAAACTTGACAAAGTGTCAACTTAAGTTCCAGGTTGGATGGAACAAAATCCAAATTAGCGGGTGATTGTAAGAAATAGGTCAAAAAACTAAGGAAGATAGGGGCCGGTTTTTTGAATGAGTTGACTAGATATTTAATTTGGCGGTGTTTTCTTTTTTTTATCTTATTTTTTGGTTATCATATTTTTTGTAAGGATAATGAGTAATCATTAGTTACCTTGTTGTTAGGAGTTCTATTTGTGGATAGATAGCTTGGCCTACAGCTTATTCTAGTATAAATAGATGTATAGAGCTATGTAATTTGTTTGTCGAGTTTAATAATAATAGAGAGTTCAAAGACGGGTTTTGTATCTTAATGTAAGTGTTCAGTTTTGTTTGTTTCAGATCACCAGCCTAGGCAAGCACCTACAAGTTCAAATTTCATAGGCAGCCTTCAAAATTTCGTAACATCATTTTTACCCTCTTAAAACACTAAAAATACCATATTTCCTCTTTCCAAAGTAAATAAAATAAGATACAAAGGCATTGTGATTGTTGACAGCAATAGTGTTGTTTTCCTATTGGTTTACTCAAGCAAACAGATTAGTTTTATTTACTACAAAATGAGCATGTATGATATTTTGTGTTTGGCGATGTCATATATGATATGATAAGATTTATACGGTTATATATGTGTGTAAAGATGGTGTCCAATACATAAATACTTCTACCTATTGTTTTATATGTAAAAATAAGATGGTTATGTAACCGCACCGTTCTTTACCCCGAGTTACATATTTAAAACTACTGGTTACGTATATGTAACTCAATATTCATCCAGTCATGATTGAAGGGATATAAATTTTCAAAAGGAATAACTACCTAAAATAATGAGGTCGTAATTTAGTCAAATACTTTTTAAACAACTTAAAAAAAAAATTATTTATAAATATTATAATTGCTGAGGGGTGGCTTTCATAGTTTTCTCATAAGTCGATGGTTTTCTCTTGATCCCTCACTATATGCATATGCATACCTATAATATATATACACATATGGAACTTGGAACTTTCAAAATGATATATATGAAGTTTTATCAAGTAGTAAATGCTAGAATGCCAGAAGGTTTACCTACCTCCAATGCTTTTAATAATGGTTCATCCTGAACAATGCACTTTGCTATAGCAGAAGAAGCGTTGACTTTTTCCAAAATAGGGAAGGTATACGGATAAAAAGGCACAAACAAATTTATCTGCAGGATGCTAAACATAAGTTTTATGCTAAAAAATACAAAGATTGATTGAAAATGAGAAAATGCTAACCTCAAAGTCAATTATTTTAGTTTCAAAATGATCATGCAGATCTTGAATCTGAATTCCCTTGAGAAACTCACTAGAAGATTCGATATCTACCAAATTCCTCACGAATTGAGATGGTACATTGATATCAGGTGCAAAACAGGCAATATCACGCTTGGATGTGAACGTAACAGCTGTTAGTCCGAGTACCTGAGCATTTTGGCTATGAAGTTAATACTCTTAAGAATGGGCAATGAAAAATGACAAAATGATAAGCTAAAACTAGACATATAGGATCCAAAAAACATACTGACTGAAATTTACATTAAGTTGCAGGTACAATAGAGGTATGTCATGTATAGTTATTATATATACACACACATACATCAAAAGTTCAAAACATATATGCATATTAAGCTTCATTATAGAACACATTTCAAAGCATGCCATTCTCTTCTAAATCGATCAAAAATGTCAAAAGATGATCACATACTAATTAGCATACATATTGCATACGCTATTGTATGTGTGATCTGCCTTATCAAACTTCCAAGGTAATATGCAAGCGAGTTATGAACTAGCACAGCTATGATAATACATAAACAACAAATAAGAAAAATACATAAAAAACTTAAGGTGTGACACACAATATGGTGGACAAACATACAGAAGACCAAGAACACTATTAAAATCATATCAGGGTAGGAAGATTCAAAGTGTAATAGCATGGACGGTTGACCAGGTCAATAAAATAAATTACCAACTTATGCATCTCTGACTTCCTGTTCTTCCAGGGAATAATTATCTTTACATTCATCATACTAATATCCAACATCATTCTCTTCCGACTAGACAATATGTATCTGCAAAAAACATAAGATAGAACACAATGATAGATAAAATAATATTTTAGTATTTAATTAACCATCATATTACATCATTTATCATGTTAGATCAGAAGACTAGACATACTCAGCTTTTGATAATAGCCTTGACTTCACATCATCAATCCTATTAAGCGATTTTAGGACCTGTAACAAGAAATCAATTAAATTTGTTAAACAAAACATGATAAAGCAACATTGGTTAACTTTTCATTGATGTTCCAAGAAATTACATAGCACTATCTAGACTGTTTCATCAAATAATTGAGAATTCATTAGTAGTATATTGAAATAATTTAAAGTCACTGTAAATAGATAGATGAAAAAAACCAGGCCGACATTATATATTATGGCATCCGAGATTACCAAAAATGACGACATGCACCCATAGTATTTACAAAAGTAACTGCATCAAGGTGATTTTGTATCAGATTTTTTATGTTTACAAAATCTAAGAGAATGAATACCGTATATATATATTTTCATAAGCAGGTTATGCATCTGGTTAATGTTCAACCGTGCAACTGCAAATATTATTTATACAAAATTTGCTGATCTATTCATTGTACAGAGTTCCAACTAGAAATATCATTTTGAAAAATTAGTGATGCGGTATACATAAGGTTCTTATATAAAAAATGCATGTACATCTTGAGTTGTGGAAGGAAAAAACAACCCTTTCTTCATGAGAGTTATAAGAACTCAGAACGGTGTATAACTCCATGACATTCAGAAAAAATGTTGGATCACAAGTCACTTCAATTGGCTCTAGCATAACCTGAAATAAAGCAAGGGTTCATTCTCGTTATCAGAAAATTCACTGCAAAAGAACTGGTTGCAATGATTTGTTTTGTAATTAGTAAACTGAAATCAGATACCTTCAATGTCAATTCACCCTCATGATTTGCATTTGGAATGTAAGCTTGGATATTTAGAGACGGTTTTCCCACTTCAAGAAAACGCTCCTCTGAGTCGCCCTGTGAGAAAATCGACAATACTTGTAACAATTAAAAACAAACCAAAAAAAACTGGAGAAGTTCATTTGAATTTGTGAGTAAAAACTAGTAAGGACATTCACTCAAATAAAGGATCACAATCAAGGTATGACATGCATATGAAGACAAACCTTTTTAACTAGTAAAATGGCATTCTCATTTAATGGATTCATCATTTCAACAGCATCGACCGATGCAGTAACAACAGTAGATTCTTCCCAAATCATGCACTCCACAAGGTTCTCCTCAAAGACAAGTTCAGCAATAGCACGATCAAACTTCCTAGAAAAAAAAATAAGAGTATTAGAACCCAGCCCGTAATCTCAAATAAATGAGCTTAAAGAGAATTAACGATCTCAATAATGTTAACATATAATCCTTAAGGATACATAAACTATACTAGGGTCACAGCAACATAGAGCACCTGTTACGCAACGTTGCAGAGATTCGATTTATAGAGAATTTAATAGAAGACAAAAGAATTCTATCACTTCCGGTAGCATCCAAAACAGGGGATGGTGAAGGATGAAACTTTGTTGCCTCATATATATCCTGGCAAGTTATATGATAATCAGATCGCATTTAGTAAAGAGAACTAATCCCTATAAGGGCTAGTTTAGTACTTACTTATTTTCAGTTAGTATAGATAGAAATCAATTCAGCATTGCATATACTTTAAATTTCAATAAGTGGACAAAAATCACCTTTACATGACACTACTAGAATATATATGCTAGATTACATAACAGATCAATGGAATCATTTAACTTAACCAAGCTTAGTGCACGTACCTTGATTACTTCATCTGAAACAACACCAGAGAACTGGCTGGAATCATCTGTACCTCCTGCTCCAAGCATGCCACGGGACAACCACTTCAACCAACCTTGGGGCTTGCTTGATGTTTGATCATCATCAACCAACTTGTCAAAAGCAGTATTAGCTTCATTAGCTCCAATACCAATGGCTGGATCCACCAAGATTTCCTACAAGGGTATAAGGTTGATCTAAATGGTACTGAGCTTAAGATGAGTAAAAATAATCAAAATCATATACCTGAATCTCATGTTCAGCAGCAGACCGGTAACTTAGGATATCATCTATATCAGATGATTTCTCCATTTGGTCCAACTCCAAAACAATTGCATCATTCAGAGGCTGATCACATATTACCAAATAATGATTAAATCAAGAAAGATATACTGGAAAACTAATCCATGTAGAAATAGCAGAAGGCTAGAAACTAACTATATTTTAATCCAGTCACCATTAACCCAAGGCATCAAAAAAAACTAAAGAGGGGCGAGAGGGAGGATGGGAGAGGGGGGAGAGAGAGAGAGAGAGAGCAACTGAGAAGTTAAGCCAGGTGTGAAATACTTCAATTTCAAATAATGTGTACCTCTTCTTTTCGAAGGCATTCTAATTTCAATTTGTACAGCTTTATATACCGCCTTTTTCTGTCTCTGTACAAGGGAAATATGGATCATAGTAAGAGGCAATGTGATCAATACAGTCTAGTAATACTCCCTTGGCTGCATGATACGGGACCCTCTTTTTTATCTTAAAAATTGAAGTAGTACTTTGTAGAGGAAACATGACCAACTTTCGTAGAAAACAACTTACACACGTTCGCCTAGGTATCTCCATGAACATTTTTTAAGTCGTTTACGAACATCAGATAACACAGACTGTTGAGCATAATGCCACCACTTTCTCTGCCATCCAGTCGGTTTCTCTGATAAAGGACTCCCCCAAGGACGAAAACGACCATATCTAAGAACATGAAAAGAAATATTGATATTTTGAGAACCTACAAGAATGAATATATTGTAATTATTTGTGTAAAAACAACCTAGCGTGTATAACAGCGACAATTAGAAAATAACCGTCTGCATAATCCATGTAACCTGATAATTCGATTCCTTGTTTGTACAAAATAATAACCCAAAATATAAACTCCAAGAATTGAACATATTTTATGATCCACATACGCCATGTGAAAAGAAGGTCTATGCCCATGAACCCTAAACAAGCAACTATTCCTATAAGACTAAACAAATATGTGATTAGTGCCACTCAAAATTTGGAACTTAACAAAATTGTTGGTTGTCATAAAAATTATGCCTGGTCATATTTGTATGACAGCAGTAAAAGTTTCCTGGTGATTGGTATTTTCATATGAATTAGAAAAGACAACACTGACTTAAAAACATTTCACTCACTTCTCCCTTAGCCGGCAGGTGCATAAATAATCATATAGATACAATATTTGCTGCAACTGATCTTCATTCAGGGATAGCACCTAAAATTTTAGCAACATGTTAGTAGAGTGGTAATGATTAACTAAAATATAGATTAGAAGATTGTGACACTAACCAGGCCAGATAACTCCACATCAACAGAGTATTGTGCTGCGTTATTCTCAAGCCGTCCGGACCTATTCACCTGTAGAGAACAACAAATAAATCTAAGGTAGTGTTTGGTTTGCAATCAGGAATCACTATGGCTATGGGTTTGACAAACAGATATGGAATTGAAAATATACACCCCTTCTGCAAGGTAATGTAGAATAACCAATTTTGAGTATATGGTTCCTAATTTCAAAACTCATTTCAACCAAACACATTCTATCATTTCCATTTTCACTACCTTGTTAATCCTCAACCCAAGCACCCCTTGACTAACATACATACCCGGCACCAACTGGAAACTTGAAAGCTAAAATAACAGATGGTTTATATGATCCTGTTGCTAGAAAAGGATATGTTTTTTTATCTGATTCTCTTAAATTAGAAAATGCTCTTTATGTTCCTAATTTGTTATGTTGTATACTATCTACCAGTAAACTGAACAAACGACATAACTATGTAACTAAAGTTCTCCATCCTATGCTGAAGTTCCTAGCCTATCAGCATGAAAAATGACTAGCGTGCTAAGGAATGTGAGGGACTCTACTACATTGAAGCAAATAATATGAGTGCATAACATTCAATGGTTGTGTGCAACTCCACTCCTATTTCTAAGGCCTGTGAACTTTTATGATGACATTTTAGAATGGGTCATCCCAATTTTTTCAGCATTTGAGAAAGTTGTAGTCTCCCTTGTTTGGTGAACCTTTTGCCACTACATGTTGTGTACAAGATACTCAGGTACCTCAAAGGCTCTCCAGGAAGCAATTTATTTTTCAGGAAAAACAGAAGTAGGGGAATAGAGATGTTTGTTGTTGTTAATTGTGCAAGATATAAGATATTGCATATCTGTAAAGGCATATGAGAAGGACTTGGATAAAGAAACTGCTGATATAGCAATTATTGAAGCCAATTACGGAAGCAACTCCCATTGAACTCTATTGAAGATAAAGTTGCTATCAACAAAACGCATAATCCGGTTCAACGTTACACGACCGTCATTTCATCAAGGAGACTAGATGGTGTCCATTCATGACATATGTGCCTAGTAAAGAACAAAATGCTGACATCCTTACTAAGTGTCTAGTCCACTATTTGAGGATTTGACACGCAAATTGGACCCTAATCAACATCCATGATCCAACTTGAGGGGGAGTGTAGACTGTTAAAATCCCTCTAATTGCGCAAGAAATCAGAAATTATTATATTAGTTAAAATTACAGGTTTCAATCGATTATGCATTGTAGTTAACTAGTTTAAATACACTATGTTTTCACATAGATGATGCCTATACTCAGATCTTATTAAGCACTTCTAAAAAGGTTGTAATCAAAGGAACGCCTGACTATGCACCTGACTTATTTGTAATAAATATTTTTTTACTTTATTTTTAGCACATACCGAGAGAGAAACGGATACATCAACTGGGGCCAACAAGTGGATATGTTCATCACTTTGAGAACTTGCAGCAACTATTGACAAGGAGTCTTCACCATTGTCAGTATAGAGATCTTTTGCACATCCATGAGAGGTTCTACAATATATTTCGAAACCTTGAATCTCAATAAGTTTGTTCACTTGCCCAATCCTCACCTTTCCACTTGGTAACCTAAAAAATTATAAAAAGTATTATAAGCTCAGCAAGAAGCACAGTTACATCATCTCCAAGCATAGTTAGTCCGTACTCACAAACAATAATCAATATTTTGTAAATTTTTGTAGTCAATAAATTGGGAAAAAGTCAACTGGACAGGGGGTATAACAGATACAGTTGTGAGAACCCAAGTATGTAACCAAAAAATATTTATCAGACATTCAAAGGACACGAAACTACGAAAGTATGGTGTATAGTAAGAGATACCCAGTAAGATTTTGCTTCATCGCAGTCAAACTAGTCAACTTCAAACCAAATATAGTTTGTGCCTGCAAAACATCAGAAATATAATTGTACTGTCCCATCACCAGAAGTGTTCATCAACTAACATACACGTACACTTAATGATATTTTCTCACCACAAGATTATACAAAAAAATGACTTTCATGTAATAGTAATAACTGTTTTTACAATAAGAACCTAGCAAAACAGGGAGGCCATGATTGAAAGATTAAAAAGCATTGGAGGTAACACATAAAAAAGTTCACGTTTTCCAAAATTCTTAGTTGAACAACGTATTACCAGCATAAACTGTTCATCCACTATATTTGGTAAAAACTAACTAATAAAAAGAAAATCGGGGTACTTCGGTAAGTTTTTTTAAAGTTTAAGAAGATAATTTATGTAACAGGACAGAACATACCTCATTATTTGACACATCTCCATACACAACATGAACATTCCGGATGGTGACTTGAATGCCATCAATAATCTGAGGAAAATGATAGAAATAGATGTCTGTTCAACTACTGAAGGAGCTTGTTAACTTTAACAAATCATATTTCCAAATAAGACCAAGAAAGAATCTCACTACCTTTGCAGTAATGTATGACATAAATGATTTTCCAGTCTGGTTATCTAGAGAAAAACAAAGAATTTATTAGCAGCCAAAATGTGAAAATGCTTCCATGCATAAATGAATATGCAAACACCAAGCAAGTTTAACAAGTTCAAATACTCCCACTCTTAGAGATAACACAAAATTTACCTTTTTAGATTATCCCAAAAAATGCAACACTAACGATTTCTAATAAGCTTTCAATCCGAACTTACTTTTTCCCGTTATTAAATATTAAATAAGAATCTACAAAACTTTATATTTCTTTGTGACGGAAGTAGATATATTAGGAATAAAGATAACAAAATAACAACCACCAACACTCACTTCTACGTATAACTACCATAAAAATGTATCGTTAAATAAATAATCGTATTGAACTCTCGTGAGTTAGATGTGAAGCAGCTGGTGACATTTCAAGAAAAACAATCTATATGTAATGTACAGAAAAAACATAGTTCCACTAAAATATACAAAGACTACCCACATTAAGTACTTGATATCTACAATCACAGTATATAAATTAGATTATACCGGGAGCATTAGTATACCTAAACATTAATTAACTAACACTCACTTGTACCTGTAACTACTAAAAAAAACACGGCTATAGAAGCAATCTTGGTAAACTCTGGAAGAATAAGATGTGACTCAGCTGGTGACATTTCAAGAAAAAAACTATCAACATTTAGGTTTGGAGAAAGCAAATTTTCATAAAAACCCACCAAATTTGCAATAATTTCACTAAAATACATGGACTACCGAAAATCATAGTCTTCCAACCTCTTTTACAAAACTTACCAAAGACTAACACAGTTTGGCAGTCACCTATTTTTAATAAGAATGTGACCAAGTAAGATACAACTTAAGCGACCTAAGTTTTTGGCATGAATATCAAAGTATGCACACAACCAGTACTATGTAGGATATAAAGTCAGCAGGAATCTTGAACTTATTAGAATTGAACAGAACTAATATATGAACCAAGTTCATCAGAGGTTTAGGATTATTGTTTGTCTTTGACTAATGCAACCAAATGAAGTGTATTTGATACTCAAAGCTCGTTTTCTGTTCAACTATAGTCCATAATAAGATAGCAGTTAGTCGGTTACAAATAGCATGTGTCCTCGTGTGATGCAAAACTAACACACACAAGCATATATATACTGTGATTTTGTTGATTATGACAAGAAATCAATCATGTCCATAATATAGGAGTGAAGAAAGGATAGACCCAAAATAAATTAATTACTTGAATACAATATAATGCAAGCTATCATAAAGCCAAGGAGCTTAGCATCACATCATTACAATCTCGCTCAAAACACAATACAATTGTGTCAACATTTTTATTATTCAAAAAACCGGTATTCTCTAGATAAATTAAGCATAGAGAAATACACGATAAAAAAAATTGAGTTATAGAAAGGTAGCTCACCACATACACGTTGTGATAACTTTGCCAGTTCTGCTGTAGCAAGTTTGGCCTTTTTCCCAGCAAATTCTCTTCGCTCAACATCATTAGTGCCCCACTACAAAATCAATTACTATTAAAATTCAATATAAAGAAGAGGAGGGGGGAGGGGGGCTTCCAAGCTCTGTTATAAAAAGAGGTATCCCAAATTCACTTGTGACTATCAGCAACTGATTTAAGTTAGAGATTAGACGTTGGATTCAAAGACAAAAAATTCTATACATTATTGCATAACTTGTTTGGCAGTGAACAGAAAAAATATGTCTTTCCACATCTATCATGAATTTTTTAACACTCACTCATCGAAATGAATGAAACAATAAAGTTACATACTATTACATAGAGACACAATACTCAGCATATTCAAATGAGATAATATTGTCACCTCTTCATCCTCACGTTGGGAAGCACAAACCAATATATCCTCCAAAACTATAATAATAGGGTCCCAGCCAAGTTTTTTCCAAGGAATTCTAATGCTCAGCCTCCCAACTCGGCCTGCAAAATTATCGCACATGTCAATGTGGGACGAAGAGCAATTACGAAAGCGAAATAATGACAATTATCTTAAAATGAGAAACCAATTATTATAACTGCATTAATCACAAAAGAATAACCTAAGAAATAGCAATACGACTTCTAATAGTGTTATGCATGAATATCCTAACTAGATCCTTCATATCAAATGATCATATATAGTGACCGAAAATATATATTTTATAATTCAAATGAATGTGCATCAATATAGATTATAAAAATATTCAAAAGTGGATCATGACAGGTTATATCAAGAAAGATAACATGTACATTTGCATTTCATATGATATAAGTAAAAAAAATAAAAGTGCTTGCATCATAACAGTTAGCATTAAGTTTAAAGTTATATTGGTCACCTTGCTTTAGAGCAAATGGAAGTTCGAGGTAATCAAAAGCTTCTAGAATCAACTCCACATTTTCCAATAATACTTCCTCTGCATTAAAAGTGAAGCACAATTTCAACTCCAGTGATTTAAAATTCAAAATTGTGATTAGTATGCATTAATACAGATGACTATCAAACTACAGAAAGTTACCCAATATGACCATATTCATCTTGCAGCAAACACAAAACCATGTGGTGAACCAGAATACAGATAAAAATTAGAGAATATTGGAATTAAAAATCCAAAAGTTGAATGACAGGATAGAGAAATATATATATTGTGACGATAATAACCAGAAGGAACAAACCCCTTCCAACATAAGCTACATCAACAAAAGAGCAGGATATGTAGTGGTGACTAACCATTCCACAGTGTAATCTTTAGTTGCTCCCTGTGTATGTCTTTAATATATTGCCCAAGGTAACCTAAAATCAGCTGTCTTACTAACCCTTCAAACATTTCCTATACAAATTATACAATCAGAACACCATCTAAGCATAGTAATCACGAAATTGATTACAATGAAAAATCAAAATATTGTCTATCTAATTACAATAATAATAAATAATTATATCCCGGTCAGTAAAATACTAAAATACAAAAGGGGGTTAGCGTCACTTTAAAGTATTACCTAAAAGTTGCAGCCTCAAATTAGCATGACTTGAATATGGAAGCGACTGATACTTTGAATCTCCAGCAGCTGAGTGATTGAATCAACTATTAGACATGTCAATTGCTTGTGAACCTGCGTATGTATCGAAAATTAAACAGTACGCTCAAAAGCCCTAAATGATAAATAACCACGAAATCAGGCTGAAGAAAACAGCAACGAAACCTGAGAACCATTGAAACAGAAGACTGCGTTTGCCTCTGTAATCAACTAATCAACACGGAAGTGGAGTAGTGGTCGAATAGGGCTGTGTTGGATGGGGGAGTGGTGGTTGGAGCATTAGAGGGAATAATAATACATATGATTACTGATAATGAAATTATGGGATAATAGGAAGACGATGGTGTGCGACGGTGGTGTGCCGCGGTGGCGGACGCCGGAGGAAGGCGGAGGGACGGCGGAGGCGGTGGAGATGACGGAGACGGAGAGTTGGGAATAACGGAAACGGAGAGAGGGGTGTGTCTGAACAAAAACTAGATCGGAGGCCCTAAACTACGTCGTTCTGTGTAATAATAGCGTATATTTACTTTTCTTAAATTGATTCACTCAAAGATATCAATAGATATGTCCTTATTTACGAGATTGTTCTACACTACAAGATTTTTACCGACTCAACTCTTGATGTAATATTAAACTTATAAATAATTAAGTTAGTTCTCGTGTAATACACGAATTAAATAAATAAAATATTAATGAGAATGGATAAGAGGCTCGTGGGATTGACGTGAGGGGCGCACCTTGCCTTTTTTCAGGTAGCTTTCTTACGCGAAGTCCATCCGAACCGTCCAATGAAGAATAAGAATCGAACCGATGACCATCGCATTACAAATGCGATGCTCTAACCTCTGAGCTAAGCAGGCTCACATAACATAAATTCGACATGCATAGGAATTCAATAAACTCTTAGAATTTTAGTGCTTCGACCCGAAGCGATAAACCCTTGTTATGAGCTATCACATGTATTTCTTTTTTTCTATTTGACTTTGGGAAGGATCTATACACCAATATGCTCGAGAGGAAGTACTGCACTGCCTGGACAGCTAAATCATTATGGATTGGATTAGTCTTTCTGGTGGGTATCCTTAATTCTCTCATGCCGGCTAAGAGAATCGCTTCTCGCCTTGCTTGCAAGAGTATAAGCAGTAGCATTTTGACCCTATATGAGATAGAACTCTTTCAATTCATGACGTAAGCGTTTGCCCCCGATCCAATCGGGGGATCGAATTGATTATAAAAACATGAGTTTAATTAATTATTAATAAAAACTTATGCATTATAAATCATTGTTGAAGATAAAATATGATTATAATTACGTATAAATAACTACTTTAAGTAAATAAACAATAATGTATATTTTTTAACTTTTGTTTGTATAAACAAATTGTGATTTTTAAATATACATTTTTAAGCGAAATGATTTTTTTTTAAATTTCGTTGTATTCTTTTTTTATAATTTTTTTGTTTTTAAAAAGTATTTTTAATAAAAAATAGGTTTTTAATTTATTAAATTATACATTTTTTAATTAAAAAATGGTATGAATAATAATATTAGTATTCAATGTTATTATTAAGAGTTAATTACATAGATGGTCCCTGTGATTTATGCAAAGTAACGAGTTTGGGTATTAAGAGTTTTTTGTAACTAGTTGGGGTATTATGTTTTCAATTTTGTAACAAGTTAAGGTATTAGGACTAACGGAAGTTAATTTTTCTGTTAAATTTGAATAGAATTACTAAAGTACCCTTTGAGGGACTATTTTTGTAACTATATCTTTCTTTTATAATCAAAGGACCATTTGTGTAACTAACTATAAAATAAATTAAAATTTCAACCCCAACCACCCATCATCATCTTCCTTCTATTTCAGACCACCACCCCAAATAATCCACCACCGCCGCTGCCCACCATCGTTGCCACCAACCATCACCGCCGCCCCACAATTGATGTCGCCAGTTGGCCACCATCACCACCGCCAACCCTCCCCCTTTCCCCGTCAGCCACCAACGCCACCAGTTAGCCACCATCGCCACCACCTACTGTCACCATCCAACCACAACTATCAGCCACTTCCTCCTTTCAACCATCACCGACCGCTTCCACCGGCCATTTCAATATCACACAAAAATTTAATAAAAATACACACACCCTAAATCCTAATCTAGATCTGATCCCCAACTTAAGAAACCCAATATCACACAAGATCTGCTTATCCTTCTATTTTCACAATAAACCGTCATGCTCACAAGAAATGTGAAACCCAATCGAGATCTAGCCACCACCGAACACCCACGCACAACCACCGCACTACCACAAGTTAGTTTGACTTTCTGTTGGTGCACTGCTACCCAATCACCGATGTTGTTATTGGGGGAAAAATAAGTGGATTTTGGTGAGATGATGATGATTGTGTGATGGTGGAGGTGAAGAAGATGATAATGGGGGCGATGATGGTGATCTTTCGATGGTGCTGAATATGTGGTGCGTGTGATGATGATGATGACGCAATTGAGGCTAATGGTTAGCGGTAGTGGTGGTTCTTGGTGGTTGTGGTGGTTCTTGGTGGTGGTCATCGGTGGTTAGTAATGGTGGTCGTCAATGGTTAGTGGTGGTCGTAAGATTTGGTCTGAACCTAAGGTTATATATATGTGTGTATATATATACACACAAACAGTCCCTCGTATATATTAAATATCACAAACAACCCCCTTAAGTTACATTAGTAGTTTTTATAATATGAAAATACGAAAATACCTTTAGATTTAACAGAAAATCTAACTTTTGTTAGTGTTAATACCTTAACTCGTTACAAATTGAAAACACAATACCCCAACCTGTTATAAAAAAACTCTTAGTACCCAAATCTGTTATTTTTAATAAACCACAGGGATCATCTATGTAATTAACTCTATTATTAATAATATAGAGAAATGTGAAAGTAAGTATAATGAGGTTTACGATTGTTTCACTCTTAGTTTGTTTTTTTATAGATAGATCATAGATAGATAGACTAAAAACTCATTAAATAAACATATTAAATTTTAATGCAAAATATATATGTAAAAGATGTGATTTTTAATTTGTGATTTAGTTTTTAGTTAAAATTTAAGATTATATAAAACTTTAGTTTTTTGTTATTTAGATTTTAGTTAAAAGATGTGATTTTTTATTTCTTTCACGATATTTATTTAAAAAAAGATAGTTTGATTTTAAAAAAATAGATAAGAGAGATAAACATAGCATATAATAGAATTTACATTTATTAAGAGAAAGAAATTTGTAAAAAATATTTAAATTATTATAATACCCTTTTGGATGGAAAATTGATATGTTGATATCTAGAAAAATGTCAAGTGTCAAAAACATGATTTAAGAAAATGACAAGTGACAAAATAAACTTTGATTTATTAGAGGTTATAGATTAAGACCCCGTTGTCTATGTGTATCTACACCCGTATGTTTGAGGCCTTCGGGTCGGATGAAGTTGTTCAAGTATCATTATAGTTTGTATAGGATATAGAAGTGAACAACATACACGTTCTTTGTTTAGTTTGGTAATTGGTATTCAAAACATACATTGAATTTGTTAGAAGAGTGTTTGTATAAAAATTCGGTCGGTTTGTTGCCTCGTTAACAACTCTATTGTGTCCTTTATTCTGGATTCATTTGTTGAATTTATACAGATATTATGTGTATGATCAATGAAGTTAAAAATCCAACAAATTATATAAACATGTCATGTAAATGTTTATGACAATGATACGAGTATAATTTTGATTGTAACTAGTGGTGTTGAATATAACATTATTGTCTAGGTTTTTGATGTGTATCTACTAAGTTAGGTCAACCTACCTGCATGTAGGAAGCAACTGCATTGGATATTCAAGTCTATATTGGTTCAACCTTGATCAGGAGCAATACACAAGTATAGGCTGGTGATAGATTAAAATGATTCGTAACTATATGATTAATATTGATAGCGTGTGTATTTCTTTATTGGTTATTCATGTTTTTTATTGTTTAGCTTTGTATTAACCTTGGGGATCTAGTCCCCTTTTGATATATGTTGATTATCCTAATATTACCACCAGTTGCCTTATGTTGATTTTCTGCATATATCGTTTGGTTCCATCGTCGAGACATTAAGTAGAAGATGATCAAGAATCCAACATCAATTAATCGAATGATTTGCGACTTCTACGCAAATAGCAGTCACTTTAGTTTGATTATACCCTTTGTTAGCTCTGAATGGTATTTTGTAGTATCAAGGCTTCGATATACGACATGAACCTCATAATGAGCCTCAAGGCCCACTAATAGTATTAACAGAGGTGGAAGCTCACAACGACAATTTTGGTTAGCGATGATGGAAGTAAACATGTTTTGGGTGTAGTGTAGGTGGCCACGGGATATGTCAAAAAACTCATAATCAATATATACCATAGAAGTTCACACCTCTACTGCCCACACCAAACGTAAAATCACATGTGAACACCCATACAATAAAATGATTGAACATGGACAATTCAGAATACACCATAAAGCATCCGAATGAGTTCAAATAATTGAATACGACTGACTACATGACTTTCAAACTTAGAGATTTTTCATCATCATACCACTGAACCATTATGAAAAATTCAAAAGAGCTGGTGAGTGAATTTTCATCCTTTTTACTTGACAGGTCATTTGCTTTGGCGGACAATATTGATACGTGTCAAGTTTCGTTCTACATCCCACATGACATGGGAGCAACTCCAATAAAAATTTAGTTACAACTTTAACCAACCAGTCATGATGATATTATTACACAAGTGTGTGTTTTATGAACACCTGAGAGTGTGTTTAACTTTTATATTATTGGTATAATAAAATAAATGTTTTTATTTGGATTGTTAAAAGATTATCTGTTTTGGAATGAACTCTAGAAGTCCCTCTCATACTAGACCGACTATCATTTTATTGTCATCGATACATTATCTTGGTTATCTACACCCTTTAGTTTCGTATAATTTTTATTTAAATTGTGTAGGTTTAAAATTAAAAGGAAAAACGTTGAAACTAAAGTTAATTTCGTATATAAAAAGTACGAACAATCATTAATCATACTAAGCATAAAATAAATATGCTCCATTCTAGTTCTAGTTAAAATTTTACTTCACAATTTTATCACTCGTGACTACATACGAAAAGCTAGAAAGTTCACGATGTACCCCGAAAATTGCAAAAGCGAAGGGACCGAACAAGACAACACGCATTTCTTATATAAGCCTGTTGATTTTTGACTCCCGACTTCTTTCCCAAGTTCCATCATTCACGCATCTTCTTCGCACAAACAAAACCCTAATATTCACCCCGGCTAATATTCAATTTCTCCTTCAATTTCACAGAAAAGTTGATCGGTGTTCCAAATTTCATAGCCATGGTATGTTTTTATCTCTTTCATATTGTTGTTTCGCCTTTTGCGTACGTCGATTCATGATTTACTCGATTTAAAGATGATGGTTGAAGAATCATAACAGCGAATACGACGACCTAAATCTCTTTACTTTCTGATCTCTTGTTTACGAGAAGGAAACTCACAGTGGCTTAAAACAATATAGGCGTAGATGGTTTAATCGATGAATTTTGGTATCGGAGCGATTAGCGCATGATTAGGAAACTTACAGCCGGGTTTCTTCCACCCTTCCCCGGTCATGACACCGTCTCCCCTTACAGAAACTCGTTTGGAAGCGTTTTAAAGTTAATGTTACAAAATGTTTCGTATTATGAAGCAATCGATTTGGTCAAATTTGTAAATGTCACCTAACTTTCTTCAAACTTGTGTCATTTTATAAGCGGTCAATTCCCACACTGGTTGTCTGGGATTGAATTCTGACTCATTAATCGACGAGTTGCAATCTACATTAACGTGCTTCAGAAAAATAAACGATCATTGACAAGGGGCACTGTTATCATGCTCAAGGGCAACAGTTTATCAGAATTTAGAGAGATTGGATTTGATTTGGAAGTGCTTTTTGCTACTTAAATAAGTAACTCATCAGGGTCTACAGTTAGGTTATCACATATAATTGACTAAACATAGTTGTCCTAGAACTGCAAAAGTATAGGAGACCGTCTATGAAATACGTAACCTGTAGCGCCTTTTCTGGTCATTCTAAGAACTATGTTTGATTGGTTGCGAGCACTACTACTCACCATCTTCAAAATAACAATCATTAATTAGTGTTTTAAGTCCATAAATGTTTCTTTCTGGTTCATATAGTTGCTTTGTTATCATTAAGATGCTCAAAGTCTTAAGAATAACCTATAAAAATGCAACTATTGGTTAGTCTAACTTGCAGTTTACTATTGATGGGAAGTTTATTATACACCTACTATCGAGCCCTAAAATGTTTTCTTGAATCATGATATAAACTTCTCTTTGCAGGCTGCTAAAATTCTTGCAAATTTGATTGTAATGGGCTCTGGAATCTTGATTAGGGGAATGGTTCAAGCATATCGTAAAGCCCTTCAGAGTAAGCTTTTGATACTTGCTTTATTTGTTGCCAAATACGTTGGAGTTTGTAACTTTGTATTCCATATTTCTATTTGAGGAATAGAAAACAAAAAGAAAAAAACGGCACTAGTTTTTGAAACTTCTTTCTGAGTTTTTGTATTGTAATTTGTAAACATAAAAAATAAAATAAAAACATTACTTTGTACTTTACTGCATTTTTCCATTTTTGCAATAATAATGCATGTTATTATAAAAACCTCGAGTCCCCCATGGGTTGATGTTTAAAACCTTTAGTTAAGTTTTGCAACATATTAGAAGTACCATCTATATAAAATACAAGCTCCTTATCTCTTTTGATTAGCTCAGAAGCTGTTGAATACGTTGAAAACTTGGAATTTTCTTTTTTCTTTTGAGCTGTTGAATATATTGAAAACTTGGAAATTTTTTTATTTTTATTTATTTGTCAAAAGTTATATAAAATGGAAGAAAGAAGTTTTGTGAACATTCATAAACACAGCTCTGGCGTACTTTTGATCATTTGTATTAGTGCTGGGGTGATTAATTTTCAAAATTAGGAGTAAATATAAGTTATGATGCTGCTGCTCACTTGGTTGGCCCATCTGTATGACTTTTCACAAAAAAACGTCAGTCTGTTTTCTTACAAATCTTAGTACGTTCTTAGCTGGTAGATATGCAATCTATGGTGGGTGTTTCTCGATTGCTTTTTTACTTGTAAGATGCCTATGTATAGAGAATAAATTCTCTAATTTACCAGCACCAATGCTGGAGCTTTTACTTAGTGGAATATGCAAACTTATATTATAGTTTACTATATGAACATCTTATCTTTCCAGCTACTTATGTTTTAATTTTGTGTTAATAATAAAATTTGCAGATGCCTCACAGACGGGTGTTGCTCAAGAAACATTACAGAATGCTGTCCGTAGAGGAAGCAAAGTTATGACTGAACAAGAGGCCCGACAAATTCTTGGTGTCACCGAGCAGTCATCGTGGGAAGAAATTGCACAGGCAAGTACTTATTTTATCTTATGTATTATCTTAGCAGTTGCTGATCACTGTACATCTCTTACACCTAGGCATATTTGGAGCCTTCACTCTACATTACATTGTTGTTTTCTATCTCCATGCACATTATAACCTAAGCATATAAGTGCTATGTGGGTAGGTAGGTACAAGTCGAAACAGTTGATTTCTATACGGGTCAAAATGGTTCTGGTTACTGGTTGGGTGGGGTTAATTCAGAACACTATGTCGTCCAAATCATAATTTTCTTGTTTTAATATACTATTCCTCCTGTAATATACTTGTTTTAATAATGATAAAAAAAGGTTTTTTATACACATGTCTCTTTGACATATATGACCAGTTTCATTTTAGCTATTTTCTTTTAACTTTAATCTTTGACCTGTTAGAGATAAGTCTTAACCTGAATCGACCCGTCTAAAATTGCCACCTTCTTATTTAAGTATGAGTGTAATACAAAGAGATAAGAATGAGCTAAGACAGTCAAACATGCTTTAATGTTTGTCTTGCAGTTTTGAATGTTTAATAACAATCAGCTCACATATTCATTTAATCTTCCACAGAAATATGATAATCTATTTGAGCGGAATGCAACAAATGGGAGTTTTTATCTGCAGTCGAAGGTTCACAGGGCTAAAGAATGCCTGGAGACTGTCTATCAACAGAAAAATCAGCCGGGCGCGGGTGATCCTATGGGTTGACTTTGACTTTTTTTGACCTATAGACCTTTAAAAACACTTGTATATTTGTAGTCTGATAGATGCCGAGAGAGGTAAGTTTTTGTATTCTTGAATTGTGCTTTGGCATTTGGCAAGCTTTATCAGCCACGTTCTCGTGTTGTGACACTTTGGTGAAGAGACTACAATAATACGAGTGTGAAATATGAATAAGTTCACATTCTGTATGATTATAACATTACTTGGTGTTTATTATGATTATAAATCATTTGCAATGACAAAAGTATTACCAATTAGTTATATATTAAGGTTCAAATTTGTAAAATTAAAAATAGAGTAAATTACAATTTTTTGCCCTCTAAGTTTGTTTAAAATTTCACCTTTTGTCATTTAACTTTATAAATTACAACAAAAATTGTTGTAAGTTTTTACTTTTCATAGTCCGGCTCAAATCAAACCTCCTACAACTCTTCGATCTGGCTTGCGATCAACATAAAGAAGCAACAACAAAAGTGTTTCTCTCTTGTTTTTCTGTTCGGATGGAGGCGGAATTGATGTTTGGAGAGTGAAGTGAGAAGGGTGACTTGGTGGTCGGCTGTGCTTCTTATTTTCTATGTGTAGCAGGCCGATTAGACATTGATAGATACTTAAAAAAGGTTGATGACGGGGGTTAAAAAGAGCATTGTTGATTCGTTGTTGGATAAATGGGACATGCTATTATTGAAAATGATAACCATATATTATAATTTGTGATCACCTTATTTCAGTTACATGATTGTTGCATCAAAATGAAAATTATAATAGTTGGGCTTCTCATAGATTCGCATGGATGTTTATCAAATAATGTATCATGAGAATATGAATTATGTCATTATTTAGAATAAGATATTATATACAACTTTATTCCTTTCAAACCATCATTCACATATTCAGAGCCGTCGGGATTCCCACGTAACACCAAATCTATATTATCACATAATAAAGAAAACTACCGAAAAAATTGGCAGTCCCTCAAAAAGGATACACTCGTTATAAGCGTCATGTTTCAATAAGATATATTATACTTGGTAAAAGAAAGCCACACGTTCTTGTGTCAAACATTAAATAATAGAAGCGCTAAAGAAAACAAGGATTAAAGGACTTGTAACCTAATGATACGATGATATAGTAAAAGTATTTATTCATATATTGAGGACACTAGTTATGTTGCATACTGTAAAAAAGATTTAAATATTTAATAGTATGTTTAGAAGGCATATGAGCGGGATTATAATACTGAATACAACCAATGATCATTAACCCAACTGGTTAATGTGATTTACACATAACATGTAAATTTTAAAAAGTTATAGGTTCAAGTCTCAATTTAAATGAAATGCTTAGAGTTGAGATAGTCGATTTTCTCGGTTAATATAACACCTATTATTTAAAATAAGGTCGTTAAAAAAACAAACTTGATGACATCATACTTGTTAATTTCTTGGTTTTAATATACTTTCAATTAGTGATCTTGTTATTAACGAGCCAATAAACACTTCCGTTCCCTACCCAAATAGACAACATGAATCTTTCATCCTCCGTATGTCACCACCACTCTCTTCCGTCGTCTCCGGCGAAATTAGCCTCAAATTCAACCAGTTTCACACCTTCTAGCAACTCGATTACTCCAATTCTATACAAGAACACTTTTGCATGTGATAATCTATCGAGATCGCGGCTTTCAGTCCGATACAACTCCATCATCGCATGCTCATATGGAGGAGACAGAAAGGACAACGACGGAACCCTAGAGTCTTCTCCGGCGAAGAAGCTGCGGAAATTACTTGAGTCTCCTGGACTTCATCAAGGCCCTGCGTGTTTCGATGCTCTCAGTGCGAAGCTTGTAGAGAGAGCTGGATTTCAGTTCTGCTTCACCACTGGTACCTTTTGATGAATTGATTGCAGTTTTAGTTACTCTTTGGTTGCTGTGGATTTAGGTTTCAGCTTTTAGGTATGAATTGACCATAGAGTGGTGAGAACATGTTCTAGAGAAGATCGTTGTGTTTGTTACCGGTGAAAATTTGAGTAAATGAGTGGAAGTCATGTTTTGATGTGAATTGATATTGACGTTAATGTTAGAAGGTGAGCAGTAGGTGGTTAATTTTGACTTTCGTGGTCAATTTTATAAATTTAAAGCTTCATGAATCACGAGTCATACAAGTTCTCCTGTTATTGAAACAAAGTGGTACTTCCTTGGACAATATGTTAGTAAGTTTCAGACCATAAAGTATGTCTGTCAATTTTTGTCATCAAATCTGTATTTACTTTGGATTTGGGAAGTCAGAAGTTTGACACTGGAAGTCAAAGTACTTGAGCTTTTTATGTAACATATGAATTAATTAACAGATGTGTGTTATATTGACCATGTTGTCACTAGTGGTTTCGGTCGATTCTGTTTTCCATAACTTGAATATTATTTTGCCCACAAAAAGTAAACTAATTTTGGTTAGTTTTTTTATTGTGGATTCGATTAAGTGTGTTTTTCTTTCTCTGAAAAGGGTTTGGAATATCTGCTGCTCGGTTAGGCTTGCCAGACACTGGACTAATTTCTTATGGAGAAATGATTGACCAAGGTCAACTCATCACTCAAGCTGTGTCCATTCCAGTTATAGGTGATGGGGATAATGGGTATGGAAATGCCATGAACGTGAAAAGAACTGTTAAGGGATATATTAAAGCAGGATTTGCAGGAATAATTCTTGAAGATCAGGTTCTTTTCTTAATCATTGCTTGATATGAACAAAAGTATTTTATTGAAATCTAACACAAGGATACAAAATTGGTTTGTTTTAAGTGCTAATCATCTATCTTAAAGATGCTTAGTTAAACCTTAGCGTATGTATCACATATGTTCTATTTTAAATAAATTATGGTAGTACGACAGGACCAGTTTCCCTAGTGTGGTTAGTGGTTACATTATGAATTTAATGCTATTAACATTAACACACACATGATTAATAACGGTAATGCTAAATTTACTAAAATTATTTATGGTGATTGAAGTTATATGTCAACTAATAACCTTAAACTGTGATTTAACTCTGCTATCCCTATGTTAATCTTAAGGATTTACAGTTCCTATCTCTGTAGTTCCGTGTTAATGAATAAATTAAGATGGCGTGATGTGTGTTTTTAAAACGAGTATGGTTATTTACATAGTTAGACTCATAATCAGAGATGATGGATTACCTAAGGATAGTAAAATTAGGTGATTTGACATTTATCTTCAGTTTGATTAAGAATCTTTTATCAAAATATGCGTACTGTGACCCTAAATAATCTGAATCGTAATAATTGTAAAAAAATCTAAACTAATTATTGCAACTTTAAGATGCAACCATCAGTGTAAACACACACACAAACACTCCCCCCTGGCTCCAAATCTTATACATGACATTATACATTTAATCACTGTATGTCAAATCTTTATTTCCATATATGGATCTCATGTTGCTAATAAATGTACAATGGCAAGGTGTCTCCAAAAGCTTGTGGTCATACACAAGGCAGGAAAGTGTTATCTAGAGAGGAAGCTGTAATGAAGATAAAAGCAGCAGTTGATGCTAGAAAAGAGAGTGGTTCTGATATTGTTATTGTATCAAGAACTGATTCCCGCCAAGCGCTGTCCATAGAAGAGGCACTTTGGAGATCACGGGCTTTTGCTGATGCTGGAGCTGATGTCATTTTTATTGATGCACTTGCTTCAAAAGAAGAGATGAAAGCATTATGTGAGATCTCTCCTCAAGTTCCTAAAATGGTTAGTAAGTTCGTTTTACTGTTAGCAGATAAAACACTTTATATTATTCTCTTAAGAATTGGTTTTATCTTGTTTTATTCATCTCTTTTGTTGAGTCATTAAATTTTTTTTTACCTTTTGGCTCATTTTGTAATTTGTGATTTTAAATTTTTATGTAAAATTTTACACTACATACAAATAATACATGTTTATGTACAGTTTAATGTTCTTATATATAAAATATAATTTTTGACTGTTGTTTTTGGCATACAACAGATGAAAAATACGTTGGTAATTTATGTAAGAAAACCCAAATTGTTATTAACATTATCATCATCATCATCATTTTGATTTTTTGATTCGTACATAGGCCAACATGCTTGAAGGTGGGGGCAAAACACCAATACTCACTCCTCTAGAACTTGAGGAGATTGGGTACAAAATTGTAGCATATCCTCTTTCCTTGATGGGGGTATCTATCCGTGCAATGGAGGTTAGCTTTTTTCCTTTGTGTTGTGAAAGTTTTCCATTAAATACACCACTTTGAGTTTGGTAAAGGTGTTAATTTCAACTCATTAGCTCATGAATGGGTCGATTTGGATCATTTTTATAATTTTATCTCAATGGGTTAAATACTTAAATCTTAAAATTCAATTATAAATGATATGGGTTAAATGTGTTGAATGGGTCTAAAGTTGCTTAAAATGTGTTCTTAATACATACAGTTTTTCAACCATTGCCCAATTAAAGTGGATGATCACTCGTCATCTAAAGTTGTTACTCATGGATGTAACTGTGATAGGGATGATCTATTTTGGACAATTTATAATAATGCAAATGATAAAAGAACCATCATACAGGGCATTTTTTTGCACATGATCTCTCATTCTTGCAAAGTGTTGTGTATGCATTTTGTATTAATAATGGTTTCTTATTCCCAGAGCCAAATAAAATGGTTTTAAAAGTTAATCATATTAACTATATTTGGTTGTGTAAACTGCAAGTAAAATTTCTACATAGCTTGTTTATGAAGTTTAGCATGACATCTGCATTCTGCAGGATGCATTGCAAGCAATTAAGAGAGGGCGCGTGCCTTCTCCTGCAAGCATGCCATCCTTCGAGGAAATCAAAGAAGTCTTGGGTTTTAACACATACTATGAAGAAGAAAAGCGTTATGCTACCAAGAGCAGTCAATCTGTGTGGCAAACAGGTCTATGAACAACCAGTTTTTCGAACAGTTTTTTTTAAACACAATTGTTTATTTACTTTCTACTCTTTTCTACCATTAACATGGTATATGTATTTCTCAGGTAGCAGTAACCCATACAGTATCCAAAGAAAGGGCCAAGATGATACAGAACAAACAGGTCAAAGATCAACTGAGCCTATTGTTGAACTGTTAAATCCAGATAATTACAGTAAGTATGGTGGAGGTGACACGAATAATCCTTTCTCAGGGATCTGGTCCCGCACGCTGAGAATCAAAATTATTGGGCGAGATGGCTTTGAAAAACTTGATGTCCGGATTCCCGTATGTCTTTTCTTCTTAAAACTATAGCAATCAATCACTGCATAGGTTTTTAACCCAAACACCGAATGTGCATGTAGTGATACTTAGCTTTGTTATTATACATCTAGAGGTTAGAATTTCAACTCATATACTTATGAGTTGGATTGATCTGGTTGGCTTTTATCTTTAATGGGTGAAATACATTTTTTCCTGAACAGTAAATGGCTGAACCGATTTGAAGTCGCCTAAAATCTAATTTTTAGGCATGTGATGTTAATTGTTTTAATCAAAGATTTTGATATTATCAAAATAATATTGTTTTTGTAATCATAATTATTGCTTTATTTACTTATACAAAATGGTAAAAATGGAGAAAAAAATGTTTGTGAGCTCAACATAACCATACTGATAAAGTATCATTTTGATTGGGTCGATTTGGGTTGTATTTTATTTCAAACAGGTTAAATAAAAGAAGTTGCTACAAGGGGAATATGTGAAATGGGCTAAAACGGACTAAAAACAGACCAAAGTCTCTCATACAACCTCCTAAAGATTTAGATTGCTATTTATAAAAACCAGTCAAAAAAGTGTTTGTGGGTCAATCTAACCTGGCCTGTTTTGGCCATTACTAAAATTGCCCATTGCTACACAAACCTGCTTTGACCTGTTCAACCGGCTCAACTTGCCGCCTCTGTGTACAGCTATTGTTTGAACTACGAAAATACGTGCTGTGAGATTGACCGTAATTGTAGTTGTATGATGAACATGTTAAAGAGCTAACTCAGGTTTAATTTTTGTGGATATAAATTTTTTAGGCTGGTTTTCTGGATGGCATCACCAGTATTGTCCCAGGTATTATACCTCTAAAGAACCTTTATGTAATTTTAACTAGTACATAAACCAAATGTTTAAACTAGAACCTGATTTTATCATACAGTTTTTTTGTGGTCATTTTGAACCATTTACTTATGGATGGGTCAAATAGAAAATTATAGCTGGTAATTGAAAGCTGATCAAAGTGTATTTTTATGGGATATCTTAATTACAAAAAGTGTTTTCAAGTCCCTCAACTTTTATTGTGATTGATTAAGTCCTTGTAGTTTGGTTTTTGGGTTGAACGCATATAAAAGGGATGGTTTTTAGGGACCTAAATCAAACAAATTTGAGGACTTAAGCACTTATGTTTTATATATATTTGACCCAAGAAAAACAACAAAAGTACTAGGACTTCATCAATCACAAAAAAAGTTGAGGGATCTGAACCCGTTTTTGTCATAGTTATTTTATGCTATTTTGTTAGATAACCCTATTTTAATCATATAGTTTCCAGAATTGTTTTATTCAGAAAATAAGATGAGTACTATAACAATGTATTTTTGTTATATTCACACTAGTTTATTTAAAGTTGGACAAAATTGTGTTTTGGATCAACCAAACCTGAAATATACAGTTTGTCCCGTCATCGGACTCACTCAATCTATCACCTGTAATGAATAAGAACATCATTTTGATTGTGTTACAGCTTTGGGAGGTGTGAACATTAAGGCACTGCTAGATGATGCTTCATTTGAAGTTGGAGGAAAGTTATTGCTAGATTTTACCGACACAAGGGGAGACAGGATACAAGTCTTTTTGGAATAATATATGTCATTTACTTCTGTTATATTCCAGGAAAATCCTATTTTGGTCTGAAATTATTTGAAATTATTCCAGCTTACCAGATAAACAAAGCTGCAAGCCTTTTGCTAGTTTCATATCATTCAATTTAAACTACACCTTGGCGTAGGCAGGATTTTGCTTTTACTATAAAATAAATCTTATCAAAGTTGTCCATTAGGCACGCTACTGTGGATAATTTGTTTTTATAAGATTAAGATTATAAGATCGAATCAGATTGAAATATCCTACACAAATTTCATAGTCGGGATGATATGATATGAATCTTTCATTTAGATTACAAAACTATATACGTATTAGAACTATTATTCCAATTGTTTTAGTAAAGTTTACTTGTTATGGGTTGTTTTAGTATGTTAGTTTATATGTTCTATTTTATTTTAGCAAAGTTGGGTAGGTTTTTTAGTTTTGAAACACAGTAAAGTCAGATTGAGATCTTCTGGTCAAATGGTTAAAGATTAGGTTCATTCAAATCTTCTTGAAGATGTAAACGTACCATGTGTCAGAAGCTAGTTGGTCCAAAACAAATGAGCAAGAAACAAAGGAAAATATATTATGTGTAGATGGTAAATCTAATTAAATTAAGGGTCCATATTGTAAGTTAGTAATAAATGACTTGTACAAATGTGCTCATATCACTTGTACACATTAAAAATCCTTAAAAAGTAGTGGGAGCGAACATGGTGATATACAGGTATTATACATGTCTTGTTAGCATTTTACACTTGTCAAGACTAAGCTTTAGTTAAAAGTAATATAATTTAATATCTTCATTTTTCCTTAAAATAGTCTTTAACAAAATTGAAAAGTTATATAACAACAAAGCTACAATTAGCTTTCGTATATAATGTGTATATATAGGTGTCTCTCCTCATGTGGTTAGTATCTGCGTCTTGTGGAAGAATTGGTTTTAAGAGGAAAGGTTAGATGTGCGTATTTATGATTCTAAAAAAAAAAACCTAATGAGGTTCCTAAAATAAGAAGACACAAAGTTGAGGGGTGAATGTTGACTACTATCAAAAACTAGATCTTTCTTGATATCTTAGCGGGAATAACGGACAAACATACAGCTAATTCCTCTTCACCACCCAACCACCCTCACACTTACTGACTACACAGATCTCACACACACCAACACACCATCACCCTCACACACTAAAATGACTAAACCCTCACCCTCACCTTCACCGGCGTCACCGTCACCTCCGTCCCACCAAAACCCTCTCAAAAACCCATTAATCCGACTCCTTTTCATCTTAATCATCTGCTCAATTTCATACATTCTCGGGTCATACAGATCCACCATCAACACACCTCCAAAACCCACACTTCAAAATCAATCAAACTGCTTTAACTACATCACAAATTTCACCATTCTAACCCACCAAAACACCCATCAGCCACTCGATTTCGAACCCCACAACACACTCCCTCTGCCACCATCAGACCCACCGGAAAAGTTCAACTTTTGCCCCACCAATTTCACCCATTACTGCCCCTGTCAAGACCCAATTAGAGAAAGATCATACAAAGTCGAGAAAATGTTGCACAGAGAACGCCACTGTCCGACCACCTCCGGCGAGATTCTCCGGTGTCTGGTGCCGGCGCCGGTGGGGTACAAGAAGCCATTTTCGTGGCCCAAAAGCAGAGCTGAAGCTTGGTTCAGTAACGTGCCGTTCAAGTTACTGACGGAGTCGAAGAAACAGCAGAATTGGGTCCGATTGGTTGGTGATCGGTTGGTTTTTCCCGGTGGTGGGACTTCTTTTCAGAAAGGGGTTAAGGGTTATATCGACGTATTGAAGAAGATGGTGCCATTAGAATCTGGGGCGATTAGGACAGCTCTTGATACAGGGTGTGGGGTAAGTTTGATTCTTGAAATTAAGCCTCTTTTTCAAGATTCTGGTTTCAGTAGTTAATGTTCTTTTTCCAATTAGCGTTTCAACTTTTAACTTTTAAGTGGGCCCTAATGATCTTTTAGTTTATAGTATTTCTAGGAATTTGGTTTGACCCAAACACTTTATAGTTTATACCTAAAAATATTATTTCTAATTGATAATTTGTGAGGCTGGGTTGTAGAGCTCTTGTCTCATGAGCAAAAGATTAATGTTCCTGACATGAGGTAGATAGAAATCGGTGTAGTTAGAATTAGAAGTAGATGAGCGTGTGAATTGACGTTTTAAAAAAGATAAATTGAGAGTTCAATATTATTAGAAAATTTTGTTTTCTATAATAATCTAATTAGGAGGTATACTCGTTAAGCAATAGAGTTTTGGAGACTTTTGTGTAAGATGGTAAAATACTCAATAATATTATTGAACAGTTAGGTTACAATATATAAAGATAACAAGTAACCCTAAAAACCTAACTAGGCCCGTGTGCTCATTCTTATTAAACCCTAATAATATATTCTAATATTTTGATCCTACTTTGGTTTTCAACATAGTCTTATTTAGTTAAAGTGTTTGATGTATTTAAAAAATAACTCAATCAACTCATTTCTAACCAAACGAGTTAAGATTAAGACATTTGATTAATATTATGGTTTAACATGGTAGGTTGCAAGCTTTGGAGATTCTTTAATGGATTATAATATCATAACAATGTCTATAGCTCCAAGAGACATACATGAAGCTCAAGTGCAATTTGCCCTAGAAAGAGGTCTTCCTGCCATGCTTGGTGTTCTTGGCACCTATAGACTACCCTACCCATCAAGATCATTTGACATGGCTCATTGCTCACGTTGCCTTGTGCCATGGACCGAATACGGTATGCCTGCTATATAAATTGTGGTGATAAAATGGGTGGGTTAGGTAACGGGTTAAATGGGTTCAGGTCAAAACTAGTAACCTTGTATGGGTCGAAACTAGTAGTCATTTACTTTAAGGACTGTGACTTTTCATCGTTTTTTATCTAATACCAGTATGCAGGCTATATAACCTAAGGTGACAAATGAGCGGGTTGGTTAACGAGTCAAAATGAGTTACTTTTGGTAAGGATCGGATGGGTCCACTTTGGTTGCCCCAAAATACATTTTTGTCTAAAAGTTATAATTTTTGAGCTTGTAAATAGTGTATAAAGCATGATTAAAAAATATACAATTTCAATAATGCACTTTGATTGGCTTTCAAGTGTTCAAATCAATTTGCTATGAATCCTTGGCAAATTTTCTGATTTCACCTTACCCCTTTAAAGATAAAACATAACTCAAATCAACTCATTCATTAGTTAACGGGTCAAAGTTGTCAACCCTATGATGATTCAGTGTGCTATTTGTGTTGTATCTAACGGAAGGATGATTTTGTGTGCTAGATGGGTTGTATCTAATGGAAATTGACCGGGTTTTGCGGCCTGGTGGCTATTGGGTGCTGTCAGGCCCACCTGTTAACTGGAGAAGTAAATACACAGCCTCTGATGGAACCACCAAGGATCCTAAGAAAGAACTGGCCCGTTTAGAGGATCTTGCTAGACGGTTGTGTTGGAGAAAGCTCAAAGGAAAAGGTCCGATTGCTGTATGGCAGAAACCTAACAATCATATCCAATGCATGAAAAAAGATTCAAAATTTCCCAAATTTTGTGACAAAAATGACGATCCAGATGACGGTTGGTATAAAACAATGGATGCATGCATCACCCCTTTAGTTCAAGTAGAACACTCACAAGATGTCTCTGGGGGTGTTCTTGAAAACTGGCCCAAAAGGTTGAATACCATTCCACCTAGATTTGGGTTAATTCCTGGTCTAAAAGGTCAAGATTTTCTTGATGACAATCTGATGTGGCAAAAGAGGGTTTCTACATATGCACACGTGCTAAAACCATTATCGCGTGGTGGGTATAGAAATATTATGGATATGAATGCAGGGTTCGGTGGGTTTGCAGCTTCACTTTCAAAGTATCCGGTTTGGGTCATGAATGTTGTTCCTCATGATGCGAATTACAAGACCCTTGGCGTTATTTATGAACGTGGTCTGATTGGAACTTATATGAACTGGTTCGTTTTCGTTTTCTTTCTTATGCAGTGGATCGTGTGGTTGGCTTTTGATGTTAATTGTCTCTTGTGTTGTTGACTACAGGTGTGAACCATTTTCGACATATCCTAGATCATATGACTTGATACACGCCGACAATGTGTTTAGCCTCTACATGAACAAGTAAGCCATTTGGTTAGGTTACTAAGTTAGGAATATTTTAATGTAGTCAGTTCGGTTTTGGCTAAAACCACAGGCCAAACCGAACAGACCAAGTCAACTTTGGTCTTGTTCCAATGGGTCGGCATGTATGCTCACTCTTTTGGTTAGAGGTGACAGTTTTGACCCATTTACTTATAAACGGGGTGATTTGCTTATGCTATTCAATATTATTCAAAGCGGTCAAACCAAAAAACTTAGGTAAAAAGTAAACATGTCAAAGGCTGTCCAATGTAATTTAAAACATACAAAGGTAAAGAATTTTAAAAAATCTAAGATTATAGTTCAAATAATATAACTTTTGTAATCATAAATACATTTTTTTAATTACGAAAGTGTTCTGTTTCCATCCAATCAAAAAATCACCTGTTTTGGCCTTTGCTCAACCCACCCGAGCTGCCCGTTTTGCCCCTGTACTTTAGGTCATGTTATGGTAAAAGAATATGGATGATACATAAACTCTACTATTAATTAAGCTCATTTGTTTTATCTTGACAACAGGTGTGACATTGTTGACATATTCATTGAGATGTACAGGATTATTCGGCCCAAGGGGACGATAATCATAGCAGATCATGTAGACATTATTGTAAAGATAAAAAGCCATACAGATCAAATGAGATGGCATGCTAGATTATTAGATACCGAAGCAGGCCCCTTCGGCCCTCGAAAATTGCTTTTTATTGACATATAAAGGCATGAACAGATCTATTTAGCAGTAGATCATGTAAATCACAGATGCAAGTTTATGTAAAACTTATGTAAGAAACACCTTGAGAATTCAAGAGACAAATATCAGTTTGACATCAATTATCCTCAAAAGTCAACTTAATTGCTTTATTGAACTTAGCAGAAGATCAAAACAGTTGACCTCAAAAGTCAAAACTGTACTCTCTTTCTTCCAAACAAGTGGCTTAGCAAACAATTCTGTTGAAATGGCCCCACTAAAATTTCAGTGCCTAACACTTTTACGTCCCCAGAAGTCAGGAATATATTGAAAGGGGAGTGTATTCATTGAAAGGAAAAGAAAAAACAAATATGAGCAAAAGCAAATATTATATTTTGGGTCCTGCTATACGTACAACACCAATATTATATTTTGGATCAACTTAGTGAGGTTTTACATGTTGCATAACATTGTGATATGCTCGTACAACATATCATATGGATTGTGTGATATGTAAGCATAAACCTCGTACGATCTGTATAGCATTATAAAAACCACAAACGGTTTGTTCTACCTATGTCATATGTCATGTATAACGTGTCATTGGTGTGGATGATTTGCTAGTAGTGTTTGTATAAAGCTACCCTTATATTTGTTACTGAAGGATTGGTTGGTAAATGATAAATGTGGTAATTTTGTTCAACTTACTCATACAGCTAGCAGCTGTAGATACGATTATTATCTATAAAATGTTAAACGAGTAAAAAAAAAAAAAAGTCAATTGAATCAAAAAAATCAGAAGTCTTCCATAGTATTTTTTTGACACATGCAACATATTAAATTGCTATGTAATGTATATATAGGATTAGTAATGCGACTCTCCTCCCACTTGTCTTTATATAAACATATCATTCACCATCGTTTCTTGATAAAACTAAACTATTTGATTTTCTTGACAAAAAATAATATACTAATATAATATTTAGTCAATGCAATTAACCTCAAACCATAATATATTATGTTATTAACAACGCTTTGACGAGAAATAACCATAAGCAAAAACTAATAGCACGAAATAAAATAATAATAATAATAATAATAATTGAGACACATGTTGTCGTCTATAAATCTATTTGCCGTTTGCAATTTGCATATCCAATTTCACACAAGAAATCATTATTTGGGCAAAAAATTTCTTGAAGTTGATCCAATTCATCACCGCCTTTTTCTATTGTCGCTAATTATAAACCCCCATTGTAATCGCTCCTTGCTTATCTGTCTTTCCCCAATTTCTCCATCATCAGAATCACAAAATTAAACAAAGCCCTAGATCATAACTGACAACACAATACAGGTAACCCTTCAATTTCGCTTTTACTTACTTTACTATTTATCAAATCGGTTTCTTTTTCAGTTTTTGTGAATGGGTTTGTTGTAATTTAATCGTTTCGACTCTCTTCTTCGTAATCTCTCGTTACCGGATCCTATATGATTCTTGTTGAAAATTTCTTGAATTGATCTTCAATCGGGTTTCCTTGTTGAAAATTTCTTTGATTTTATCAAATTGGGTCTCAATTTTTTGATTCTGATTTAATTATCGGTGGCAAAATCACGTTCTTGGAGGAAATTGGGACTCAATTTCGTTTTGGTTATTGGATTCGCTTGTTTTCTGGTTATAATTTCTACACTGTAATGGATTCCCGTAGTCATTTTCGTGGCTTAGTGGTAAGAACTTATATAGTTATTGTTTAAATTCAATGCATATGTGTGAGATCTTTGATATCAAACTCGTATATAGGTATAATATACATGGTTACACCTTACGACATCTTGTTGATGGGGGAGAAATTTTGAATAACAATTCTTTTGATTCTGAAACGTTATTAATTTATGATATTTATTCTAATGATGATCCAGTTTGTATGATGGAATATTTTGTTGCCTTTGGTGATGGGGTGGGAAAATCAGTTATTTTGGGTGTAAGGGGGTGGTTTGGGTGGGCCTGTTGATAGTGACTATTTGTTTATCGCATCTTCAAGTCACAATCCTGGATATGATTATCTGATTATTTTTTCTAGGGTTGAATATTCTGTTTTGAATTTATAGTTTAATACTGAGAAAACTAGTTAACAATATTACCTACTAGATACATTGTTTTACCCTTGTTTGATCTGTCATCCAAACTCTTTATACCGTCACAAGCGATTAAAACCACCTTAAGAAACAAAAATACAAATGCACATCCAAACACTACCAGTTATGCACATTATATTACGACTAATTATCGGATTCTGATAGGTGGTTATTCAATATTGCCCAGTCTCTTTTAATACGCACCTCGTAAATACTTTGTACAGAAATCTGCGGGATTTTTATTTGAAGTTGTGTGTTGAGCAATGATCTGATGACTTCTTTTTATTTGTGATATGATATTTTTTTACATGTTTTAATGGGTACGTAGGGACACGTGCCACCTGGATACTTTAGACGTTTGGGGAAACCAAGGGCTCAAGACGATTTAATATTGAGGAAGAGAGATAGGATGCGGAGGTGGTTGTGCTGCACTTGTCAAGTCGAAGAATCTTATCCCTCAAATGAACATGGCTTGATAAAAAGCCACAGCGGTCATGTTGATGGTATAATCAATGCTTCATATAAATGTTTTTAATACCTTTTGGATTGGAATTAGTGATTCATTGCTATCATTTTCAGATTAACATGAGCAGAATTAGCACAAGTTGGAAAATTATGAATGTATAACGAGCAATTGTGTTGGGAACTTACTTTGATTAAGTGGGTGTTTGGATGTGTGTATTGAGGGATCTCTGATTATTTAGGGTACAAATTATCATTTTAATACTAGTTGCAACAAAGATGACTATTATAGAGTAAAGTACTTATATATGATAATCAAGTTATGCTGAATGCTTAACATGATATGACATGATTATTACAACTTCAAGCAGCATAAGTACATCCAAAATTCCAAATACTATCACCTACAACACAACTTATTATAGTTGGTCATCTGATTCTGATCTTCAATATCATATAAAAGAACTCACATCTGAACACCCCCTTAATGCAATCCCTTGTTTAGTGATATGTGGGTGTGAATTCTCTTTGATTAAGAACTTCTTAGTCAACCTTGATTATGCATGTTTTATTGTGAATTTGTAGAGGTCAGGGGGGATTGCAGTTCGTTTAGTTGTGATTTATGTATATTCCAGTTTAAGGTGTATTAATATGATTGTGGTTCATATGTACTTGCACTTATTTTTTACCAATGAGTTTATCTAGAGAATGTGATTATGCTTTTATCTACACGTATGCAGGGCATCATAAGGAAAAAGTGCTACCTCCTGTCAAATTTGATGCACCAAAAGCAGTGCCAACAATTGAAGTGCCAGCACTTTCACTTGATGAACTGAAAGAAAAAACCGAGAATTTTGGATCAAAAGCATTGATTGGTGAAGGTTCATATGGAAGAGTTTATTTTGCAACTTTAAATAATGGTAAAAGCGTGGCTGTCAAAAAGCTTGATGTTTCTACTGAGGCTGAATCAGATAACGAGTTTCTGACCCAGGTAAGTCGATGTTTTTGGAAGTAAATATCATTGCCACTAAGGGGTGTGACCAGACTGGACTGAACCGAAAAATAGAAAAAATAATTGGAATTGAATATTGAATCGATTGGAACTTGATTTGGTCCAAAACTGAGCATTGTTTATGAAATTGTCGAATCAAAATTGGTTTATAGAAAACTCTAGACCCCAAAATATCCTGTTCCAGTACTAGTTTTGTTTGGTCCTGTTCTTTACTTCTAACAAGCAAAATAGTAATAGCTAAAAATTAAATGGATCAAATGGTTAGAAAGTTGCTCAAAGTGTATCTTTAATGGATTAAAGCTCCTAAATCCCTTTTTAAAAAATTAGACTATTATTAAAATTATATAAATATTTGTAATTCTATTTGAGATACTGCAGTTTATTAGAAACTCTACAACTCCAGACAAGTGATTTTGGCTGACCCAACACGCTTGGAACCATACCAAGAGTACCCATTTTGACCTGATTCTGTCTTCAACCGCTGCATGCCCCTACCAATCTGCGCATATTGCCAGCTCTAGTTTTGTCTGTCGAAATCGAGCTAATTTTTTTCTCTATAATGTTTGTCTTCCTGTTCAAGGTATCCATGGTCTCAACGCTGAAGCATGACAATCTTGTTGAGCTGTGTGGTTACTGTGTGGAAGGAAACACACGTGTCTTGGCTTATGAATTTGCAACCATGGGATCTCTACATGACATATTGCACGGTACAAGAATGATTGTTTTTGTTTTGTACTTCTTCAGTTTTCATGTTCAATTAATGGGTTATATAAGTTGAAATGTAGTTGGGGCCAGGTTCATAGATCTTATATATGCAATATATACATGCAGGCAGGAAGGGTGTGCAAGGAGCTCAACCAGGGCCCGTGCTTGATTGGATGCAGCGGGTAAGGATTGCTGTTGATGCAGCAAAGGGGCTGGATTATTTGCATGAAAAGGTTCAGCCTTCAATAATTCACAGAGATGTTAGGTCTAGCAATGTGCTACTATTTGAGGACTTAAGAGCCAAGATTGCTGATTTCAATCTTTCAAATCAAGCACCCGATATGGCTGCTCGTTTGCATTCTACTCGTGTGTTGGGAACTTTCGGATATCATGCACCAGAGTAATGCTTATAAACCCTTCTCAGTCACATCCTTTTTAGTTTCATGAAATCATCAATGTGTTTCTAAAACAATAATTTCGATAACAAATTGATTTTTGGACTGCAAAACTTTCATAATTTCTTATCTTTTCTAATCATTTTTGGTGGTGTTATGGATCCTAATTTTTCTCTTTTCTAAATATAATCTTTTCTTTGTACCTGTCCTTCAAAGATTGATATTCATATGATAATATATACATTATTGTATTATTACTACGTGCTTTTATCATGAAAAGGACCTTGTCATTCAGCTAAATGTCTTTAATGACACCGTTATGCAGATATGCAATGACTGGACAGCTAACACAAAAGAGTGACGTGTATAGCTTTGGGGTTGTTCTGCTTGAACTTCTAACTGGTCGGAAACCTGTTGATCACACAATGCCACGTGGACAGCAAAGCCTTGTCACTTGGGTCAGTCTCTTTTTGACCTTTTTCATTTTATGGGCCTTGATAGTGGATCCATGTAGTTGATATGAGGAGACACAAAGATGGACTGTGCAAAATACGAGACCATAGTTAAGAAAATTGACAGAAATTTCTTTCTTAGATGTGGCAAATTTAGCTAGTTAGTTCAGGTAATATGTCAAAACGGGTAATTTCCTATAAACAGTTGGTCTTATAAATGTTTACAAAAACTATATTTATCAATATACACACATATATATTGACTAAAATATTTTAGGAGGTTTATTCTTTGAAAAAATACACTCTGGGTGGCTTTTGACCCGTAGATCAGTTTCTTGATTGGCTAATTTTTTTATTCCGTTTGAACCATTAAAAATGAAACAATAACTCGAATAGAACCATTTAAAAATAAGTAAGTTGAAAGTGCCACCTAAATATATTAATGTCAAAAGACCATTTGTCTTTGGACATTTTCTAGCGCTCTCATATCGTGAGTTCCATCGGGTTTAGAGTTGTGAAGATGGGACCTGCAAAATTGGGAGCATGACTAAAGAGAAATGATGTAAATTGTAAACAAGTGGAATTGAATTTTTTTTTCTTTCTTTCTTCCACATAAGGCTACCCCAAGGCTGAGTGAAGACAAGGTGAAACAATGTGTTGATCCAAGGCTCAAAGGAGAATATCCTCCAAAAGCAGTTGCAAAGGTCTATATCCTTCCATAAACAATAATAATCTTTCTGTTTGTTAATGATAGTACATTTGGTTCAACAAACACCAAACCCACGATCATTAACTGCGAACATTTGTTTTGTTGTTATAGCTGGCGGCCGTGGCAGCTTTATGCGTGCAATACGAGGCTGAGTTTAGGCCAAATATGAGCATTGTTGTGAAAGCTCTTCAACCGCTGTTGAGGGCTCCTGCACCAGCAGCTGCAGAAGTATAACTAAACAACAGAAGAACAAGTGAATTTATGAATGTTGATTTGCATCTGCAGCAGCTTTAGGACCTTAGATTTTCGTTTGATTGAGGCATATAATAGTGTTATCTTTGCATTAATATTTTTTGGTTTGAGAACATGGATGCGTGCTTATGTTTACATATCTCTGGTTTGTCAAGATTTGTTCAATAATGAATTTATGGTTTTTATGGTAATCTTATCAGTTTCATTTGCCTACTTAATATTTAAAAAAAGCTATAAAACATTAGAACACCTAATGAGTGTTTATGCTCTATAAAGGATTTTTAATGACTTTAGTGATACACTTTAAAAACTTGGTTGTTATCAAGTGAATTATGTACAGTTGATATATTAAAGTTTGTTTGATAGATCTGCTGAAAGATTGTTCGGATAAAGTTGCAAGTAAAGTTTATGATTGATTGGATAGTTGTAAGTTTATGTCGTTAAAAAGTGATGTTCTGTCAAGAATGATACAATACAATGCTGTTACTTTTAAACAATAAACATATTATGGAAGGTCGTATGTCAATAAAATGACAGGTCAACGTAGATTTTTGTTTTCATAATATAGCTATCATAAATAAACTTTTTATTTGTAACATATAGATTTTTTGTTCAAAGTGTTTGTGGTCATTGTTTTGGAAAACGGACCGGATCGGCCGGACCAATAGGTTGAACTGGGTTCAATCTGTTGAACCGGGAACCGGTGGTCTGAGTGCATGAATTGGGTTTTTATATATAATTTTTATTTTTTAATACTTTTTATATATATTTATTAAAAATATTTTTAATCTTATTCGTGTTTGGTTTTCATCCGCATTCGTTGTCCTCATTAAACCCTAGCATCTGATTTCTGCCGATCAAGTCGCATCAGGTACTAATTCTTCCTTCTTCGTTTGTTTCAACTGCTCGCTCTTAATTATCGCATTCTTCCATTTTCTTATGCTTGATTGATGATTCCTCAAATTTATCATCATGTTCGCAATTCATCTAATTCATGCTCTTGTATGTTCTATTTACATGTCACAAACTATATCAATCTATCAATTACATTAGTAATACAAACCCTAGTTACATCAGAATATTAATCCTCGGGTGGCAATTTCAATTTCTGAATCACACTAATAGGAGACATGAAAATAATATATCTAACCCGTTAATAAACAGGTCGTGTTTGGGTTGAAGGTTCACTTTTCATATGCTAGAAATTTAGTCACAGTAATGTATTGAATTACTGATCTGATGAACTGTCTCATTTTCCTGTTTTCATTTTTATATCATAGAAATATGAATGTCTTATCATCAAGCTGGATATGAAGTATACATTTATGTTTCCTTTCTTATCAATAGGAAACTATTATGTTCAATTTCATAACTCATGAAGTTGTTTAACAGAAATACCCTGATATGGATATGATCAGCAAGCTTCCTCCAATTATAATAGAAACCATTTTATGTCTTTTACCAATTCAAGAAGCAGCAAGAACAAGTATCCTATCTAAGGAATGGAGGTACCATTGGATCAAAATCCCTAAACTCGTGTTTATTGAGGATACATTTCAAGTATCAACAGATGTTGCTGAGCTGTCTGTTATGGGTCAGACAGTTGACCAATCAAGTCTAAAGAAAAACATGACCAAGAGCCGTAGACTATTCGATGCTATATTCCAAGTTCTGTTAATGCACAAGGATCCAATACACGAGTTCACCCTTTCTTTGGTCACAGACAGTTCTTGGCTTGAGATTGACCGTATACTGTTTCTTTTGTCACAAAAAAATACTGTCAAGAAGTTAAAACTTGAACTTATCTCAGGGTATATGTTACCTTTATATACCTTCTCCTTTCAACAATTAACAGACCTGCATCTCACTGGTTGTGATCTTGAATATGAATCAGTGTTTGAAGGATTTAGTAACCTTGCAAGCTTATATATTCAAGAAGTAACGGTTTCTAGAATATCACTTCTACATCTCCTATCCGATTGTCCATTACTAAAGAGCGCGTCTTTGGTAAGTTTGTACTAAAACTGAACATCTATCTTCATGGGTTTTCATAACTTATCTTAATATTGTATTGTTGGTATAGAGTATTGATAATTCAGTTTTCCAAGATACTGATGATTCCACCATAATAATCTTATTCGAGTGTTTACCCGTGATTGAAAATCTGTCTATTGGATTTGGGATCATTGAGGTAATATTATCCACATGGTATATAATTTGATTTAATTTGTAAAATGACTAACTTTTCTTATTGTTAATCTTTGTTTTGGACTTTTGGCTATGGGACAAGTGTTTTGCACAAAACGGAATTCCACAAGAGCTTCCAATCACATTAGTCCACCTCAAATACTTATGTTTAAAGGATATATGTTTCATTCACAAACATGGGCTACCTGTTCTTATTCTTTTGATCAAGAGCTCCCCAAACTTAGAGAAACTTAAGCTAGAGGTAAATACTAGATTACATTAATCTGTTTGTATCATAATTATTTTAACTCTTATGCCAAAGTACACTAACACAAGAATTATTGACAAAACATGTAGATTTTAGATGATTCATGGGTTGAGATATCTGAGAGAAGAGACTCCTTCACGCTCGAAGCTGATTCAGATGTATGGTTGGAGCATCTGAACGAATTAGAGATTACAAATATGATTTATAGGGATTATGAGTTTGATTTTGTGAAACTTATCTTGGCAAAGTCACCTGTGTTGAAGAAGGTGAAGATATTCCTCTACAATGAAGTTGCTAAGGATGAAGCGATGCTTATTTCAGAAATTCTCAAACAGTCCCCACACGCATCTCCACTGGTAGAAGTTACCGTTGAAGTTATCGGGGGCCCATGCACTAGCTCCCGAAGTGTAATGTAGATGCCAAGAAAACAGGTTTTTATAACTATTGATTGCATCTACAGCTTTCGTAGTATAGATTTTGGTTTGAGAGCATTGATGTGCACTTGTGTCCATGCAAGTTTATTGGGGACACATTTACTTGTTTTCACTGAGGTGAATTAGTCTGTAACCATTTTACTTGTGGTTTCATTTGCAACCTTGTATTTTTACTTGCTTAACTGTAAATTTTTAGCTAAATTTTTCTTAATTATGTACAGTAATTAGCAACTATCATATACTCTCAATTAGTCAAATATACATACTCTAATAACTAGTTATTGCTTTGTTAGTATACAAAATATATAAATTCAAATAGTCAAGTATGATAAACTATCGGTGACATAAGGAAAAACCATTATAGTTGCATATACGAGACTTCATAGTAGTCTTTAGTTGTATTTATATTTCCTTTTTAATTGAATGAATTTTTTTGTTTGCTTTCTTTTGATTTATTTTTCTTTTTCTTTAATTAACTTAAAGTCTTACGTTAATCGTTACAATGCTGATAACATTAGCTGATTACAACCGTTTACGAATTGAACACTTCTGTCGTATCCACTTTTCAAAAATACACATCCGTGGTTTATAGGTGTAAGACAAAAATGCAAGTCTAGTAACATGAGCTACCGATACTAGTCAAAGCAATTTCTAACATGTCTATTAATTGTTCGTTTTTTTATTTTTATTTTTACTTTTAAAAATCCTTAAAGTAAATGAATACTATAAATTTATAAATTCACGAACATCCTTAAAATTATAATCTTTTACTAAATCTAGTGCTCCTATGTATACGCATCTTCATTACCAGTCATTTCATTATACGGGCGTATAAGAGGGCAAACGACGTACACAACTGTTTAAGTGGTCAAATATGAGCACATAATAAGCCGAAAAGCTTATACATGTGTTTAAACGGTTGAATACAAACGTATACATGTTATACGGTCATGTACACATTCTTCTAGAAAACTGTAAATTAAAATTAAAATAATTTGAACGACAAACACACGCCCTTAAAATGTATTTTTAAAATCAATTTATTGGTCATGCCGTAAGACCTAACCCATGTAAAATTGATAAGAATTAATAACCAGACCAAATCAATCGAATGAATATAGTTTAGTAATAGGAGGTGCAATTATTTAAGTAAACAAGGTAATGTTTCGATGGTGAATCCCTTGTTATAATTAGGCTGCAAAAACCCTCTTCAGTCTTCACTAAACCCCACACAGTCACACACCGTAATATGGCGGAAGCTTCATCCACTTTGCAATCAAATGATGACTTGATCATCAACAGTTTACAACAAACCATCGATTTCCAGTTAGGTTTAATTCCCGAAAACATTCAAGCACCTCACGAGGTCAATTCACTGATTCATGTAGATCAAACTGACGATTCACATGTCGAAAAGGGGCAAGCATTAGTTCAAATCGACGCCACCCAGGTCGCAAATTTTACTAATTTATCACAAAGTGAACCGATTGATGAGCTAAAACCGGAACAAACTGTGGGTTTTACAGAGGGTTCGAAGAGGAATGAAAAAACCGAGATCAAGAAAGAAAAACGGCCCCGAAAGAATCGAAAAGGGTTGAAAAAGCATTTGAATGATGATTTCGAAAGGCAAAGTGGGTGTGATTGTGATAAAAGAGGTGATAGGGCAAGAGTGGCGTACAATAGGGAAGAAATTGAGGGTTTAAGGTATGTTGGGATGGAACAACAAAAGAAGAAATGGATTGAGGTTTATTGTGGGCTTGGATCTGCTGTGGCAAAGGAGTATGATAATTTGGTTGGTTCTAAGCATGATGAGGAGGGAAATTATGTGAATTTCGATCCCCGGCCTCAATTCGCCAACAATAAGGGTGTTGCTGCTAATTTTCATGGTACATTCTTCATCTTTAGGTTACCAATTTTCACTATACAATATAAATAGTCTTGAAATGCAGTTGATGATGATTTTTGGGTGTTAAATTGTGTGGTTCTAGCAGTTGATATGCTCATATGCTCACATTGTTGATGATAAAATTGGATTTTTTATTGTTTGATTGATTTGTCATAAAAATTATCACACATACACCTGATCAACAGCTCGTTTGACCATTGTGCTAAGTTATCATACGTTAAACATTAATCTTACTGCATTATGCCATAACACAAATGATATGTTTGTTATCTTGAATTTCAATGTGGTTGAGTCTCAAGATATGACGAAATGGTTAAATCTTAAAGCATAAATTTGTTTTTTGAAGAAAAATGTTCTTCTATTGTTTATTTGTTCTTTAAGGTGTGAACATGTCATATATTGACTGATATGTTGATACGTTTCAGGTAATGGGTCTGAAAACACTAGTTGTGAAATGCAAGATACGAGCCAAGCGGATAATCTATCTGGTTTCGATGTCGATGATGTAGATGGAGATGGAGAGGAAGATTATTATGAAGATGAAGATAGTGATTCAGAATATGTTAGCATCCAAAGGCCTGCGTTTTATGTCACTGGAGAACCTGATTTTGATTCGGGTCCACCACAAGATGGGCTAGAATATCTTAGGCGAGTCAGGTAATATTCCCCCCCCTCCCTCTTTATTTCTGTTAGAAATACTATGTTTTGCTAAATGTGGCAATTTGATTCATTTATGCATTGGTCTATTTGTGTTACTTTTTTTTAATTGTTAATCTCAAATGTATCAAACTGGTAAAATAAAGAAAGCTAAAAGGGAAATGGGTCGAACAAAAACAAACGGTCGAAAGTATCCCAAAGTGTAACTTTAATGCATACAATCTTCTATATCTCTTTATTTAAAAATTTGCTATAACAATATAGTGTTGGTAAGCATATTTGCGTTAATTATCTATAATTAGTAATAATTCAATGGTCAAAAAGGTATTTGCAGCTCAAGACAACCTGACCCATTTCAATGTTTACTGCAAAATCACCTATTTCAAAAGAACCTATTTGGAACGGTCACCCTATCCTCATGAACCTCCATTTTTGCCACTTCTTGTGTCATTGATTTTAGTATCTTAGATTTTTGTTTATTACTGTGTTAGAAGTTTTGTTGTTTTAGATTTGTTTAAGAATGTGCAATTTCTTTTTCTACGTTTCTTGGACCATAAAAGATCATTAAAACTATGCAACACAAATAGACACATTTAAGCTCTCCATATGTTAGCATGAGGGGTTTAATCCTCAGAAACTCCCTAGAGGATCACCTATCCAGCTTAGACCGCATTTTACCTGTCTAGACTAGTTATTAGGGTAATGGTGGGCCAGGGGTTTTCGACATAAGTGGTTCCCCTGCTCACGAACAAAAAAAATTAGGACGGGAGTGAACTTGCATGGTCCACTAAATATGCCCATGCATACCCTAAAAAACATATATCGCATACTAATAGATGTTTTTGTGCATAGATGGGAAGCAAAGCGTATACCGAAAGTGAAGATTGCAAAGGTGGAAAGAAAGGTGTCAAACAAAGAACAAACCGTATATATGCCATGTATCCCTGATATTGCAGCATGCCCACAGCATTTAATGCCATCAAAAGAGTGGGAGGATGTTTTTCTTGCTGATTTTTCAAAGCTTAGGATGGTAAGTTCATTTTTTCCCCTTTATATCAACTCAAAATCATGGTCTAAAGTTATTAGTGACCCACTACTAAGGGGTTATTAGAGGGCCCACAAATGATATTCTCATACTAGTTCTGAAGGGTTGTCAACTTGTCATAACATTTAGTTCCTACGTTAACAAATCAATTTTTGCTAATTGAGCTGTTTAAGTACAAGAAATTGCCAGTTGCTATCTTAAGATGCCACTCGCTTATATCATTTTGTGATCCATCCTTATTCTCTCTCACATCAAGTCGATGGGATCTGCAATCATATCTTCGTTTTTATTATATAAATAATACCTAAAAATTAACAATTTTATATAATGCAAACAAAGAGGACCATGTGACTAAATTTTGATTTGCTTTGTAGTTTAAATATGGCTTATAACTTAAGGTTGAATTGTGAGTGACTGAGTGGTCACTACTAGGGATTCCAACTTTTGATAGAGGATTTTCTCTTCTAGACAAATAACCCCTGGGGACAGAACATAGCTTACAGCAGAAATCACAAAACACGTGTGTGGGTTGGGGTAACAGGAAATCTGGTTTAGAAAATTTATATTATTTCAATGATCTAATTTTGGAGGTGTTATGCTTTAAAAGATACCCATTGGGTGAATTCTTTTAGCCTTTTTCTCTTTTCCTCATTTGATGCTTTAGAAATAAAAACATAACTAGGATTAACCTATTTGTAAGTAAATGGGTTATTTTTAAGCCTTTAGTCGGGCTTTCAGCAACTTTAATTTGTGATTGGTGTTTGCTTTTACTATGATTTCAGGCATTATCTGAGGTTGAAAATTCTGCTTCTACATTCTCTGACCAAATCGAATCAATCCCTCTTGCCCAGAGCCTTATAGACAATGTGATTCAAGAAAATCTTGATTTCTGTCATACAGATGATGAAACGATCATACTTCAAGAAAATCTTGATGTCAACCAAACAGAAGACAAAACCTTAACCGCCAACAGTGACTGGCCCACCTTGCGAACCATTATGGAGATGGAACCCAGGTCCCGCGTGACAATGCTGAGGAAGCGGATAATATCCATGGAGCAGATGAGCTATCTGGGTCGATCTGATTGTGCATGGTTGTTTGCTCTTTGTGCAGCCATTGATACACCTCTAGACGCTGACACTAGTGCTTCACTTCGTTGCCTGTTGAGAAAGTGTGCTACCCTTCGTGCTGAAAAAACAGATCTTGATGATGAGGTTATCATGCTTAATATCTTAGCAACTATATCGGGCAAGTATTTTGGGCAGTTGGAAACAAATTAGTAGAAAGACATGGTGGAAGTGAACGATTGAGTTTTGATCTGAGATGGGATTTTGAGAAAGATGATTTTTTGAAACTTGGTTTATATATGTATGCTCATTGCTAGTTCCATGATGTAGCATACGGTTCTGTCTTGGATATTTAATTTTGACTTGTCTTGGTGACTTGTAGGTGTCGTCAAGTCGAATGCAAAAAGTTAATATAAACTTGACTCGACTCTGTTAATTTCAAGAATGGTTACTCGAACTCAATTGACACTCGAAGCTTTAAGTACATTCAAGTATAGACTTTTATGGGTTGCGTGTGGTGTCCTCGTGTTATGTCCAATTTTTATCATGTCATGGATTCATTAGAGGAGTGCGATCACTTCTAACCACTTAGGTAGTGTTTGTTTTTCTCAAAAAACTCTTCCCCACCTCTTCATATGCGCGCACGCAGACGCGGGAAGACGTTTTGAGAAGGCAGACTGTTTGATTTCCGGAAGACATTTCATTAAAAAATGTCTTCCTAAGGTCTGCATGATGCAGACATGAACCATTGTCTTCACAAGTCTTCTAACCTCTTCTCCTACTTCATCTTCTCATTCTAACCCAAAAAGAACTCCTGACCCTAAAATCACAGCCACCTTCGCATTATTCCTTCATCAAATCCATCGATCGTAGCCACCAACCCTCCATGTTCGCAGCCTCCTTCCTGTAGCCGCAACCACCGCCGGCGACGCCTTCAGCCGGCGCTCATCCGTCGGACCCTGGTGGTTGATCGGGAACCGCCTCGTCTCCGACTAAAACACCACCATTATCAGCAACCTCACCATATTATCAGTCCATATCATCCTCTACCACAGTGACCCTTTTCTCAACCTACCGTCGCCGCTGCCATTGTTGTCGGTGGTCGCCGGAATGTTCAAATTGTTGCTCTGGTGTTCTTCTTCATTGCTAATCGGTGAAGCTCTTTGTTTATTACCATATGGGTATGTTTGTTTCGCGGTGAAAGGTGGTTGTTGGTGGTGGAAATTTAGGGGTTTGCTGGTGGAATTTTTTAGGTGTGAATTTGAAGTGAAATGATGTGGGGAAGAAGACCCAGAAGTTGGAATGTTGAAAAGATGAAAGATTTGATGTTGTTTTTGGTGGGGATGAAGGTGGAATGATAATAAATATGGTGGGGTGATGTAGAAAATTGAGAGGGTCAAGCAGATAGTTTTGAAGGAGGTTTTGATTTTGTGAAATTAGTTTTAAAATTTTGTAGACTACCCATTGTTTTGCTTCCATATTTGCCACCGTTTTAGGTGTGTATATATATAGATAGATACATGTATCTATAGTTTTATTTATTATTTTTTACCAGTCTGCAGATGTTAAAAAACAAACAATCTTCTTCTTGCAGACTGCAGACATTTGGTCCACCTCTTCTGCTGCAGATGTGGTCCGCAGACTGCAGACGTTTTCCTGCAGAAAAAACAAATAACACCTTAGATATGTGAAGTGGAAGCACTTATTGTATACATTTTTACTTGGTCGTTGGGATTGTCGAAGGATATGTGGGAGCGATTAGGAACCCACATGTTTAGATGTAACTTAAATGGATATGATCATCAGACATTCATCTCGTCGTAATCTTTTGGCATTTAAGCCAAGTTTAATTAAAAAAACATTTGAAGCGATGAAAAAAGAATTTTGAATAGACATGCAAAAATTATGTGTTAAAAATATTACTTTGTTAAAAAAAGTTAAAAAATATAGGGGGTTTGTTGTTTGTCAACTAAATTAAACATCAAGTCAAATGATATCTGATATGTATAAAGTATAATGTATACCGATTTGAAATAGGATGGATATATGATATGTATAGTGTATACCAATTGAATAGAAGATTAAAAAATAAGGCAAAATAGCAATTGTTAGATTAGAAAAGTTGGTTTGCATTGCAATTGTATTACGGTTTGTATTGTATTATGTTTCTGTATATTGTTTTTGTTATCGTTGAAAAAGGGAACAAAGATAAAACAATTATTAGTTGGTAAATAACTTTAAAAAAAAAACTTCTATCAGAAACCTAAAAAACATTATTGGTTGAGTTTTCCTTGAGATAAAATTGTTCTGGGTTAAGTGAAGAGTTTTTTTTTAGTTATGAGCTTTTCTATGAGAAGGTTATGGGTGTGATCCCGATTAAAAATTAAACAAGTGATTTCGATTAAAATAACAAATATATTAGTACTTTAAAAATAAAAAAATAAAAACCTAGAAAACGAACCGACATTAAAATATAGGGATTTGAATCCCCACTCTGTTCCGGTGTATGTTCTGCTAGTCGACGGTGACGGTGGTTGGTTCTTTGGTCGCCGTTTGCTTATCAAATAACATAAGGCATATCAGGTATTTTCTTTTCATATCGATCAGTTGCTTTTTGGTAATTTTGCGTCAATACTTAATAGAAAAATGTGTGCGAATGGTTTTCTTTGATACAGTCACTAACCTAATAGTTGCAGTTTCATTCCATTTTCTTGGGTTTTTGTTTATCATACATGGTTTTGGTGATTAAAAACTTTGTCTTTCTTCTTTTGTTTTCATCTAAACTACTTAATTCTTAAATGAATTACGAGGATTTACATTGTTACAAGATATATCAATCCTGTTTTACATAGTTATTTGTTGAATTAGGTGGGTGCAAAAGGACATTGTGATTAGGAGTTAGAATGCTTGTGGTAATTCACCATATAGGAAACTACTTAATCAAGACTTACATTATCATGATACTAAAGTGTAAAGGGTAGTGTTCTTTGTTCTGATTTGATATGTTTTTATCATTTTTCTTGTGTTTCGAGGTTTACTTTGAAATATTTATATAGATGCCTTTGTATGTTGATTAATTAACAACTCCTATAGTCCTATGTTCTATTTCAAAATCTATATCAATGTTTGCTACATAATTCATTTGATATGCATTATGCTTATTTTGTGTGTGTGTGTGTGTGTGTGTCTTAAACAAAGCTTATCTTAAATGGATTTCAAAAGTAGCTAATTTTGCAGCCAACAAGAATATCCTAAGATGGATAGAATCAGCAAGCTTCCTATTGGTTTAATAGAAAACATTTTATGTCTACTACCGATTCAAGAGGCTGCAAGAACAAGTATCCTCTCTAGGGAATGGAGGTACCATTGGATCAAGATCCCTAAACTTGTGTTCATTGAGCATATGTTTGAGGTACCGACTGATGGGGTTGAGTTGTCTGTTTTGGAGCAAAAGTGGAACATACCAAGTAAAAGGACAAAAACGATCAGGAGGCTTAAACTTTTAATTGCTATATATCAAGTTCTATTGATGCACCAGGGTCCAATACTTGAGTTCACCCTTTGTATGGGTGTAGAGGACTCGTGTGTTGCGATTGACCATATAATACTTCATCTGTCGAAGAGAAATACTGTGAAGATGCTAACACTTGACTTGTTGTATGAGGGCGATGAGGGATATAAGTTACCCATTTCTCTCTTCTCGTTACATCAATTAACAGAAATGCACCTCAATGATTGTTCTCTTTTCCATGAATGTTCATTCAATGAATTTGGCTGCCTTACAACTTTATATTTGGAAAATATATGGACAGATGAGAGAACGCTTATTCGTCTTTTATCTAGTTGTCCGTTACTCAAGAGATTGACCCTCGTAAGTTCATAATAAATACAATGTTGTTCTCATGGTCATTAATAACTCATCTAATTATTGTAATTTTTACAGGATTGTGATGGTGCAACTATTTCTGCTGATGGACAATCCACCGTTGTTGATCTATTTGCGTGTTTACCTATGATTGAATATCTCTCTGTTACATTTTTCATCATTTCGGTAGTTTTATCCACATGGTAAATATTGATTATACTTTGGTTTGCTTATTAGTTATTACTAATCTTTGTTTTGTTTGTTGTTCAAGTGTTTTGTTCCAGAGAGACTTCCGAAAGAGCTTTCAACAACATTGATCCACTTGAAATGCTTGTGTATGCAGCATGTGTGCTTTAGTCACAAATATGGGTTACCTTTTCTTGTTCTTTTGATTAGAAGCTCCCCAAACCTAGAGAAACTTAAGCTAGAGGTAAATATCAAGAATCCCTTATATGTTGTATTCTACTGTTTTGATTCATATCTCAATATACTCCAACACAAGACACTTTATCATGTAGATGTATGATGAATACTTGCTGAAAGAAGATGATATTGGCTCCTTTACTGTCGAATATTATTCAGATATTATGTTTGAGCATTTGAACGAATTAGAGATGCTGAATTTTAGTGACTCGGAGAATGAGTTGGATTTTGTCAAGCTTATATTGGCTAAGTCACCTGTACTAAAGAAGGTGAGGATAGCTTTATGTCCTCAGTTTGATGAGGATGAAGAATCACAGCTTTCAAAAATTCTTTCGTGCTGTGCATACGCATCACCTGCGGTAAAAATCATAGTCAGGAAGTTTCCATTCCATTAGTCATGCTTTTGATGGTTTTGTTTATTTCTGTTGATTGTTTAGTGAAATACTGAAATGAACAGATTTGTTTCTTTCCGGTATGAGATTTTGATATATATGATATTTTGCATGTTGGATTTGTTGAAATGTTATGCTTTTTGGGTCTTGTTGCAAGGGGCAAGGTTGTGACAAGGTTACCATAAGCACTTGAAGAATAAGCCCACACAGCTCACTTATCACTTGCTAGAGATTTAATCACCAGTTGCATTATCAAGCTAATTACTATCCATTACTTTAACTCAATAAAGAGTAACTAGCAAGTGAATTGAATGAGAATAGCTTGTAACAAAAACAATGGACAAATAAGTAGTTCAATAATGCTCTTCTTTATACAAATTTATTATAAAATTTTCAATGCAAAAAACTTATAAAAAACGTGTTTGTATTTTCCATTGTAAGAATAATGACATATTTTACAAAATAATAGTAAGCATGATAAACATTCCAAGATTAGACGTTTGGTGGGCTCCTTGTAATGTCCTTGGATACTTGAGGATCAGCGTCGCCACCCCTCTTATAATCATGGATTATGGGTTTCGTCATGTCATTAGAGGAGTTAAGTACGAGAAATGTAAACACTTGTTAGGGTTATCTTTTATTAATCATTGACTTTCTTGATATACATAACATAATACCATGTGTTTTAAATATAACTTAGTTTATTGTTGGAATTATAAACTGCTCATCTTGTTTTCATCTAATCTAGCACCTGTAAATGATCTCAAGTTGCTTCACCGGAAAAATAGAACTATTGGTGTTTCAAGTTGGTTTTTCCAAATCATTCTATATCATAAATTCGTAACTTGGCATCCAAAGTTGTAAAAAGTCGAGCGAAATGAAAATTGTTCTAGCGGTATCCAGTGTTAGATTTGATGCTTCTACATATAAGGTCGAGGATTTTAATCTTAAAGTTAGTAATAATATATTATTATGTATAGATAAGAATATTGTTAAGACAGACACTTGGTTTCAAACTTTCAATAGCTTTCTAGTTATTTATGACATTGATTTGGCACCTTCTTCAATTACTATGTTTGATTGTCGACCAAATGTCTCAAATGCACATATTTAAAACTTGTTGATCGATACATAAGCTATTAATTTATATTCATTAAATATGTTAATGCAATCTTGAAAAGAGACTATGGGTTTCGATTACTATTTTAGTTTAAAGTAAAATGTATATATGTTAAGGTTTAGCAACACCACGGTTATAGAGACACTGAGGAACACCCAATGAATATAACCTTAATAAAAAAGAAAGTTCCCTCAAAAACTAGAAAACCAATCAACATGAAATATGATGACTGCTTGTGTATAATGAGGTGATTTGAAGTTTTAAACCCTAACCCTATTCCGGTGTATGTTTCTCCTCGTCGACGGCGGTGGCGGTGGTGGTGGTCTCCGGTTTGCTTAACATAATCCATATCAGAATTTTTGGGTAATTTTGTTTATTTGACTGTTTTTACATGGTTTTGTTGATCGAAACTTTGTCTATCTTCTTTCGTTTTCATATAAACCACTTGATCCTTACATGATTCACAAGTATTTACATTATTACAAGATATATCTGTCCTGTTTTGCATATTATTTGTTGAATTTGATAGGTGCAAGGGACATTGTGATTACAAATTAGAATGCTTAAGGTAATTTACGATAACCACTGCTGCACTGGGGCTCTACTTGATCAAGATTTACATTATCGTAGCTACTTAAAGTGTAAAGGGTAGTGTTCTTGGTTCTGGTTTTGTTTGTTTCTATCATTTGGAGATTTCAGGGCTGTTAGAAAGAACTTCATTTCTGTTTCATTCTAGGGTTTTGAGTTTAATATGAAATTAGGTTTATATATTTCTTTTCATGTTGCTCAACTGACAACTCCTTTGTTCGATTTCAATATTCATAACCATGTTTGCTGCATTTTATATTTTTTAGAATGCAACTATCATGCATTATGATTCTTTTGCGTGTGTAATTGTGTATCAAACAAAGTATATCTTAAATAGATTTTTAGAGTAGCTAATTTTGCAGCGAAGAGATAAGATGGATCGAATCAGCAAGCTTCCTATAGGCATAATAGAAACCATCTTATGTCTACTACCGATTCAAGAAGCAGCACGGACAAGCATCCTCTCTAGGGAATGGAGGTATCATTGGATCAAAATCCCTAAACTTGTGTTTCTTGAGGATAAGTTTCAAGTATCAACTAATGGGACTGAGCTATCCGTTATGGAGCAGATGTTTGACAAACCAAGTGAAAGGAGACAAATACCAAGAGGTGTAAACTTTTCTATGCTATATACCAAGTTCTGTTAATGCACCAAGGTCCAATTAACGAGTTCATCCTCCGTGTGAAAGCAGATGACTCGTGTGTTGAGGTTGATCATATAATACTTCATTTGTCGAAGAAAAATACAGTCAAGAGATTAGTACTTGACTTCAATGGGAAGTTTACCTTACCCTTATCTTTCTTCTCGTTACGTCAATTAACAGATCTATATCTCAATGGTTGTTTTATCTATCATCAACCATCAGAAAGTGGATTTGGTAGCCTTACAACGTTATATTTGGAAAATTTATGGATCAGTGAAAAGCACTTTTGCGTTTTCTATCCAGTTTTCCATCACTTAAGACAGTGACTCTTGTAAGTTCATTATGACATAGAATGTCAATCTTATGGTCTTTCATTATTTTGCTGAATGTTTAAGACTTTTGCAGCGTTGTTGTGGTACAACTATGGATGTTAGTGGAGATTCCAGCATTGTTGATCTCTTCAAGTGTTTACCCCTCATTGAATAATTGTCCATTTGGTTTGACATCATTTTGGTAATCCATCCACATGATGTATTCTTGATTATATATTTATATTTGATCTGCTTGTAGTTATTTCTAATCTATGTTTTGACTATGGTTCAAGTGTTTTGATCCAGATAAACATCCTAAATTGCTTCCAATAGCATTGGTCCACTTGAAGTACCTGTGTCTGGAAGGTGTATGTTTTAAGCACATATTTGGGTTACCTTTTCTTGTTCTTTTGATTAGAAGCTCTCCAAATCTGGAGAAACTTAGGCTAGAGGTAAATAACAAGCATTTTTCGTGTCCTTTTTGTTTTGATTCTTATGTCAAAGCATACTCACACATGAAACTTGTTGTAGATTATAAGCGAGAATTTGGTTGATGAAGATGCGTTTGGCTCCTTTACACTTGAAGATTATTCAGATATTAGGTTGGAGCATCTGAACGAGTTAGAGATTATGCATTTTAGCAAATTGGATGTAGATATGGATCTTATAAAGCTTATCTTGGCCAAGTCACCCGTACTAAAGAAGGTGAAGATATACCTATTGGATAAGCTTGGTAAGGATGAAGAATCACAGATTTGAAAAATATTTTTCAGCTGCCCATGTGCATCCCCAATGGTAAAAGTCACTATGATAATGTGGAATTTCAATTAGTTGTATCACTTGGTGGTTTTGTTGACTGTTTAGTGAAATGATCAATTGGTATGGTATTTTGAGGAAGATGATCTTTGTGGCTTGTATTTGTTGAAATGTTATGTTTTTTTTATGTCTTAGTGCAAAGGGCAAGTTGTGATTGGGAGAATGCATATGATTATTTACCATAAGCAACAGGAAAAATAAATCCACAGTATTTCCCCTTTGGATCTCTTATCACTTGCTAGAACATCTGGTCATTGGTATTATCTGGTAATTTTTGGGGTCAAAAATCCCTTTATATCTGCTTAAATTCTTTATAATTAGAAATAAAATGTTTAACAAATAGATATGTGCAAGACAAGGTGACCCGTCATTTTTTCTTCCATATAGTAAAATCTGAAAATCACCTATTTTGAATGATCTTATTTTGAACTGTTACCTAGCGACCTAACACGAATTGAAGGTCAAACCAAATTTAGGTACTTTTGACTTTTGTCAAATTTGATGCCTCAAACCATCTCTAATGCCTTTGGGTTCCTTCTATTGTTAGTTTGATTTTGTTTATGTTTATGTAAAATTATATTTTACACTTGTTATAATCTGGTTTGTAAATGATATTATATATAATATCGAGTTTGACATATACAAAGAAAAATTAATTTATAAAAAATAATAGTTTGGTTTACCAACTGTTACATCAATTCCTATGATAAATAGTGAATTAATAGAATAGGTCAAGTAAAGATGTTAACAATGAAAATGTTAAAACATCGATTGCATATATCATTCTGTAATCACTTCTCGTATTAGGTTAATAGGACCCAAAAACACGGTCTCTGTTTTTTTAAGCAAGGAGATTCAATCCATACTATTATTCGCTAGTACTTACTGACCAATAACAAAAAAGAATTTCATTAATGGTAAGATCATATCTAATAAAAGCTTTTTGGTTGTTTCTAGATATGATGTGGTATGTTCTTAGTGTCCATCTTTATTGGGAGCATTACTATACACTTAAAAAGCAAGGTCGGTGGCCAATTGGATTGTGCCACACGACCTTGGTTTTAAATATAGATTTGTTGAGTGAAAATAAAGCAGCTACTTTGTTATTGTCTTAGTGGTTGAGGCGTAGGATTTCAGCACTACAAACCCGGGATCAAATCTTGCTACTGTCTTTTTCTTGATTATTTTGTCTTTTTTTAATAGTTGTTGTTCTAAATTATTGTGCCACACGACCTTGGTTTTAATCGACTCGATGTAGTTCTTTAAAAACTTCTGACTTTTAATATAAGTTTTATTAACATTAAAAATTCGTTTCGATTTTGGTTTTTTTAATGGGTTTTTATCTGTCGACGCTAAATGTTATTTTACTATATGTTTTCATTTTTCTATATAAAGTTTTGAAAGTTTTTACATAAATTCATGACTTTACAAGTTGTTTTTTTACTTTAATACATAATTTAATTTAAAACTTAGAATATTTGCATGACATCGCGCAAGAACCGAGTTACGCATCGCGCGAAACAAGTCATAACATGTGACAAATCGACATACTTATATTTATCATTGCTTTGACGTCAAAACTTTATGATTTAACGTCGCCGCCGCAACGCGCGGGTATTAATTCTAGTTTGTTTTTAAAATGGAAGTTTTTCACAAGAACACAAAAAAATAAGAATTGTAGCACGTGGGTCAATGGGGGCCCAAAGGGTTGGGTATTAAGTATAAAAAACAACTCATTTTTTTCTCACACACACATCCACTCTCTCTCTCTCTCCCTATATATATATATATGTATGTATTTATATATAAATTTAAAATGTGAGGATGATGTGGAAATATATTTAGGTGTTTTGGGGTTTTCTTGTTGGGAGGTTTTTTAAGAATTCTAAAAAATGATTGTTTATATGATGTGATAGTTTATTAGACACATGTTGTGATATTTTTTAAGGTTTTCTATTGATGATACTCTAATGGATTTTTCAACCATTTGTACCAACCAACCTTGTCCTTATTATTTCTACCCGCAACCGAAAGTCTATTTATAATGGGCATAAATAATATATGTAAATATAGAAGCAAATATACATAAACTAAATATAGAGCTCCAAGTTAGATATTAAACGAATTTGAAGTCACTTTTTATTATCTCAACAATAAACAACTTATGTTCAAAATTCGATGTGAATACTAACAATGTACGTGAAACTTCATAGATTTTGATGTTGGAGTACGTGTGTTGTTTTTTTAACTTGAATCAAGTTTTACAGTTTGCTTCATTGTTTTTCAAAGTTTGGATATTGATAGTAAAATATTTTTTTTCTTCATGCCATATTTGAATCTTACAACGTGTTGATGTCGTGGTTGTCCATTGGAATTAATTCATTCGAGCGTCACTCCCTCATGCATTTTCTCTTTTCTGTAAGGTTTTGTTGTTGTGATAGCTAGAAATACGAAGGTGAGGATGGTAGTCCATAAAAAATGAGAAGGGGGGGGGGGGACATGAGACCGGATATACGATGATGATAACAGAGAAAGTCTTACTGGAGGGAGAATGACAAGTAATAGTGGTTGCTATCGGTGACGACCGAGGGTGGGAGGTACAATGATGGTCCACGAAAAAGGGACGGCCATCAGGTGGTCGGGAATACGGTGAAACAAAACTTGGGATAGAGGTTGTTTAGCTTTTTTAATAAACTTTTTTTAGTTTACATAGTTCATTATATTTTATTTTTAATAAAACTTGTATTTTTTGTTTTGTGAACACTTAATAGATCTTTATAACATGTGTTAGTGTTAAAGATCATTTGTCTCATCCCTCGATGAACAACGAGAATTAAAAGTTATAACTTCTAACACCTAACAAACAAATCTATAAAACAAGTATACAGGCTTATCAACAATGTACTTAACTCTAAAAGTTTTATTATCATCTTAAGTAAAAAATTCTAAAAATACTAGAAAAATAATTCTCCAGAAAACTTTTTTTTTTCAAACAACAAGAATAAAGATACTTTATTAAAAGAAAGCCAACTGAGAATTGACTAGAAAACACCCCAATATTACAAGACTTCAAAATCACCAAAACTAAAAATTAGATTATTAGAGAATACGGGGACCAAATATGTATAAATAATTCATTTGAACCGTAACCATTTTTCGGTTATGCTTCTGTTCGTCGACGCCGGTGAATGGTTCGTCGGTTACTGCTTCTGTGCCTGTGTGCTTAACAGATAACATAATCCGTATCAGGTATATTCTTTTCATATCAATTAGTTGATGTTATCTTGCTACTCAAAGCGTAAACGCTAGTGTTTTTGATCCTGATGTTGTTTGTTTCTATGCATTTGAGGATTTTAGGTCTGTTAGAACTTTCATGTCTGAATCATTCTCGTGTTCTAAGGTGATGTTGTTTGTTTCTATGCATCTTGAGATTTTAGGGCTGTTAGAACTTTCATATCTGATTCATTCTCGTGTTCTGAAGTGATGTTGTTTGTTTCTATGCATTTTGTGATTTTAGGGCTGTTAGAACTTTCATATCTGATTCATTCTCGTGTTCTAAGATGATGTTGTTTGTTTCTATGCATTTTGTGATTTTAGGGCTGTTAGAACTTTCATATCTGATTCATTCTCGTGTTCTAAGGTGATGTTGTTTGTTTCTATTTATTTTGAGATTTTAGGGCTGTTAGAACTTTCATATCTGATTCATTCTCGTGTTCTAAAGTGATTTTGTTTGTTTGTATGCATTTTGTGATCTTCGGGCTGTTAGAACTTTCATATCTGATTCATTCTCGTGTTCTAAAGTAATCTTGTTTGTATCTATGCATTTTGCGATCTTAGGGCTGTTAGAACTTTCATATATGATTCATTCTCATGTTCTAAAATGATGTTGTTTGTTTATATGCATTATGAGATTTTAAGGCTGTTAGAACTTTCATATGTGGTTAGTTCTCTTGTTAGGAGGATAATTTGAAAATTATTTTATCTATGGCATTGTATCTGATCGATTGACAACCACTAGGTTTGATTTCAAAAGTTAAAAATTCAAGTATGAACCATCATGTATTATGCTTCTTTTGTGTGTGTATTACACGTACAGAGTGTATGTTGAGTAGATTTTTAAAGTAGCTTATTTTGCAGCCAACAAGAAGAGTGTAAGATGGATAGGATCAGCAACCTTCCTATAGGTGTAATAGAAACCATTTTATGTCTACTACCGATTCAAGAGGCAGCAAGGACAAGTATTCTCTCTAAGGAATGGAGGTACCACTGGATTAAAATCCCTAAACTTGAGTTTAGTGAAGATTCATTTCAAGTATCTACAGATGGGGCTGAACTGTCTGTTTTGGAGCGAACATTTGGCTTACTAAGTAAAAGGAGAGAAATGACCAAGAGGTGTAAACTTTTCTATGCTATATACCAAGTTCTGTTAATGCACCAAGGTCCAATCCATGAGTTCACCCTTTGTATGGACGTAGATGGCTCATGTGTTGAGATTGACCATATAATACTTCATTTGTCGAAGAAAAATACCGTCAAAATATTAAACCTCGACTTCCATGGAGCCTATAGATTACCCTTATCGCTATCCTCCTTTCATCAATTAACAGAACTACATCTCCAGGGTTGTTATCTTAATGATCAAAACTTTTCCAGTGGATTTGCTTGCCTTACAACTTTAAGTTTTCAAGAAATTTATACCAGTGAAAAAGTGCTTTTGCGTCTTTTCTTGGGTTGCCCTTCACTCAAGAGATTGACTATTGTAAGTTTATAATACATAGTATGCCAATTCTCAGGTTTTTGATAACTTAGTTTAATATTGTAATTTTTGCAGAATGGTGACTCTCTAAATATCATCAGCAGTGGAGATTCTACCATGGCCGATTTCGTTGAGTGTTTACCAGGCATTGAATATCTGTCTGTTTGGTTTTACTTCTATTTGGTAATTTTATCCACATGGTAGTTACTTCATTATACTTTGGTTTGCTTATTAATTATTATTAACTTTTATTTTGTCTATTGTTCAAGTGTTTTCTTCCAGATACACCTCCAAGAGAGCTTCCAAAAGAGCTTCCAGTATCATTCGTCCACTTGAAACACTTATGTGTGGAATATGTATCTTTTAATCACTCATCTTCGTTGCCTTTTCTCGTTCTTTTAATTCGAAGCTCCCCAGACCTGGAGAAAGTTAGGATAGAGGTAAGTAACAAAAATCTATGTTGTATATTACTTGTTTTGGTTCTTATGTCAAAATACACTCACACAAGACACTTGTAGAGTATAGAGGACGGGCTTGTTGAAGAGGAAAGGGGTTCATTTACACTCGAAGATTATTCAGATATTATGTTGGAGCATCTTACCGAATTGGAGATGCTAGAATTTAGCAACGAGGATAATGAGTTGGTTTTTGTGGAGCTTATGTTGGCGAAGTCACCCGTATTAAAGAATGTGAGGATAACCATAAGGGATGACTTTGATGAGGAGGATGTATTGGAGATTTTTGAAATGCTCTTAAGCTTCCCATGCGCATCACCTTTGGTAAACATCATTGTTAGTTGAAATCCAATTAGTCGTAGCACCAAGGTGGTTTTTTGATCATGTAGTGAAGTGATCAGTTTGTTTCATTCCAATATGGGATTTTGGAAATATGATCTTTTGTAACCTGATCTCTTAGACTTTTAATGCTTTTCTATTGTTGGTGCAAAGGGCAAGGTCTTGAGAAAAGACGATCTTTTGGATTTTGATTTTATGACGCTACTTATAATCTGAAAAAACTTAATACAAGACGTGTGTTACAAGTACATATATATATATATATATATATATATTAAACATGAGAAACAAAACGATTTTAAACCAACCAACTTTCTTATTTCATTCAAGATTCAGGCCACAATGACATAGTGTTTTGACTTTAACCCCAAGGTCAACTGGAAGCTTTGTCTTTACTCTTTAGTTGTTGATGGTTTAAACGGCTTTTGTTCAGCCAAGTAAGCACCTCGTAGGGCCCAGCATACTCAAGGCGCCAAGACCCATGAAGTCAAGATATATAATACAGGCAATTGTAATGATGGTGTTCCCCTGTCTTCAATATCATATTTTATTTGCCTCATGTGCGTGTTGCGTACAAAGATATTCGTGATGCAATCATGAGGTGAGGGTTGAACCTTTATCTCTTTTTTAATGGGGTACTCCATTGAAAGATTGCAGTTCGGAAGGTTTAAGTGTGTATGATACCTAGGTTATTATAATGATCGTATACTTGTGTGAACCTATTTAGTAATTAGTAAATTCTACAGCCTTCAGTCATGCCATGAACAGTGCTTGCTTATGAAGTCGTACCTAGGGGTCCAACCAATCCGAGTTACTCATTAGTGTTTGAGATGACTCGTCAAAAACTTGAAGCGAGCTAAGTTTTAAATGAGCTGGAGCCTACATTCGAGCTTGATTAATAAACGGGTTTGATACGTACTAGGCTTGTGAGCCTAAACAAGCACATTTGTTCCTCAAAGCTAGTGATCACTCGTATATAAGAGAAAGTTAACCAAGTGGAACCGTAAAAGAATATAATTACCATATATAATATAAATACTATTGCTTGTCTTAGAGCATTCAAATTTGCTCAGAGGGGTTATCATATTATCATCCATCCAATTAAATAAACATTGGATGGTATGATACTAAAATATTAAAAATTAAAATAAAAACGAGAAAAATATAATTCAACTGAAACTGAGAATTTCACCAACCATCTTTGAAATAATAACTGAAATTAACACTTTTGCCATGAGATGGGAGTTTGAGAAATGTGGATTTTTTAAAACTTGATATTAGTTATAATTTGATGCTTTATAGCTAGTTCCACGATGCTTGTGCTTATGTCTTGGATTTATGGTTTTTTTTCCTGTTTAAAAGTATACTTGTTTTCATGACTTGTAACGTCTAATCAAATTGAATACATGTTACGTTAATGTAAACGTTGAGTCGAGTTGATTAGTTTCATGAATTTTTAACTCGAACATGGAACACTTGAAGCTTCATATATATTTAAAAAATATAGACTTTAGTAGCTTTTGAGATGTGTAAACGAGAAAGAAAAGTTTATATTTTGGATGTCTTATTCTTAATACAATGGAACAGGACGATTGATTGGTGATAGAAATACGATGAAGACAAAACTTGAGAGACATGATTAACTTTTTTTTATTAGTTTATCAATTTATTGTATTTTTTTTAAGAGTAAATTACATGGATGGTCACTATGGTTATGTTAAAATTTTGGATTTGATCCTTAAAGTTTAAAATCTTTAAATATAGTCCTTAACATTTCTTTCTCTATCTTATATGGTCTCTATGTATGTTAGTTAACAGTTAGTGATATTAAGTATTGTAAAAATTAGCACGTTAATCGCATTAGCCATCTATTTAATTTACCTTTTAAACCATATGATTATTTTTATTTAAGAAAATTGTATATTTTTATTTTTCAAAACTTTTTTATATTTTATATTATTTTTATAATTTCATTATTAATAAGATTATTATTTAATAAAATATGTTTTAAATGCACAAATTAAAAACATTTTAAAAACATGTTTTTTTAAATGTTTAGTTTTTTAACCATTCAATTTTTATATGTAATTCTACAAACTTTTTGATTTTTTAAACCTATTTTAAATTGTTTGGTTTTCTAAAGTATTTTTTAAAACCATATTTTTTAAAACATATTTCCTTAAACAAATTCTTAGTTTTTTAAACAAATTTTTAAAAAAACAACTCAGTTTTAAACGTCTATAAAAAGAAGATATTTTTGTAAAGGTTAAAGGAAACCTGCATATAGGTTTTAAAATTTTTTATAAACCATATTTAATAAAAAAGAATTTAAAATATTTTTTTATTTGTGTATTAAATAATAAACATTTTATAATAAAAAGATTATAATAAAATAAAATTACATTGATAATTCTTACAAGTAAAATAGTTAAATTATCAAATTTAACATCACTAACTGAACTAACAGAACATGGACCATTGATAAAAGATAACTATAACATTAGAGACTGCATTCGTAATTTGAAAACTTTAAGGACCAAATTCAAAAGTTTAACGACCATCCATGTAATTTACTCTATTTTTAATTAAAACTTGTATTTATTTCTTTTATAAAAACTTAATGGTTTTTTTTTTTTAACATTGTTAGTGTTAAAAACTTTCTTTCTTACTCTGAATGAAAAATAAAAATCAAGCATATAATTAGTCATGCTTATAACTTAATACCTAAATCTGTAAAACAAATATACGCATCATGATTCGTGTAATTTAGTCTAAAATCTTTATTCAATGACTAACCTTAAATAAGAAAAGTTTCTAAAAGAACTAGAAAAAAAAAAAACAAATCGGCAACTTTTAATAAAAAAATACTGGGACCAAATCCAAATGTCTATAAAAATAATAAATAGCTGATTTGAACCCTAACCCCTTTCTGGTTATGCTTCTGGCCGTCGACGCCGGTGGTGGTAGTGGTTCGTCGGTTACTGCTTCTGCAACGGTTTACTTATAAAATAACACAATCACTTTTGCAACAGGTATATTCTTTTCATATCAGTTACTTTACGTTATCATGCTACTCAAAGTGTTAACGCTAGTGTTTTTGGTTCTGAATTCTGATGCTGTTTGTTTCTATGCATTTAGGGCTCTTAGAACTTTCATATATGTTTCATCCTTGTCTTCGATAGAACTTTCATATATAATTAACATGATTTTTAAAAAAAAAATCTATGGCATTGTATTTAATCGATTGACAACTGCTATGTTTGATTTCAAAATTTTAAATTCAACTATGAACCATCATGTATTATGCTTCTTTTGTGTGCGTAACTGTGTATGTTGTTGGAAGTGATTTAATCAAGAAATCATATTCAATTATTATTATTAGATCATTCATAAAAGTCAAACAGAAAAGTCAACTGATGTAATTAGGCGGGAATTAAAGGGCTAATTGAGTTAGTTTTGTTAGTTGTTAACCGACAATATATGTGTATAAATACCCCTACATGTACGGCATTTGATGTGTGTGGAATCATATTTTAGTTGTGTACTTGTGTGTATCATTCTTGTTTTTCCACCTCTGTTCTTCGCGAGTCCCTGCAATGCATACTCATATAAATTGTTCATTCACAATTCGATCATCGATACAGGGCTTCAACATATGTTTGTTTTGTGTGGGTCACTGAGTTGATCTAAAATAGATTTTGAGAGTAGCTAATTTTGCAGCCAACTAGAAGAGTGTAAGATGGATAGGATCAGCAAGCTTCCTATTGGTGTAATAGAAAACATTTTATGTCTACTACCGATTCAAGAGGCTGCAAGAACAAGTATCCTCTCTAAGGAGTGGAGGTACCATTGGATCAAAATCCCTAAACTTACATTTATTGAGAACAAGTTTGAAGTAGCAACTTATTGGGCTGAGTTGTCCGTTTTGGAGCAAACATATGACAAACCAAGTAAAAGGAAAGGAATGGCCAAGAGGTGTAAATTTTTCTATGCTATATACCAAGTTCTGTTAATGCACCAAGGTCCGATTCATGAGTTCACCCTTCGTATGGAAGCAGATGGCTCGTGTGTTGAGATTGACCATATAATACTTCATTTGTCAAGGAGAAATACTGTCAAGATATTAAAACTTCACATCATTGGGAGCTATACGTTACCCTTATCTCTCCCCTCCTTAAATCAATTAACAGAACTACATCTTCATGGTTGTGCTCTTGACCATCGACCATCTTCCAGTGGATTCGATAGCCTTACAACCTTAAGTCTTCAAAAAATATGGACCTGTGAAAAAGTGCTTTTGCATTTTTTATCGGGTTGCCCTTTACTTAAGAGATTGACTATTGTAAGTTTATAATAAATGGAATGTTAATCTTTCCTCAGATCTTTGATAACTTAGCTAAATATTGTAATTTTTGCAGAATTGTGACTGTGTAACTATCGCCACTAGTGAAGAATCCACCATTGCAGATCTCGTTGAGTGTTTACCAGGCATTGAATATCTGTCTGTTTGGTTTTACATTGTTGTGGTAATTTTGTCCACATGCTAATGACTTGATTATACTTTTGTTTGCTTATTATTCATTATTAATTTTTGTTTTGCGTATTGTTCAAGTGTTTTGTTCCAGAGACACTTCCGAAAGAGCTTCCAACAACATTGGTCCACTTGAAACACTTACGAGTGGAAGATGTATGTTTTAGTCACAAATATTCCTTACCTTTTCTTGCTCTTTTGATTCGAAGCTCCCCAAACCTAGAGAAACTTTCGGTAAAGGTAAATAACAAGAATCTATGTGTAGATTTTAGATGTTTTGGTTCTTTTGTCAAAATACACTCACACAAAGACACTTGTTGTAGATTTTAGATGAAGACGTGCTTGATGAAGAAGATGTGGGCTCCTTTACACTCGAAGATTATTCAGATACTATGTTGGAGCATCTTAACGAATTGGAGATTCTAGAATATAGCAACGGGGATAACGAGTTGGTTTTTGTGAAGCTTATGTTGGCTGTTGCTACACGAATATTAATCAAGGGATTAAGACTCGGGAGCAGTGCGTAAACGAGTTTGCTGTTGTGGATTAGGCAGGGGGCTTGGATTACTGAGAAAGCGAGATGCAGCTGGAAGATGGGATGCGACTGGGCTTGGGCTTCACTAAGCTGGGCTTCCAATGGACTCGGCTTCGTCTGGGCAGAGTACCAAGAACCCGGTTGAGACTTGACGTGAGCTTCAGCTGACTGGAATATCTGCGAGACAACAACACCGTGAGCCTCGCCTCGGACAGAAAGGGATTTCTCCCCGAGACCACACTCCGGCGTGAGAATAAGTATTTGTATTGAGGGAACTGAATAAGTAAATGACTTGTAATTAGTGTTGTGTGAATGTATGTGTGTATTGGTTTCCATCTGCCTCTTCTTATGGAATTTCAGAAGTATTTATAGTGTTGAAACATGGGGATTGAACATAGCATGGTCTTATTTTTGGAAACCTGTAGTCAATGATCTGGGACTGAAATTCCCTAGCTTAGAGTTTCATACCCTTCTGGTGTAAAGGGTTTCTGACTAACATTAATGAGGTTTGTCTTGATAGTTGACCTGGGGATATGGGGACTTCTGACTTTCTGGCATTGTTTTGGCATTACCTGTTTTGTCTTCTTTCTTATTCCTTTGCAACCAATGAATGGCTTCCTTGGTTGCCAAGTTTGCATAATGGTTTTCATAAGTGTTGATCATGAGAACTTTACGAAGTTTGGCGTTCGACATCGTTTTGGTATATTGAGCCGCGGCACTGGGCGTGTGTTCTCAGCCGCGGCTCTGGCTCATGCCATTATGTACGAACCGCTGCACATCATGATGATATTGTTTCACGAATTATGGTTTGGGATTAAAACTGTGCAAGACGTAGCTTGGGCCGCGGCTGGGCCTCTAGCCTGAGAGAGCCGCGGCTGAAAAACTGTACAAGGGTAGCTTGGGCCGCGGCTGGGCCTCTAGCCTGAGAGAGCCGCGGCTCAGGCTTGCAGTCGAACCGCGGCTGTGCCTTGATGGGCCGCGGGTTATCTCTTCATCCCAGCCGAACCGCGGCTGCGTCACATGTGGGTGTTACCTTAATCTTTCGCTAGCTAGTTCGAGTTGTGTTTAGCTTTTTGGGATGACACCCCTTCATGTCCCCCCAGTCCAATGTCATGATACCAGTCATGTCATTGGAATAATAATTCTACCAGTTTTGGCGGCTGTACTTTTGTGACTTTTGTTATCAATCAAATCCTCATCACACCTGTCTTGAGTCACGGGTCTAGCTTTTGCCCATCAGTCTCATCGGTAGTTCCTCGAGCCGCGGCGTGAACTTGTATCCATCAATCAACTTCAAGTCGGTTTCGCTTCGAGCTACGTGTACGTCTACATCATTGCTCCCTTGGTATATGTTTCTTGGGCTACTACCCTATAGCCGACCCCTATTTTTCTTGGCCTTCGGGCCCATGACCTTGGGTTGCGGCTTCCAGCCGCATGCGGCTCCTTGGCTTCCGAGCTTTTCCTCGAGTTGCGGCCTACGGCCGCCCTTTGGCCTACCGGCGGCCCACGACCTTGGGTTGCGGCTTCCAGCCGCATGCGGTTCCTCGGCCTTCGGGCTTTTCCTCGAGCTGCGGCCTTAGCCGCCGCGGCGGCGCATCGGCCCTCGGGCCTGTCCTTCGAGTTGCGGCCCTAGCCGCCTTTTAGGTGGGCCAAGCCCCTAGGTTTTGCCTTTTCTTCTATAAATACACCAACCTCCCCATTTATCTTACCTCCTTTTCTTTCTTTCTTCATCTTTTCTTCAAGCTTTCTTCAAGAGCACAAATCTTCCTGGTAAGTTACCCGAACCCTCATTTTTCGTGTTTCTAATGGAGTGTAGAAATGACGTGGTTCTTCAACACTCGGTTATCTCCCAAGACTTTTTAAATAACTTTATTATTCGCTATGGTATTTCTCCCGATCTTAGCCCTACCGTCCCTCCTCCCTCGTCGACCGTGAGGGATGCCCCGGTTGGGACGGTAGCTCTTTACACTTCGTTTTTTAGTTTTTGTAACTTTCGAATCCCTGTTAGTCGGTTCTTGTGTTTACTTCTTAGGCACTATGATATCCATCTATCGCAACTTGTTCCCTTAGGACTTATTAAGGTATACCATTTTGAGATATGTTGTCGTGCTCGTAACGTAGAACCCGAAGTCAACCTTTTTAGGACTTTTTACAAGTTGAATAGGATAGGTGATTGGCTCACTTTTGAGAAGAGAAAAGCTCCTAAGCCTCCTTTGATTTCCCGAACCATAACTAGCCTAAAACATTGGAAAGACCATTTCTTTTTTATCTCATCTAGCATAATTCCATTTGAGATGTGTTGGTTCGAAAATAGTAGACCCATTCAGGATCCTTTTCCCGAGCCTGACACATTTGACCAGTCTGCTTATGACCTTTTGAGAGCCGAGCCCACTCCACTCCGTAGCTACTCTGAGCATTTCCTTGTGATGGCCGGCGTTAGTCGTAATTGGGCTGACCCGAACGTGGTTCCATTTATGACTTACCAAGGGAAACGTAAGTAGCTTCCCTATTTTGTGTCTCAATACATATGTTTATCATCTGATTATTGTTTGTGTGGTGTGCTTGCGCAGGTATGGGTTTGTTTGAGCGCATGAAATTGTCTGCGAAAGAGGATGTTTCTGAGCAGGCTGAAGCTTTGCCTGAGGGTGCCACTTCTGTCTTGGATACCAACGCTGGTTACGTTGTTCAACCCGGTGAAACCATGTCACCTCCTACTCGCAAACGTAAAGGTGTTGATGAAGCCTCTGCTCCTTCTAGTCGCCCCAAGATGAAGCGCAAACAGGGGTTGGGTGGCCCAGGGCTGCGGCCGCGGCCCTCCCCCCCTCCTTCGCCTGCCGCGGCTCCCCAAGGGGAGCCCTCAGCCGCGGCTGAGGCTGCCTCAGGTTCTGGTTCCGGCAGTTCCGGTTCTGCTTCTTCTTCTGCTGGTGAGAGCTGCTTCTCATACTTAAACATAATCCATTTTCATATGTATATAATATGTGAACTGTTTCTAACCTTGATGGTCATTTGGTTGGTGGTTCAGGTAATGAAAAAACGGCTGCTTCCTCTGAGGACTCTGAGCTGCATGCGGAGGATAAGTTTATTCCCGACTGGGAGCTGACCAACGGGACAACTTTCGAGACCCCAGATGCGTGTAGGGATTTTATGTTTGCATCCCGCACACCTGCAGAATTCTTTCGTGGGGAAGCTTTGAAGAACAGGGCATTGTCGAATGCCGGCTGTCAATCTATGGTGAACAGTTTGTTTTCGTTTGTGGAGATTCACAGTCGTTGGGTAGATGGTGTTAACGAGATTCGTGACCTCAAGAAGCAGGTGTCCAAACTGGAAGCTGAAAACGCTTCCCTGAAGTCCCGTTGTGACGCGTCTGACCTTGTTAAAGAAAAGCTTACTGTGGATCTCAGTGGTGCTCAAGAGGAGCTATGTATTCAGCGGGCTGCGGTGAAGAAACTTACCTCGGACTTGAAGGATAATCAACTTTCTTCTGAGAAACGGATTGCGAGTCTTGAGGACAAGGTGTCTCTTCTCGCATCGGAGAAGAAATGGATTGTTTCAGAGGGTGTTGCCTTGGCTTTCAACAAGGTTCGTGACAGTGATGAGTTCCTTGATTCGTTGGCAAAGATCAACAGTTTATCAGACAAAGTTGGTTATAACGCTGGTTTGCTGGATGGTGCCCGCCTTGCTTCCGAGGGTAAAAAACCGGAGATGGCGAAAAACTTTGATAAAAATGCATTGAAGAAGCTGCGAGCTGAGTCAGATTCATTTGACAAAGCCACCTTTCCCATGACAAAGACCATTGCTGCAATGCATGATTCACCTTTTGAGGAATTCAAGTCATTCTTGACCACCCCGCCTGAAGATCCTGCTCCAGCATAGTTAGTTTGTTTGTGTGGACATTTGTTTTGTGATGCTATTAGACTTGTATTCTGACTCTATGTTTGTTTTGTAATGATATTCATGCTTTTATGCTCCATGCCTTCGTGTCGGTTGTTGACTTTGTGAATTGTTGATGCCTCACCATTCACGCGGGATGTTACACGGCTTTCGCCCACGATTGTTTTAATCGCACGATACTATTATGATAATGCTTTGCTAAGGCCTTCGTCGCGACCCGAGGCTCCGGCCGCGACTTGAGGTTCGGCTATGGGCGTTTTGAACTTTGCCTCGACTGTTTGTTGAACCACCTTTCGGCCATAGCTCGTTTTAGTGCTGCTGGCCGTGGCTTTTGACCATGAGCCATATCTCGGCCGCAGCTCGTTTTAATGCTGTTGGCCGTGGCTTTTGACCACGAACCACTCCTCGGCCGCAGCTCGTTTTAGTGCTGCTGGCCGTGGCTTTTGACCATGAACCATATCTCGGCCGCAGCTTGTTTTAGTGTTGCTGGCCGTGGCTTCTAACCACGAACCACGTTGGTGTTCTACGGCCGTTGGCCGCGGTTCGTTTGGTGCTCTAAGACTTTTGGCCGCGGCTCGTTTGGCGTTCCAAAGCCGTTGGCCGCGACTTTCGACCGAATCACTTTAAGGAATAGCCGCGATTCGTTTATCTTGGCCGTGACTATGGCCTAGGGTGCGACTTTGGTTTTGGTCGCGAACTTCCCCTTGGTTTCTACTTGCTTGTTGACATGGTCGCGGCTTGTTCTTGGTTACAGTTTTGGCCGCGACTTCATACAATACTGCATAGTTTGGTTATCGCATGTCATTCGACTTATGAGTTGTTATTTTCACTATATAATCCGCGTATTGTTGCCCTTTTACTCGTTTTGATTTCGAGTTAACTGCTTTTCTGGCTTTGGTTTTACAGCCGAATGAAAATGCATAACGTGGAATGGCTCTAAGTGTTTGCCAATATATGACCATGCATGAGAATGGATGTCTATGACTGGTTACTAACAACGAGTTGTTTTTAAGCATGGTTATGTTTAACTTTAGCTTGACAGATGTTTGCATTGTTTGGTTACTTATTGCATTATTTGCGAATATCGCTTGGTTACTGGCGACTCGTATTTCTTTCTTTGCTCACCCGTTATTGTGGTTTCGTGACTTGTTATGGTACTGGTTATAAAAAGATTCAATAACTGAGTGTAACTGCTGGTGCTCGCATGCACCTTTTTACTGGAAAAAATGAGTTACACTGTGTAAACACTAATACTCACTACATGTAACATCGTCGTAGCTGAGCTCCGTTCCAAGTTCTTGGGATAATTGCTCCATCCAGCTGGCTGAGCTTGTAAGCTCCATTGTTACCCACTTCAATGACTTGATAAGGCCCCTCCCAACGCGGACCTAGCTTACCTTGATCTTGAGCTCTGCTTGCTTCATTACTTCTCAAGACGTAATCACCCACCCTGAATGTTTGGTGCTTCACACGAGAGTTATAGTATCGCTCAACTTCTTTCTTGTGCCTTGCCTCTCGGATTGCTGCCACCATCCTTCTTTCCTCCAACAAATCCAAATTAAGCCGCAGGTTGTCCTCATTCTCCTGCTCAGGGGCTTGTGTGACCCGAGTTGTTGGTATGCCTATCTCAACGGGTATCATGGCTTCCGACCCGTAAGTTAGACTGAATGGGGTTTCACCATGGCTGGTTTTGGGCATGGTCCGATGGGCCCACAAGACATTGGGTAACTCTTCCACCCAATTCTTCCCTTCAACACCCAGTCTTGTTTTTATCCCTTCCACGATGCTGCGGTTAACTCTCTCGACCTGACCGTTACCCTGTGGATGTGCCACTGACGTGAAAATTTGCTGGATTTGCAGCTCTCTACACCATGATTTGAATGGGTTTTCCGCAAACTGTTTCCCGTTGTCTGTTACGATGAACAACGGGAGCCCGAAACGACAGATAATGTTTTCCCATGTGAATTTCTTTACTTGCTGCCCTGTGATTGACTTCAGAGCCTTGGCTTCTACCCACTTGGTGAAATAATCGACGGCTACTAAAAGAAATTTAACTCCTCCGGCTGTAACTGGGAAAGGGCCTACAATATCCATTCCCCACTTCTGGAAAGGCCACGCAGCATGGACTGGGATTAGATCATTTTTGGGCCTGTGGCACATTGGTGCGTGCCTCTGGCAGCTCTCGCATCTTTGGATCTCTTCAGTGGCACTCCTGTGCATCCCGGGCCAGTAATACCCCGCTCCCATTGCTTTCGCCACTACCATTCTTGGTCCCGCGTGAATGCCACAGATGCCTTCATGTATCTCTCTGACGACATAATTTGCCTCGTCCGGTGTAAGGCATCGCAATAATGGCCCCATATAAGATTTTCGGTACAGGATCCCTTGCCGCAGCTCGTACTGCAGTGACTTCGTTTGAATGGCTCTGGCATCTCCCTTCTCTTCAGGCAGATCGCCGCTTTCCAGAAATTTGACAATTGGATCCATCCAAGATCCTTGCGCTACTTCATTCACCGAGACTATCTCCTTTTCTTCAATTGATGGGGACTGTAGCACTTCAACCCTTACTTCCTTTGCCAGATGGCTGAAGGTGACTGAGGCAAGCTTGCTAAGAGCGTCTGCCTTTTTGTTTTGGCTTCTCGGAACGTGTGAGACATTACATTCCTCAAAGCTGCTGATAAGATCTCTTGCTTTACTGAGGTATTGCTTCATTGTTGCTTCCTTGGCGTCGTAGGACCCATTAATCTGATTTGCAACCAATAATGAGTCTACGTGGGCGTGGAGTTTCTTGATTCCCATTTGTTTGGCCAACCTCAAGCCAGCCAATAGTGCCTCGTATTCTGCCTCATTGTTGGAACTCTTGAAAGCCAACCTCAAGGCGTAAGTTACCTCTTCCTTCTCCGGCCCTGTCAGTATCATACCAGCACCTGACCCCTCATCATTTGACGCTCCATCGGTATGCAAACACCATTCTTCGTTGTTTCGACCCACAGATTTTTCGTTGTCATTGCTACCTCCCTTCTCTTGTGGCATTTCCGTTAGAAAATCAGCCACCACTTGCCCCTTGATTGCTACTCTCGGCTTGTACTCTATCTCGAAGACTCCCAATTCTATTGCCCATTTTGCCAATCTTCCTGATATCTCTGGCCTTCTTAAAATTTGTTGTATGGGTTGACTGGTCCAGACCTCAATCACATGGGCCTGGAAGTATCTTCGCAATCTCCTGGAGGCATACACTAAAGCAAGAGTTAGTTTTTCCATAGGCGAATACCTGGTTTCTGGATCTTTAAGGGCCCGACTGATGAAGTAAATCGGGGTCTGTTCTTCCTCTCTGTTTGTCATTAACACAGCGCTTACAGCCTCTTCTCCTGCAGATAAGTACATTACCAGTCGCTCCTTAGGGAAAGGAGCTACCAGCCTGGGCAGGTTGCTTAAGTATACCTTCATCTGCTGAAATGCCGCTTCTGCTTCGCTCGTCCACAAAAAATCCTTCTTGCTCAAGCAGTTGCGCAAAGTGGTCATGAAAGGCAAAGCACGCTCAGCATGTTTCGAGAGGAACCTGTTCAGGGCCACCAGTCGCCCATTGAGTGTTTGTACTTCTTTAACGGACTTTGGGGATGGCATATTAAGGACAGCTGCCACCTTTTCAGGGTTGGCTTCTAACCCTCTCTTTGTCACCACTACTCCTAGGAACTTCCCTTCTTCGACTCCAAACGAACACTTCTTAGGATTCAGCTTCATGTTCATCGCTTTTAACGTTTGAAAGGTTTCAGCGATATCGGCAAGCAAATCTTCCTCGTTACGACTCTTTATCACCACGTCGTCCACGTAGATCTCGATGTTCCTTCCTGTCTGCTGAGAAAAAGCTTTATCCATTAATCTTTGGTAAGTAGCCCCCGCATTTTTCAAACCAAACGGCATCTTTGTGAAGCAGAAGATGCCAACATCTGTGTAAAAAGCAGTCTTGTCTTCATCTTCGGGGGCCATTTGCACCTGGTGATATCCCTTGTAAGCATCAAGGAAACACTTCAAAGGAAAGCTTGCCAGAGAATCCACCTTCAGATCAATATCCGGGAGTGGATAACAATCTTTAGGGCACGCGTTGTTGAGATCCTTAAAGTCAATGCACATCCTTCATGTGCCATCGCTCTTTTTTACCATTACTGGATTAGCAACCCAGGTCTGGTAACGTACCTCTCGAATAATACCTGCTTCAAGTAGTTTCTTGACTTCTTCAACCACAGCTCGACTTCGCTCCTGACCCATGTGCCGACGCTTCTGAGCAACTGGCTCCTTTGATGCTCGTGTGTTCAATCTATGTTCTGCTGTGCTGCGTGGGACACCCTCCATGTCGGTGGGTTGCCACGCGAAAACGTTTAAGTTGTTTTGCAGCAGATGACGAAGTCGTTCCTTAGTCGCGTCACCCAGCTGCCCACCGATGGTAATTTTTTGTTCTGGAAAAAGGGGGTTAATTACCCATTTCTCCAACGTCGGGCACATCAGCTCATCCTCCCCCCCTGTGGCTCCTGGAGCGATAGCTTTCACATCTTTGCATTCTCTACTGGAGTATATGGTGACAACTCCGGTTGGAGTGGGGAATTTGATCGCGGCATGGACTGTGGATATGACTGCTCCAAGCATACATAGACCCGGCCTTCCAAGTAAAACATTGTGAGACGATTGGGATCTCACAACCAGAAAATTCATGGTGACCTCCCGCCACCCGGCGTGATTTCCTATGGCAACTGGTAACTGTATCTGACCCAGGGTCTGCACTACCTCTCCTGCAAAACCAGTGAGGAGGTGTGTCTTTGTATCTAGAGTTCTCCTGATTTCCTCATCAAGCTGCAAGAAACAGTGTTCGTACATAATTTCCGAACTACTCCCACTATCTACATATATTCTGTGTACCTGGTGTCCTGCAATGATGGCTGAAATCGTCAGGGGGCCGTTGGCAAAACTTCCACCGTGTATTGGAGGAAACGAAATTTCCTGTGCCATCCAAGGCTCCATGTGATCAGAATGACGTTTGATGCTGCATTCTGCGACCCTTATCATGAATATTTCCTTCCTTTTATCCCCCGCCTGGGGTGCTTTCTTCAACTCTCTCAACAGATGTGCGAGCTTTCCAGTCTTTATTGCCAACTCTATCTGTCGCTTTAACGAGAAACAATCATCTGTTGCATGCCCATTTTCTTTATGAAATTCACAGTACTTGCTTGTGTCTCTTTTCACCCCTGGCTTCAAAGGTGTGGGCTTGGTAAAGTTGATGTTTTCTGTGGCTAGAATTTCACTTGGGGTTTTTATCAGAGGTGGGAGGGTTACATTGGGACCTTGCGGGTTCCGAATTGGGGTTGTGAAACGAGGTTGGAAAGGCGGGCCTCGTTGTGGATAACGCGGTTGGAAACGTGGTTTTTCCCACGACCTTGATCCTCCTGGCCTTTTTGGCGAGTCCCACATAGGGGATACCATTTTCTTCGGCGTTCTATCCTTCAGCTGCTCACACGCCTTCTTGCCTCTTACGAACGCTTTGGCCCTCTCCAACATTTCGTCTACCGTCTTTGGGAGGTTCTCGTGAAATCTCTCCACCAACTGATCATTCCTTACTCCGTGGATGAAAGCTGAAATTCTGATTGTCTCCCCGGCCCCTCGTACCTGCATACTTTCTTTCGAATACCTTGTGATAAAGTTTTCGATGGACTCACCGTCGCCTCTTTTGATGTTATGCAGTTCTGTTGGATCCTTAGCGGATAACCTCTGCTGACTGAAATTTCTCAAGAAGTCTTCCTCCAGTTCTTCAAAACTTCCAATCCCTCCAACTGGAAGGCTGTCGAACCAGACTCTCGCTGCACCGGTCAGAGTCTGAGAGAACATGTGGCACCATACAGGGATAGACCACTGCTCTACTTCAGCAGCACCTACAAAAATTGCAAGATGGTCGTCTGGATCACCTGTGCCGTTGTACTTTCCTACATTGGACGGCATCTTGAGTTTCGGAGGGAATGTAAACTCTGCTATTCTCGGTATGAACTTAGATCTAGCTCTTGCCGTGGATGGACGGTATGGTTTGCTAAAATCGTCATCGGCTCCGGCTTTCTCTCCGACTGCAGCGGTGCCTTGACTCTTCTTGGCTCTCAGATTACCTTCGGCGTTATCTACCTTGTCTCTTCGACCGTCCTCTCCTTCTCCATGATTCACTTCCTCTGGAGTTTCTTCGTACTCGAGGCGTGTTCGGATGTCTTTGAGACGCCGCTCTCTTTCCTCCTGCTCCAGTATAGAGAGGATTTGTTCTCGATTTCTGTTGATGAATTCTGGGGTAATGACGCTACCACAGTTGTTACCGTCCCCTGTGGTGACCGCTAACGGGGAGACGGTAGTGTGTGGGTTTTCGGCGTCACTGGTATTTTTATGGTGAGGGGTTCCCTGGCCTGAATCCATGACAATTGTTTGAGTAACGTCTGGGTCCCACGGATGGCGCCAAATGTTGCTACACGAATATTAATCAAGGGATTAAGACTCGGGAGCAGTGCGTAAACGAGTTTGCTGTTGTGGATTAGGCAGGGGGCTTGGATTACTGAGAAAGCGAGATGCAGCTGGAAGATGGGATGCGACTGGGCTTGGGCTTCACTAAGCTGGGCTTCCAATGGACTCGGCTTCGTCTGGGCAGAGTACCAAGAACCCGGTTGAGACTTGACGTGAGCTTCAGCTGACTGGAATATCTGCGAGACAACAACACCGTGAGCCTCGCCTCGGACAGAAAGGGATTTCTCCCCGAGACCACACTCCGGCGTGAGAATAAGTATTTGTATTGAGGGAACTGAATAAGTAAATGACTTGTAATTAGTGTTGTGTGAATGTATGTGTGTATTGGTTTCAATCTGCCTCTTCTTATGGAATTTCAGAAGTATTTATAGTGTTGAAACATGGGGATTGAACATAGCATGGTCTTATTTTTGGAAACCTGTAGTCAATGATCTGGGACTGAAATTCCCTAGCTTAGAGTTTCATACCCTTCTGGTGTAAAGGGTTTCTGACTAACATTAATGAGGTTTGTCTTGATAGTTGACCTGGGGATATGGGGACTTCTGACTTTCTGGCATTGTTTTGGCATTACCTGTTTTGTCTTCTTTCTTATTCCTTTGCAACCAATGAATGGCTTCCTTGGTTGCCAAGTTTGCATAATGGTTTTCATAAGTGTTGATCATGAGAACTTTACGAAGTTTGGCGTTCGACATCGTTTTGGTATATTGAGCCGCGGCACTGGGCGTGTGTTCTCAGCCGCGGCTCTGGCTCATGCCATTATGTACGGACCGCTGCACATCATGATGATATTGTTTCACGAATTATGGTTTGGGATTAAAACTGTGCAAGACGTAGCTTGGGCCGCGGCTGGGCCTCTAGCCTGAGAGAGCCGCGGCTGAAAAACTGTACAAGGGTAGCTTGGGCCGCGGCTGGGCCTCTAGCCTGAGAGAGCCGCGGCTCAGGCTTGCAGTCGAACCGCGGCTGTGCCTTGATGGGCCGCGGGTTATCTCTTCATCCCAGCCGAACCGCGGCTGCGTCACATGTGGGTGTTACCTTAATCTTTCGCTAGCTAGTTCGAGTTGTGTTTAGCTTTTTGGGATGACACCCCTTCATTGGCCAAGTCACCCGTACTAAAGAATGTAAGGATAACCATATGGGATGACTTTGATAAGGAGGATAAATTGGAGATTGCAGAAATGCTTTTAAGCTTCCCATGCGCATCACGTGTGATTAAAAAGATTGTTAGTTGAAGTCCAACTACTCGTTGTACTTGGTGGTTTTATTGACTGTTTATGAAATGATCAATTTTGGTTTCGAACCATCAACCAATATGGATTTTGGAAAAGATGCCTAAAAATAAAATAGTTGGATTAGCAGTGACGGAGCTTGAATTACACTATAGGGGGAGGGGGCGAACTCTATAAATATTAAAAAATTTACATTAACGGACTGAAATTTACATTGAGAGAGAAAAGGGAGGGGGAGGGGACTCTTCAATAAAGACTTTAGTAGCTTTCAATGTGTAAAAGAGAAAGAAAATTACATATTTTGCGCATGTCATATTTTTATAAATTGTCTTAGGAACAAGTCTTATAAACTGCCACACCGAACTAGAGGTGTACACATTATGTTGAAACTGTGTTTGACAAGTAGGATCAATCATATTCAAAATCATTTTCATTTTAGAATGGGTTCGGGTTGAAACCGGTTTAAGTGGGGGAAATGATCGGGCTGGTTCATGTTTGAAACCGGGTTGAAATTGGTTTGGGGTTAAAGTGGTTTCATAGTATAGGGTTAGGAATCGATCTCAACCCTACTAGCTGGAATTTGGTTGAAGTGAAACTGGATTGACGTTGTGGCGATTTAGGCCTCCCAACCAGTTTTTTTACAATCTCTACGGGCCGACAAATCCAACTTTAAATGGGCTGATCAGTATTGGGCTTGGAGTCTTTGCCATACTGGGCCGAGCCTAAAAGCCTAAAAACGGTTGCAGAAATTAATTAATTAATTAATTAATTAATTATTATAATATTTTGACATGTTTTATATTAGAACTTAAAACCAGTATACGTAACGTTGATTGCATGATTGAACCCTAAACCAACCCATTCGGTGTATGCTTCTGCTCGTCGAGGGTGGTGGTAGTGGGCTTGTTCGTTGTTCAACAGTTTGCAAATCAAATAACATAAGCGATCTCAGTTGTGCAACAGGTATTTTCTTTCATATAGATTACTTCTCATAAACAATATACGTTGTTGGTTACAAGATTTGGGTAATTTTGCGTGATTTGATGACACTTGTAATTTTACATGGTTTTGTTGATTAATACCCTGAAATCTTTGTCTTCCGTTTGATCTGATTAAACCTTGAATGGGTTATGAGGATTTACATGAGTACAATACTGTGTATCAATCCTGTTATTTGGTGCATTTGATGGGTGCAAGGGACAATGTGATTAGGAATAAGAATGCTTATGATATGATAATCAATCATAAGCACCAGGGATTTGATCAAAATTTATATTATCATGCGACTTGAAGTGTAAAGTTTAGTTTTCTTGGTTCTGAATTTTTTTGTTTCTTTGCATTTGGAGATTTTAAGGGTTGTTAGAACTTTCATATCTGTTTCTTTATTGTGTTCTGAAGTTCATATGATTTTGTTTATCTATGCAATAGAATTTGATCGATTTATAACTGCAATTTTCGATTTCATAGTTCTTAAATTTTAAAGTTCAAGTGTTCAACTATCAAGAACATCTGAAGATGGATAGAATCAACAAGCTTCCTACAGGCATAATAGAAAACATCTTATGTCTACTACCGATTAAAGAGGCGGCAAGAACAAGTATCCTCTCTAAGGAGTGGAGGTACCATTGGATCAAAATCCCTAAACTTACATTTATTGAGAAAATGTTTAAAGTAGCAACTGATGGGGCTGAGCCGTCTGTTTTGGAGCAAACATTTGACAAACCAAGTGAAAGGAAAGAAATGGCCAAGAGGTGTAAACTTTTCTATGCTATATACCAGGTTCTGTTAATGCACCAAGGTCCAATCCATGAGTTCACCCTTTGTATGAAAGCAGATGGCTCTTGTGTTGAGATTGACCATATAATCCTTCATTTGTCGAAGAAAAATACTGTCAAGAAGTTAAAACTTAACTTGAAAGGGAGGTATGCGCTACCCTTATCTTTCTTCTCGTTGCAACAATTAACAGATCTGTATCTCAATGATTGCGCTATTAGTATCCAGCCTGATTTTAAGGGATTTGGTAGCCTTACAACCTTACATTTGCAAAAAGTACGCACTTGCAAAAAAGCGCTTCTATGGCTTTTAACAAATTGTCCATCGCTTAAGAGATTAAATCTTGTAAGTTATCAATGAAATAGAATGTCAATTCTAATGGTCTTTCATAACTTTTTGCTAAATATTATAATGTTTGCAGTTGAGTGATGGTGCAACCATCCATGACTGTGGAGGTTCCTCCATTGCTGATCTCATCAAGTGTTTACCAGGCATTGAATATTTGTCCCTTCAGTGTTTTATCTTTAGGGTAATTCTATCCACATTGTATATACTTGATTATACTTTGGTCTGCTATTTAGGTATTACTAATCTTTGTTTTGTTTATTGTTCAAGTGTTTCCTTCCACTTCCGAAAGAGCTTCCAACAACATTGTTTCACTTGAAATCTTTGTGTATGGAATGGGTATGGTTAGAGCACAAATATGCAGGACATTTTCTTGTTCTTTTGATTAGAAGTTCCCCAAACCTGGAGAAACTTAAGCTAGAGGTAAATAACAAGAATCTATGTTATACTCCGCTTGTTTTGGATTTTATATGCAAATATACTCACACAAGACAGTTGATGTAGATTTCTGTCTATGAGTTGTTTGATGAATCTGAGAAGGGCCCCTTTACACCCAAAGATTATTCAGATATTACGTTGGGCCATCTTAATGAATTAGAGATTCTATATTTTACCAACGACAAGAATGAGTTGGCTTTTGTGCAGTTTATCTTGGCCAAGTCACCTGTACTAAAGAAGGTGAGGATACTCCTATGGGATGAGTTTGATGAGGATGAAAAATTGGAGGTTTCGAAAAGCCTTTCAAGTTTCCCATGCGCATCACCTATGGTAAAATTCATTTTTAGTTGAAATCCAATTAGTCGTAGCACCTGGTGGTTTTGTTAACAGTTTAGTAAATGTATAATTTTGTTTCTATATGGTATGGGATTTTGAGGATTATGATCTTTTGCAACTTGAATTTGTTATAATAAAAGGCTTCATGTGTATTAGTGCAAATGGTAAGATCGTGATTGGGGATGAGAATGCATATGATTGTTTAGCTAGAAATTTAATCACGAATAACATTGTCATGCTAATTATGAGTACTTCAACTTCTGAACCTCCTCTTGTTGGTCATATCACCTATTTTCTATAGAAATTCTATCTCTATCTTTGTCTTCAATGTCAGATATGTTAGAATCTCTATTTTCATCTCTATATTGAAACTTTCCAAGTTATAAGAATAGTGAATTTTCAAATACTAATACCCACTATTCTTTAATTCTATAAATGTTTGTGTATATCTAGAAAAGAGCAAAAAGAATTACAATATATGTTTGTACATTAGATAGAGATGGAGAATGAGATTTTATAGGTTAAACAAAATTTGAAAATAAATTTAGAGAAATGATATTTAGTTAAGTTATAGATATCGAGATGGATATACTGCCATGAAAGATTTTAATGTAATATATGAGAAAATATGGTAATCTTGGAATCTTTTTGAGACCGGAACCCCTTGAATTATTTTCAGGATTAGTGGTGTATGAAATGGAAAATGTTTGTGTGACATATTAACGAGTTGACAAAAAATCGCTCACAATATCAACGTCTTTAAAAAGTTGTATGTATTCTCTTTCTGGACTTTAAGGTATTTTTGTATCTATAGATTTGGCTATTTAGGGTTGTAGAACTTTCATATATGTTTCTTCGTTGTGTTCTTAATCCAGTAATATATTTTTTATTAAATTATAATTTTTGATTATGTTTGTGTTAAATTACCGGTTTGATCTTTGGGTCATTAGGTTTTAAGGAACTCTTTCTTTTTTGAACCCATCATGACACATTACACTGTCCTACCCTATGCATTCATTTTGGCAGGGATAGCAGTAACATACATAAGTTGATATACAAGTAACATATATAAAAACTTTAATTTACAAATAACTTTAGTAACACACACATATTTTGTAATGTTGATACTCAAGTAACATATATAAGAAAAATAATGTTTAAATGACTTTGATAAAGAGAAGGTCTTTAAAAAAACCATTACAAATGACTTTAATAAAAATTAAATGACATATATATTATTTGACTTAGTTTCCACTTTAAGTATTGTTACATAATATATCAGATTGTTTACTATTTCATATACGTAGTTTTATCTTATATTTTATTCAAACGAATGTATTTCACTAATTGAAGGTATAATTTTAAATCACAAAACAACAACAAGGTTATCGATTGTTTAACTTTCAAAGTCCCCACCTCAACTTTAATAACGATCAAAAAGCCAAAGCAAAATAAAAATTCTAAAGAACTTCTGTCAAATTCAGAGGACCACCTGTATATAGTTACTCGATTCGAACCCTAACCACTTTCCGGTCGCTGCTTCTGTTGCTGAAAGGGTTTATGCTTCTTCTCGTGAAGTTGCTTCTGCTCACCGAAAATAACATAAGCAAGCCATATCAGTTACGCAACAGGTATTCTCTTTTCATATCCAATTGTTCTCACAAACAATATTCAATATACCACTTTCTTGGTAACTCACTACATTTGTGTAATTCGGTAAAATTTCTTGTAAAATTTCAGCTTGTATGTATTATGCTTCTTTTGTGTGTATGTGTGTATTAAACAGAGTTTTTTTATTTTTCTTAAATAGATTTCTTTCAGGGTAGCTAATTTTGCAGCCGTCAAGAACATCTGAAAATGGATAGAATCAGCAAGCTTCCTACAGGCATTATAGAAACCATTTTATGTCTATTACCGATTCAAGAGGCGGCTAGGACGAGTATCCTCTCAAGGGAATGGAGATACCATTGGACTAAAATCCCTAAACTTGCGTTTGTTGAAGATACGTTTCAAGTATCTATTGATGGGGCTGAATTGCCTGTTTTGGAGCAAACATTTGACCAACTAAGTGAAAGGAAAGAAATGACCAAGAGGTGTAAACTTTTCTATGCTATATACCAAGTTTTATTAATGCACCAGGGTCCAGTCCACGAGTTCACCCTTTCTATGGTAGCATAGGACTGCCTTGTTGAGATTGACCTTATAATACTCCATTTGTTGAAGAGAAATACTGTCAAGATATTAAAACTTGACTTTAATGGGACCTATAGGTTACCGTTATCTTTCTTCTCGTTACATCAGTTAACGGATCTGTATCTCAATGATTGTGTTCTTGACCATGTGCCGTCATCCAATGTATTTGGTAGCCTTACAACCTTAATTTTAGAAGAAATATGGACCAGTGAGAAAGTGCTTCTGCGTCTTTTATCAAGTTGTCCATTACTTAAGAGATTGACTATTGTAAGTTCATAATAAAATAAAATGTCATTCCTCATGCTCATTCATAACTTGGCTAAATATTGTAATTTTTGCAGTTGAGTGACAAGGGAACTATCAGTGTCAATGGAAATTCCACCATTGCTGATCTCATTGAGTGTATACCTGGCATTGAATATCTATCTATTTGGTTTTTCATCTTTTTGGTAATTCTATTCACATGGTGTATACTTTATTATACTTTAGTCTGCGGGTTAGTTATTACTAATCCTTGTTTTGTCTATTGTTCAAGTGTTTTCTTCCACTTCCGAAAGAGCTTCCAACAACATTGGTCCACTTGAAATACTTGTGCATGGAATGTGTATGTTTTAGTCATGAAAATTCTTTGCCTTTTCTTGCTCTTTTGATACAAAGCTCCCCAAACCTCGAGAAACTTAAGCTAGAGGTAATTAATATTAATCTATGTTGTATTCTACTTGTTTTGATTCTTATGTCAGGTACGCTCACATAAGATAACTTGTTGTAGATGTTAGACGAAGACTTGAATGTTGAACACGAGATGACCTGCTTTAAAATCGAAGATTATCCTGATATTATGTTGGATCATCTTAAAGAATTAGAGATTCTAAACTTTAAAAACGAGGAGAATGAGTTGGCTTTTGTGAAACATATCTTGGCCAAGTCACCCGCACTAAAGAAGGTGAGGATACTGCTATGGGATCAGTTTAGTAAGAAAATTTTTTTGCAGATTTCAAAAAACCTTTTAAGCTTCCCGTGTGCATCATTTGTGGTAAAAATTATTGTTAGTTGAAACCCAGTTGGTTGTACCATTTGGTGGTTTCGTTGTTTGTTTCGTCAAATGGACAATTTTGTTTCGATCGAACATGGGATTTTGAAAAAGATTATCTTTTGTTACTTGATGTCTTAAAAGTTTTATGTTTTTCTTGTCTTTGTGCAAAGGGCAGGTTGTGATTTGGAATGAGAACATGTCAATATGTAATTCTTCACATGGAAATCATGATTTTGTAATTCTATATTAAAAAATTTAAAGCTAATTTATTAAACAAATAATGAAGATATTGCGATTTGCATCATACAAGCTTAGATTTTAAGAGTGTGTATGTTTGTTGTATCAGAAAAACAAAACATGTGTTTTTAAATAAATGAGATATTAACATTTACGACTTAACTTATATTTGAAAGAATGAAAAGGTTTGTAGTATAATGATAGAAATATGTTTAATAATTGATGATGGCTTTCAAGTAGTGAGTGTTTATGTTTTGTTATTAGCAAAAATGACGCGGTTTAGAAATAGGTTTTGTACATGTACGAGTTTGCTACTAAAAAACTTTATATATTGAAAGAGTAAACTAAACATACACCAGCAAGATACTAACCAAAGACAACATATACATTATAGGGTCGTACGAGTCATTTGGGTCGTATAGCATGTCATACGAGATTGTAAGTGTTAAACTGCGTAATCATATAAGTCATGTTGTTACATACAAATCATAGGGCCAATGTAGTATGTCATATGAGATCGTATATACATTACATTGATCAATCGTACAAAACATAATATTATCCGTTCATATTCTTTTACTAATCATATTAACCGTATAATATGTTTACCACCAACGAAATCTACCTAGCCATGACCCCCTTTTTTAAGATCACATATACAGAGATCGAAGATGATGTGCGTATAGTCTCATCCGGTTCGATACACAGTGTTCTTTTTTAAGAGTTAGAACACGTAAATCACAAGTCAGACAATGATTTGACTCGTATCGTCAAATCCCATCAGTATTAATTGTCGGTAACCTTTTCGGCAGATCACAGCAAAGCGTCAACCACGGTGGTGTGATTTCAAAGCAAAACTGCAAAAATCACTATCCGATCCAATCAAATCCATTCGATTTCTACAACAAACTCTCAATCTATCAGCATATTCTTCGATTCAACACAAACGACGGAGCTCAAATTCTCAAACATCGTGTATGTTCTAGGGTTTATTGCGCGCCTCATTGTATTGATTTAACCTCAGCAAGTTGAATTACGGTGGCTGGAGGTGTCAGATCTAAGCTAATTCACACTACCGCGTGATCATTTGCTTCCTGGGATTATACAATCAAGGTCAGTGTTTATCTCATGGTTTCATTGTACACGATTGATCGTATGGAAATTACAAGATCTGAGCTTTTAGGAGCATTATTGATCCTTTGTTTTGATTTTTTTTTCTCCATGATGAGTTGAGATCCGATTGAATTGGGGTTTAGCATTAATCGTACTTACTTTTAGAAGTTGTTGTTAATCAAAAATGTTTTTGCATATTCCAACAGTGAAGACGATTATAAATGCATATGACTTGTATAGTCTATGATTTAGGTTCTGGATTATTGATTAAGGCTGATTTATGTTGTTGTGAAGAAACAAATTAGGTTTGACATTTAGAGGAAGGAGAAGTGAGAGAAGCAGAGAGGGATCGGATGATGAAACAAGGGATGATAGAATGCAGTGTCTGTCATTCCAAGTTGGTGAATCCGTATGCGAAAACAATCTCCAGGGCTTATGATAGACATCGAAGCAAGTTTTCGAAAAAGCAACGGGCGCTTAATGTTCTGTTGGTTGTTGGTGATTGCATGTTAGTTGGCTTACAGGTAATGTCTTTTTGCAGTTATATTCGTTGTAAGACTACATGTGCCAGATTTGTCATTTTGCGTATGCTTTCCTTTGAAAGGTGTTAGATTTTTGTTCATGCATTGGAGATATCTTTAAAAAGAAACTTATTGAACCTTTTGTAAGCTTGGCGTTTATATCTTAGTGGGTTATTTAGAATTCCTCAAATCTTGATAGGCAATACATATTGAAAAAGGTTATTGTAACTATCACTTTCTGCTTAAAGAGGAGTAATTCATGAAGACCAAACTATGTTTCAATCAAACAATTCAATAAATCAATTTGCATATTCATGATTGGTGTTTGTATTGTAAATTTGTAATATCCTTCTCCTGATTTGCTTGCAAGACAAGATAAGTAACTTGGTTATCTGGTTGTCACACTTATATTTTTCATGATATAAGCAAGTAAGCAACCTATCAAAGTCCAAACTGTTATTGACTGGAAAACTAAGGTACAATAAGTTGTGCACTATGTTATGTTGCTCATTATTAGTAGCTTACTATTTTCATTTTCTTTTACAGCCAATTTTGGTGTACATGTCGAAGGTTGATGGAAAGTTCAAATTTAGCCCCATAAGTGTTAACTTTCTGACAGAAGTTGCAAAGGTTATATTTGCCCTTGTAATGCTTCTTATCCAGGTAGGGTTTTCGTATTTTAAATGTATATACAGTGCTTTATGTTTTATCACTTTTTCTCGAGAACTATCTGTGATCCAAGTTAAAAAGAAGTTGAGCAAAATATGAAAATTCATTTAGTTATTCCTTTCTAAAGTCAAATGTTTCTACAAATTGTTTAATCCTTTCTCTCAATTTTCAGGCTAGAAATCAAAAGATTGGAGAGAAACCACTTCTTTCCATCTCCAGTTTTGTACAGGTAATGCTACCAATTTCAGTTTTGTGTCCAGTTATTACATATTATGGCCATGTTTAGGGGTTTTTAACATCAAAGACAGCCCGAAGCAGTAATGTCTGGACTTCATATTTTAGGTCACATTTTATTGGATGCAATTATACAATTTTACTTGGCTGAAAATGCAATATGTCTCAAAAGTTTATAAATTAATCTTCTTACCTGTCTGAACTGTTACCCTCTTTGTTATTCTATATAAATAACAGTATAAATATTAGACTAAACTCTGATGTTAGGCCTACATTTATGGGATATTTGTCATTGATCACTGTGACAAGTATACACAGTAGTAAAAAGATGTTATTAGCTCGCTTAACATGTAATATTTCTCAATATCCTTGGCCATTATCTGCCTCCCCAGCCAATTAAGCATTGTACTTTCTTAATACCATCATTCCACCGATTTCTACTTTATTATAGCTAAATGCTTTGGGAATGTCTTTAAAAAAATCTACTCTATATCATGAACCTTACAATAAAGTTAGCCAGCAAACAGAAACAATGACAATATTCTCATTAGACAGCCAAAGAGCACCTGATAGTCCATATTGTTAATTTAGTATGTGTATGTTAAAGAGAAACTTATTTGTTTTGCAAATGTTACCAAAAATGAACCACACATTTGGTATTTGCAGTAATAGATTCTGAAGATTATTATGGTTGCCTTATTTTTTATGCTTGAAGTTCTTTCAAATCCTAGAACCTGTAGATGCATTAATTTGTTTTGTTTCATTTTATATAAAGCAGGAAGCTTGTAATTTGATGTCTGCCATATCTTTCTGCAGGCAGCCCGCAACAATGTACTTCTTGCTGTTCCAGCACTCCTTTATGCTATTAATAACTATCTAAAGTTCATCATGCAGGTACTTAATACTTATAGTGTAATAGAACTTCTGGTATAATAAACGTTATTAGAAAATATTAAACTTTTACTTTTCCTGTTGATGAAACTTAGGATATAGACTCTCAGTGGTTTGGATAGGTGGATTGAAAGAGTTATTGTTCTCTTAAAAGGGTTACAAGAGTCTTCTATTTGTAGGCTAGGTAATACTTTGGCACCAAATATTAAAGTTAGATTATGGTAACACATAATAAGAATTCATTATAAAATTCTAATATTATAGTAGTCTAAATTCTAAAAGTAATGTTTAATATAAACCGTCGTTGTTTCATGCTTAATTGCTTATGCCAACCATCATTGATTCATGTTTATTTCTAGAGTCGTTTTGATATGTTTACACATGTTAGCCCTTAGAACTCAAATCTGGAAGACTAGGGGGTTGTACTCATAGACACATTTCGGCATTACAAGTTACAACAAAAACTCATCTATCTTAGAGGTTAATTAATAGTCTTGGCTATTCTCAATTTCTCATTCCCAACAAGGAACAAAATTTATGTCAATGTTGGAAATTGGATAAGTAAAACACAGCTTGAACTCGATATTTTGTAAAGATGCTAAGCAGATTTTAATAGGATGGTAATACATTTTTGAGTATCAGTCACATTGCTGATTGTATATTTTGCTGATGATCACTGGCAAACAACATTTATTTTGAAGTTTTATTTGTAGCCTATTATCTAACATTGACAACTTTTTGGCAGCTCTATTTCAATCCTGCAACTGTGAAGATGCTAAGCAATCTGAAGGTAATTATTTGTTGCATTGGTGCTTATGTCTTAACTTTTTAGATCACATAAAGCTTTTGTCGTTGCGTCTTTACATCTTATCTATTAATTCCTTTGAGCTGTAAAATAGTGTTCTGTAATTTTCTATCACCGTATGTCTACAAAATTATTTTTATATATTCATATCTATCATTAATTTTGTTCTCATGCAGAAAATGAAAGACATATTTTTGACACACACACATTAGTTCCCTGTTTTGTATTTGTTGTTTTATTCTTCTTGTTAAACGCTAATACCAACTAAAAATTGCAGGTCTTGGTGATTGCCGTTCTGTTGAAGATAATAATGAAGCGTCGATTTTCAATAATTCAGGTCTGTTATGAGCTTCTAATGTTCATTTGTTTTTTTCTTCATGAGATCAATCACCATATAGGATTCACTTTTCTATGATTGTTGGTAACAACTTTTAAACATATATTCTTTTTTTTTAGTGGGAAGCTCTTGCTCTGTTGCTTATTGGAATTAGCATTAATCAAATGCGTTCCTTACCTGAGGGCGCTACTGCAATGGGGCTTCCAGTTGCATTGGGTGCATATATCTACACATTTATCTTTGTAAGTTGGTTTTGCATTCTTTGCAGACTGATGTTGACATATTTCTGCCATTCATACATACTGAAATGAAATACATAATGCTTTGTTATCATGTAGTTAGCATCTCATTCTAGTTATTATTAAAGTTTGTATAATTAAATTAACTCAATTTGCGGAAAATACAGGTCACTGTTCCATCTTTGGCATCAGTTTTCAATGAATATGCACTCAAGAGCCAATATGATACAAGCATTTACATGCAGGTGATCTTAATATTTCATCTGTAATTACTTCGTCATCTTCCCTTGTAGACGAAAAGAACATTCTTTTGTGTAAAGTGAAGGTGAGAATATCTGAATGAATTACAACAGAGAGTGAACCCTTGATATATACAAGTGAGAAACCCTAGAGAAGTTAACTTGAGCCTATGGGCTAACTACAAAAAAAATCATTGCTACTATTAACAACATGTAAACAGTTTTATTATGGTGTATTTGTTTCACTGAATTTTCCAATATAACAAGAGAAATATTGAGCTTTTTGCATAAATTAGCGATGTACCTTAAAATTTTTTTTCCCTGTTTTAGTACTTGAACTTCTTTTTCTTTTTTTTTTTGGAATTTTTGAGTCATTAAAGATGGCTTTTTGTCCTGTGTATCAAGTTGTTCATCTATCTGTTTCCATCGAAAACTAATGTCTCAAAGCAGATTGCTTTTGGTTTATTTGCAGTATGCATTATGATGAAGAGAATAGTGATTTTTTTTATTTTTGTATAAAACACCAGCTTACTTTCTTTTTTGTCCCGTTTTAGTCATCGTAAATTTTGTGCACATGTGAGTTATTAAAAGATGAATATGGTGCATTATTCAGCTTAAGTTAAATATTTAGAGTCTTCTGAAATCTTTACCTTTGTTTAAATTTGCAGAATTTGTTTTTATATGGATATGGTGCAATATTCAACTTCCTAGGGATCCTTGGAACTGTCATTATCAAAGGTACAAATTGACCTGAATATTCAGTCTTCCAATTTGCATCTCTATTGAATTAGAGAAGCTATTTTTGAGTTGCATTATTACTTATTGTATGAATTATAACTAAATCAGGCATACTTTTATTTGGTGTTTATCGTTGTTGGATGTTATCTTCATGTAAACTTGAGTTGAGATGGCAAACTCGGTGGATTATGTGCGGGTTGGGTTATGGTTCAAGCAAAGAAAAAAAATTTTAATGGTCAAAATGGTCCAGGTTGACCCGAAAACACCATCTTCAGTGCATATCGCAACTTTATAAAGGGCTGAAGTTTTGACTGTATAAATTTAATCACCTACCGCCTACGATAATACAAAAATTAACTTGGTATGAATCTTGTTTTCAGGTCCTGAAAGCTTTGATATTTTGCAAGGACATTCAAAAGCTACAATGCTTTTAATTATAAACAACGCAGCACAAGGAATTTTATCTTCGTTTTTCTTCAAATATGCTGGTAAGTTTATAAATATGGTCTAAGTTATTAAACAACTTCTAGAAAGCTTGCACTTATAAAATCTCATCACTATGCCCTAAAACATATTATATTTGTTTTATATATGTTTCTAAAATGAAAAATGGCTTGCAGATACAATTTTGAAAAAATACTCGTCAACAGTTGCCACAATCTTCACAGGCTTTGCATCTGCGGCTTTGTTTGGTCACACTTTGACTATAAATTTTATGCTTGGAATTTCTATTGTTTTCATTTCAATGCATCAGGTATGACATCTCAAGAGGCTGTCCTCTTAATACATTCAACTTGTTATGTGATTTTACTAATTTACCCCTCGTTTTGTTCTTTTTCTAGTTTTTTTCCCCTCTTGCAAAAGTCAAGGAAGAAGAAAATGGGGTGTTAGAGTTGGAGCCGGTTCAGAACAATCATAGGTACTCAAGCATTAATGACCGTCCTATCACTTAGTCTAATAAAAAAATTGATTATGTTTTCTTTCTTTATAATTTTTTTTAAACCTGTTCACTTTTTACCTGTAAATAGGGACCAATTCATAGATATAGCAGCAGGGGCAAATGAGGAGGTACAAATGTTCAGTGATTCATATAAATATTTGTTCTTAAGAAACTGTTTTTAATTTTTGATACTCCTGCAGGCTAGTCATCATGCAGAATCTGATGAAAGAAGACCTCTACTTCCTACTTAAATTGACCAGAGTAAGTTTCTAAAATTACTGTGTTGATCTGGCTATATTTTCTATACCAGGTAAAATAGGCAAAACTTGCCCAAAGTAGTTAAATGGACAGGTTGGCTAACATGTTCAAATGGGTCGGGTCAAGATGGTTAGCTTATGCCTTATCGTGCGAGTCAAAACAAGCAGGTTGGGCCAACCACCAACCCGTAAATACTTTTCTATCCATTTCTTTTGGACATCTAAAATTAATAATGTGCATGATATGACTATAAAAATAAGTAGCTTTTCTAATAAAATGATTTAGGATATATATATATTTTTTGCATTATAATTTACACTTTGGGTAATTTTCGACATGTTTGACCCTTTTGAGCCATTTAGATAAATCATAACATAAATTGGCCCTGTTTTTTGTGAAGGCCAATGCCGGTTCCTTCTTTGAAGAATTTTTCTGGCTCTGTTTGTGGAGGATACAAAAGACTCTCACTTTAAGAAGTAAAGAAAACCCCTTTACAGGGTATTATGGTCATTGTGGATATCGTTGAGAAGGTATACTCCATTAACACTCAATTTAAAGACGATTAAAGTATCATATAGAGGTTAGGAAGATAGAAAAAACAACAATATATTGGTATTGTTTACTTTAGACCATTCATATATTCAGATATAGTTTATTGTGATTATGGAGTCTTGATTAGTAGCTTTTTGGTTGTGGATAGGAATTACAAGAATTTTGGATTTTTTGTTTTTTCCATGTAATATATGTTTTCTGAGCATGAAAATGATTCAATAGAAAACAAATGTCCTGTAAGGCGCATGTTCATGATCATAACAAGTATGCTTGCTGGAAAATATAATAAGGCTTCAAGGTTGTTTGTATGCATTGTAAAAGTCTACGTCTACTAAACAATCCGGAAAGTCTACTACTCCAAACTCTTCACTTGTCGAATCAAATGAAATAATCAGATAATGACGGGAGACACCACTATTTTTGATCACATAAAAAGCAATCCAATGAATAACCCCGTCTACATTGACCGCTTGCGCCAATGAAAATTGAATTGAGCTATAAGGCAGATTGATTGATACACTTCGCCAAACCCCAGAGCCTAACGTAAAAACCTAGCCTTCTGATCCATGGAAGTATAACCTGTAATTATACTATCATTTAAAAAGCAAAGGAAAGAAACAGTAACTTTCTGATTTTGAACCGTCGATTTATAAATCTATGGTTGTAGTTTAACAGCAGGTAAAGTGAAGGAAAAATCAACACGTCACATACCACCAACACGTGTACGTTTCTGGGTTTCAATAACTGTATGTGCAATGGAAGGTTGGGTAGTCGGGAGAAGAGACCAACCATCGCGCGCCCTTCCGCCGCACCTTGCCAACCTTCATCTCCGTCGTGCCGAATTCGCGTGACAGACGAGTGGATCCGCGGTGCTATGCCCCGATTTATTCTTGCCTTTCTTTGAGTCTACCTCGGCCTACCGGAATCCTAGAACAATCTCCCTGACAGCGATGGTGATGGTTATGAAGGCCGACGACAGTGACATTCCATGGGTTAAGGTAATGTTCAGCTCTTTTGGTTCGATTTTTGCTAACTGATCATAGATTCTCACACCAGTTATTGCTTATAACTGATATGCAAAATCATCTTCTTGATCTGTGTGGAACATCACAAATCAAATGACTTATCTTTGTTAGCTAGATCGATAATCCGATACGGATTGTTGTATATCGTTTCCGTAAACCGCAGTTAGGGTTTTATATTTGGTTTTGTAAACCGTTGCAGATTTGCAACAACTTTAGTTAGTTTACGATTTGAACTCGAAGATTCTTTCTATTTATTTAATTCACCGATTTGGTTTGATTTTTTTTGATGATGTATGAGTAGTTCACTTATAGCTAGATAGTCTTCAATTTTTTTTCAGGACTCAAAACAGTTGACACCCAAAGAAATAGATGCGGCGGTGGTCCCCATCTACAACCAGTACCCCAACAACAACATATGCAGAGTTTAAAGTTGAGGTAAATCGGCTTTAAATCTCATGAATTTTAGTTGGGTTAAGATATAATATATTGAGATTCTTGAGAAGAATTAATTGAAGGATGAGGTATTGTTTTAGTAACCGTTACTTATATGCACAATATTTCAGTAACCATTACTTATCTTACTTATTTCACCGAATTGCTGCAATTATTCGAGTGATAGTAACAATTAGTCCTGACGATCGATGGGCAATGACGATAAAAAACCGATGTTGCGTTTGTTGTTTTGGCGTGGTAAACGATTGTTTACAACCATAAACCGTTGTTTTGGCAATGTGAACAATTGTTTGAAGCCACATAGAACCGGGATTTCTGAGCCTTAGATTCCACAGTTATGTCGTTCGTTTGTGTGTGTTGAGAGTATCATCCGATAGAGTATCATGCGCCGCAACGACAACCTCTTTCTGTTCCTTTCATTTGCGAAAATCACAAACCACCGGACTTGGTTATTACTTTCATTTGCCTACTAATATAGTGTATCTAAAACAATATGATGGCCACAAAGTATTATTGTGCGTTCTAAAAGCCAAAAAAATTGGCGATGAGTTTATAGGCTTAATGGGCGACGACGATAGAAAAATAGGTGTTTTGACGTGGTAAACGAGTTTTTACGGTCACAGCCTATTGATTCTGAACTTTCTAAGCCGGAAAAATATCGTTGCGTTATCTTAAGCTTAAAACCCGCCGCGAAGCGCGGGCGGGTCACACCTAGTATTTATAATTTTACGATCACTAGTTTTAGAACAAACCCCAAAACCAACAATAGTTGGTTCATTAGGCAATTCTACACCAACTGATCTCCTAATTGATGGATTCCAAACAACAATCCGATCATTAATTCTATTGGATTTCTCTCTAGAAAACCGTACAAACACAACAATCCGTGAGAGCTACCAATCATTCTTGCATGGCAAGGTAGCTTAAATGTGGGAGGAACGGTATGGAAAAACTTATGTTGGGGGAAAACTATCATCATCAACAATCGAAACATATTTGTCCACTGGACCTTCTTTGTAGCTTACGGGTAAATGATGCGGGTTGAGTCTTGAGTGTGGTTGAGGGTGTGAAGAGCTATGAATTGAGAGCTATCGATGAGGGACTTCCATTGCTTTGAAACGGATCTGAATCGAATCAATGATTTTAAATGAAGAAGCCTTTTGAGGATTTCCTCTTAGATTTCGAGAGGAATGTTGGTGGACATTTATATACCTGGATTGCGATTTTGGTGATTTCCTTTTGATGATTTCCTCTAGTAGGTTTTCGGCACATTGTGACGACTTAGTTTTAATAAAATTTATATTAAAATTTGGATAGAAATAAGTACAAGAATTTTACATAATTATAATACTATACTTCCTCGAGAGTCGAGACTTAGGCCTCGAAACATCTTCTAACAAATTCTTTACACGTCAGCTTGAGTCCAAATTTCGTAAAGCTAAACAAACAAACAAACAAACATACCCAGTAAATCTCACTCAAGAGCAGGGTCTGGGAGGGGTGGTTGGTGGCGAGTCTTTCCTCTATCTTGGAAGATAGAGAGACCGCTTCCGAAGAGACCCCCGACTCAGTAAGGAAAACAATAACCATAACAATTATAGTATAAGGCATACAACACACAGGTAAAGATCACATAAAAGCTGAGAAATTGAGTACAACAAATACTCGTCAAGAAACGCGCGAAAGGGCAGATTAAAGAAAACAGGGGTCTCGCAACTAAGTCTACGACTACCTTCCTACCCACAGATCCCGCTAATAGTCCTTAATTTTAATTCTACGCCTCCACGCACTCCTATCCTCGATCATGTGCTCAGAGAGGTGCAAGTCTACCATATCTCGTCTAATTACCTCTTCCCAAGTCAACCTAGGTCTACCTTTACTCCTCCTACCCTCTACGTTGATGTTCTCTACTGCTCTAACTGGTGCTACCAACGGCCTCCGCTTTACGTGCCCAAACCATCTTAATCTTCCCTCTCGTATTTTATCTGTGATACCAGCCACCTCTAGCCTCTGTTGAAACACGTCGTTTCTTATTCGATCCAATCTTGTGTGGCCACACATCCACCTCAGCATTCGCATTTCCGCGACCTCGATTTGTCTCTAGTGCGATTTCTTTATGGCCCAACAGTCTGTTCCGTATAACATAGCTGGACGAACTGCCACTCTGTATAGTTTTCCCTTTAGTTTTGCTGGGAACCTCTTATCACACAGGATCCCTGATGCTGCTCTCCATTTGCACCATCCTGACTGCACACGGTGAGCTACATCGTTGTGTATCTCTCCGTCCTCCTGTACGTACGAGCCCAAGTATTTAAACCTAGATGTCTGTGGTACTGTCATACCCTGGATACTTATTTGGGTGTCCTCTTCATCCCCCCCACTAAAGTTACAATGCATGTATTCCGTCTTAGAGCGACTTATCCTTAAGCCGCTGCTCTCTAGTGCGGCTCTCCACTGTTTTAGCCTCTCGTTAAGCACCGTTTTAGATTCTGATATTAAGACAATATCATCCGCAAAGCTAAAGCATAAAGCAATATAATTCACCACAAGGATATGCTTACTAAATAATATGATTCAATGTAAAGTAAATATTGTATGACAGGTATGCTTGCTAGCTTGGTGTAACATTGTTTGATAAATCTGTACAATATATAAGCTAATACTTGAGCAGAAAGTAAAGATTGATTGAAAGCATTCCAATAATGTAATAGGGTAACAAAATTCATGTCTTTTAATAAAAAAAAACGAAAACATGGAAAAATAAATGTGTGATGAATCGCAACCTTCGTCATCGAAGAATAATATCTGAATGATTAAGCAAAAGTAATGATTCTGTGTAGGATCTCATCCCAAAGAACGAACCGTAAATCCCAATACCATAGATGTGATCTGAAACAGGGTCGTAAACTTCAAGTTCGTTTAGCGGAATACCATCACGTCTAAGTATTTGTTTCATTATTGGTTGGCCATTTTCCCTAAACCCAAGTACTTTATAAAACGCCGAACAATCTGATGACGCAACCTTAACAGTTGATACTTTCGTAAACGAGGATTTTGGAACATCATTTTTCAGCATCATCCACAAGTCACAAACTCGTTTCCTTGAACCGCGTGTATTGTACTTGAGCAAGACAAGCGAGTCATTGAGCTTAGATATGTGTAGATTTTTACAGCATGCTAAATTTTCCGGAAGGTTAACTTCTTTAAATTCTTCAGTTGAGAGATCAAACGAAATAATCTTATAAACATTCGTAATCAAATCACGAGCAACCCAATGAATAACACCATCTATAACTACTTCCTGATTCGTTAAAAAATCAACTTCCCCACAATTCATTGATACTTTTCTCCACGTGCTAGAGCTTAATCTGAAAACCTCAGCTTTCCAATCCGTAGAAGTTATACCTATACGTGTAATCATAACAATCTTAGGGTCGTTTGTTTTACGACAAACCCCAAAACCAAGAGCTTCAAAAGACGCAGGAGACGGTAGAACTACACTCACATATTTCCGAATTGATGGATTCCAAACAACAATAAGATGATTTCTATTGGGTCGTTCATCTTGATAAAAACCGTAGAAACACACCAATCCGTGAGAGCTATCAAGCGTTTTTACATTGCTAAGTAGTTTAACAGTGGGAGGAACAATAGGGAAAAACTTGTGTTTGGGGAAACTGTCGTCATCAACAATTGAAATATATTTGGAATCAGAACCTACTTCGGGGGTTAAGAGTAGATGATGCGGGTGGGTCGGGTTGAGGGTGTGATTGATGATGAAGTGAGAGCTGTGGATCAAAGATTTCCATTGTTTTGAAACGGATCTGAACCGAATCAAAGATTTGACGGAACGAACCCGTTTGATGATTTCCTCTTGGATATGGAACGGAATGTTAGCAGACATTTTGAATTGGATTTTGATTTTGATTTTGATTTTGATTTTGAGTTTGAGTTTGGGATTCGTCTTTATAAGGGCGACGTGACGTATAGTAATAGTAGGCTAGGGCCTAGGGATATGAAACTTGAGTCCAATAGATGAATACAAGTATGAGTTCTGGGCCACTTGACTTCATGGATCATAGCTGGGTCCAGTTAAAGGATTGGTACGGTTATTAGATAAGGTTGTTTAATTATAGGTTTTATGTAATTTTTATGCATGTTTTTATGCTTAACTAGAATTGATACCGTGTGGTACGGCGAATATAAAATCTTATTTTTACTCAAATTTTGATATAACTTTAGGCGAATTGAGTCGATGTCATATACGGGACATTGCATGCTTTTTAAGTATGCGAAAACGTAAAAAATAAGTTAACATAAACGTAACATAATACTTTATTTAATATGATCAAATTAACAATAAACCAAAAAAATAGCGTAAACAAAATCGTTAAAATGATCGAAAAATTCTTAAAAAATGGAAACAAAAATATTTTTTAAAAAATTAACCTTTTAAAATAAGAAAAAAATTAGAATAAAACACAACGAAATCGCTAAAACGGAGCGGGGATAGAACCCTGATGGTTCTCTCACTAAAATAAGTGCAAACCAACTCCTCCAAATTACTTTTGATAAACCTATTAACAATTAATAATTATAAACCCACACTAAATCAAATTTAAAAAGAACAAACACTTGAATACAAGTTTGAAAATCCTTGAGAAAATATAATTATAAAATTTTTGTTTTTAAACCTTTTGAAACTGTTTTGGTTTTTTTGGGTTCTAGGTTTTGGTCTTTTGGAGCCCCTTTTGGGGCGGTTTTGGTGAAAGTTAAAAAAATAACATGAGAGAGAAATCAACTTGATACAAAACAACTAACAAACAATAATTGAATAAAATTAACCAATGACAATCTGTAACTACTTGACAATGTGAAATTATATTATATAATACATTCAATTTGTTATCACTTTATTTTGTTTACCACTTGTTCATTCATTTATAGTTTTTTTATACACAAGTTAAAGGCATGTGTTGTGATCAAAACGAGTAATAAAAAGTTACTGACATAACATGTAAATGTCTCGTCACCCATGTCACTCGCTTACACAAACCACTCCCCATTCATGAGTCACGAGAGGAATGGTTAATAAGTGCAAATGACTTTTTATTTATTTATTTATTATTTTAATTGAAACAATTAATTATTAGTACACCATCAGCTCCTTTCACGCTCGTTAGAAAACTTACGCGTGAGTGGTTCAAACCCCTTTTAACGCATGGGAGAGCGGTGTTCCTGTGAGCACGAGCCACAGTAGCACCCACTCGCGTGCTATTCACAATGTGCACAACATGGTGTAAAGGAAGAAGAAAACGAGATATGATGGACCATTAACAACAAGCATAGATACTTAGCTACTAACGACCATCATGCCTATACTTAGTTAATGACAAAACAAAATAACATAATCTATCATGATATTCAATACTGACACTTTTGTTGTAACTCTCAGTCCAAACCTGAGAAAAAATAAAAACCTCAATGTTTCCAAACATGACCAAAATGCAAAATTCAAGATTTAGAAAAACTACATGCATGATGAAATATGGCCATCATCCTCTCTTCATCAATAAATGATAGAATCAGAACAATTAAGCAAAAGTAATGATTCTGTATAGGAGGCCATCGTATAAAACCAACCATAAGTTGTTGCAAGCCCAAGATCACTGCTACGTTGTGTGTATGGTTCATAAACTTCAAGTGTTGTCACTAGAGAATTCTCGCCCTTACATACGCGTTCACTTATCGGTTGCCCATTCTTCCTAAATCCAATAACGTGATAAAAAACCCAACCATCTAACGCCTTAAAATTAAAAGTAAACAGTTTTGCAAATGCGGATCGATCACCATTTTTATTTTTAATCATCATCCACACATCACAAGCCCGGTCATCTTTCTCGTAACGAAGCAAAACAAGAGAATCGTTAAGCTTAGAGATCGATACGCCTCTAGGATGTGGTAGAATATCCGGAAGGTTTAGTTCTCCAAATTCTTCACTTGTTAAATCAAATGTCATAATCACATCACTATCATAGGAGCCCCAATGAATAACCCCGTCTATAACTACCTGATTATATGTATAACGAATTGATTTACGTGTCGGATTCATCGATTTACTTCTCCAAGCCCCTGAGCTTAAAGTAAAAATATCTGTCTTCCAGGAGTTGATTGCAGAAAGATGTGTGATCTTAACAATCTTAGGGTCGTTTGTTTTAGGACAAACCCCAAAACCAAAAGTGTCGAAAAATGCAGGAGGCGGCACCACTACACCAACAGATTTCCGAATTGATGGATTCCAAACAACAATCAGATGATTTCTATTGAGTCGTTCATCTTGATAAACACCGTGTAAGCACACCAATCCGTGAGAGCTACCAATCATTCTTGCATTGGTAGGTAGGTTAAGAGGTGGAGTGGTAACAAGAGGGTAGGACTTGTGGTCGGGGAAGCTATCATCATCAGCAATGGAAACATATTTGCGTTCAGAAAGCACGTTGTAAGTTACGAGTAGATGGTGCGGTTGGGTCTGGTGGAGGCTGTGATGGGCGATGAATTGAGAGCTATCGATGAGAGACTTCCATTGCTTTGAAACGGATCTGAATCGAATCAATGATTTTACAGGAAGAAGCCTGTTGATGATTTCCACTTGGATTTCGAAAGGAATGTTAGCAGACATTTTAAAGTCGATTTTGAGTTTGGAATTCAACTTCATGACGGCGACGTATAATAAATTAATAATAGTAGGGATGTGATATGATATCTGGGCCACTGGATTCATATCATCATCCATGGACCATGGATCATAGCTGGGTCCAATTAAAAGATTGATACGGTACTAGTCTACGGTTGTAACTTATTTATAAAATAACTAGTATTAACTCTCGCGTTGCGGTGGAGGACGTAAAACCGTTTCAAGTAACACCAATGTCACATCATCAGCTATCACCAACACAGAAAAAGTCGTATTAAAAAACAATAAAACCAAACGGAATGTCAAGCCCTTGAATTTGAGCGACGTACGATTCATACGTACGTACAGTCAAAAGACGGCCCTGTGGATAATGCAGGGTGCCCCGGATGGCCTGGCGGAGAGAGACGTTCTCGAAAGGCACCTATCCGTAGGAGACAGAAGATGAATGGGGAGTCGACTAGAAGTCAGTCGTACAATTAGGACCTCGATATGGGTTTATTTAGTTTATCGTTTCGGAGGTTATGTTCCTTTTTGCTCTTTTTCGGGCTTCTTCTCATTGTTCTACGTAAAAACGTTGAACCACGTACGTAAAACGTAAAATATTAAAAACAATAGCAATGTCAATCTAGGACTCGCACGTTGCGACGCGATCCTTAAACGGGAAAAAAATTGCGTAACAATATTGAATTTAACGCACATATTACAACGTGTTAACTCTTAAAATTTAGATAGAAATGTAAAACGAAAAATTTGTAAAATAAAAAAAGTATAGGGGACAAAAGTTGCAAGTTAAAAATTAAAAGGGTTAAATTATAAAAGATGTAAAACTATTGAGGTAAAAATAAAAGTTTAAAAGAAAGGAAAAAACAAAAAAAAAATATACAACTTTTAATGCTTATTGTACAACATTGATGCATCCTTAAGTTGATAATTTGTAATATTTAAATTTAAATGTTGTTTAATAAATCAGATTCAAGAAGTGGACTCACGCTTTAATCTCTCATCTACCACTACTCTATCCGACTCCCCTTACAAATGGGTTTGGTCCGGCGCATCTGATGGGGTATTCTCGGTTAGGTCACTAAGATGCATGATGTCCAAGTTTCGATGCAGGGATGAATCAATATACAAATTTGAATGGAACAAATGGCTCCCACTTAAAGTTAATATCTTTGGTTGGCGGGCTCTAAGGGATCGGTTACCTACAAAGGACGCCATTATTAAAAGGAGCATTTCGGTGATATCTTCTACATGCGTGATGTGCAATGAGATAGAGGATACGCTGGGTCATATCTTTACCTCATGCTATGTGGCTTCGATAGTGTGGCGAATGGTCTCGAAGTGGTGCAATATACCGCCAATATTTGCATTCTCAACAAAAGATCTTCTTGAAATCCATCGTAGTTTTACAGGAGGTGTGACCAAGAGGAAAGCGATTCAATTGGTGGTGCTCATATCGTGTTGGTCTATTTGGAAAGCTAGAAACAAAAGAATCTTTAAAAGAAGACAAGTCGCTATACAAAGCATTATCAATTAAATCAAGGTAGTGGGGTACTTGTGGACTAAAAACAGTTGCATTTATTAGTATGGAACAATTGGTGTAAATTCAATATGAGGATAGGCTTAGGTTGTTGATGTTGTATTGTGGTTGTTGGTTCCTAGCGTCTTGCTAAGGTTCCCTTTTGGTTTGAATGAAACGCAGCTTTCCAAATAAAAAAAAAAATTTAGTCCCACACGCAAGAATCATAAACCCTAGCTTATAATCCCCAATCAATAGACACCAGGTACTAAAATCCTTACATGAATTCTTTAGCATCTCAGTGTATTTCTGTTCGTGGACGCTCTCTCTGTGATGTCTTTTCGTTGATTACTGATTAGATTTTCTTTCGTTTCTTGAAGGATTCGATGTTTGACATTATAGCTTCTCGAGTGTTCGATTTGTGTAATGCGTCAACTGAAACACGAAGAACCATGATAGGTTTAGGGAAATCGAAGGTTATGGTTTTGTATATATTTACCTTGAGATGATGATCACTGCAGTTTTGAATTACGTACAGAGTTTATGGCCGTTTGTGAAGATTATAGATGATGATTTGCGAGTATCTGATGGATTGGTGAGTGAATTGGGGATACCAAATGAGACCAAACGGTTTGTGTTTGCATTTCGTGAACCGCAATCACAGGCGGTGATCTATGTACTCTGTGCTCAAAATTTGTCTGAAAGATCAGCCATTGATGCCGAAAGTCTTGTTAGATGTGTTAAACCAGGTGCAGTGGTGGCTCAAGTTAGGGAGGTTGAGTTTGATGATGTTCAATTGGTAGGTAATAACAGTGATGATGTTGGTGATGAGCATTCGATTCCCACTTCTTCGTTAGATGTTCTTAAGAGATGTTTTCTTCAAAGAATTGGTAAAGAGAAGTATGAAAATGTGGCTGGAAGTTTAGTCTTGAAAGCGATTTTTGGTGTTGGATTTAATGGGCATTTTTCAGCTGCAAAAAGAACAGCTGAAGAAGTTGGTTCTTCGTTTTTGATACTTGAATCGCCATTTGTAAATATACAAAGTGATCATAATCCTGCAAATGAGGTTGAATCAGGTAATTCTCAAGGTTTTAGTTTACAGTCTAATAACTTGATGCCACTAAAAGTGAGTTCGCCAATTCCATCAGGTTTGAGTAGATATTTCATATCAGATGATTACCTTCATTCTCCGATTTTAAAATCATCAGTATCTCATTTGATTCAATTAAGTTCTGATGAGAATGCGGGTACTGTAAACATTCGACCAAAAGATGATTATGAGGCCCCACAGTATGCTCGTTCTGTTTACCCCTTACTTGAAGATTTGTACAGCATATTTATAGAAATACCTTCACTTGGGAGGGCTTTAGCTTATGCACAGAAAATGCTTCATGATGTCAGCAAAGGAGACAGTATTGATACTAAACTTCTTTCAGAAGTTTATGCCTTTAGAATTGCAGTTGAGGGATTAAGAATTGCTCTCAATAACGCTGGTCGAACGCCCATAAAAAGAACTGGAAAAGGTCAACCATGTGATGTTGACTTTTCTTCTCTTCCTGATGAAGAAAAGTCGCATGCACTTATTGCACATGCGATTCGTAGCCAAACAAAGAACTTTAAGTCAATAGTCGCAGTTTTAGATGCTAGCACACTAGCCGGTTTGAGGAAACATTGGAATACTGTAGTTCCTCACGAGATCTTGGATACAGTTGAGGAGCTGGTAGCGGAGTCAGCAAAAGATGCTGAAACTGTCAATCACAGTGATAAAAGAAGAAAGTTAAAAGATAAACCGGTAGTGGCAGTGGGTGCAGGAGCAACAGCTGTAATTGGAGCTTCATCTCTCTCTAAGGTTCTTCCAGCTTCATCTTTAATAAAAGTTGTTACATTCAAAGTTCCATTATCATTAAAACTAATTATGTCACAAACCCAAAAGCTTGTTTCTATATCAATTAGCAAGATTCTTGGTCCAACAAAAATCATAGTCCCAAGTATGTTCAAGTCTGGATTGAATACCACATCTTCAGTGAAAGCAGCTGCTTCTGCAAAGAAGATCAGATCCATTGCTCATAGTGTCATTGCATCTGCTGAAAAAACAAGTCTTTCAGCAACGAGATCTGCTTTTTATGAAATAATGAGGAAAAGACGGGTTCGTCCAGTTGGGGTTCTTCCATGGGCCACATTCGGGTGCAGTATGGCTACTTGCACTGGTTTGCTTGTATATGGCGATGGTATTGAATGTGCCGTTGAATCTGTCCCATCTGCATCATCGATTGCCTGTTTGGGCCGTGGGATTAAAAGTTTACAGCAAGCTTCACAGCTAGTTGAACAAAGTGAAATCTCGAGGGTTCAAAAATCTATCGAATTGCTTTTCAACAGGTTTAAAATGTGGAAACTTGCCCCGTGATGTAAGATTTTATGTTTCTTTTATTCTTATGTGTAGATATATATTTTTTATAGAACACAGTTTGGTAATTTCTTGTGTAGATTAAAATTTATAATAGATGGTGCTTTGCTTTTCACCTTTGGTGGATGCTTTTGTACATTTCTTGAATTAGTTTTTGTTAGCTTGTAAAAAAATTAAGACTGAGCTCTGATTTCTGATACTTTCGAATCCTTGAACCCAATTTGTTATAGGTAGGAAATTAATTCATTGCAAATTGTTTCCGTATTGACGAACACACATAAACACAAATGTATGCAGGTATTATGTTCTTTGCAGGTTTGATCTGGCCCTTATTAAAGTATCAAACCCATCCCTATGAGTCTATGACAATCATCTATGTTTTGAACCTTTCCCCAATCTGTCTATCTAGCATTCTAGCTACCTTTTTCTAATGTTGATATTATCATACGACAATAGTTTATTTGATTATTATTGAACTTTAGTTTGCTGCCAAACTGAAGCATTAAATATGTAACAAAGATGATACATGATACATATAGATCCACAATCTTCAGTTCTTTAGGCTGCGTTTGGTTGGAAGGAATGTAATGGAATTGAGAAACTAGTATAATTTTCAAGTAAATTATGTTTGAGTGGGTAATGAAATGTAAAACCCAAGAGAATGTTTCACCTCAAATTCCCTTGGTTGTGGGATTTCAAAATCCTTCCATCTAGAGAGGGAATTTGAAATCCCACAACCAAGGGAATTTGAGATGAAACATTCTCTTGGGTTTACTTTTAATTGCTCACTCAAACACAATTTTACTTGAAAATTATACTAATTTCTCATTTCCATTCCATTCCTTCCAACCAAACACAGCCAGTTTTAATTCGGGTGTATGTACCATAGTCAGTTGAAGAATTCTACAACTTACAAAAACATGTCAAAAGACAACGGGACCTCTTTTGTAAACTTTGAACAATGATGTTGATCAGATACTTCTTTTGCATTGGTCATGACTCATGAGGAAGTGCACTCAAGACTTTGCTGGTCAAAATTGTTTTTTCTATGGGAGTCCGGCTTACTCGAAGCATCTCTGGCTACAACTTTGGGCCTTTTGGGTCATTTGGGCCTTAGAGGTTAACAGTTAACTTAACATGAGCATCTAAGTTAGTAAGTTGGGTGTTTGGGCCTTTGTTTTTTAGATTAGAGGATAACTTGGGCTTTGAATAAGTTTTATGTCGGTCGTAATGGGCTGTAGAAAAACAGATTTGAGGTTTGAAGGGGTCATAATCCGCCTTTTTCGTTCTGTTGCCTCTAAAACAGGAGCTCTGAACTTGACTCGTCTACCGAGTTGCATGCTGGCCACGTGACAGCTATTAAACCATTATTTATTTTTCTTCGGTCTAACAGCCATAACTGTTTTTTTCAGTTCATTCTTATTCTTTTGGTAAATATTATATGCACTCTAAATAAGCAAAACGTCATTATTACTTGATAATAACTAATATCAAATATACACGTACCAACACTTTTAAAATATTTTATGTTTAGTCATTTTAATCAAATATTTGAAATTGAATAAGTTATCAAGTTAAAAAAATTATTTGATTCGCTACCTTTTTAGGTGTTTAATACGTCTGAGAAGTAAAACAAAATCAATATATGTCATATAAAATGTATTCTAAATACACAAGATATCTTATATCATGTTATTTCAAGTATAATATCTCTCATCCTATTGATAGTTTCCTTAGAGGTGGCTACCTCCGAAATGACCTAAATACGATATGTGAAAGTAGTCACAAAGATAATCATGTTTTGAGTTAGAATATTTAACCCATTAAAGAAACAAGTCATTTTCGATTGGACTGTGTAAATTAAATGATCGTATTCAGGTTAACTTGCTTAGTAAGCAGGTCAACCCAATAACTCGTTTAACCGTTCTTTTACAAACCATTAACTCAACTAACTTGTTTGCAACTTGATTACTACCAATTAACCCTGCTTGCACGTTATGATTAATGGGTTAAACAGGTCAAGTTCGCGTAACACGAACTTTAAGGTGTACAAGTTAGTATTTATGTTTTTAACACAAATAAAAATGACCATTCAGCCACGGCTAATCCATAAACTGTCAACCCATCAATGCTACACAATTAAGTAATTAACACATCTAAAATCATGTTCAAAACCAAAAAATACCACTAAAATTAAGAAAGTGGAAAAATATAAATAAATAAATAAAAAGTGTTTATGAGCGGTTTTAACACAACTAAAATATACCCTTTTTGATTAGTTGGCCCACCCAACTAATCAGCCCAATCTAGCCCACCTCTATTGAGCACCTAGTTAAGCATTCATGTACATGTCCTGATGAAACCTAATAATCTAGTGAGGTTTGCAACCTTTAAAAACCCATGAGAAGTCATAAATATCCCACTAATAAGACGATTTAGAAGTATTAAGATTGTAGACTCTGCTTTAAACTTTGTACATTGCCAAAACACCATTAAAGGGACAATTACACCCCTCTAGAAGATGTGATTGCACAAACAGACACTACTCATTAGGCAGTTGATTCTCAATTTCAAGCTTAGGCTCAATCTTTTTCTTATTTGCCAGTGCCATTGCCATTGAACCATTCTTCTTCCTTTTCTCCTGAATTTCCCTAACATATTCCGTCACGATCACATGAAACTTTGGACTAAATTTGTCTGTAGAAGTTATGTTTAAACCCGCCTTCCTCAAAGCCCGAACCACGTGTTGTTGAGCCTTCAAAAAGTGCACGCTGCAAAGTGAAGGTACAATCGACCGTAGCACCGGTTTTCCACATGGTACAAGTCCTGCATGAGCACTAAACATAGAAAGGAAAACAGTGTGAGAATAGTAACTGTTCTTGTTTGTGGAAATTTCGACCAAAACAAACACCCACGAATTGATTACACTCGATCTGATTAGGGTTGATGACTTGTTCCTTGGACTCCAAAAGTGTTAATCCAACCAACAAGAATTGTTCAATTCAAAGTAAAAACTATCTTGATCTTTAATCAACAATAAGACACCAATAGACTAACAAATGGATTGACAAAAGCATACAAAATTCAACAATTTCGAGTGCAAGAAAAGATCAAAAGCCCTGCACATATGTTACAAATTATAGAATCGATCAAGATCGTGATTTTCAGGTAAAATTGATGTCACTTTAAAGCCAGATTGATCACTTTGATGGTTAAGCAACAGTTCACACATAACATGTATGCAATAACCAATATACCTCCATAATTGACGATCAAGAAAGAACATTATGCATATTGAAAATCAAATAACCTAAATTCGAGTAATTGTGACATTCATAGATCAATACACAAATTAAACGCGTGCGTATGTGTGTGTGTGTGAATTGTGAAAGAAGATTACGAACCTCTTGAGGAGAAACTCGCATGGTTTATAGAGCTGTTGCTTCGGGTCGGATAAAATATGCACATGACAAAATCGGGTCAAAGTCATGGCCTTCGTCTTACATCCATTGAAAACACAGAACAAGCTTTTGGTGTTATCAATCCCATTGCCTCCATCTCCGATTCCTTCATCAATTCCATCTCTAACACTCTCTTCTTTCACATTATCTTTCTCTTCATCGTTACGATCCTCCTGAAACGGGCTCATACCGAATTTCCACAAATACTCCCTGTACCGAACCCTAACTTCCTCCATCAACCCCCAATAATGGTCGCGATAACACTTTGAAAGCTGCTGCATGTTGTGCGATCGGCGTTGTAGCACCTGTTGACGAGAGAGATGAGTGGAATTCGACAGATACTCGTCCTCCGGCGATGGTTTGATGGCTGATGCTGAATTGTTGGTGTTTTGGGGGTGGGTTGATGAAGGATCCATTGGAGAGTTGTAATTCGTCGCCGGTGGGGGTGCGGTGGTGGTTTGTTGGTAGTGTGGTGTCCGGCGGCGGAGGCGTTAGGGTTTGGGTGGTGGTGTGGAAGCCATGGGGAAAGAGAAGGTGCCCGCGAGAAAGCGAGGTGGTTGTTTGTAACTTTAGCGGAGGTTTAAAACTCAAGTCTTACTTTCAGTTAATGGTTGGAATGGTCCTTGTACTTTGTTCATATTATGATTTTGATTGTTTATTCTTGAAATTAATGCATTTGATGTGTTAGTGTTTGTGAAACCATATAACACATGGGTGTATTTTTCCTAACACATGTTATAGGTCTCTAGGTGTTGTGAAAGGTTAGCTTTACACTTCTATTACAATAAGATATGAACACAATCTTGAATAAAAACCTATTCACGCATGAGTTATCCGTCTGCAACGAATAAACGGGTATCATGCTCTCTCGATCTGGTAATCATAAGATATGCAATGCAATAAATATTTACGAAGTGTTATCACTACATGAGCAAGCCAAGCTACTCATGCCAGACAACTAACTTCAAGCTAGAATTAATGGGGAGTAGAGATCGAGCGTAGAATACCAGTGGAAAAATCTTTCTTTATTCAATTCCTTTAACGAAGACATATCCTCATCATCAACAACACTTAAACATGTGTTATGTATGAATTTCTTCTTATCTCTTATGTTGTCATGTCTTGAGATTCATTCATTCTCAACAACTATGTGAAATGTGATTTCTTTAGGTTTATAGCAGTGATGGTGAATCATAAAACCATGGACATAAGGCCCACTTATTTTTCATTGACAAGCTAAATAAAAATATCATACGAGGAATGCTCTTTTTATATAACCTTATGAGGTTTCACCCTTCTACCAGATCGGTGAAATCTTGAAACTTTCAATTATACTATTTTCTAACAAAAATAACATTGTAACTTGATATCCTTTTACCTAACAAATATTTGTCTTTGTTGAAAGGATGATTCTTTCAGATTTGATATTGTATTGCTAGAAGCCTAGAATTCATAATGTATATTTAAAAGAGATTGACCTCATTGCATTTCTCACAGTACGATCCTCTTCCCGCTGAGCCCTATTCTTATCGGTCCACAAAGATAAAATATAATTGTGCCGCCAACAATCTGAAGAAGGGACTCATTGAGTTGGGATCACTAACCAATACTATTTGATATGAATTAATGATAACATAATAGAAAACAAGTGTCTTTTTCAACATACATTGCCTCGGATCTGCTACGACCATATGCTTTACGCAATTGATTAGATTATACAGATATCCCTTCAACACAACATAAGGCATCGAAAGGATCTCGGAGACCCACCCAAGCACGAAAGCCATGATCTTTTAAAAAATAATATCTTATTCAAAGAGTGCATAATCAGACAAAATAAGCTTAAAACAAACATCATTATTATGAAGACGTACAAACAACGCATTACATGTAAGATACTACAAGAAGTTTAAAACTTTACCAGTAACTAAAAAATATTATTTTTTTTAATAAAACACTTGTCATTAAATAGAGATTGTAGGATATAGTTTTTAGGATGTTTATATATTTTGTTTATTTTATTTCAATCAAAAGAAAAAAGTCAAAAAAATAATAACAATAATAATAATAACAACAATTCCGGTGCATTAGGCGGGAGTCAAGTGTAACGAATAACGATGGCATGAATCACTAAAACTTTTTATGATTTTTAGAAGTCTACTTTTATTTGACATGTAAATATATCATTTCTCTATTTTATTAACAAGTAATGACATATAGTTCACTAGCTTTAGTAAACCCGTGTATTACACGAGTTGAATAAATAAAATATTAATATAATAAATTTATTAATTATAAAATGATATTTTAAGATATCATATGACTGAAAATACGTATGAGAAATGACTATAAATAATAAAAAGTGATATCAACTTTTTAAAATTTTGTTTTTAATTTTATTTTAAAACAAATATTTTTTATTCTAAAACAAACCGTATAAAAATATCATTTTAAAAATTTTCTTATTACAACTCCCAAATTTGATTATTTTTTGTTTTTAAAAAATTAACTTTTAAAAGTATCAATTTTTTTAGAAATAACTTAATAAATAGATTTTTTTCTTAATTTATTAAATGTTAAAAGTATTAAAATAATATTATTAGTAATTAAGGTAATTATTTAATAGGAGAGAAAGGCGAGAAAATTTTGGTTAGAATGATTGTGGTGCTGACACGTGGCACCACCATTTATCATTTTATTAGAGTAATAAGATAAGATTTATAAATAGGCAGGTGGGCACACACGAATTGACTTGCAAGAAAATTACAATCTTGTATACATACATATAAGGCACACACGAATCGACAATCGATGGCATCTTCAACCGTCACAAATTTGACCTCTTTTCTCCTTGTTGGTCTCGCATTCTTCTTCTTTTACAGACACCCCTCTTCTTCCATCACTCTAAACATGGCTCAACAAACCCCCAAATCCGTTCACGATTTCACCGTCAAGGTACATCCTCTAAACCTCTACACCCAGTTTCAAGATTTTTTATGGGTTTCATCGGGTCTAACTAGATCACGCACTTCGAACTTGTAGCTCAAATTGATGTGTGTTTATCTCCTGGATACTTAGTTCGGAATAATTTAGTTTTCAAATTGAAAATTGAAGATGAATTCCTTCAATTTTGAAGAATACAGACAGATTTCATGTGTTAACTGAATTGGGTTTTCTTTTAGTTACAAAATTCGTATTGAATTTGAGGTTTCAATCTAGCTCGTTGAATTGTGGGGTTGTGAAGTTTATGTGTTTTCTTTGAAGCAAATTGTGAAATTAATTTTGCAGGATATCCGTGGAAATGAGGTGCCTTTGAGCTCTTACAAGGGGAAGGTTCTTTTGATTGTTAACGTTGCATCAAAGTGGTAAATAATTTCATCTGTGATTCAAATAGCTCAATTATCTGTTATACTGTCATTCATGAAGAAGATTAAAAAAAAGCACCATCATATTGGTTCTTGATTCTGTAAATATGTCTTGCCATGAAATATTCAAATACGATTGTGGGTTAGTAGATTTATTGATTTGAAAGTTGTTGGCAGCCATTAAAGTATAACCCCTGTTGTGTTGTGTCTATGATACTGTATAGATTTTGGTTTGAAGTCTCTTTGATGATCACAGATCAAGCTCATACAAATGCTGTTTAGTTTTTACCACACAATCATCAGTCTGGATGTCAGATTATGTAATTTATATGAATTAATTGAAGCAGATTTTGATTTGATTGATGATCTATGATTCATAGGTCTGTACTGCAATTCTTGATTTTGTTCATCAGTTGATTACTACACTAAGCAGTGGAATGATCTCTTCTGCTGATAAATTCACTTTTGGTTCCTTGTTTTTGTATTTTAACTATCTTACGAGCTACAGAACCTGCAAGGTATATTTAACAAAAATTAAACATTGGGAGTATGTAGTTCTTGATCAAGAAATTCAATACGTGTCTTGAGTCTGTTGTATCATTATGATAACATTTATTGTTGCCATGCCATTTCTTTATGATGTATAATTAAGTATACAGGTGGTGGTTCATGGTTGAGGCCTGAGGGTATCCATATCTTCTTAATTTGTTTATTATGTATGTATGTCAGCTGTAAGGATATTATCATCACAACCTCCATTTCGAAAGAGTCCACATTTGACTTATGATTGCTAAAATGTCATCTTTTAGCTCTATAATCATCACTAGTTAGGTCCTTTTGTGTAGAGTAGTATTGTTAGTACAATAAAGTTTGGATATATTTAATGCCGAAAATCATATGTCAATTTTGAATGCCATCCGTATCTTCTTAATTTATTTATTGGGCATGTATGCCACTTGCAAGAATCCTATTTTCCCAACCTCCATCACATAATCAGAGTCGAGTTCTGGCCTTTAATGCTCAAAATGAACTGACTTAATAACTTAAAGATTGATAAAATTTTGTTTTCAAACATAGAGAACTGGCACTAAAAACTCACATCACAGTAAATTTCGATCGGGAAAGTCCAACAATGCTGGCCATTCAGTTTTCAAAAATAGAATTGAATTTTATTCATGGGTATCATAAGCTGATTATGTCTATAATACTCACTTAGTCACTTGTTAGGTTTAGCAACCCTATACAACCTTTCTTTACCTATTATTAACATCTAATCCTTTGATTACTTTAACAGTGGACTAACAGAGTCAAACTACAAAGAATTGAATATACTGTACCAAAAATACAAAGACCAAGGTACGTTTATTATTATTGCGCATGAATGTAGATTCACTGATCTTTCAAATTTCAAAAGTTTCATGGTTTTGACTTATGTGAAATTCATCTTGGCAGATTTTGAAATCTTGGCTTTTCCTTGCAACCAGTTTCTTAGGCAAGAACCAGGAACAAATGAAGAAATTCAAGAAACGGTATGCACGAAATTCAAAGCCGAGTTCCCAATATTTGACAAGGTATTTTTTATGGCTTAATTTTCATGCAAAGTTCTTTTTATTAGGGTATAATTTTCTTTTTGGGAGTTTAATTATGTAGCATATTAGGAATGCATAAATAGGTTGCTTTAGTTTAGGGGCTGTTTGGATGTGCATATAACCTCAAGCTGCAATAAGTAGTTTCGTATGATTGGATAAAAGTTATTATATGGGATGTTTGGGATTCCTATCAAAGCTAATTATCTGCTTATTAGTTTGTGAAATAAGCAACTCCAAACTGCTTATTCAAATCTATTTATTTCACTTATTAAATAATCATATAACCGGTTTGGATAAGCAATCCTGAACACTCTCAAGACTTCTTGTGTTGTATGAAAATGAAATAAGCGGAAAGCAGTTTGGATAAGCAATCCCAAATACCCCTAAGGTTATTATTTTCTTATTGTTTTTTTTTTTGAAACCAGAGTTGGAGAATAATGTGAGAAGTTATTGTAAGAAAAATGATCATACTATATTAAACTTTAATACATACCCTGTATAAAACAATCTATTGATCCAATTCTGATTGTGTTTATCCAATACACACGACGGAACACCCTTTAGACGAAGTTTACAATCTAATGGTAGAACTAATCTTTCGTCATGAAAAATGATTGAAGTTAAAATCTTTACTTCTCACATGGAAGTAACAATTAACTGCAAGTTGGAATAATTATTGGTGATTTCATTTTCAAAATTTCTGAAAAATAAAGAAACATTGCAGTCAGTAGGCAAATTTGTAAATTTGAAAGAAAAAATCTTGGATCATTGCAGATTGATGTAAATGGCAACAATGCAGCACCCCTTTACAAGTTTTTAAAATCGGAGAAAGGTGGTTTCTTGGTTGATGGCATCAAATGGAACTTCACCAAGTTCTTGGTGGACAAAGAAGGAAAAGTTATCCAAAGATATGGTCCTCGAACCCCACCTCTAGAATTTGAGGTTAGTTTGAAAAAGAAAAAATTATTTCGTTTTGGTTTTTGGGGATTCCGGTTACTAATTTCTTGAATTGCTTGTTTGATTATGAGCAGAAAGATATTCAAAATCTATTGAGTGCATCATCTTAAGAGACAAGGTGTGTTGTTTCTTGCTTGTGATATGATTAATAAAGAGATAATAAAGATTATAATTTGTCATGTTATGTGAGCTTGATTGGTTTCGTGCAGAAATAAAGATGATAAGCAATGGGGGATATGCATTTTAAGATTGCTGTAGCTATGGTGGTTGTGGTGTATGTTTTAATGAAGTTCTGTTTATGATGTTTTTATAGTATTTGTGGTTTTGTGTTTGTAGTTGGTGAAATAAACAATAATCTTACTGTACAATGAAGCTACTATATATCAAATTTCATATCCTTCTAAGATTATATCTCATCACTTAGAAGGCCTTGATCTTTATAGTCAATATACCACTTATGGCCATCATCTTTCAACTATTTATTTATTGAGTTTGACCTTATGAATATGATCATTAATCCAATTATGAAAATGATATTACATTTTTACTTTTGAGTTGACCTGGGAACCCTATTTATAACTTAATTTGGAATTTCCAATATGATATATTTTCCAACTGATAAACTCACACACACCGTAGGCCTAAACTTACACACACCGTAAGCCTACTTTTAGATATGCATACGTGTTCAGAATGGAACTTAAACCTTCATATGAACTTCATGTGACACATAAAGGTACCATTAACTCAAAACCTTTTGATTTGAATAAAAAAATCATGATTATAATTTATCTTTTCTTTCAAAGATCTTAATATTAGTTGCTTTTGTATTTATTATATAAAAGTTATCTTTGATGAAGTTATTAATTATCTCTATGGTTAATGATAAACCAAAACTTTTGTTTTATCCCGTCAACTTTTCTTTTTAGTAATGTTTTCACATTAATCAGTGACATAATAATTTCATCCTAACTTCTTTCACAAATGTGTTTTTTCTTTTTCTTTTTCAAATTGTCTGCTTCATTGGCATTTTTAATTCTTAAACTTTATTGTTAATGTTGCGGTTATAATCTTTTAACATACTACTTCTGGTACTATTATTTTTAAAAAGTTAAAAACTACATTCGTTTAGTGATATACATTTCTTTAGTGTAAAGACACATATTTTACAAAGTTATTAGCTACAATCTATTGATGATATACAATTTTAGAGTATTAAAAATACCTTCTTAAAATTTGAACCGTTAATTATTAATAGCCATATCTTAATACAATAACATAATATAAGTGGAACAGTTATTTATTATATCATTAAGTATAAACAATGAAAATATCCATCAAATAAGAATTTACAACTAAATTAACAAGACTATTCTAAACGCAATGGTGCATGCAGGATGAATGCGTACATGACATATGCGTGTGGTAGGGGCTGCATAAGAGCATTCATATTGTTTGTTTTATATTTATTTCTATTTCTATTTTTAAGTTATAAAAAATATATATATAAACTTTTATTTTCGCTCCTACTTCCCATTCTTCATCTTCATATCTCATCACTAAACTATTAGGAAAACTATAAATGAATCCTCAAATTTAGGGACATACTTTTAATTCTCATAATTATTTCATGTATTTATTGTAAGTGGTAGTGAAAAGAAGAAAAAAATAGTAATTCGAAATTAATAAACAAGCATTATTAAATTATATAGGGGAAATATATGTGGAATGACTTGTGACTTGTGAGAGACTTTTTAAAAAATCAAATTTTAAGCAAAAATATAAATTTTAGTTAAATTATAGGGATTGAGACGAGGAAGCCATGGTGAACACCAACAATCCATGGGTTTTGCATGTAGTCAAGGGCGGCCAAACGTTTATAACTTTCTTTTCCCTTTCTTCACGCATAAATCTATTATTTAAATATTATTAAATGAGTTACATAGTACTTGTATGTGAGATGTGATGTGTTAACTAAACCTGTATGTGAGAAATATAAGGTGTATGGTTGGAGACGATCTTGGTAGCTTACATTCGTAATCTTATAGGTTGTTTGATAGCATTTTAATTTTTAATTGATTATTAAAAAGCTACCTTTTAAAATTACGTTGTAACCATTTGGACTTTAAAATGTTATAAACCATTAAACAATAGTGATAGTAATTTGATAAAAAATAATATTATTTTTTAATAAAGTAAATGGTTTTATGCGGTGAATAACCTAGCTATTGAACATGTGAAGTGAGAAACGCAGAGAATCACCCGGAGTCGACGGAATGGATTCCGATGAAGATGAGAGGAGACCCATACCAATAAGCCAGAGACCCGAATGGTCCGACGTTACTCCGGTGCCCCAAGACGACGGCCCTAATCCCGTTGTTCCCATTGCTTACTCCGAACCATTCGCCGAGATCATGGCCTACTTCCGAGCTATATATTTGGCCGATGACCGATCTCCTCGCGCCCTTCATCTTACCGCCGAAGCTATTTACCTCAACGCCGGAAATTACACCGTAAGAAACGCCTCTCTCTATAATCGTGTGTGTTATTATGTTTACCCCTTTAATTTAGGTATGGTAACTATAGCTGAAGTTTAATTGATGTGAAGTTAAACCGCTATGTCTTTGGTTCTACTTCATTTGTATAATTAGGGATTTTGTTGCTTACATTGATCAAAGTTAACTGGTGATGATCTTTTTATGTTTGCACAAATTGGTTTATGAGTTTGATTATTTCCTTTGATTTCTGATTAGAGTCGTTGAACCCGCTGAATACCTAAGTCCTGTAGCAAACTTAAGTGGCTGAGAATGCATTTTGCTAAAAAGAATGAAGTTTGATCTAAGAAAAGCGAATAAAGTCTGGATCTTGATGAATGGGTCTTTGATGTTCTTGAAAAATTGTAACTTTGTGGTTGTGATTTGTGTTTGTAATTGAATCCTGTGTCAGCAAAGTTATTTGCTATATACTATATGTACGAATTCTGATCCCAATTGTATCGAGTTGCTACCATATTAATTTTATCTTTTCAGACTAGATAAGAACTTAAGTTGCATGAGCTTTGTTGTCAAGACATGGCTTTTTAATATCACTGACCCAGATATGAATCATACAATTTAGTTTCATACAAATATTAAATATTAAATATAATCCGTAAGTTTTGAATCATACAATTTAGCTCCATCATGAAGTTTTATTACAAATAACTATCTTTTGTTTAAGGATGATTTTGGTTTTGTCTTTCACAGGTGTGGCAATTCAGACGTTTAATACTTGAGGCTTTGAACGCTGATTTGCATGAAGAGTTAGAATTAGTTGAACAGCTTGCTAGCAAAAACTCAAAGAACTATCAGCTATGGTGAGATAGTATCCATTTATACCGTTCTTGTTTATTTTCTATGCTTGTATTTGTTAGTGGGTCAACTTTTTTCTTAGTGGATCAAATTTCTTAGCATTCAGATTCTACCAGAATAGGTCTGAATTTGTAATCAAGTTTCTTATACTAGTTTTTGAAAATATCGTTTGGATTTTGAGGATGTAGATGCGTGTTCAAGTGTTAACCAAACATAGCAATGAAACAACTGAATAATACTTGTATTTGTTTCTCCCATATCTGTTTTGAGATGAAAATACGACTTTGAGAACTCTTTTGGTTTGGAATTAGGGTTTGTAAATATTGATTAATTAAAAGTATTCTTAGTATAGGCACCATAGGAGGTGGGTTGCTGAGAAACTTGGGACTGAAGCAGCTAGTAGAGAACTTGAGTTCACCAAGAAGATATTCTTAAACGATGCTAAAAACTATCATGCTTGGTCTCATAGACAGGTATTCTTCGCCCTCTTTGATAGAGCACTTATGCTCTACAAGCTGATATGTAGCAGCTTTCAAACTTTATTTCAATTGTAAGGCTTCTTGTGCTAACAAATATATACCTCACACCGATTTTGAGATTCTGTTTTGTTTTTTCTTTATCTAGTGGGTTCTCCAAAATCTTGGAGGCTGGGAAGATGAGCTTGCTTACTGTAATGAACTATTGGAGGATGATATTTTCAACAATTCTGCTTGGAATCAGGTACACAATTTGAGATCTTTAAACTGCATGCATTCCACACATGTTAGTATCTTATACTACTTTTTGTTGAAGTGTACTGTAATGCATGAAAACGAATTCGTTTTTGTGTTTGACAATTAATTAGCATATTATTCACCTAGCAGAGGTGGCAATTTCTATCCATTCACTTATGAATGGGTAGCGTTCGTGTTATATATTATCTGTAACGGGTGCTGTGTACATCATTTTGATTTGGTAGATCATGGCAACAGGCCAAGTTGGCACCATGGTACACTTGTGGTGGCTTGTGTTCTTTTTGGCTTTTGTTGTTTAATTAATTAGGTGTATTAAATGATAAGTTTCTCAAATTGAGACTCGGGGTTTTTCACGTAAATGATATGTTAATGCATAAAAATAATAAATTTGTTATGCAGATCATTATTTCATTATTACAACTTTAAACTGGTGAATCGCATCCAAACGCTCTCTTAGGAACCATTTGTTAAAACCAATCATCTAATCTAAATATCTAATTATTAAGCATCACAAAATCACTTCCAAACACATCCAAACATCTGACTATCCTAAATTCATAGACATCAGTTCCTTGATCCAAACTTGAAAATGCATGTGGTGGGTAAATGAGCCCATACCTATTTGGTTATCAGCTAAGTCTTGCCCTAATATTTATTACTTTCAAAAATGCATATTTAGATTGTTACATAAAAATGTCATTTTTGTAGCACATTAATTATTTATAGAAAAATTAAAAGAAAACAAACAAGAAAGTGTTTGGGAGTTGACCCAGCTTGACCTGACCCATTACAACTACTACTAAAATATGACTTGTTTCTACCAGTACATGTTACTCAACCTATCTATTAGTTTACATCTCTTGGTTCTGAGTTTAAAGTTATGTACTAAATACATTACTCTAATTATTTTTTTTATTTGTTATTTGCAGAGATACTTTGTTATAACAAGACACCCGGGATTAGGTGGCATAGATGCAACACTAGATTCAGAGGTCAATTACACCATAAAAGCCATTTTACTCAAACCAGAAAATGAAAGTCCATGGAGATACCTTCGTGGTCTCTACAAAAATAACATGAAGTTGTTTGTAACAAATCCTAAGATCTCAACACTTTGTCTGAATGTGCTGACTTCCAGAGTCAACCCTGTGTTTGCTCTTGGCTTGCTGTTGGATCTTATCTTGAATGGTTTTGAACCAAACCAAGATCTGAAAAATGCAATTGAAGCTATAGTTCCCGAGTCAATCAGTCAAGATTCAGATATTTCAGTAAGGATTTGTGCAATTTTGGAGACTATCGATCAAATGAGGGTAAATTATTGGAGGTGGAGAAAGAACAATCTTCATTCTCAAGTTGCAGAGGGAGTTGCAAACCTCCATATCCATTGAAGATTTGAAGAACATGTGTTTGGTTTTTGTTTACTATAATTATCTTAAGTTGATAAATTGGATCATTAACTTATTGTAAACAATCTGATTTGTTAATCATTAATGGCATGTGTGAGATTCTAGTTTTGTGGCTTTACTAACTATTATAGAGCTAATAGGAAAGAATTGTAGGTTCGTTAAGACAATTTTCGATTATGGTTATATTCTCAAATTAACATTTTTTGTTGACTGATTGTAATTTTAATTCTTGAAGTAGATGAACGTTTGAAAATCTATTTGAACACGGCTATTTTGTAGTTGTTCACTTCTCGAATATTAACATTCCCTGTTTCGGACTGAAAAAACGCTAATTAAAACTCTCAAAGTAAACTATGAAAACGTTTGGACTTGGGAGTTTGTCTAGTTTTCTTGTCTTGTTAGTCATAATAAAGTAAATGATTTTGTAAAATTCGGGCTTAAAAAAGTGGGTCACATTACAGGCCCAAAGTAGAAAGTGTTGGAGGTGGTTTAGCACACGATTACTAGAGCCCGAGAATTGGGGGTAAAAAAGTTTCAAAAGGCAATAAAAGAAGCAAAGGTGGTGCTTATACTGCCATCGTCCTCCATTCGAATTTGCAATGCCAACGCGGGAGATTTGAAGACGACGATATATGCATCTCCCATGGTGCTTCCACACCACCTCCACTCCACAAGGTATTACCAAGTTTTCATTACTTGTCTCATCGATTACTTGCAGTTATTAAGCTATGATATGATTGATTGTTATGACAATCGATTTGCAGTTTTTATCTCAACAAATTGATCAGATTCTATCAAGTTTCTCAACAATTAACCACTCCAATTGGAAGGTATTCTTCGATCTGAAGAGCTTGTTTCCACAGCACCTCCACGCCTAAACGTTTGATCACCACAAGGTATTACGAAGTTTTCATTACTCATTGATTACTTGCAGTTGCTACAGGAAATTAAAGCTATGATGTGAGTTGATTTGTACGATCATCAAATTTATTTGCAGTTTTTTCTCTCCCCATTTGATCTCAGTTCTTAAGATTTTATTAGCTTTTCAACTCGCAAATTGGAAAACTCTCGAGTATTAAATTTGTAGTTTACATAACTGCATGATTTTTGCAATTTCGTTCTGACGAGCTTCTCGTTCCATTCAAAGTGATAATGTTTGCCATTTTTTCTAGATTAAACTGTACAAAGAGCCAGCTTCTGGCTTCTATGTTCTGATGGAATTCTGAACTTTGATTTTATCTAAACAAATTCTTTTCTGCATTTTATTTTTTACTAAAACAATTGGAATAGCATAAAAGCTAGGGTTTGGAAAATAAATATGTTCCCATATGCTTAATTCAAATGGATCATATATTCACAGATCTTCAGAAGATGTGTGTAACAATAGTATTTATTACTAGTTCAACAAGTATTTACTGTACTCTTCGGCATCTTTAATCATCATTCGTGATTCATCTACCGGGATTTGTAGTTCTTCAGAAATTTTATTTATTTCAATGATCTTTGTTCTGATGAAGTATGAACCGGAATATATCAAGCATATATTTGATCAGATGTTGGTATTTTTTTTATTGGCATGTTATATATTATTTCCTCCCAAGTCATTTTTGTTGAATTGGCAGTTGATGTTGTTTTGTGACCTTAGCTACCAGGTTTAAATTTGTTCTAATTTGACTTATTTACACCACTTAAAATCTCATCAACTAATGAATTGAATGTGCTCTTTCGATCCTCAAATTCGGCCTTTTCTTTGTTGCTGGAATTCTACTTTCAGTATTTGTTCTATATTTTGGATTACTTATGACATCCCAACCTAACAATGATTTCATCATCACAGTGTACGTTCATCATCATGGTGTGCATCAGGAATAACCTAAAAGTTCATACACAAGCACTTAAATTTGGATCAAATGACAAGTTTAGAGAATCAATCAAACTCCAAATCCGTGACCTGGGTCCTGTTTTCAGATCAAGATTCAAGACTTCCAAGGAAGAAACCAAGGTTGAAGATGATACATTTGCTATTACTTTGGAGAAAGAAGAACTGCTTAATCATGATAGCTGCACATGGTTATCAACAGGTGATGCATCATCTCCATCATCATGTTCTCAAGATAACAGTTTATCCAGTTTATTCGATTGCATGGACCTTAAGATAGATGCATGGTTCATTTCCTTATTATCAACAAAATCACAAAGATGTGATACAATTCTAAACTCAAAAGTCACGTTCTTTGATGGTTCCCGAGTGAATCCGATCGAAGAAGCATCTTTAATTCTTGATCAAAGAAAACTGTTAGATGAAGATGTGGGTCTTCAGGAGAACTTGGAGGAGGAAGAAGTGGTTTCATGGCTGCAGAACGATTCATCTGATAACCACCCAGATTGGTCATATGGTCAGCCGTTGGATAAAAAGTCAAAGTCAAAACTGGTATCTTATGAATATGATTGTGCTACTCCGGTTGATTATAGTTTTTCTTCAATTACTGATAGCAGTGATGAGTACTCGTTGTTTTCTTCATCTTCTAGCTCTGATTACTCATCGGAAATCATGGATTTGGAAGAAATTAGCACCGATCAACCACTTTTTTGGCCATTTAATCCGGCATCTGATTGGTGTTCAGAACACAAATGGGATTTCTTCATCATGTCCCCTCGTAAGAAAGCTGGTAATTCACCGAAATCGGATTTGTTTATAATGTCACCGGAGATATCATCGGATACTCACGGAACCATCGGATACTCACCATCAGACGTGGCACAAAGCAGGAGTATAGAAGCCAATGAGCAACCAAAAGGTGACCGTTTGACCGGAAAAAATGTTAGAAAGCATAAAGTAGTATTAGAAGATCTTCTGTTAGTAGAAAGGTTAAACGTAGAGGGTGTGATTGAACAAGTATTAGGGCTTGGTGAGTTTGATGGACATGAGGGTATTCAAACCATGTTCAACAAAGATCAATTCTCTCTTTTCTAGATTTTATGTATAATATAGTCACTTAAAACATTTATTATTATTTCATATTTCTATAAAAAAGTTTACGCACAGATGTAGATAAATCTAAGTAATCAATCCGATCTTACATTTTTCCAAAAAGAACATCTAAATGATCGTATTTTGTACCCTATAAATTAGAAATTATATTTTTTTTTTTGCGTTTGAATAGTACACAACTTACTATTAGAATGTTCTTTTGAAACAACTCCATCCTATTAATATTGAGAATTACTCATATTGACCCAGTTTGAATCGGGTCCAGCCCATTTACAATGAAAAAATTATAAGCATTAGGACATTAGGTTGTAGTTAAAAATATTATTTTGAAATAATATGTGGGTTCATTTTTTTGTGATTTTTTCTTTTTAATGAATACATATGGTCTAAATACTAAGGGGGACGCGGTAACATTGATATGGATCTTTCCGAGGCAAAGTCGATGGAGGGTGCTAGTATTCTTGACAACTAAATGACTACGTCAGCCTCCACACAAACACACAACCTCCCCCCCCCCCCCCCCCCCCCCCCAACACACACAAAAGGTTTTTACACAAAAAAAAAAAAGGTTTTTTCATTGTAGTGAGATGTTTGCCATATGTCAAGACTCCCTTTCTCATTACTCAATACCCATTAATATCACATATAGTGAGATGATGGATATCATGTAAACAAAAGTGATGGTTTGACTATGCTTTTTTTCATGTCTATTCAAACCTCAATTTCCAAAACAAAATATCATACATTTCACTTAGCTCAATTGCTAACATACCTGTTTGGTGTATCTTGACATGTGTAAATTTAGCACATCAAGGAAATAACTTCAAATAAAATTTACAATATAAAAGATTAACGAATTTGTTAAGAAAAATAATTGTGTTAAGCTAATGTTTTGAAGCTATATCTTCCATGAATCTAATATAATTAAAAAAAACATATGAGATGTAACATTAATGCTTTAATTTATTTATAAATCCGAAAGGAGACCATGAATTATACATTATTAATTTTGGTTTGACGTGGACAACATTGTGACCTCTACAACAATCAAAATCTCTATAATAATGTAATCTCAAGACTTATGACTAACATCATACTATGACCTTATTATATGAGATATACATGCAATTAATTCGCCTATATAGTATAGAAACGATGACCTCTTTTGTTTTATTGCACCCATATATATTTTAGTTAACTGGGAGGACATATTCAATGAACGAGCTGCTAGTATGATGGGGTTATGAGCTCTTATGTAATCTTAATTTAAGCTTGATGTGCATATTTTTATCACATATTTTTGTAAGATACTATTCTAACATCTTGAACTTTGCATCACTTTGGTCAAATGATCGCCACTTATTTCAGTTATTGGGAAGAAAGCATAAAAAAAAAAAAACGGGAAACGTGGGCAAAAGCTACCGACTCCCATTCTTCACGTTGGCTCACCATTTCTACCCCCAAATCTAACCAACTCAACCGTCATTTCACATCAACCTAATTTCTATTTTTTTTCCAAAATCAAAATCATTAACATTTACACCAAACTCATATCGAATATTCGGAAGCTCCTAGTTTCTTCGTTTCGCTATTTTCTTTTGACTGAAAAGAAATCCCCAAATTCAAAACCCTACATTTTCTCACCAATTCCAATTATTATTTATACTTCCATAATTCTTTCATTTCGATCACAAATTCTTCACCTTCCTTATATTCATCATCATCATCATTATACGTTGAGGCATCGTAATTCATTCAGTTCGATCGTTGTTTAGTTTTCTGGTACGTCAACTTCGATGATCGTGATGTTTTTTTTAAATACTTTATTCGTGCTTATCGTAATCCATTGATGAAGGGGCATGGTATGATTATCAGTTTAGATATTCTGTCACATGGTGATTTTGGTCCAGTCGAATTTGTTTCATTGTTGGTTTTTTCATCACGATGAGAGTTTTGCATTTGTCTTCTGGAAATTGATACGCTAGTTTTATTCATATTGCTGTTACAGAATGCGTTAGGTAGAAATCTACCAGTTGGTAGGTGATTTCGCGTTGATTGCTGTTTTAAGATTCTTATGTGTGCTGAGTAATTTGAATTCGGTTTGAGCAATTGAATTATTGAGTGTTTCACCACAAAAATCAATTTTATATATTCTCATGTGTGTGTGTTTTAATATTAGGTTATTGGTGATTACAGAATTTTCTTTTGAAAGAATTCATATATACTAGTATCTGCTATAATGCGTGCACCATCGTTGCTTTCGCAATGCTTGCCTGGCTTGGCACCAGACCGGGTTGGCCAAAGCATATCAACTGCATCTGATAGGGAGATGCATATGCCTTCCCCAGCTGTTGAAATTGTACCCTCTAAGGTATATTCTATTATCTGAAGTAGATAATTTGACCTTTGGGATTAAATTTCTTTTTGACATATGTATTCAAGTGCATGTTATTCCTATTTATGCAGATGGAACACCCTTACAAATATACTGGAGAGAGCATCGATTTGCAAGGAGTCAATATCTTTAAGGTGCGAAACGCCCTACACTATGTTATTTATTATTTGGTCATTCACTTTATGTGAGTTCTGTAGTGTTCGCCTGGGGTTCATGTACCTTAGTGTGAGGTCTCATATGGGGATGCTTATTTTTGCATAGGAATATATAACTGCGTACCTGTTTATAAACAAGAATAAGGACTCATGGATGTTGTCATATGATCTTCGTGGCACTTTGACTTTTTACAAAGATATCATACTATAATTACTTCTTATTTCTTTAACTTACAAGTTCATGTTGGCGCTCTACATCTAACATTCCAATCTTAATTATTTAACGGGTCTCTTAATTTTGAGCTGCAGGGAAGAGTTAGTGTGTCTGATTTGATAGGATCGGAATTGATTCCATCAAAAACTGATGGTAAGTTCAATCTTGAATCACTCTTCATTTTTAAAAGTGTCCTTGATTTTGCAGCAACATGTTGCCTAATAGTTGTTGAATTTTGGAACTGAACGGATCTAACATGCTTATCGACATATGTGTGTTTTTGACATCATCATTTTATTAGAACTAAAATTTGATCTTGGTGTAGGGTTGTTTAAATCATGGGATAGCTCATTTGATCTAGTGAATGTCCTTAAACATGAGATTCGGGATGCACAATTAAGTTTTAGAGGCAAAAGAGTGCTCGAGGTATTCCCTATTTATACATCACATGTCGTGTTTTATTTTGCAATATACTCGTATCTCATGTTTGTGTTGCATTAACATTGAATATACTCAATAATATGAAATAGAAACTTGTAGTTCTGTCAAAGTTACGTTGTATTCCAAAATTAACATTCTGATAACCTATGCCTTTAAACATGCTATCGTGAATGGTACTTTGCATATAGAAATTCATTATCTCAATCTTTAAACTTCTTTTTTTATAGCTTGGTTGTGGCTATGGGCTTCCAGGAATCTTCGCTTGCTTGAAGGTACAGTCAAACAGATTAAAGAATTGGACTCACGAAAGTGCATCAAACCTCATAAAACATTTTATTGAAAAGTTCGGATTCTTACTGAAATCATTTTTGACATGCTAAATCTTTATTTAAAAATTAGACAGAAAGTGTTTCAATCAACCTAACCCCTACCTACATTATCCGTTTTAACTAGAATCTGTTCTGAACAGTTACCCAACCTCTCAACCTTGCAATTTTGCCACCTCTAGACTCTAGAGAATACCAAGAGATTTATAAATACATGGACTACTTCCTAACATAATATATCTTCTTTTTATTGAAACATACCTTCTACTATTACACATCACAGGGAGCTTCAGTAGTGCACTTTCAAGATTCAAATGCCGAAAATATAAGAACCACAACTATCCCAAATGTAATGGCAAATCTAGAACAGGCCCGTGACAGACAGATGCGACAGCCTGAAAGTTCACTTACTCCATCAAGACAAATTATTTCTCCTGTGGTTAACTTTTATGCTGGAGAATGGGAAGAACTTGCTACAGTTTTATCTGTTGTTGAAAGTGATTTACAAGAATTACCAAAAACAACAAACCTTAGTTTCTCAGAAGAGGATTTCATGGATGGATATAGTAGTCAAGATGGTAGTATTATGGGACAAGAAAATTCTTCAAGGCGATCGACAAAGCTTTCAGGAAGTAGGGTTTGGGAGAGGGCTAATGAAACAAATCAAGGAGAAGGTGGATATGATATTATTTTGATGACAGATATTCCATATTCTGCATCTTCTTTAAAAAAGCTGTATGCTTTAATCAAAAAGGTATGTTTATTCCTGTTGAAATTGAAGTTGAAGTATTGTAGTTCGTACATATCGTATTGTTCCTTATTCAAATTGAAAATTGTGTTATTTACAAAACAGGGAAAGCTAAAAAGTGTAGTTAAGGGAATGGGTCAAATGCACGATTTGAAAATTAATGTATCAAATGCACGGAGAACTTCTAAATCATTTTATTAAAAATTTTGTTCGTTTCTAATAATGTAATTTATAATTTATATGATTAAAGAAAGGACAAAACAAATTTCCTGGTCAGGTAACCTGCTACCCTACGTGCCAATTTGATATCTCTAAAAGATTTGGTTAAGAAGGAATGGATAAAATGGGTCAACTATTATCTCAAGTGTATTCATATGCATGAACCCTCAAATTTTTTATTAAAGATCTTTTACACAATAATATTTAGCACCTTAATTATTATCGAACTAAATTATGGACAAAAGTTTTGCGGGTCCGTCGACCCATTTTGATCCTTATCCAGCTTGCCAAACTGGATTTGGTTGGTTCAAAACACTTTTCGTCCAATTATTAATCATAATTTTTCTGTTAGATATTATTGCAATAATAGTTAGTTTTTTTGAATAGGATTAATTTCATATACAGTCCTTTAAAAGTTATATGTTTCATATGTATCTTTTTAAATTTCACAGTAGTATGTATACCCTTTCAACATGCTTCAAATATCATATTGACCCATTTCATAGTAAGCTAAAGAATAACAATAAATAGACGTATATGAAACAATGTTATAACAAGATCTCAGTGCATGATGTTCTCTTAGTTTATTCATTTAAACAATTGTTTCTAGCAACTAATGTTGTTATGTTTACTATTGAATGGGTAAATATCTCACTATAAAATTTTGAAGGATATATATATGATATTTTAACTTTTTGATGATATATATGAAATCACCCTACTGTTATTTTTTTGTTTACCAACCCGGCAACAATGAACTCTTGTTATTCTTATATGTTTATTATCTTTTTCATCAGTGTTTGAAGCCTCCTTATGGAGTGTTATTTGTATCTGCAAAAAAACATTATGTCGGCTTCAACAGTGCTGCAAGACAACTGAGGAGCCTGCTAGACGAGGAGGGCGTGTTTGGCGCGCATTTAATTAAAGAAATGACTGACAGAGAAATCTGGAAATTCTTCCTTAAATAAATAGACAAAACTTCACATAATTATAAAAAAAATTACTAACTTGTTATGCACAACCGTTTGAAAAATTAACATATACGATTTATGCGATGCTACTAACTCTCCTTCCGTATTGGCCAATATGCCCCTCGGATATCATCCAATATATACTTACTTTTGCAGCTGTATATTTGTAGATCTAGTGATCTTATAGTGCCATCTCTATTTCTTGCAGTTTTTTTATATTTGTTCAGAATTATGTATGTTCTGCTTCTACAGTAATATCAATTTTATATTGTCAGTGTCATGGGATATGTTCATAAACTTTGGTTTTTATTTTAATAATCCTTGGTGATGTTCTTGTTGATGATGGAAACCTGCCACTAGAAACTGCGTCCTATGGTGATATTGAGTTAGTATTCACTGTGAATGCAATAATTTTTTGGTATTAAATGTTTGTTATAAGTTCAAAATCTCCCAACTCCAAAAGTCTTTTAACTAAATGAATATATATTTATACAACAATTTATTTAATACCAAATGATACTGAGAAAAAAGAAAAGCAGTGGAGGCTAGTCTTTAATAAAGTGTTTCTTTCGATTGAGATCAAGATGAGAAGCCATATGTCACATGAAAATGTGGTGCCTACTAAGGACTAGAATTAAAGGTTGGTCCCCCACTCCACCTTAAGGCTTAACATACACCCTATTAATCTAGTTGATTTGTCATTCTATAAAAAAAGCACGCATAAGAGCATATAAGGACTTGTATCCACCGGCAAACCGTTGCTTTAAATCCGCATACGGTCTGTTTTTGTGCTTGTGTCCATCTGTATACAACTTATACACCCATATATGACTATTTATATGTACACCACAACTACATCGAGTAAAAACTAAGGTGGGCCTACCCCAAATTGTACTTTAAAGTAAAAGGCATGAAGGCACCACAGGCGTTTAGTTTTTTCATCAAGATCAAAATTTAGAAACCAGTTGATAACAATTTAGAAACCAATTTTATAAGCTACCTAAATGTTTACTCGTGTCCATTAATTATAATTTCAGTCAAATATGTGTCAAAGATAGTAAAAACGCCCACAACTTTACAATAAAATATAAAATAGTATGTGAATATTATATACCAATTTTATTCATCAATACAGTATATTTTCCAAATTTTATTATTAAATTTAATTTGTTAAAACTAATTTTCCTTATTATCAGTATAGGAGTTATCTTTTAGTCATTTTATAAATTTACGAATGAGTGACCTTATTATCAGTATACACACTCAATTTTCCTTTGACAGACATATTAGATTCAAATCAATGGTTTTAACAGAAAGAAACAACATTAGTGTGAACAATTGACCAGCATATACTTCCAAAGATAACTCCTATACATTTTCTGAAGAAAGTTATACACAACACCCATGTCTTAATTCATCATATACTCCAATATAAACCAAAACTAAATCAGAATCCGAACCAAAACTCATAAAGTAATCTTATTTTTAGGTTGTAACTAAACCTAGACCTACACAAAGGAATCAAGGTACCCGTACATATGTCGTTTGTTGTATTGCAACAAGCTAGCGTATGTACGGTCCCACACTCCAATATAAAGTGCTTCATCATCAGGACTAAGCGACACCCCCGAGATTTCTCCAAAGAAATCAATTTCTTGCCTTTTTTCAAAGTTTGAGTTGGTGTCATAAATGTGCACGAAATCAGCAGGTTCGGCCACCACCAAAAACCGCCCATTTGAAGAAAACCGAAGTGACCGGACTGCCCCCATGTTGCCCTTGAGAACTGAAACCGGGTTTGAAAGGTTTCTTAAATCCCATACCCGGCAGGTCTTGTCTTGATTTCCTGTAGCAAATAGGTTTCCATCTGGATGCCAGGCAGATGCAAATGAGTAGTCAAGGTGACCTTCAACAGATGCAACCATCTGCAAACAAAATAAAAGATTAGAAACAAATTATTCCATAGAAATAATTAAAACTTTAAAAAATAACTAGATCGAATATGACAAATAGGGTTGGAATACAAAGTAACATTGCCATGTAGCAATGGTTCAGCCACTTTGAATCAGCAAAACAGCCCATCAAACAAAAGTTTTAGATATATAATCACCAAGACCAGATGGAAAGATAAAAGTACCAAAATAGATGAATGAGCAAATTAGGTTGCTATTTAGTGAAATTTGCCCAAAAGAAAAAATTAAAAAAATTTAAAATTTTCCATAAAAGAAATAAGGATTAAAGGGGGTAACCCGTTTACTTATGAATGGGAGGGTTCGGGTTAGTTTCATCTAACTGAGTCAGATGAGTAAAATAATTTTGTTTCAATTAAAATTAGAAAAGGTAAAATGTTAGCCTAAGTGTATTGCTAATATGCAGTCTACTAAATTGCTTATTGAAAACTTAGGACTATTGTAACAACTAACAGTAGATTTTTTGTAAATCCTGTTTTGAGAATTATTTATAGAATATGTTGAAAAGAATTTCAGATAACCTTCAACCTTAGCTAACATCTTCAAATCGAGATCAGAACTTTTACATGTAAGTGTCAACCCAGTTATATTTTATCTCTACCAGGTCAAATGAGTAAAAATGATTTAATCTAATGGAGAAAACAAGTCGAATGAGTCAAGTAGGAGACATCTTCTCTCCAATCTTTAGAACATTTTCTTTAACAATGTGAATATACCATTACAATGGTTTTTCAAACTTTTTAACACATCATTTATTGAAAAATGTTTCAAATTGGACAAAAGATGGTCGGGTCATTCGGACTCATTTCGACCCTTAAAAAGTAAATAGAAAAGCATAGCATGTATACTCTCATACTTTTCCATTTGATGAGTCCACAATAACTCCATCAAGATGATCACCCACGACAGTTATAAGCTTGCGATCTGGGCTCAACGATGAATGCTGCAACCACAAAAAAAGAGATGAGCAAGTAAATATAAAAAATAGATCTTAGCAAATGAAATGGGAGAAAAAAAAGATACTCCCTCTAATCAAGAAAAAGAGAACCAAGAAATCTCAAGGCCACACATATAAGGTAAAAGGTGTCAAACTTATTATGAAATTTATGATCCATTATGTGGTGAGCAAGTAAATAAAAAAATACTAGAAACAGATGCTTTGCCATTTTAAATATGTAAGTAACTTACATTCACGGGCCAAGGAAAGTGAAAGTGATTCATAAGCTGAAATCTTTCCATATCATATTCTCTAACACCACCGTCATTATTTGATGCCATAAAATGCTTTCCACCACTACAAAAGTACAAAGCAGCACCAGCATCAGCAAGAACATATAGAGATGAAATTGTAAAATCAGATTATATATCTAACAAGCCAACTGGGTTGATATAAAAAGATAGCTAAAACAAAAATTGATCAAATGTGCCAAAGGGCTCGAAAGCTGACAAAAGTGTAATTTAAATGCATAAGTTTCCGAAATCATTTTATTCAAAAAATATGATTTTTACCAAACTATTATTTAACTTTCTTTCACATAAACTAGCTGTTTGTAGCAAAACTCAAATTTCTTTGAACAAAAAGTTTGTAGGTTTATGATTGATCTCTAACGATCTAGGTAAAGTAAACAGATTAGCTAAAAACAAAACAGGTCAAAATGCCCAAACTAATCGAACCCGTGAAAAGTGTATTTCAGATGCGTAAAGACTCCTGATACATCTAATTATGAATATTACATTTGTATCAAAATAATACAATTTTTGTAAGCTTCTTTGGCACGCAAGCTGTTTATAACAAAGTTTAAAAAAAATTTGGACTAAAAGTGTTCCACATTATATTTTGCCTCTCTGCTTCTCTAGTGATTCAGGCAAAGCAGACAAATAGCTAAAAAGGATGGCTCTTCATCCAAACGGACCAAGAGCCACCAAAAGTGTATTGTTATGCATAAAAACTCGTAAATAATTTTATTCACAAAATTAAAATTTTACCAGAACAATACAAATTTAATAACCATATTTGCTATGCTAACTTTAATTGCAGTCAAAGTTTTTTGACATTAAGTGTTTCGCTGCAGAACCCAATCACAATTTGTACCAAAAATAATCCATTTTGACATGGAATCCATCAGACTCACTCATTTTCCCATCTCTAGTTTAGGCATACAACCTTTCCTAGGGTATAGTTACCTCAAGCTGTCATATATCTCAACTGCATTTGTTATGGCATTGTCATCATAAGTTGTTCTTGTACAGAAACTTACTCCCTGTTTATCCACCCGCTGCATCATTCAATACAAGAAATAAACATATTACAGACTAGAATGCATGTTACATAACACCAAAGTTCACAAAATTTTCGACCAAGATTGCAAGCACAAGAAATAACTAATCCATGTAAAAAAATACTTCTCCTGGGGTTCTCTGAGTTATCACTTAGTGTTCTTAGATGAGGAATTGATGAGAAGTGAAATGTTTGTAACAAGAGTTATGTTGCAAAAACATTGAAGAAAGTGATTCTTAAGTTGAGGACAGATTCAAACATAAGACATGAGTGCAAGCCACATGCAAGCTCAAATACAATAAACAATAATTTTATCATTTTATGCACGGATTACAGAAACAAATGGAGTGTTTATTTTTCCTTCTTTTAGTTCCCTTAAGTTCTGCTAGATAAGTTACATTTGTTGAATTCTTAGTGCCTATTTGTCAGCAACTAGTATAGAATACAGCCTAGTGGGCGAATAGATAAAATACCATTTGTGTAGGACACAACTTTATTTGAAAGCATAGAATACATAAAATCAGCACATTTACAAAATATTAGTTGACCTATGCTTTAGGCCTGCAGCTAGGAACCAAAAATGTTTAAGGAATGGAGGTAAAAGATCATGACGTATATACATATTTTGACCTATCTAACTGTTACTGTTGTCAAACATGAATCTAAGAGGTTCAAGACGATAATTCTTAGTGCCTATTTGTCAAGACGATAAGTGTTGCTAGATAAGTTACATTTGTTGAATTCTTAGTGCCTATTTGTCAGCAACTAGTATAGAATACAGCCTAGTGGGCGAATAGATAAAATACCATTTGAGTAGGAAACAACTTTATTTGAAAGCATAGAATACATAAAATCAGCACATTTACAAAATATTAGTTGACCTATGCTTTAGGCCTGCAGCTAGGAACCAAAAATGTTTAAGGAATGGAGGTAAAAGATCATGACGTATATACATATTTTGACCTATCTAACTGTTACTGTTGTCAAACATGAATCTAAGAGGTTCAAGACGATAATTTTGACCATTACTGCAAGATACCTTACAAGCAAGCTCTCCTTGAAATCCACCTGCAACTAAAAAATCATCCTTCACTGCTAGAGTACTAATCTGAGTATGTGTAAAACCTTCCAGCAAACTCCCAGCATGTTTCTAGATGACACAGCATGTAATAGTAACGAAGTTAAAATTCAAATGTAATAAAAATAAACAGGAATGACCAAAACATCATAGTCAACAGAAATTACCTCAGTAGGTGCTACATGACCAGAAAAGTTAAGGATCTCAGTCATATTGTGTGATAATGATGACCAATGCATGATTGAGTAGTTGGACATGAGATATACATCATGTTTTGAGGTGGCCCACACTAGATTCCTTAGCTGCAAAATAATAATAATAATAATAATAATCAATTATCATCCGATAATGGTAAAGGTGACAAAATACAGGGCCTGGCAGTTTGGGAAACAAATCAAGCTGGTAAAATTGGTACATGTCATTTTAATCCAGAAACTTTTTTGTCTAAGATATCAAATATATGTATAATTAGTTTGCAGAATATGATTACAAGAACTATTATATTTCAGTAAAATTCCAATTTTAAATAGACTTGGAAGGTTTTATGCATGTACAGAACAGTTGTGACTTTCAACCTGTTTATTCCGCTAACCCTTTTAACTAGTTTCATTTGGATGCATTTTTCTATTAAACCCAAGCTGATAAAACATTACTCCAACTGACATGGGTAACAGATACCACCTCCTACATATGCCGTATCTTGAACCTGCAACATGATTTATAAATAAAACAAACTAAAAGATAATGGCTTATACCTGAAAGTGAAGGATTGTAGGCTTCACCATTCCGGTATTGTGGAAAAATTCATAGTAGTTGCCACCCTTCTGCTTTTGTTTACATTTCTACACATATCAACAAGGTTTTCATGGTCATCAAGAGGGTCAAGGGAGTCTAATGGTTGAGACACACACAGATACATAAACACACACATACAAGGTAACACAGTTATATATTCATACCTTATCCACAGCATCACCTGATAATGGAATGTTTTCATAGTTTCTATACTGTTCCAGCCTTGTTTGTCTGTAACTTTCTCTGGTTATATTCAATCTTTCCCATGGAATTCCTTGAATGTCTCTGCCTCTCCTTGCTTGAGCAGCAGATGTATCCGTCACCTTCAATAATAACAGAACTAACTAATAACATAACTAACTTTAAATTAATAGGTGGTAACCAATGGACATACAAGTTAAATAAAGAGTAAAAACAGGTTGTCTAGACCCACCAACACTTATTGTCTATTTTTTTTAAATTGGCAGTAATAACAATCAACCAGTGATTGCAAAAGCTATATTTCCAAATAACAATCCAATTTTATAGAATAAGTGATAATGAGATTAAAAGCATATTAATACACTTTGGGCTACTCTTGACCCATTCTACCGTTCACTATTTATTCTATTTAACACGTTTAAGAGAAAAACACACCCCTAATCGACCCTTCTCTAGATAGATGGTTGGATAGTGCCACCTCTAATCACCGTACCATTTGACTAATCTTGTCAATGTTCAATAGTTGGGGAGACTTTTAGTAAATTTAACAAATTATTAAGTTTGTTTCATCCAAGTCTGCCATATTAGAATACACATGAGTCGGCCAAACAGTCTGAATTCAAATAAGATTAGGCATGTTCGTTTTTGCTTTGGAGTCGAGTAATTTCAATTATCAATAGGTTTGGGATTTCATTCTTTGTAATCAGGTTTTGTATTCAATTTATGAAAGTGTCGATCGGTTGGTTTGATCAAACCGAGTTCTTGTGTTCGTAATGTGCTTGTAACTCTAGACCATTAATTGGTATCAGAACTTGGCAAGAGAGCGGGTTTGAGAGACAACTTTCAAAATGGGGAGGAGCTGCCACCGGAGCCATTTTCTGAAGTGCCAAAGGGCTGCTGTTTGGGAACTTGGTACTGGTCGCTTCAGATCAAGTGATCAACAGTAGATCATTGCACCTTCAGGGCTGAAAATCGAGAGAATGGGTGTCGGCAACTCTTGAGGTGGTGTGTTGAAACCTAGACGTTGAATTCAAGAATAGAGAAACATTAATTCTATTGGAGACAAATAATCATGCTTGGTTTCTTAGTCTTTTGACTCTTTTCTTGAAGTCGCGATGGGTTCTTGAGAACAGAAAGAAACAAAGGGAAAAGGAAATATAAATCTCGAGGTGGTTTCCAGCTGTTTGCATAAACAGCAACTGGGAAGAAAGAAATAGTGACAATTTTGTTTGTTTCATTGCGAGAAAATTGAGATGAAGGAGAATTATTGAGTATTGTTGAATTCAACTCTTGCAAACGGATTCGTTTATTTATATTTGAATTCAAACAGCAACGGTGATCAACAACGAGTTTCACTCAAACAGCTTGTTGAAACAGGAGAGTTCACACAGCACGTTTGCCATAGTGAAGAATTTGATCGGTGTTTGATCAAAGGGGTCTGATCAAATAGCAGGTGTGATCAAGGCTTCATCTGTTCATAATCAACAAGCAGGTTTTTATCCAAGGAAGTGTTCTTGAAAACGAGTGTTAAACTAGGGTACAGAAGGATATCAAGAATACGGTGATAGTACCGAGAAAATAAAAGAGAAAAAAAACACGGGTCTAAACATTGTAGCTGTGAGATTTCAAACCTAGAAGACTTTAAGCTTGGTCCAAAAAAGGTCAAGATGGTGGTCGGTTTTAGCAGGGTAAAAGTCATGTGAGGTGTTTCAAGAATCAGGATTTGTTGTGAAGGATAGTGCAAGACAAGTTTATGCCAGTGATTCTTAAACTAATCTTGTCAATGTTTGATAGTTGGAGGGTCTTTTAATAAGTTTTAAAAATTATTTAGTTTGTTTCATCTAAGTCGGCCATATTAGGATATATGTGATTCGACTAGGATTACCGATTAGGTTGGTTTGTTATTCCTTTGGAGTCTGGTAAATTCAATGATGAATAGGTTTACAAACTTAATTCTTTGGATCAGGTTTTCTAGTCAATTTATAAAAGTGTCAATCAGTGGGTTTGACCAAACCAAGTTCCTGTGCTAGTGTTCATATTGTGTATGTGATTCTGGGACATTACAAACAAGTATATAAGTGCTACACAATACTCAGATGCCAAGCAGCATGGAAAGAAAAGGCGATGAAATTAGACTAACCATATCCAAATCAACTTGATCTCCACCGTCGCCTGCCTCCACATCATCCATCACAAAATCCAAAACATCAATCTCATCTACTACGTAATCGATTTCTTCAGCTTCATTATTAGGCATCCTGTAATCCCTGCATCAATGAGCAGTAAAACTTAAGTAAAATCTTGAATTTCACCTCTACTGAAGTCAACTCATACTCAAATCACTCTAACTACATGGTATAAGGAAAAAGGGACAGATGAAGCTAGCTTCTTCCAAAACAACAAACAAAAGACCACATATAAAATTATCTTAAACACCTAGTCATTATATATGCAGGCTCTAGATAACAATATCATTAAGCTGCAAGAGAAAAAATTCAGCATCCCTTCACAATCAAACATCACTTGCAACAGAAAACTTAAATCAAATGAGGATGGAACTTATAGAATGATGGAAAAGGTCAAACATGCAGTTCACGCTATACTTGCCGATTAATGGATCATGGGGTAAAACGAACAACAGTTAAGAGAAACCAAAATTAGAGTGAGATTAGAGTCTACACAATCTTAGAAAGCAAAGTTTCCTATGTTGTTATAGAAAAGTAAACAATGATCGATCACAAAAACATGAGGATAAAAACATAAAAACACGATCATACCAGCGCGTCAGAAGGAAAACAAACCCTAATTTAAGAAAATTGAATACATAATTTGGAATCGATGGGAACCGTACATGGTTAATTGAGGAGATGAGAAACCCTAAACAAATGGTGTTTGATTTATTATTGAAATGGGATTAGGAATGATTCAATGTCATGATCTGCTGATTCTCTGTGAAGATTACAGGCGATATCTCCCTCTGAAATCGAGGAATAATTGGGGAGTCGTAGGATCTTGTGGATGAATAATTATTATTATTATTATTATTATTAATAAAATAAAAAGTGTATATATAGAGATGGGCTTTTGGGATCTGACGAAGATGATTAACAGCTTCCCGGTGTGGCCGTGTCACCTTGATCCTTCTAATCTTATTACCGGTGGATTTCTTTATACCAAAAAATACAAACACCTTACTAAAAAATATTAAATATATATATATATATATATAATCAAATTATTTTCTAATATTTATCGCCTTATTGATAAAACTGAACCAAAAAAACGGTCGTGTAATTTGTTAACCAAAATTATATGACAAAAAGGTGAGTTATAATTTTTCTCTTGTGTATGTTATCCTTTACTAGCTTATTTTAATTGTTTTCTTACAAATCATATCGCTGGTTACTTTTATAAATATATCATCTAACAAAGTAGGTTGTACCCGCATCAAACAAAGTAGCTTGTACCCGCATCAGTGGAACCACAATTCCCATTTTAGTTCTTTTAATTGATCGGTTTGGTTTAACATTCACAACGTTTATATGGAAGAGAATATTATATATCTTTTTATAAACTTGTAATTATACATTTACTCAAGACATAAGTTTTAGTGTATATTGTACAATGGTTTTCAAACGTGATTTGAGAAAATATGTAATTTTACAAGTTTAAAGGATGATATATGAAATTGCCCTGTATATAAACAAGTATCATATAATATTAGACTAGCTATCTTCAACCGTAATTTCTAACAATTTAAGAAAAACTCACTAGCACCCTTTTACTCAAATCTTTCAAGCAAGTGTGCATGAAAAGTCATATTAAGCAATACTCATTATAAATAAGAGTGAAACACTAAAATAACGTACATTTCCTTTCCTGTACGCATTATAGTAAAGGTTAAACTAGTACCCAACCAAAATGATAAAATACGTCAGTATAATAATAAATTGTATTTGGTCATTCATTGTTTTGTAATTTATTGCAAATCAGATACAAATGCACAATTTGGCATATACCCCTAAAAACTTGCCTAATATTTTATTTAGGCAGCTAGTTATTAACATCATATTATATTTACTCAAAACACTTAAAATTTCATATCTACTCGATTTATAAATAAATAAAATAAAACTGTTATTTTATATTTAATATTATGACTTATAGATTAACCCTATAAAAATGTTAATGTGATAAACTAATAGAACAGATAGCATAATAAGAGGCTGGAGGCTGGAGCCATAAGGTAGGGGTTGGCCCATAAAAGGCCCACTCTAGTCAGCAAATCCTTAGGGCACAAGGCCCCTCCCAGCACGGCAGCACTTAAGTCCAACATGGGCTCACAATTATTGCAATTTCTTTCATCTAACAGAGCAGTACCATTTTAATTACGTAATTAATATCAGTAATTATGAGCATATTAAATTTTTTGTAAGTGATGTTTATTAAACAAAATAAACCAAAACAAACTATCATTACTAGACAAGGGAAAAAACAATTGATCGAATAGAAATTATAGATTACAAAAACAAGCCGAGCGAAAACAAATGCAACTTTTCACGTATGAAAGTTTGACCAAACTAAAACCCAAATAGCAACAAACAAAACTCATCGTCCGTAGTTTTCTTTATGCAATAATGCCCTTTTTGAAGAAGAAATATTGCATCCACCAAGCACAATTGATTGATTTCCACTGGTGTCGCGTTCAAGCTTTACAATGATAACTTGTTTACTGATAAATGGTTGATTTTGATAAAAATGATTTACTTATGGTGTCATTAAGGTTTCCCCAAATTATACAGAGTCGATTTATGTCTACCTACATTAAACGAGTAAAATAGGTCCCTCTTATAACATTCGCCGACTTAAAGTATCCGCACCAAACCGATAAAATAAGTATCTCTTATGACATTCACTGACTTAAAGTGGGTCTAAATACAACCATTGTTGTCACCACCTTCGCTGCCATCACCACCACTGTTGTTGTCTCCGCAACCTTCTCTACCACCACCTCGTCACCATTATAATTAGTGAACCCGTTCTATTTTTTTTCTAAAATAAGTCAACTCAACTCGAGTCCATTTAGTCCTGACCCACTTTGACTCGAGCCAAATCAATACTTTTTTTAGAGGCGCCTGTTTTTACCAGAACTTGTTTTCATGCGACCTATTTTGATCCGGGACCTGACAAACCTGGTCATTTTCTCTGGCTTAATCATGATCCAACAGTATGCTACATGTCCACAGACGGTAAAGTATACAAACAAGCAATGGGCTCAAGTAATGAAGGAATTTTAAAGGAAAAAAGATGAAAAACTCCTTTATGGCTTCACATATTCCCATTTGCAGATTGTGAAATTATTTACAGAAATCACCTTTCTTGTTTCAGTTCAGTTCTGTGATCTTTGACTGCTACCAAACAATAGATTCAATACCTGTGTTATGTTCACCTGATTCTATATCACGTATTTAGCACTACTACTAAACCTTTGGAAATCAACATATCATAAGGTGAAGTAGAGCAGTTAATAAAAATAATAATAAATATCTACGAGGAATCTGGGTACCACCAGATGGTATAGAGTGAGGACCTACTAAGTGCACCGATCCAGTGATTTCATCCCTCAATTTGATGGTTGAAGAGCCTGAAATCATTAAAAAGCAAGACAGTAGTATGGGTTAGTATCAGTATACTTGATGAATACCAAGAGTTTGATAATGTTGAAAAATTTACTTTCCAAATAGAGTTCTATTATTGTCCTGTTTTCTGGATAATAATTAGGTGCCGTCCCTGAACATACAATCAATATTCTTAAAAAAACTGAGGATTTGTTATACTGTATATTACAGAACGAAGTGATAAGATTCCCGCAGCCATGAAGGCAACATATTGCAGGGGTGCGAAGAGAGTGGAACTTGGTAGAAAGAACAGAGGTGAACCTAAAACATAAATGGAGAAAACTAACACAACTATTAATGCAGATTTCTCTGTTTTTCCTTTAAATCGACATATGTTCGATCAACTAAGAAGTCATGATACAAGTTGCAGATGAACTTTCCAATTCCGTTTTACGAAATTTGACCACAATATAACACAGGAGTGAAACCTAAACTGCTTAAAGAATATGTCGGTTATCAATCTACAACACGTTGCAAGGGGTGCTTCACCCTGATCTATTGAACCAGCAAGAGAGGGATGCCCCCGATGGGTATCCCGATCGATAATAACAAGAGATGGTTGTTTCTGTTTTCTTGTTTTGCTGGTGTCCTCGGGCATCGACCAATCCTGAATCACAGGCTGCTCTGTCATCGTCTGATTTTTGGTTGTCTAATCATGCATCTACTTATCATATGTTTTACCCTGCTCGATAGTTCCGTACTTCCGTATACACTACGGCTATGTGGCTTTAAAAGACATAATAGCCAAGGGCCTCTTGCTATGAAGCAGCTCCAAGAAACAGAGGTATGAGAGAGAAAACAGGCTTATATAACACAAACCCAACTTGCTTGCATTCTAAAAAACGATAGCTTTAGCGCCCTTCCTGCCTGCTGAAAGGGATGTGAATGATCGTGACATCTCTTAAAATCCAATCTTGTCTTATTAGGGCACTTATGCCCCGATGGTGGGGCCTCATAGGGAAGGGCCATTGGATTGAGGCGTTAAAAGGATTGGACTAATTTTGTTGGGTAAATGAAGCAAATATGTGTAGGCCCTTTCTTATTGAATTATTGTATAGACGTTTTTGAGTGATCATGCATAAGGAAATTTATGGGTTCAATGATGAAGTAGAACTAAAAACTAAGATAAAAAAATTGTGCACAAACTCTTGTTTTGGTTTCTAGTCTAGACGTGGATGCCACTGCCAATAGCATAAGAATAGTGAAGCATTAAGGCCCATGTACTACCTACACAAAATGAAGCTAAGGTTTGGATGTTGATGTAGAATTCGGAAAAGGGGCGTTCCCAGATTTAACTCGCTGCATGATTTTTGAAGTCACAAGGCAAAGCAAAAGATGAATCACTGTAGAGGAGGCCAGGAGGGCACTCCATGTGCTAATATGGAAAAGTTTGGTAAAAGAGAACTTGAAGAAAAAATAGAGAATTCAGTCATGAAAGGCATAAATGGGTTCGAGTACACGTGAAGATGGAATACTTTGTCCGGTATTATGTGACTATAGAAACACCTTGATGACAAAATGAGTTCCATCTTCACATGTATGCTTGAACCTATTTGTGCTATCTTCACAAGTGTGCTTCAACCTATTTGTGTCATCTTCACATGTGTGCTTGAACCTATTTGTGTCTTTTACGACTAATTTCACCATTTGTCCTTTTAGTTCAACCATGTCAACCTATGCTTTCAATTCCCTTTACCAAAGTTATTTATACCATCACACAGGGCATAGACTATAATAGTCCATCTCTCTCTCTCTTTGGGATTGTTAATCACGTTTAGAAGTTAAAGGTGAGACCACTCCCCTTCTTGAGTTCTACGTCATCATGCAAACCCATGATGTGCATGTATGTAGGTAACATTACTATTTTCATTGGCATAGGCATTGGCATTAGTATTAGCATCCACATCTTCACTAGAATCGGATATAACATTTGGTTCACCTTTTTTGGACTATTTAGTTCTTAACCATCCTCTAAGTTCACAAACTTGCTCAGCTCACAATCATATATTTTGTCGATATACCTTGCTACCTCGACACAGATCTCATTCTAACAATTGTTAAACAGAAGGTCGTATAGCGGTCATACAACTAATGTGAATTACTCTCCTTCTGGAAGATGAATTAACCAAATTCAAAGGACAATGAAGAAACAAAATAACAATAATTTAAGGACTAAGATTGAAGAATAATTCCTAAAATTATAAGATCCATTGTAATATAATTTTAGAAAGAGGATTTTAAGGAAAAAGTAATGCCATCTCATACGTCCCATCACTCATATTTAGACGTCTTCTAACCAACTTCCCTGACATAACTCATATTTAGACGTAGGGGTGAGCAAAAAACCGAATTAACATAACCGGAACAGAATTAACCAAAATAACCAAAACAAACAAACACCCAAAGATAACAAAACCGAAATAACCAAAACCAACGTATTCGATTCGGTTTCTGTATTTCAATTTCCTATCACCAAAAATAACTGACTCGAACGGATTTTCTTTTATTTGTATGAAATTTGAATAATTTGTGTATGATAGTATTTAGTTTAGTTTTGCTATGTGTTTTGAGTCAAAACAAAGAACCAAAAAATGACAAACCAAAACTCAAGTTCCTAAACAAATACCTGATACACAAGAACCTAATGTAATAATAGCATACATATATTCGCCTTTTGCAAACTTAAGTTTTGTGGCCACTGTTCTTAAACAAGAACCTAATAACCAAACTTTAGTTGTTACTTATAGTCATAATCTGTTTAATTTTATAGCCATAGTTGTCTTTTAATTATTTGTAGTCATTAGACTTATTGCTCAGTTTGATCTTTCAATTTAAGTCCGCTCAGGAAAAAATACAAACGACCAAATATCTGAAAACCAAACCAAAACCGCCCAAAAAATCAAAAACCTGGAAACCGATCGGTGGGAATAAAATTAATAACCGATAAATTCGGTTTCGGTTTTGATGGAGGGTAAAAACGAACCGAACCGAGCAAACCCCTACTCAGACGTGTGTAATGAAGTCAAAATTAGCATACTATCAAGATAAGAAAATGTAAGATAATATGCTAGAACTGAATCACAACTTACAATTATACTCTGTCCATCCAATTGTTTGGTTTTCCAGATCATATAAAACCAGTTTATTTGATAGTACCAAATCTGCAAAACAACCAAAAAGATAGCACCCAGAAATGATTTACTTGTCTAAGATAGGATATCCTACGATAATGAAATTTACAGATATATAAACTCATCAAACTGAATATCGTTTGATTGACTTCTTAGTTATTGTAGATATTGCCTAAGATCAGATTTAAGTCAAAATCAAATTAGTTACCACATAATTTAAAAAATGATATTGAAAGCCAAAAAGATTAGTAAATTAAATAGTTAAGGGTTATATGCTACATTCTTCCTAAAAGCAAGTGTAGTTGACTTTTTAAACCAAGCATATTACAGTTACTTTCTGATCAAGTTTGATATAGATTATTTAATTAGTGACTCTTCTGTAATTACACAGAACACAGAAAGTAGTGCAGTCGTTGCTGAAATATTGCAAGATTTCATATTGAATATTAAACTTGAAAGATACTATGATTAAAGGCCAATAGAAGAAAATGCACTTTAGCACACTGCAAATGTCACCTTACTCATACATTTAAAGTGAACCTTAATTTAGTTATTAAGGATGTTCAAAATTACTATTTATTTACTTATCAATTGTAAATCGAGCACAATCAATTTTTATTGCAATAACAAAAGAATTAACTTAATGTTTACACCCATATCTATTTTAAGTTTAGGATATTTAAAATTTTCAAACAGTTTCATATTAATGTAAAACCACATAAACGAGAGAATTACTTATAGCATTTGATTATATTAATATAATGATAATAGAGCAACATAAATATGAATGGGGTAATATCATATTGAATTGAAATCCAATTCATCATTCATGGTCTAATCTAAACCCAAGTGATGAAGGGTGAGAAACTGAAAATATGCATGACAAGTGAAATTCCCTTTAATTATGATAGTTTTTTTAAGCAAAAAAAGATATTAGTATATTTAGTGATGAAAATATGTTATAATTATGAAAACCGATAAAGTTCAAATGTGAATTAAACATAGATATGAATGTAAGCATTTGGTTTTTATTTCTTACATGATTACACACTACACAGGACAATAGTATTGTATAATAATATAGAGCTTACCTCCCAATAAAATCGTGTCGGTTGTACTTAATGAATCCAGACCATTGTTTTGCCAGCCAAAACACAAGAAATCTTCCTGCAAGGTTTCAAATAAAGTATTGTAGTAATTAATCGAACATGAAGGAATGTTAGCATGTAATATATCATCTGTAACTTTCTTCTTTAGTTATAATTAACATTTGCAAATTCGACTTGATTTTATGGTCCAGATTATGACCTAACAGCCTAGAATTCAGAAATGATAGAATGAAAGCACCTTTACACAAAAAAAAGGAACCAATCAGAGATACTTACGAAGGCAAACAAATAATCATGAGGATAAACCTTCAAAGAAAGTGAATTTTCAAAATAAAACGTAACCGCAGGAAATCCAGCATCAACACTGCAAATGTAGAAACAAAAGTTAGCAAGACACTCTATTTTCTAGTTTTTAAAGGGATAAAAATATACCACACCTGGGAAAAATGGACAAGAGAAATAATGACAAGAGGCAAACTGGATGAGATAAAAAAATAGGCAAGTTGGGTAAAGGGTTTAGATCAAAAAGGGGTAATTTTGTATGGGTAAAACATGTAGGTTCGAATTGATCCAAAACACTTTGTCCAAAATTTTGTAAATATTAGTGTATAAAATTAAGATTACATAGGCTGTACTATTTTAACAGTCATCTAATCTTTTTAATGACATGATTTAAAAAGTGTATGCATTAAAATACGCTTTGGAAGACTTTCAACCATTTGACTGCATTCCTTACAAGCTAATTCTTTTTATTTTACCTGCATGACCAGGGGATAAAATATTACCTAATCAACCATTCATAAGTGATTCAACGACTTTTAACCCATTTGACACATTTCCTTGTTGGCTACTTCTTACTATTTTACCACCCTGAGCCAATAAAGATAAAACATACCTAGATCAACCATTCAAATGTGTACTACTCAGAAAAATATTAAATTATTGCATTAAGATACCCAAATAAAGCCATGATAAAACCTCAATTTACAAAGCCCTGAATTTTAGTGGGAAAGACAAGTTTTTATAAAAAAAAAGTTATGAAAAAAATGTTGTGTTTTATAATCAAGCATACAAGCACAACAACATAATGAGTCCATGTCCACTGTACCTTCCAGAGAATTCAAAGCATGTATATTGGTCGTGAAGAGTGCGTAATCTTAAATCAGGCTGCCCTGCAACTATCTAAACAAAAGTAACTGAAAATATAAACAAAATATATGATGCAACTTTTAGAAAAGCAATTTTTTTCAACAAAACTAATCGTATAATCATTAACACATTTCACCTCGGTCACCAGCGGCTTGTAGATTGCATCTGGAAGATAAGCCAATGTTGTACCACTATCTATTATTGTTCTTCTCTTGTCCCCTGAACCATGCGTGCTTGTTGAAAGATTCAAAAACTGGGTACCAACTTCAATTCCCATCACATTGGCAGAATAATGAGGCCTGTAGTTTTAGAAGTCGCCAGTATTAATGCTTAGTGAGTTAGTGCCGTAATACCTAAGGCACCAAAAGAGATAATAGAAAATTGGTTTTTCATATTATACTGGATGTACATGTTACTTTACAATATTCAGCATGACATTTGCATTTTGAATGTTATCAAGTAGAGAATCATTATGTATGCATGCACATGTAACTATGAAGCATATAGATAGGTGCATGCACATGTATGTGTGAAAATGGAGTAAAGGATGTTGCATTGTGCTCACTCTTGGTAGGATGTAAATGTGGAGGCTGATATACAAATATGCTGATATTTTTGCAAATAACAAAACCAGAAATAAATATTCAGAAAAACAAATGACCAAACAAATTAGGTGGAAAGTCTCCTTAAATGTCTTATAAACAAAACATATAAAAAAATAATTTGTTTGTTTTTTTGCACAAAGAGAGAATTGCCACATACTCATCTGGGATCAAAGGTGTTGAATTAACCTTCGGCTGAACAACATGCCCAATAGCAAAAATACCACCACCATTGTCACCATCTAAACAATGTGCAAACATCTTTTTCACCTTCCCTGATGAAGCCAACTGTGAAATTATGGATGAATTTGATTTTCCAAAACCAAGAATTCCATCAAGTGCTTCCTCAGAAGAACCTAGGTTACCAGATTGTCTTGCACCACACCTGATTATACAACAGTAACAAAATTGGAGGATTCAGTAACTTCTCAGACAATTACTCTCATCCAAATGTCCCAAAATCTACATGTCAACTGACTGTGTTATCGCTATTAAGTATATATTTCTGCAATTATCAAATCAAACCTAGTATTGTGAATGGATTTGCATGACATTTTCATTTCTCATCACATTAGTCAATTTATATCTATACGATTCCTATAAAGTAATGCATTCCGTATATTATAATAGACATATACTGCACTAGTGCAAAAAGTTGCATAATTACATTGCTCTTCAGATAGACTCAAATAGAGTACAATTCTAAATTTCAATTTAATATAACAAAATTTTTAAAACCAAGATAAAGAAAGGTATAATATAATGTATAATCTAATTTCATATTTCACCACTTCAATTATCAAACACTGACCATACTACAATTTTTAATTCAAACAATTAATATGTCACACTATGTCACTATGTAAATTATAAGTAGAATATAGATAAAACACATGTTATGGTTTAGACTTGAGAGATTATGTATGTCTTATCCTTTAGAATTTTATTAAATTAAATTAATCATAACAAATGATTCACCTCATAATTTATATATAATCTTCCATGTTTTACTTAAAGGTGCTCGTGCAACACATGTGAGGATAGCTTAGTTTGATATAAGAATATATCAAAAGCATGTGATATCCAAATATAACATTTCAGTTTGCAAACATCACTAATATAGATAAAAACATACCCGAATATAACACTTCCATTTGCCAGTTTAGTTTCCAAGTCACCTGACACGCTATCATATTGGACAACATCCATTACAAAGTAACCAATACTGTAGCTCCCATCACCATAAGTTTCGGTATATAGACAAGATGCATTGGGTTTACAACCAGTAACCGCACCGCCATTGATCTCTGCACAAAACTCTGAAGAACATGTAACCGGTTTCCATGTGAACGAATCTTCTGGATTGTACAGTGTAAGTTCCAGCTGTTTGAAGATTGTACGTCAAAAACTGTAGGCACTCGTATGCATAACATCATTTGGATATAGAGAAAATTTTACAAGTAGATTAGGTTAAGAGTAGAATACCCCATGATAGCCTCTTTTCGGGCATTCTCGGCATTGTATACAGTTAATCCACATTATATCACTTCCTGTGTCTACTTGTACGTAATATTCCTTTGGCGGTGTTCCAATTCCAATTTTGGCATAGTACAGGCTGCAGAAATACGGTCTAAGAGTCAGATAACTGCCATACTGTAAATATAACATTACTTATGATACACCTATATTCTACTACAAGCAACGAAATCACCATTATTCCACTCACATAACTGGTATGAATTTCATTGATTTACAATGATAAGTGCCAATTTACAGAACCTAGTTCTCATAGTTGATTCATTTAAACCAGACTAAATAAAGTGTGATGACAAGTTTCAGGATACACAATCAGAAAGTCCCAAAGCATCATGTAAATTTTAAATTAGTATGCACCATCAATTTAACTCGATTGTTACTACAATAATAGACATAATCACCATGATATCAGTATTTGCAGCTTGATTCCAGACAACAAAAGCCCTAATTCTAATTGAAAAATAAAAAAAGTTCAGAAACAATCAGATTCGCTAAGAGACTATAAAGCAGTAAAGCAATATCACGTAAAGTAAGATCGAATGAAGTTAACTATCAAGCGATTGTATTGTATCGTGTGTGTTTACCCGACGGCATCAGGACGACCGGTTCCACCGAGAGGTAGATCGACACCAGATGCCAGAATCTGAAGGTGACGGAGGTTGTCGTGAGCTTTGAAAAGACTGAGTGATCGTTCCTTGCCGGAGAATTTCGAATTTACGCCGAAAACAGCACCACGGAAATTGTCGTCGCTACTTGCAACCACGGAAACAGATATCAAAACTACCAAAAGGAAAGAGACGGAGCTGGTGGATTTAGTCATGGTGATCTTCGTATGGAAGTATATCGTCGGAATCGCTACTCAGCGCCGGCGACGAAGCAGTAAACCCAAGTCGGGAAAAATAAATGAAGACGACGACTACTCATGTGACGGCATCTTAAAGTTTGTCATTAAAGCCCCTCGGAACTTTGGCCCATTTTAATATTCGGTTCCATTACATAAATTAAAATAACAAAAAAAGGGCTAAAAGGTTACCCCTCACAAAACCATCATATCCAAAAGAACTAATTTCAATTTTACATTCAAAGATTTAATTAAAATAAATAATAATCATTTTTAAGGTTAAAATATTAACTTACTTTAGCAATTGTATTTTAATTTCACTTTAAATGTTTTATTATCTTGAATAAAGTTAAAACAACTGATTAAATTTTTTACATTGAATTAAAAAACTTATAAAACTTTTGAAGATAAATTGATGTTTTTAATCTTTTGAAGGTAAATGGTTATTATACCGATCAAAATCGAACTTGAATCTATCCAAAATAATAATAATAATAATAATAATAATAATAATAATAATAATAATAATAATAATAATAATAATAATAATAATAATAATAATAATAATAATAATGTTATAGCAAGTTTGTCACAATCGATAGGATTAAAACTATTTTGTTATGCTTCAATCTTCTAGCAAATTTGTTTCATTCTAGCGTTTACATATTTCAAACCTTTAGCCATGAGCCCAAGAGTGTACGTGTGTGATTGTTCATTGTATAAACACTGGGAGTGAATGGAGTCTTGGATTTCGACACAATCAGATCAAATTTTGCTTTCAAAGCATTTCACAACCTTTTTTTATTTTTATCAGTTTTATTAGTTTTAAATTGTTTGTTCATTACTTTTTACGGTTAATTTTATGGGTGTAACTGATTAACTTGATGGACAAGTGTTACATAAAAAGTCTCGTACTAGCTTTACATAACTGTATCTCGGGGTTGTGGTTTATGGCCTTACTTACACGAGCTAATTCATGTTTGTTTCATGATCGTATTCAAATTCTACCTTATTTTATCTGCGTATTCAATTGACTTTTTTTTCTTTTATTACACTGTGACAGACATCTTGCATATGCATAAGACCATGAATATCTAGAGAATATGATAATGCTTAGTGGCTCTAAACACTTAATAGTTATATTGATCTAAAATGAAAGCAATGAATTATTGAATTATGCTTAACTATGCGATGGATAATGCTCCTTTATTTTTCATATTGAAGTCCTGAGGTTTCAGCATCATTTATTTTAGGATTTTAACTTGAGTACTATGCACAAATTTAGCTTGATTTGGGTTTCATCAAGCTTTTAGGGTTATGGCGCAGTTGGTAAACAACTGTACAAGTGTTTTAGAAATTCATATTCAATTACTTCATGGTCACCTCTGGCTTTGATTAGTAGCTATATATAGTCTAGTTATCTCTTCACATGAAGATCCCAGGTAGATTGTTTTTGTCAATCCTAAGTTTTATTAATACACTACATATTTAGTTCCTTTGTTTGATGACAAGTTATGTAGCACAAATGTCGTTAGGAGATCTAGCAGGTAATAACACTGATTTTAGTTATGGAAATAAAGTAATTAGAAACGATTATGGTGATTCTGAACGATGAGCCTATTAATATTACTAATATTTTGGATTAATTTTTTTATATAACAAATATTGTTTAGAGCACAATGATGATCTGGAGTCAAAAAAATATTTTTACAAATAGTTGACTAAAAACATGGTGTTGCAATGCCTGTTTGAATGCATTGTTTCTATTTCATGTTGTTAAAATAATAGTTAGTTGATAATTATTCATTTTATTTTGATGATTTCAAAGATAACATAGTTTGAATGTGTTTACTATAAAATGATACTCTTGGTAAGTTTTTAGTGTTAGATGGAACCACTAAGCATTTGTAGTAAGTTTATAAAAGTTATTATAGTAAAAGAACTATCTTCGTAACGTATCAGTAAAAACTTCAACAATATTTATTCGGGTCGCAATTACTATGCTCCCTAAAAAATATAACATCAAAAGAGATATTATCTCAATCCAACATACACACGCTTTTCCCCTTTTCACACCCAATTCTCCAAACCTAGGGTTTCGATGGAACATCTTCGTTCTGAAACCCTTGGAGATATACTAAAAAGATTGGAGGTGAGGGATCTAATCCGATGCAAGAGTGTTTGTAAGTATTGGTCATCTTTGATCTCTGATTCGCTTTTCATTAAATCTCATCTTAACCATAGTTATCTCAGTGATCGTAACAATGGTAAGTTTGGACATAGGAGAATTGCTATACTTCCACCTGCCAACTACATGATGTATCGTCAGTATAATATTGGTAGCCAACTCTTTGACTTCAATGATCGCTATCTAGTCGGTTCTTGTAATGGTCTGGTATGCATTTTCCCTCGCTTTAATGAAATTGTGATCGTTAATCCTTTGACTAGAGAGGTTAAAAAAGTACCAAATCCCCAAATTCCAGAAACCAAAGACTTATGTTGGGGTTTTGGTTATGATTCCATAAAGGATGATTACAAGATCGTTTTAGGTTTTAGGAAAGGTGAGAATTCTACCAGTTTTCAGATGTTTAGTTTAAGATCTAAAGTTTGGAAAGTTCTTGGAGAGGTTAATTACACCTTTGAAGGTAGTGTGGGTATCTTATGCAAGGGGAGGCTTCATTGGGTGGCATATGATGTTTTATCGAATCTAAAGGATGTGATTATTTCATTCCATTTAACGAATGAGAAGTTTTGTGAAATCCCTCAACCTGATGTGAAATTTCAGTTATATTTTGGTCAAATACGCGCATCAATGTGTTTGGGGATTATGGGAGATTGTGTTTGTATATTTTATCCATCGATACATACTCGTAGGGTATGGGTAATGAAGGACTACACTAAGAAGCAACCTTGGGAAATCGTTGGGCATTCATGTGAGATTAAGAATGATGTTGTGCACGGCATAAAACTATTGACGGATTACATTCCAAAGAGGCAATTGTGTTATGAAACATTTTACTACAAAAGTTGGGAGTCCTTAAGGGCACCTTTATTTGTAGAAAGCCTTGTATCTCCCCATTCACAAGAGACCAAAGAGAACGAGACAGAATGAAGAGTCCTAAGGTGGGTTCTATTTATGTGATAGTATTTACCTTTTCATATAACCTACAGTCTATATGCCATACTAAACTTATGCATATTATAATTATATATTTGTTAAGTGGTCTTTGCTCCACCTGTATCAGTGGACCTTTTCAATATTTTGCTCAACTATTTGTATATTTCTCAGATTCTGGATGCTCCCAATTGATTTCCCCATCATTTTTAGAGTTGCACAAATTTCTTATGATCTTATATGATCCTTATAGGATCATTAACTGTATATGTAATAGGAGTTGAGTTTATGTCAAAACTATTTACTACTTGCTTCTACTATAGAGTGTATAATCTCACTCATTGTTATAATTTTCAGGTGAAGTTTAAAAATATTGTGTTCCAGTGCTAGAGTTTGATGACGTGGAAGCTCTCAAATTTATCATATTAGTTTTCCTTAATGTTTGAAGACTCCGTTTCATAGAATAAACCCATCCGTACCTTTGGTTTCTAGTTTTGTGTTTGAAGGTTTTGAAAGTTCTCTTTAAAGATTGTTACTTTGTTAGTGCCTTATGTTGTGCTTGATGATATTGATTATGGTTTGAAAATTGCTGACTTTCTTGGATATTTTTCAATATGTTTACAATTAAGCACACCTAGAGCATTCAATTGAGATGAGTAGGTGTTAAAATATGTTTAGACTGAAATATGTGTACACTTTTCCTATTATGCTATGATGGATGGTCTTTCACTTTTGCAATGTTTCAAGTTATGACAACTAACATGCATTAACAATTTTCTGGAAATAAAGTAATTATTAGAATAACGATGATCTTAATGAGACTAATAATCTTACTACTGGTGTGGGTTACTTCAGATATGGAGTCGTTGCAAATAGCTAATTCAAACTTTATTTATGACACTGTCTGGTTTGTAATTATTTGTCTCTTCCATGTTGTTAAAAAAATATAGTTAGATGGTATTATTCGTATGACTTTGGTTATTTATAAATCTCACATTTCACCTTAATATTATGCTTATATATTAAATTTGTAAATGACACTCTTGGTAAGTATTTAATGTTCAATAGTATCACTAAGCATTTGTAGTAAGTTTCAGAGTCTATATATGTCTCAATCGGTAATGTGACAGTAATGATAATTATTTTTCTATGGGTGGTAGTTAATGTACTCCCAAATAATCCATCATCAAAAGAAATTTCACAGTGTGCTACAATTAATCGATGAGAAGCCGAGTAGCATCCATGTTTATAGCTTGGATTTATGAATGACACTCTTGCAAATGTTTCAATGCTTAATGAAACCACTAAGCGTATGTAGTAAGTTTGCACTATATGTATGTATGTATATATATATATATATATATATATATATATATATATATATATATATATATATATATATATATATATAGAGAGAGAGAGAGAGAGAGAGAGAGAGAGAGAGAGAGAGGATAAGGTTTTGCCCTCTTCTCACCCTCCCCGATCATTACTCTATGAGTGGGATTTTACTAAGTATGTTTGTTTTTGTATGTGTGATATATATGTATGTATATAAACTTTGGTAACCATTACTTGTCTGTATGTGAGTGCTTGGTTTTAAAAAGCGTGAGGCGCACCTAAGCGATAGGCGAAGGCACACGTAAATGAGGCACACCTAGGCGATAGGCAAAGGCGCACATACACGAGGCACGGAGTATTTATGTGTTTGTAACATGGTTGTAGATAATATTAATGTAATGTATTAATGTAAATCCTTGAACACTCAAAATTTAGATAGTAATACATCGTTATACAATTTAATGCATTTATAACCTTTATGTACAACCTAAAGAAGCACATAATATGACCATGTATAAGAGTCTTTCCCAATGCGTGGGCCTCATGTAATTCTAGACTCTTAAGTCACACTCGATATGCGCCCCTCATGTACGCCAGTCGACTCATGTTGTTAGAAGCGAATGACACCTTACCTTAATGCCTAGGCATGCCTAAGAAGCTCTTTAAAACTAAGTGTGGGTGGCACATTCATGAGGAGATGCTCCCTAATAAATCCATTATCAAAATAAATGTCTCAATCTATTACAAAATGCCTCTTTCCTCTTTCCGGACCCAATTCGCCAAACCTAGGCTTTTGATGGCATATCATTTCCCTTGAAATCCACAAGGAGATACTTATAAGATTGAATTGCTGGACCTTGTAACACTGCCTAACGGGATATGTCCCATATTTACAAAACCAAAGACTAATAATTATAGGTAATAAATGGAACCAAACGTTATTAAACCTCAACTATCACCACTATAAAAATTCAAGTTTATATACTAATAAAGAACTTTATAGTCTTTTTGCTATCTTGAGGATCCATCTTCTGTATTTATCATTTCTAGAACTCACTCTTCACTGTTTCCCAATAAAAAGAGGTGAAGGAAGTAAGAAAACCCAAATAGAAAGTAATAGGGCCCCAAATAGAAGTCAGTTGATACTTCAATGTGATATAGTTGTTTATCAAGTCCTCACAGTTCTATAATATTGTCCTTTTTTCTTAAACATAACCCCACGAGCGTTTTCATTTTCTTCCTAAAACAACTCGAATTGACATTACATACTTCAGTAATAATGTACATTTTTTTCTTCTTGTCATGTATTTTACCAATGTGTATCCTATAATCCCAATAGATTCAAGATTTTTTTCCCTATCTACTATCACATCCCTCCTTTCAGAAATAAGATTTGAATAAAAAGCTTTTGTTTGCGTATTTAAACAGTATCAAGTAGAAGGTAATAATTAGTTTACTAAAATCATGCTATTTCATTTTAAGAGTGAACTTGTAATTCTAAATCCATCAACAATAATCAATTTGAAGCAAGCAATATCAAAACTATTGATTGTAAATTAATCATTTAAATATAAGATAAGCAGATAAACATAAACAATTTTTTTCATCCAATCGCAAGTGCGTTATTTATTTCTTAAAAATGCAATAAGCAAATAAGCCGTTTAAGAAGGTTATTGGGTTTCTTATGTTATGAGCACCATTGATGATTGCAGGACACATGCTTGATGAAAATCCAACTTGCTTACTTTTAATTTGCTCTACACTGACTGTTATTCATAGTTTGTATGTGCTAATTATATATTAAACTATAATGATCCAACTATATGTCTTTAAATATTCAGTTGCACCTTTTCTTATCTGATTTATGAATAAGTGTTGGACCAAAAGAACCAATGAGCCGGATCAGAAAAACCTTTAAGTCCCACAGACGTCACAACAACCGCTGAAGTCCACAACAGCTGAAGACAACAACTGATTACAAAGTCTGAAGACAAGTGCTGAAGACAAAGTCTGAAGACAAGTGCTGAAGACAAAGTCTGAAGACACAAGTGCTGAAGACAAAGTCTGAAGACAAGTGCTGAAGACAAAGTCTGAAGACACAAGTGCTGAAGACCAAGTATCAGACGTTGTCATAACAGCTGAAGAGGACTTCTTCAGTAGTTGTGACGGTTTACTTTCAGTAGTTTTATGTTTTCAGTAGTTTTGTAAAACGACTGAAGAGCTTGTTCTTCAGTCGTTGTAGTTTCAGTTGTTTCAACGTCTGACAGTTAAAACCAAGTCTTCAGTTGTTTTATAACAACTGCTGATCACACCAATACGGTCAGTCATTTCAAACCTCTGAAAAGTTAATACCACGTCATCAGTAGTTTCAACAACTGATGACTAACATCAAAACCTTCAGTCGTTTTCTAACCCTACCCTTTAAATACCTTATCCCACCTTCAATCGTTCAAAAACTCTGTAACCTCTCTTCATCAATGGCGACCATGCAACTAAAACCACGACACAATTGTGTCGCACATCTCACAAAATCGCCATACTGGACCAAGTTTCACAACGCCATTGATTTAATAGTTCAGTCACCTTACCAAACGGTTTTTCTGTTAAATCCCACCATATATGCCGAATCTCTTAACCAATTCTGGACAAACGTCACTCTTGTCTCTGAGGAGAATGACACAGAGTCTCTTCAATCGTTTGTCCATCGTCAAAAAGTGGTCATTACTCCAGACACTCTTCGCCAAACCCTCAATCTGGATGATGCCACTTTCCCAAATGGTTATCCAAAGGGCACAACAGATCAATCATTTGCCCACCATGGATACCAGGGTAACCTGAGTGCATCTACCATATTGAAGAAACATTTCCAGGATGCCGAACGTCTCATCTTTCATATGGTAAATGTCTGCCTTGCCCCCAAGACTTCATCATGGGATCAAATGTCCACAAGGTGGCAACAGGTAATGTACTCCATCCTTGAGCAACAACCTTTAAACTTTTCTGAAATACTATTTTTAGAGCTCAAGGATATGGCCCAAAAACAACTTGCTAACCGTTGGATATTATATCCTCGGTTCATAATGGCCATAATTGAAAACCAGCTTCAAGCTGAGGGACTTGTTGGCCTGGGAGTCCCTGCTATGGCTGTATTGCCTGAAGTATACTCCCGGCACAACTCTGACCAATCACTAAAAATGGCTGCCAAGCTGCGCAAACCCATGCAGCTGGAACCCACAGCCACCACCACCAGATCCAGAGTCCCCACCAAACCAAAAACCAAACGCCCCAAAACAGCTATTCAGGGAGATGAGTCCCCTGAAGATGCTCCTGTACCACCAAGGCAGGATATACTTGCTGGTTTAAACCCCCCAGCAGTATCAGAGACTCTACCAGCCACAGCCGCTCAGGATTCCTCTCAAAAGGAGCCTGCAGCAACCAAAGAAGGGGTACCCACTAATCTGGAATCTTCCTCATTTGAGGAGATTGCCATTGAAGAGCACCATTCTCCCCAGGTGCATACTGCTTTTACCCCATCTCCCCATGCAAATGCCCCCAAAGTCCAACCATTATAATTGCAAACGTGTTGACTCAGCTGCATGCCTCTCCTCCTCCCCAACAACCACCAACAAAGGGGATAACCACAGCCATTGAGGAAGAGGATCACCATGCTTCTGACAACCCACAACACCGGGGTTTAAACGTTCTATCTCCTAGTGTGGATATGGAGATCAGAACATCTAGTGAGGCTGCCACCTCTTCTGAATCAGCACATGATCAGACTGAGGCTGGTAACATAGCTAAGACCTCACTAGAGGCAACAGCTGATGAAGGACATCGTCCTGAGGCTGGAAGTCCCCAGTTCCAAGAAAAAGGGGCACATGCTAAAACTGGTCTACACCCAGTGCATGTACATCCTGCTACAAGCAGGAGGTCAGGTGATTCAGCATCTGCTGATGATGACCTGGGCTTCTTTTATGATGTTCTGGCCCAGAACACAATTCTTGAGGAAGAAGTCCGTAGACTACAAAGACTACTTGACCAATTCTCTCAAGAAGCAAGTCCATCTGCCACCAACATAAACCCACAGATGGCACCTTCACCTGAAGGTCTCCCACACACTCAGCCACTCAAAACTTCCAAGCCACCAGCCTCTATTTCTGGCACTGCTTCTCAGGGACAGAACCCCTCTGAGCAAACAGCTGCTATCTTTCAGCAATCCCTACCTCTCATCACCCCAATGATCACAGACATTGTGATCAAAACCATGGATGAGAGGCTTCCCTCAATCATACAACCCCTGGTGGAGGAGACTGTGAGCACAAGGCTTTCTGCTACTCAAACCCTTGCAACCAATGCAACCAAAAAGGGGGAGAGTCAGTCAGTGAAAGCAAAGAGGAAGAGCATAGAGGGGAAGAAAGAAAAGGAGACTGAGAAGGAAGAGGAGTTTGTGAAGGGAGCTGACATTGATCAAGTGAGTGAAAGTCACAAAGACTTTCATATCACATATAAGAAGAGGAAGGTTGAAGGAAAAGAAAAAGAACTCCAACTCGATGAGATGATCAAAATGGCGGATGCTACACATAGTAAATCAATGGACTCCATTATTGATCAACTGTATAGACAAGGGTTCGATACTGCACAGCTTGACTCAGAGATTAGGAGACTTGAAGTTGAAGAAATTAACTCAAGATGGGCAAGTTATGATGCATTAGAAAGAGAAAGACTAGAGATCATGATCAGATTCATTGCAAAGCACCTTGGGAGATCATTGATCGAGATTAAGTCATGGACCAGGGACAGTATCTTGGCAATAACCACCAAGATCTGTTCGTCTGAAGCATACACTAAGGGATTGGTGATTGAAGCACTAAATGAGGCAGGTACTGGGAATAGAAAGGAACTAGCAAAACACTCAAAAGCCTCACTCACTACAAGAATGCTAGAACAACCTGCAAAACTTCCCACTTCAAAATCACCACTACCACAACCCACTAAACCAACTCCTTTACCCTCAAAACCAACAGCTGATGATGCACCCAAGAAGAAGAAGAGAAGGATGTTGAGGCTAGAAGAAGAAGAAGAAGAGGATGATGAGGAAGAAGATAGGCTGCCTCTTTCCGCAGTCCTAACTTTGCCTAAAGCCAAACCTATGCCCATCACTCCCACCTCACAGATGGAAACTGTGAGAGTAAAGATAGAAGAAGAACAGCAGCAAAGGCTTCATGATGATGAGATGCTGAAAAGCATAGACAAAACTTATGCTGCTTCTTCATCAATAATCAGTATGAAGAAAGAAGCTCTGAGATTGTACACCCTTGCTAACACATTTCAATATCAAAAGGAAAAGGTGAGAATATGGCCTGATCCTAGGGTGACTCACAGAATTGTAAAGAAAGACATTCCTGCGAGATACAAGGGCCAAGTAAAAAGGATCGTAGATGAAGAGATCACAGTGGTCCTGGTAGTATCACCCTGGGAAATTGTAGAAGATTTCAAGAAGGCCTATGAGACTAAACAGCCACCCCAAAAGATGTTAGAGAACAGAGTAATTAAAAAGGGGTTAGTCTACAAGAGGCTTGAGAACTTCAAACAAAATGAGCTCAGTCTGTTACTTGAAGGTACTCACCCAGATGAGTTTGCATACAGACAGATTACAACAGTTGAGCTCAAAAATGGCAAACAGGCTAAGTACATTTCAGAGCTGTATGGGCGTGAAGGATTGTTTGATGGTGAAGCTGAAAATCTTACCATGGAAGAACAAATTATGTTTCTCAGAGCATACACCAGAGAATCCTACAGGCTTATACATGGGAAGTGAGTCTCATGGATGGGGGAACAGCTTAGTGTCCAATTCCCCAATACAGAGCTCCCATCCATACATTGCCAACCAAATCATCAGAGACTCATTCCCAGGCCAGTGCTTATAATGGGTCATCTTCTCAACTGATCAAGAAGGAAAAAGACCAACCATTCTGCCAACAATAAGTGGGACCTCAATAAAGTTAAAGGTTTTGGCTGCATTGGTTCAGGGGGAGTTTGTTGGACCAAAAGAACCAATGAGCCGGATCAGAAAAACCTTTAAGTCCCACAGACGTCACAACAACCGCTGAAGTCCACAACAGCTGAAGACAACAACTGATTACAAAGTCTGAAGACAAAGTCTGAAGACAAGTGCTGAAGACAAAGTCTGAAGACACAAGTGCTGAAGACAAAGTCTGAAGACAAGTGCTGAAGACAAAGTCTGAAGACACAAGTGCTGAAGACCAAGTATCAGACGTTGTCATAACAGCTGAAGAGGACTTCTTCAGTAGTTGTGACGGTTTACTTTCAGTAGTTTTATGTTTTCAGTAGTTTTGTAAAACGAATGAAGAGCTTGTTCTTCAGTCGTTGTAGTTTCAGTAGTTTAGTTTCAGTAGTTTTATATTTTGTACTTAGCACTCTGATATGTTCTCGGTAGTTGTGAACATTTCAGTAGTTTGTTAAGTGGTAGTTATTTTTGTAATAGATCTGCCAGTTGTCACTATCCCGTGATAACAGCAGTGATTGCACTCTATATAAGGAGTGTCAACCTTATTGTAATTCGTGAATGATTGAGCAGAAATATTTGTTATAATTGAAACATTCTTTGTCACAGAAATATATTCTCTCGTTATATCCATATTTGTTCTTAATGCATACAAATATCAAATTCTTGCTACAATTTGTCTAATTCTTGATCTTATTCCGCTGCGTTACACTCTAAACCATCAAACTTGTGATCACTGATCCTGACAATAAGGATAGAACATACACTGTCTGGTTTTCCGGTCATCAGTGCCATCCAGATCCACCCATAATAAGTGCCCAAACTGGCAAGCAAAGATGATTTGTTCGGCTAACTGCTCCAATTGAAAGCACTAATTAGTAGCATGTTTTTCTATCCTAGGGTATATCTTGGTTGTAAAGCGTCTCCCTTCCATCCAAAAGGTTGAGGGTTCAAATCCTACAAGGCGCACATATAGGTGGTTCTTAAGAGTTGATTAGGAGATTTTTTTAAATAAAATTGCCATGTTTTGTTTAATCTATACTTTTATTTTTGTCTGTTGCATGCATGCGCATGTTATTGTAGCACATATACTTTTATAAAATATTGCATAAACTCACGAGAGACCTAACGGATACGTTTAACTAGTTTAACTAATCTAAAACTTCAAGTGACAAGTTCTACTTAGCAAATGTGATGGTTAATGTTCTTTTTAGCTTTTATAGTCGCCATCTTGGTGTTTCAACGCCTTTTATATTTGAGTTTTGACTTTCAACTTTGAAATGTACAAATTTGATTTGATGTGTTTTTATCTTCCACCTTCTAGTGTTATTGCAAGTTATTAATTGTTAGACACGTATTTACATAAAATGTTTATATAAGCTAAGTTAGTTCCTTTATTTTTAGTAAGTTATATCTCGGTCCTATACTTTAGGATATATCAAAGATCCTTTAAAGATCACAATTGGAATAGATCTAGATAACAATACTATTTATATTATGAATTCTCTCGTGCTCTATATACATTATACAATGGGTATCAGATAAATTATTCAGTAATTATACCAACTCTATCAGTTTTACTTACTGGTGATGTAGCTTAGATGCCTTTAAAAATTATAGCAGAACTGAAGCGCCTCTATAACTTCTGAATATGCTAACAACTATGAATGCATGGACCAAGCTGAGTGGCTGTTTAAATAGGTTTAAATGGAAATGTGTAAAACACTTGAAGTCTTGGGTTTTAACAAATTTGGCTTGATATGGCTTTCATCGAGCTTTAGAAAAAAAACAAGCCCCGCTTACAAACTAGTTGATACTTAAATGTGTTATAATTGTGCTTATCAAACATAATCCATGTGAGCTTTTTCATTTTCTTCCTAAAGCAACTCGAATCCGGATGGGTTTTTCCTAATCATGTCTAAATTGTGCCTAATTTTCTCTACTTATCAGTTGAGTTTTATTTTCCTTTGTTTCATGCATGGACATGTTATTCTCTAAGCCGTTTTAGTATGTTTGTGTCAGTGCATGGCCATTTCAGAGGTAACAAAAACATCCGAATTCCTACATAGCCTAAAAACTAGGGCTGTAAACGAACCGAACATTTAGCGAACAATTCGTGAACCGTTCGGCGGGAAGTTCCGTTATTTTCGTTCGTTTAATAAATGAATTAACATGAACAAGAAAATTCTGTTAGTTTAGCTAAAAGAACGAACATGAACAGAGGATGAGTTTGTTCATTTATGTTCGTGAACATTCGATAACGTGTTCGTTAACATTCGTTTGTGTTACATCATTTAAAATTTATATTTGAGATAATTAGATTAAGTAATTATTAATATTTGGTGCATATTACATAATGTTTGTAATTTTAATTATAAAATCAATATATGATGATTTATATTTGTTTGTTGTAGGAATTTTCGTTTGTGCTTATTAATGTTCATGAATTTGTGTGTGCGTTCGCTTGCATTCGTTTATGTTAGTGAACAGTTAACAAATTTATTTCCTTAATAAACAAACACGAGCAATAAATCTCGTTATTTAAGCGTTCGTGAACAGTTCAGGAACAAGTTATTTTCTTAATGAACGAACACTAACAATAACCATTTCGTGTTCGTTCGGTTCGTTTACAATCCTACTTAAAACTAAACAACCTTAACTAATGTAAATATTTAAGTGATGGTCCGCTTAACGATGTGATGGATAATGTTTGTAGTTTTCTATAATCAACATCCTGATCTTTCAATGCCATTAGTATTTGGATTTTGACCTTTGACACTATGTACTAATTTGGTTTGATGTGTTGCTGCCATCCTGCTTTTGAGCAAATAATTTACTGTAGGACAGATTTTCTACAAAAAACCTTTATACAAGTCAATTACCCCTTTAAACAGGCGAGTTATTTTTGTCATCTTTAAGTTTTTCCTAATAAATTGAGATGGCTAACGAATATGGGTATTTGCTAACAAGTAACAACATGAATGCATGAAATATTCGATTAAGCTGAGTGGCTGTATAAACAGACTTTAATAACTTAACTAATATTATTATGCTGCCATGCTGGTGATAATTTCTGTATGATTGTGTGATAGTTAGCCTTTACTTTTCTTTCTTGTGACTAATCTTACTGATGGTTAGGATAATCATAATGGTTCTTGTCTAATAATTCTAGTTCAGAGCACAATCATGATCAAGATACTTCAGATACCCATCCACTACAAATAGCTTATTCAAACCTTGGTGATGACACTGCATGGTTCAGAGCACAGTCAAGATGAAGATACATGGTTTATTCCAGAGTCCAGACTATGTGATTGAGATTAGCAGAGTTAGGAGGAGCAGAGTGCACACTTATATAGTCTAACTAATCTCTACCAAATGAATGGAACGGGTCAACCCCCCCTTCGGAGCAAGGTTAAGGGGTGTGACCTCCTTTAAGATTGCGGTGCTTTAGGTGTATTGATGTGTTTTTACCTTTGCCTTAAAGCATGCCTAACTCTGCCTTTAAAGATTGCGAATTTGTTGGGTGTTTCTCTTGCGTTTGTTCGATGGCACTTTTTTCTTTTTTCTTTTTTAATTTATAGGGTGTAAAGACGCAAACTTGTGTCAATTTTGTTTGGGTCAAAAATAGTCTAAGGAATTTTTATTGTTCTGTTTGATGGTATATACATTTAGAGATATTACTTCACAATATTCTACAAAACATATACATATACAAGTATTGTATGCACATAAATCTACGGGTTTGTTTGATAATTTTTATTCATTATACTTGTGAGCGCATCTAAACTCGTTTATCAAGTTGTTCTTGCAAGTCTTCTATAATATTGTCTTTTTCAGATATGATCCTCTTGAGTTTTTCATTCTCTTCTTGTAACAACTCAAATTGACATAATATACTTGTTATTTGCACTTCAATGGCCTCATCACTCAGCTCAAAAACACTCTCAACAACCCTTAAAACCCGCCACAAGCTCACCACAACAATCAACCCAACCCCAGCCCGCTCCATCAAAATTTCAGACAACAATGCACCAATCAAAACCACACCATCAGCAACCAACCCAGGTCGTTTGAAAAATGAACTCCCACACCCTACTACTAGTGCCACACTTTTGGTAGCAAGAATCACCAAGATTCCAATTCCTATCCAATGGTACCAAAAATCTACCTTCTTGTTAATTCTGGTGCTTGCAGGACAAGAAACAATAGTTTTCGAGAGTTCAAGAACTACCATGACAAGATCAACGACGAGCAACGTGAGGGCAATAACATGAATTGGGGTTGATTCTAGGAAACCTGTTAACTGGTTTCTCCAAGAAGATTTACTGTTGGAATTTTGTTTGGTTGATCCTGAGAAAAACTCCCATTTTTGTCTTCTTTTGCAGGATTTGATTAGATTTTGGATGGATATGCTGATAGATTCGGTTAATATTACGGCGGTTGGGGGCGGTTGTGGTTGGCGGTGTTGGATTTGAGATGAATCCATGGGTGGAAATATGTGTGTGACAAAGGTGGTGGATGGTAGGACAGTAGGTTGTGGTGTTTGTTATTTGTATTGAAAGTTTGATATAATGTTTAACTTTATTGGAAGGCAAGTTTTTAAAGTTGATCCATTGGGTAATGAGATCTGCCTTTAAAGTCAAGTTGAGAACTTGTCATACTAACTCTTTGAACCATCTTCACACATCGTTGGTTTATTCATTATTCAAACTTGTATAATGTGCTTTTTATTTATATACTTTTATTACATCTCACTTCCTCTTCCGCAACACTACCAACTCCTTACCCACTTCCTCCACCGTCACACCTCCGGTCCTGGTAGAACCCCCAACCCATGACGAGCATGTCACCATCACTATTCACCGCCACTACAAAATAATGACCTACCACCGCGGTCGTTTTACATTTGTGTATATTGTTTGATGTGGATACTAAGGTAGTATATACTTAATTGTATCAAGGTTAAACACGTAGGAACACCAATGACATACTATGCAACACCACTAACATGTCATAGGATTGTAATAGTAGGGAGAAAATGAGCACAAGTCGTATAACATGTTAAAATGTTACATCATATGAATCATGATTTCTTAATAAGACTTGTATGAGTTGGAGCTGTATTGTCGTAAACTATACGAGCCGTATGATATGATATACTGACCTAAAACATTAGACAAAGTCATACCTGAATGATAATTTTTTTCGACATCACTCGGTGTTTGTATAATAATTTCCTTGTATTATTTTGTCATATCAAAGGAAGTAGTTGTTTGAGATACATACTTGTATATCATAGTTAAAAGTATACATGATTTTTGCCGTCTGTTTAAAATTGATTTATACGTCATACATCAGTGGTGTACTGGTGCATGTGTTGGACTGTTGAAGATAGCTCAAAGCCAGAAACAAACGAAACATTTGTTGAGCACTAAGCCAAGAACGAATCTTTTAATTCTATCATCTATGGCAATGACGTTATCACTGATTTCATCGTCTTCCCTTCCATTATCACAGTCACATCAAGCTTTCTTGCAGAAACACACCAAGCTTAAGCGAACTCCATCATCGAGATACGAGAATGGCGTCATCACAGGTGCCAAAATTGAAATTAGGTTCACAAGGTCTAGTTGTTTCAGCACAGGGATTGGGTTGTATGGGCATGTCCGGCAACTACGGACCTCCAAAACCCGAACCTGACATGATCAAGCTCATCCACCACGCCATCGACTCCGGCGTCACGTTCCTTGACACCTCCGACATCTACGGCCCTCACACCAACGAAATCCTCATCGGCAAGGTCAGTAACGCAGCTCTAATTAGTCTAGGGTTTTGGTTTTTAATTTGGGGGATATGAAACTTTATGCAGGCTTTGAAAGAAGGAGGACTGAGAGAGAAGGTTCAAATTGCTACCAAATTTGGAGTGCGATGGACCGATGGAAAGCCCGACGCTTGTGGTGATCCGGCGTATGTCCGATCATGTTGTGAAGCTAGCTTGAAGAGACTTGGTATTGATTGTATTGATCTCTACTATGTTCATCGGATTGATACTCGAGTCCCAATTGAAGTCACGGTTTGTCTCTCTTGCTTTTCTGTGTGTTCTAATTTGTGTATAACCATTTGCCATGGCTGCCATAACTAATTTGCTACTGCGGAAACATCAAAACCAGTTGTTTGATATGTTTAGATTGCGCTGTTCTTAACACTTGTCTATGTGATAAAATGTTGATGTAAAGATGGGAGAGCTCAAGAAACTGGTTGAGGAAGGGAAAGTGAAGTATGTAGGATTATCAGAAGCATGTGCTTCAACAATCAGAAGGGCTCATGCTGTTCATCCGATAACAGCAGTACAGAATGAGTGGTCTTTATGGTCAAGAGATTTGGAGGATGAAATTGTTCCTACTTGCAGGTGATCTTCAAGAGGTTTTGATGTTACTTGATTATATTCCATAGCTAATTTTCTTATCTTCAAGAGGTTCTGATGTTATTTGATTATAATCCACAGCTAATTCCTTTGTTTGATCATGGTTGTTATTGTCTGTTTTGCAGAGAACTTGGCATTGGGATTGTTCCTTACAGTCCTATTGGCAGAGGGTTCTTGGCTTCTGGTCCTAAACTGGTGGAAAGCTTGATAGAGGACGACTTACGAAAGGTATGATATGTTCATATGCATAGCATAACTTTTTTTTATGACCCAATATATGTTCACACACAAACATATGATTAGACAATGATCTTATCTAAAAAAAATATGTATGTCCAATCTAATGAGAAAATATTCTTACAGCCTTTAGATCGATAGTTTTTCTGCTTCTGGCCCTCTCCATTTCAATTATAATTTTGATTAATTACATACTTTGATCATGTTAAATGTTAAAAATCTAGTAACGGTGCATTTGGCATGTAACAGTAGAAAAATGTGGACTTTTGTTTCTTTAATGTACATTGGGAGGTGATTATTGCAGCTTAAATAATTAAATTCAGATAATCAGATAATTGATGTTGGAGATAGCTGTGTAATCTTATATCATCTGAACAATAAGTTTTATTACTGCTACTCTTTACCTGTTTCGTGAAATCAAATTATATCTGATCACAAATCATAAAAGTCATAAGCCCAAAAGTTTACTGAAACTTATTGCAGAGAATGCCAAGGTTTCAGAATGTGGACCACAACAAGACTGTATTCGAGCTAGTAAATGAGATGGCTACAAGAAAAGGGTGCACCGCGGCTCAGCTAGCCCTAGCATGGGTGCACCACCAAGGAACCGATGTGGTTCCAATACCAGGGACCACAAAACTTGAAAACCTTAACCAAAACATTGGAGCTTTGACTATAAAGTTAACCCCAGAGGAAATGGCGGAACTTGAATCATTTGCTTCAAGTGATGTAGTGAAGGGGGAAAGGCATGCATACATGCAAAATACCTGGATTAATTCAGATACTCCTTCATTATCATCTTGGAAAGGTAATTAACGTGTGGTTGATGAAACTAAGATGGGGTTGCCCGTGCTTAAACATGAAACTAGTCGGATGGAGTATAAATCAAGCATCCGTTCACTTGTGTTATTATTACAGAACCGGGCACTCACATCTGGCTTTATTTTTTCAGGTCAAGCTCAATAGTTATGTCGTAGCACTGCATGTTGCTCGTCGTCCCATGCTAGACCTGCAAGTACTAGTACCAGAGTTGCTGACTTAGAAGCTGTCAAGTTGTCAGTTTCTTTCCCTGTCAGCTTTCTATTTTGTAAGACTATACCTGTACCCTTGGTTTGGAGGTGTTCAAAGTTTGTTTTAAAGATTGTTACTTTGTTGGAGCCTTATGTTATGCTTAATGCTGTTAACTAAGTTTCAAAGATTGGGATTATATAGTTTGTTAATGGGTTTGTTTGGTCTCAGCAAATATTGAATTTTTGGTGCTCTTTTAATTTTAAAAGAGTAGAAGCAAAGCTCGACTTGTTTTTCTTAAGCGCGGGCTTTACTCATGCTTAGCTTTTCAAGAACGGCTTATTTATTATATGAATAATTATATATAATTATTTTATGTATATACATTATACTTAATTTTATTAATTACAATTTTTAGTGGTTTAATATAAATTACTTAGTATAGGATGATTATGTAAGTGGGTTGCTCCAAGATAGAACTTAGAGCATAGGTAATCCCCCGCCCTTATATATATGATTTAACTAAAAATATTATTTTTTAAATCTATCTCTTATTTTCTAAAAACCTTCCATATCACATTTTTTATATCTATCTATATTCAATTAAACAATACTTATTTAATTACTTTTCAATTAGTTTTCTATCATCTATTCACATCCACTCACATATAATATATTAAATAATGAGTATGAGAATGATTAACCTCCAAATATGGGTATGAGTTTGTTTTCTTTTAACAATATTTAGGAATCGGGTAGGAGATGAAGGATTGAATGGAATAAATTTTTATGTTATTTGAAAATATAAAGATGGGGTTGAGGATAGGGGACTGGGGATGGATTGGGAATGCTTATAAGTGATATTAGTAAATTTAATGTTCAAGAAAAAAAAGTTAAATTATTTAATAATCAATATATATTAAAATATTGAAATCCATTTAGTATCTACATCTCTAACTATAATAAAAGACTAACTACGGGTACACATGGTCATTATATAGCCCGTCTACCTAAGCGTAATTATTTAATGATTGATATATTTTAAAATATTGAAATCCATTTAGTATCTACATTTATAACTATAATAAAAAACTAACTACAGGTAAACATGGTCATTATATAGCCCGTCCACCTAAGCGTCACGTCTGCATTGTCACATTTCACTACATCATTTAATATTGAATTACAATAAATTTAGAAACTTTTAACTCATATCAAGTATAATCAATACTATATTTATGATCACTTATTACTTTTAAATTATTTGACATATTTTCAAAGAATTTATAAAAAAATGCTAATTATGTTAACAAAAATAATGATTAAATTATTAATTTACATATAACAGTTAATAATTTTTGATTTATTAAAATTAAAACTTCTGTCATATTTTCTTTTGAAATAACATTTTGCGTTTAATTAATTTCAAATTTTATGACTTGTTCATATTTTCGGTAATGTTTAATTCTTAACACCTTCCACTGATATGACTTTTATCCATCATTTATAACATCCAATACTATTTCACAATAAGTATTTACATCTTTATAAACAAATAGCTTAGTAAACCCGTGTACTACACGAGTTGAATAAAAAATATTAAATAAATAAAAATTTATTAATTATAAATTGATATTTTAAAATAAGATATGATTGAAATCTTTTCTTATAATAAATAAAATTAAAATTTTATTTCAAAACAAACGTTTTAAAAAATATCATACTTAAAAAACTTTCTTATTATAACTCTTAGTTTTAATTATTTTTTGTTTATAAAAATTTTACTTTTTAAAAATACCAATTATAAAATACTTTTGTATTTTAAAAAATGTTTGATGTTCTAATAAATTCTCTAGTTTTATGAAAAATTATTTCCTTAGATATAATATTAGTAAAAAGATATCTTTCTTAATTTATTAAAAAAATATTTTAATCTAAAAAAATTAAATAATATTATTAATAATTAATGTGATTATAAAATAGGAGAGATAAGCGCGGAAAAAAATTGGTGAGAAGGAATATGGTGTTGACATGTGTCCCTCCTAAATACATTTTTATTAGAGTAGGGATATTGGTTTTTAATTTTAATTGTTTATTGTCTTAGTTACGTATCATTGTTACATACTTTTATAAATTTTATTAAATTTGTTCATTGTTTGATATTTTTTTATCATTATGTCCAATCATTCTACATTTATTTGTTTCTATTTTAAAACGACATTATTTTTTATATTATTATTATGATAATCTTTTTATTCTAATTTATTTTTTCAATATCATATATATCGTATATATATGATTATAATATTATCTACCTATATAGTCATTTTAAATATTTATCAACTGTAAGAGTTAGTATTACTAACATAATAAAATAAATTATATAAATAAGTATTAATCATTGACTTGGTAAAGATGGATAATTCAATAAAAATAAACATGGAGAGACTCGTGGCAGAGAGCAATCTTCTCCTTGGCAGTGACATCATCAGTGAGTTCATCTTCTTCTCTTTTGCTTCGATCCATGCCACAGAGTAGACGAGCTTTCTGCTGTGCAAAACGATAAACTATATATATCCACAAGCATTAACCGCATTCCAGTCGACAAACAACAATGGCTTCAGTGGTGCCAAAGGTGAAGCTAGGTTCACAAGGTCTGATCGTTTCAGCACAGGGATTGGGTTGTATGGGTATGACCGGAAGCTACGGCCTCCCCAGACCCGAACCCGACATGATCAACCTCATCCACCAAGCCATTCATTCCGGCGTCACCTTCCTCGACACCTCCGACGTCTACGGCCCTCACACCAACGAAATCCTCATCGGCAAGGTAACCAACCATCAATCCATCAAATTCCTCACCTAGGGTTTTCTATCTGGATTTCAATTTAGAAGCTTTTTTTTGGTTTTCAGGCTTTGAAAGAAGGAGGACTGCGAGAGAAAGTTCAAATTGCTACGAAATTCGGAATCCGACAGGTGGATGGAAAGACACAAGCGTGTGGTGATCCCGCGTATGTCCGATCATGCTGTGAAGCTAGCTTGAAGAGACTTGGTATTGATTGTATCGATCTCTACTATGTTCATCGGATTGATACTCGAGTCCCAATTGAAGTCACGGTTTGTCTCTCTTGCTTTTCTGTGTGTTCTAATTGCCATAACTAATTTACTACTGCAGAAACATCAAAACCTGTTGCTTGAGATATTCTGATTTGTTCCTCTTTCAATTTCAATCTTGTATGGTAGCTACTGCAAGATTGATTTGTTCTTAATTAAAACTTGTATATTTGATTAACTGTAATTAAAAGATGGGAGAATTGAAAAAACTGGTTGAGGAAGGGAAGGTGAAGTATGTAGGATTATCAGAAGCTTGTGCTTCAACAATCAGAAGGGCTCATGCTGTACATCCATTAACAGCCGTACAGAATGAGTGGTCATTATGGTCAAGAGACTTGGAAGATGAAATTGTTCCTACTTGCAGGTGATCTTCAAGAGGTTTTGGTGTTAGTTTGAGGATCATCCGCAGCTAATTCTTTTTTTGATGATGATTGTTATGGTCTGTTTTGCAGAGAACTTGGCATTGGGATTGTTCCTTACAGTCCTGTTGGCAGGGGATTCTTAGCTGTCGGTCCGTCATTGGTTGAAAACTTGATAGAGGGTGACTTCAGGAGGGTATGCATATCTCGAAAATTCATGAATTTAATTTATATGTAATTTACCAATGTCTTATAACTAGATTGGTCATCGAATCGGCCATGTTATCAGTTTTCTGGTTGGAAAATAATTTAAAAATTATAAATACGTGTATATAACTAATTTAAAACAAACAAATATGAAACTACTTTATGTGGATTTACGATATTAACAAAAATATAGTCTAAAATAATCAGATATACGACATTAAGTATTATGAACTGGTAAATGAGCCGTTGAAAGGAAAAAATAAAATCTTTTTTTTAATTATAAACTTCTATCCAACCACTTCTTGGCCATACAACCCATTCGACCAATAAGCGGCTGATCAAATGTGCCAGTTCAACCGGTCCGTTTCTGAAAACAATGTTTTTTTTACACAAATGGAAATTTAATGGTATCTTATTGCAGAGAATGCCAAGGTTTCAGAATGTGGATCACAACAAGACTATTTTTGAGCAAGTGAACGAGATGGCTACAAGGAAGGGGTGCACAGCGGCTCAACTAGCGTTAGCGTGGGTGCACCACCAAGGAACTGATGTGGTTCCCATACCAGGGACAACAAAGCTTGAAAACTTGAAGCAAAACATCGGGGCTCTATCTGTTAAGCTAACACCAGAGGAGATGGCTGAACTTGAATCATTTGCTTCAAGTGAAGTTGTGAAGGGGGAAAGACATGCAGTCATGCATATGACATGGATAAATTCAGAGACTCCTCCATTGTCTTCTTGGAAAGCCAACCTATAAGTTGTTTAATATATTCGGACTTATCCAAAGATTTTTATATGTTTTGGGTTATGTTGTTCTTCATGTTATCCCATGATATCTTATGTTTAAGAGCATGCATCTTCTAAGAAACTTGTATGATGTTTTAGAAGTTGATTCTACAAATAAACAATCATATATACATATTGTTAGGTTTGATTTTTTTTTATCTAACTATATATTGTAACAAAGTGCCGGGTGACCGTTGACGGCCGCCGCTTTTATTGAAGAATTTTGGTTCACATCGATCCCGCTTTCTTACGTTCACATTTCCACTTGCTGCTATCCCAATATTTTAACGACGACCCTTGACTTGTCATTAGTCAACTATTTGTCATATTAAAATGACTCTTGCTTACAATCATCAAATCGATCACGATTCTAATCACCTTTACACTCCAAAGAATCAAACGATTTCTTCTAGGGTTTGAAATTGAATCAACAAAATTTATTGAATCCAAATGTCAGACATGAGAAGGATCAAGCTCGGATCACAGGGGCTAGAGGTTTCAGCCATCGGTCTCGGATGCATGGGCATGTCCGCCGGCTACGGCCCCGCAAAACCTGAAGAAGATATGATCAAAGTGATCCACCACGCCATTCACTCCGGCGTCACTCACCTCGACACCTCCGACGTCTACGGCCCTCACACTAACGAAATCCTCATCGGGAAGGTGATTCGATTGTTGCGAATTCACTGTTGGTTATGTGTGATTCGATTATGAATTCTATGATTGGTATTGCAGGCGTTAAAGGGAGTGAAGAGAGAGGAAGTTCAATTGGCTACCAAGTTTGGGGTGAAATTTGGGGAGGGTGTGGGTCAGGCGGAAATCCATGGTGAACCGGAGTACGTTAGGGCTTGTTGTGAAGCCAGCTTGAAGCGGCTTGATGTTGATTACATCGATCTTTACTATGTTCATCGCATCGATACAAAAATCCCCATAGAAATCACAGTTCAGTTCCTCCCTCCCTAATGAAACTTCTTTCTAACGCTGTGTTCCCGAGTCTCATTTAAGGAAAGAAAAGAAAGGAAATGGAAGGAAAGAAAAACTAGTCGTGTTCCTGAGTTTTTTTAATGGAAAGAAATGGAAGGATTGTTAAAAACTTGTGTTCCCGAGTTTACTTAAAGAGGGAAATGGAAGGAAGTGGAAGGAAATGGAAGGAAAATAAATGCAAAAATCAATCCTTTCAAAATGGAAGGAAATGGAGAGAAAGGAAAAGAAAGAAAAGAAAAGAAGAGAAGATAAAAGAAGAGAAGGAAAGAGAAGAGAAAAGAAAATGTTTACTTTCTTTTCTCTCGTTAAATAAACTCGGGAACACAGCGTAAAAGTTACTTGTTTGAAAACCGTTAAAGCCAACAAATAGTCCAGTTTATGGTTTGAGTGTCATGGTTTTGTGGAGTTTTAACGGTTTGGTCTGATTTGCAACCTAGAACCGGTTGTCCAAGCCGCCTAAATTAAAGGCCTCGTTCAACCTTTATTATTTATATATTTAGTGACGGTGCTTGAACCAAACTATAAGGGGCACGGGAGCCGAAAGTAGATTGTTTTAGGGGGCTGAACTCTCTCTATGTTTTAAAATTTTAAACTATTGGGCCGAAAAATTAACACTATTAACAAAAAGAGAGTGGGCCTCCCGGCCCTCACTAAGCTTAAGCTCCGCCCATGTATATATTGTCTTTTTCATTTTTGATTCGTATATGTATTATAAGAGTGAGTTATTCTTTATCATCAAATCTTTTCAATACTTGTTAATGATTTTGATAAAATTTAAAATATCGGTTAAATGGTTAAATTGCAAAAATGGTAAAACTGGCCGGGTTAGTTTGTTGTTTCTTGAAACTGTAGTAAGCAGTTTGACTAAGTTTTTGTCAAAACTGTTTAACCCAGAATGTAAACACCCCTCTGCTATGTCAAATTGAACTATGCTGTAATTCATTTGTTATTTTCTAGCTAACAAAGATAGAGCTTGCAAATAAGCATCATTTAAGGTTTTAATCGGTGATTGATGCCTGATTATAAGGAAGAAATTCTTTTTTAGATGGGAGAACTCAAGAAACTTGTTGAAGAGGGTAAAATAAAATATATTGGTCTATCTGAGGCTGGTCCAGCAACTATTAGAAGGGCACACGCTGTTCATCCAATAACAGCAGTACAACTGGAGTGGTCTTTGTGGACTAGAGATGCAGAAGAAGAGGTCATTCCTACCTGCAGGTAAGCCATTATTAAGCTTTATGTTAAATGTGAAGAGTATATAGTTAGTTAATTAATGTGCTAGTTGGTTAGACTTAGTTGGTTAAGTGGTTAACTCGTAGTTGTATTTTGGTTGATAATTTGATGCATGATTACAAGAAACGTAGAAAAGATCTGGTCCTCATGTTCGATTAGATGTATAACCTCATCTAAACCAAGTTTAAGAGTACGAGAGCAAAATTGTGTCAATGTGAAATTGTTATTCTATAAGTTACAAGCTGATACAATACCCCTAACTATGTTGTACTCGCTAACCAACTTAACTAACTCACTCACTCTAAACTCTTTAACATTTAGCAATATTATTAGGAAAGAGCATGCCATTGTAATGATAACATTGTTCGTCTATATGTTTAATTTTACCATTCAGGGAATTAGGAATTGGGATTGTTCCCTTTGCTCCCCTGGGTAGTGGGTTCTTTGCATCAGGTCCGAAGGTGATGGAGAATTTGGCAGATAACGATTTTAGAAAGGTTTGTACTTGGTGAATTTGACGTGTTGATCTTCTTGTATTTTCTTATTGATTGGTATGAAGTATAAACATAACCTCATACTATATGAGCATTCATTTTTCATAGATTCTACCAAGGCTGCAAGGAGAGAACTTCGACCACAATAAAGTAGTATATGAGCGAGTGAGTGAAATGGCACAAAAAAAGGGATGCACCCCGTCACAGCTGGCATTGGCTTGGGTCCTGCACCAAGGGGATGACGTAGCTCCAATCCCTGGTACAACCAAGATCGAAAACCTGAACCAGAACCTTGGAGCCCTTGCAGTTAAACTCACGGCTCAAGACATGGCTGAGCTTGAATCTATGGCTTCATTCAAGGGTGCCAGAATGCCTGAACAGATTTTGGCACATAGTTACAAGAATTCTGATACTCCACCCTTGTCCTCATGGAAGTCCGAGTAAGAACATTGGCCTTCTGTATTTGAATGTTTTGTTTGCAATGAACCGAGTAAAGGCATGTCTTCAATAATGCTGTTTTGTGTTTTTGTAACCCGATGAAATTTAAAGTTCTCGTGTGTCTATATTACTATCGTACTGATATTTGAGTTTGTTTGTGAACATTATTGGTTTTAAATTCTTCCTATAGCCCAAGTTTTGCGTACATTTTGTCACGAAGTGATTGGTTTGGCTAGTTAGCAACTCGGCTGGGTGTGAGGGTCTTTGGCTAAGCTTATTGTGTTCTGTTTTCGTTTAGCCGACTTTTGAACATATGTAAGATTTGCTTGTAATACATACTCTTCCAGGTATATGCTAGTAAATCATTTGTTCTAACTAAAAAATTGTGTAAATAAAAGAAAAAAAAAGTCACGCCTTGACATTATACCTGACAAATTACTGTAAAGACTAAAGAATAAAAGTTGAGGCTTATTATCATAAACTCAAATGCCTCTGAGATGAGAACTCTTAAGTAGCATACAGATAAGATGATGGAAACCAAAACCACATGAAAAGATTATAGCAGATAAGATGATGGAAACCCAAACCACATGAAAAGATTATAGCATAACTATCATATTTTCTTAAGGTTTCCATGAAGACAACGGCGGAGTGTCGGATGTTAGATATGTGGGGAAACCATCCGTGTAACGCTCGCCCTTTGTTGCCTCAGCTGAGGCAATGGATTCAAGTTCTGCCATGTCATCTGCTGTTAATTTGACAGACAAAGCTCCAATGTTCTGTTCAAAGTTTTCTATTTTAGTGGTTCCTGGTATGGGTACCACATCCTTCCCCTGATGGTGAACCCAAGCCAATGCCAACTGGGCATGTGGCGTGTCGTCTTGTAATTGTAGATTGAAATTGTTATATTATTAATTAATTAATTGTGTGTTTACTATTTACTAATTCTAATAATATTATAGCTCAGCCGACTAATTTTACCAGAAAGAAAAGTAGTCAATTTCTAGAAAGTAATATATGTTCATCGTTGAGAATAGTATACTAGTATGTATTTTTTCCCATTTTCTAAACATTATATACTATATAGAATGTATACATAAATGGTTGGATAGTAGAGAAGTAGTTAACCCCGTTAAGTTTATGCATGTCGTTCGGATGAGAAGTTGTGACAAAATTAAAGTACATTGTGATAACACTGCCCATATCCAATATTAAGATTGGATGAATCTGTTCATAATTAAAGCCTCGTTTACACATGTCACATTCTTAGGACAATTCTCCATTAAGGAGCGGAGCCAGTCAAAACCAAAAAAACATTGGTGTATGCCATTTAAGGAAACAAAAGACACATAGTCCCTCCCATCAAATTAACTTAACAGATCGACCATACAAAGATCCCCATAACTCGATCTCATATCATCTCATCTCAAATGGAACCCGTTCATGCATCCGTCCTCCCTGACGTTCCCGGAGAAAAGACCAAAATCACCACCTCCATCGTCGACTCCACCTCCGCCACCATCCAAAACTTCGACCCTATCAAAAACATCCACCAGCACCTCTGCGTGTAAGTCCAACTTTACACAATATATATATAATATTATGTTTAACAACTGAATCAATGTTGATTTTGTTAATATTTGTAAGATTTCACTTTTACTCGGATGACATGACACGACAAGTGGAAGCACACCACTACTGCAGCCACCTGAACAACGAAATGCGGCAGTGTCTGATCTACGATCGTTCAGAGGGCGACGCTCGGTTAATCGGGGTGGAATACATCGTGTCAGAAGATCTGTTTTTAACCTTGCCTGATAGCGAGAAACCACTATGGCATAGCCACGAGTATGAGGTGAAGAGCGGCATGCTTTTCATGCCCGGCGTTCCTGGCCCCGTAGAACGACAAGATCTGGATAAAGTGGCGAAAACTTACGGTAAGGCCATTCATTTTTGGCAGGTGGACAAAGGTGACCAACTGCCACTCGGTCTACCAAAGGTGATGATGGCTCTAACACGAGACAACCAGCTCTACCCTAACCTTGCTAGAGGTATCATCTCCTCCATTATCGAGTTTTTTTGAGTTCGTTGCTTTGAAATAAACAAATACAAAAAAGTGTGACATATAATGGTGTAAACAAGCTAAGCTAAAGCTTTAAAGTGTAGGTTGAATATTTTTAACAATTTCTTGCATGTTAGTTAGGGCAGCTAGTGGTATTGGTGTAGATTTAAAAGTATGTTTAGAGTATTGGTGAAAGTTATGACACCTCTATAAGCTAACTTAGCTTCACGAGCTTTTTAGGTAGGTGGTTTCGAATTTGGGTGGGCTTAAATTTGGTTCATAAAGCTTGAATACCCACGTATACTTTCCAAGTTCAAATGAAAATTAATGGAGAACCACTTTCTCATCATGGTATCTGCATTGATAGAAGTGCGGTGAAATTTTTGTAGTTACGTAAAAACGTTTTGTGTTCACAGATGGATACAAGGGTACACCAGTGTTTACTGATGAATAGACCATTTGAACCAAGTAACATTTTCGTGATCAACATAAGAGAACGGTTTATTCATCATATAATGTGCTAAATACAAGTATTTAGTGTGGGACTGTGGGACACATTATAAGAAACTATAGTGTATAACCTATGTAATTATTGAATCAAGTTCTAGCCTAACATGTTTTAATGTCAAACATGATGCATATCACGTATGCTTTTAGTTGTTTCATAGTTTGAGCCCTCATTGATAATTGCATTGATTGGTTATAGATATGGAGACTCGATATGGTGTCACCTTCGAGAAGGAAAGGGGGAACAGGGAATCCATAAAGGGTTTGGCCCATGGAATCCACCCAAAAGCAAACGCTGCTGGAATTGGGCTCAAGACGGTGCTACGAGAGATCGAATGCAAGCCTTCGGGCCTCCCCATGGAACCTGTTCCTAGAGATCTCATTTGAAGCTTACTACAGTAATTCTTAACTTGAGGTTTTTAACTTTTAAGGTTCTTTGTTTTAGAATAAAGATGGTGATTGTATGAATCAAGCTCGATTAATACGTGCATCAGTAAAAGAATAGTTACAGGTTCAATGTGATTTCTGTACAACATGTAGGCAGGTGTAATAATTAACGTATATCAATAACTGAAAGGGAATATCGACTCAAGGAACGCGCTCCAGCACTCTCTGTAATGCACTTTTAATCCCATCTTGATCGAGTGAAGTTACCAGCTGTATTTCCTGTACCTGAATCACATTTTTAGCCATGTTAGTCGTAAAACTGCATATAAAACATTTATCTGATATACTTCAAGTGCAAATATCAATTTTAAACATTGTACGCAGAATCGAATTTAAGTAGAGAAAAGTTAGAACCATATAAACACTTGTGATTGTGTTAGGTAGATACAGTAAGAGGCAGAAAGAAGTGGTTATGCAGTTAGGTAACCGTCTTATGTAACTCCATTCTAGTTTGTAAATACTTAATGGTCAAACATTGGTGAATAGTTGTTGGTCGAACACGGCTCAAGAACATTTTATATATATTTGTGAGCTATGTCTTTTTAATGAGTTTTCCTTTATCAAAAGATTGGTTTTTTTCCGGCCTACTCAGGTTTGAGCTCAAGTCATCCAAATTGAGTTTGAACTTGGGTTTGGCTCGGGTATCAAATCAAGGTCAAATCTTCTCAGCTATTAAATTGAGACGAACTGGTTCAAGTCGTGAACCTGGTTCGTCCCAGCTCAATTGCCGTCCAAACTACCCACATACCTGTCTTCCGGCTCGAGCAAGTAGAGTGAACTGATTTCCATTAGGCGGTGCCTGCAATTATAGCAAGATTAAGGAACATATAGATTTTGCTTTCAAAAGACAAGGATAGTGATACTGGCAACTTACATTTGACAACCAAAGTTGTAGATCCTGTGATACCACTCGTTTCTCAAATCCTTGGCGGGTTATCTTTATGTCAATTATGCTGGTTTAGTAAACCGATAAGTCAAAAACAATAAATTGTTTAAGTTTAAAAGACTTGTTAGTAAAACATAAATCTCATTCTACCCATCTTCTTGTTGAAGCTCCTCAATTATTGTTTCAAGCCCTGGAAGTGGCTCAATAACATAATCAGCCGTGCCGTCTGAACTAGAACTAGCTGAACCGTCCTGCAGATGATACGCTACGATTATCGGTTGAACACACATTTGATTGAAATATGTAGAAAATAGAAGAGATTAAAAGCATAAGTTATACCTGAGGAATGACTTTCTCCAAAGTTTCTAGTAGGGGATCTTCCTCTAGTTGCTTTATTGACAGTGTAATTCTTGACTTATTCCTGCATATTATAAGTTTGAATCAAAGATCCATATGCATGATAATGAAAATTTTATAATAGCGGACATTTATAAAGGGTTTGATAACAATTGGGTACCCAACTTTAAATTCAAGTAGGGTGAAGTTATTTGTCCTATTCATCGATCAGTTCATTTACGCTATGTTCCCGATTTCTTTTCCTTTCTTTTCTTTTATCTTCTTTTCTCTTCTTTCCTTTCTTTTCTTTTCTCTCCATTTCCTTCCGATTTGGAAAGATTGTTTTTAGCCCTTATTTTCCTTCCATTTCCTTTCTTTTTTCTCCATAAGTAAACTCAGGAACACAACTTTTTTGTTTTCCTTCCATTAAGAAAAACTCTAGAACACAACTTCTTATCTCTTTCCTTCCGTTTCTTTTCTTTTCTCTCTTTAAATGAACTCGGAAAGATAGCGTTAGTGGGTCCTATTTATATGACACTGAGGAGAAAGAGAAACCTTTTTTTTAAATAGCAATTTAATTTACTCCTAATACTACACCATTGTCCATTGCGGGACTCAAACCCTCAATCTCATGGGGAGAGGAACCATTTTATACACATGGATACCTCTAGGCCAAAGGCCCTTTGGTGAAAGAGAATTTATATACTGGTCCCATTAAAAGATACAAGGATACAGGTGATAACTAGTGCGGTTCTACTAATAGCGTTCACATAAACATATACTATATAAAGACTAAGAATTGTCACCTATCGACACCAATGACTTTGACCTTAACATCATCCCCCTCGTTCAAGATATCTCTCACATCTTGAACCAAATCCCACGAAACCTCGGAAACATGTACAAGTCCAGTAAGATGATACAAACCTGCAATGGGTTCCTGATGCATCAATACAAACTACAAACTTTGACTACACAATATATGAACTTCAACACCTGAGGCCAAACTTTTTACCGTCTGGGAACCGCAAGTGAGCAAAGGCACCATAATCTTCAACTGACCCAACTTTTGCTTGATAAACATTTCCTACTTTAACAGAATTCGAATACTTTGACCAAGCAGCTTCTTTTTCAGAGAATATCAGTTTCCTTTTCTCCTCTTCCGCATGAATCACCTAACCATTCATACTTGATATCAGTCCATGCTAGTACTTTGATTCAATTATTGTTTTTCTTTGCATATAAGAATCTGAAGTGGAAAAAGAAAAACCATTTTTGGTACCTTCACGGAAATGAGAGAACCAGTTAGAGCTTTTGCGATCTCTTGAATGGTTTTGTCTGGCTCTGCATGATTTACCAAGAGGTGTTGTTACTAAATAGTGACTACAAAGCAAGCTTATGAGTAAGCTACTTATATGTTGCTATCCAAGGATTTTGGTCCATTTCTCAAGTTATCTTCCAATAACGTATCAACATTGACTTGTTAAATGAGTGGGTCCACATTGTACAATTTTATCATCTGTTTCCAAAACTGTTCATCTCGTTTAGGAGATGATCAGATTATTAAGGACATACCTAAGGTATAGAAGATGGACTATTTTATCAATAAAATTTAGTGAACAAATAATAAAACAGGTCAAAATTCAGGAGAATGGAGTTTTGAATTTGTGTAATCCAAGTGATTATGACGATTAGATTCAAAATTAAAATCAGATAACTAGTTCCTTGAGTTGAGTATGATTAGGTAATTCAACACTACTTTTAAAGGTTAGTTAACCAGATGTCTAAGTTTGATAACTCTGGTCCTAAATAACCAAAACAAAACATATTTTTAGTTGTAATCAGTTGACTTAAATGCTCAAAACTAACTATTATAATTCCAAGTTCCTATAATCAATATAAACTTAGATCCATAAACCCAAATTAAGATACCTAGATGTTATTATTAGTTAATTCTATTTATCTGGTTATCACGACAAGCTGTTAAAACTGAGAATTGTTTTGTAACCATCTTTCCATCTAAACTCTGTTTAATCAGAATTCTAAAACCATACACTCCTAGAAACACCAACAAGAATTTAGCAAGATCCTAGCAACATAGGCAGAAACAAACAAATATCCTAAGGAAGGAAACTAGTAATGTAAATTTGGTTCCATATTGTGTGTTTGCTCATCAATTGTAACAGGATTAGCACCATGATTAGAGTTAAGTATGAGTAATTACCTTTGCAAGAATGTGATGGGCTCAATTGTGGATAAGGAAGAAAACCCACAAGAGAATAGAACCTAATTAGTAAACCACCTCCATTAGATCCTTCAACTCTGCCTTGATATACAATCCCATTCTCATAATGAGCTCTTGCTGCCTTCCAATCAGCAGATCTCTACTTCTTTGCAGAAACAAAGTTTTAGATACAAATTAAGTACAAAAAGGCAACAACAACAGTTACTTCTTTGTATTAATTTGATTTACTTTAGACAAATGAGAAACTGGAATATACATTGATACGAGTTAGGAGGTGTGGAGTACACACTCAATCGAGACTATTCTAAATCCTGGCATTATGGACCCTCTTGACTGGTTGGAACTGATCAACAGTGACAGATCAGTAGTAGCAACTGATTCAGTGGAGACTGAGATCAGTGGCAACTTACCAGCAGTCTCAACTTAATCTTCAATGTGGACTAAGCCTCAGCGGCTAGTGTGATCAGTAGCAACTGACCAAGTCGTGGGAACCTGGATCCATTTGAAGAAAGCAAGCAGTGGTTACTAAGTTACCACTAATAGAACCTGATGGATTTCACAGTGACATAACTATCCAACTGAAACATTGTGATGGTCCTTTCCCTATACAAAGGAATTTGCTTGGTCTTTTCAAACAGCAAAATACTAACAACTTAGTTTTCACAGAAAAAAACATGTCCTGCTTTTCAGAGGTTTTTCTATGATACGTGATTATTGATTTGATATACACACAGGAAATGGTTTACTCTGAAAGTGATCTCCTACGACCAATCCAGTGAATCAGGAAACACCAAACCTACAATTCATAATAGTATTATCGATCTAGAGTGAGAGCGAAGCAAATATAACAAGTAACATTGGGGGTGATCGCTTGTGATCATTATTATCAGGTTACAATTTCGGCGTATAACAATCAATCAATCATTTAAAGGAAAATGAAGTAAAGAGAGGGAATGAAATCGCACCCGAGCTTGGCGAACGACCTCTTGATCGTCATGGATGAGATCAATGAGTTGAGTTTTGGAGGTTGAAAATGGAGGTGAGGGTGAGGGGTTTTGGGGGGTTAAGGAGCTTCGACAAATGAAGAAAGTATTAGAGGAATTCCATTTCAGCGGTGGAGTTTTGAGAGCAGAAACATCGGTGTGAGAAAGAAAAGCGATACGGGAGATGGAGGATCCGACTGATGCTGCGGCGGCGGAGAGTTGCATTTTCCGGTGGAGGTGAAGATTGATGGTGGTGGCTGAATTCTGAATGTAGGATGGATGCCACATACATGGATAATGATCGGAAGATCAAATTAGCAGAATAGCCTATGTGGCCTCGTGTCCTGCTTATGCCCACAAATTGTCGTTTCTCTCATCAAATACAAAATCCCTTTACATTTTATTCAAAATAACAAATTCCTTATCCGGATTTTATTATTTTTATTTAATTCTTTTGTAAAACCAATTTTATTTCCAATCGGATAAAGCTAATTTTAGATAAATCGGTTTTAAGTGGTTGAGTTTGTTATGCCAAATAATTTAAAAATGAAAACTTTTTGGTTTCGAATCTCACTCAAAACAAAACTACTCTAGATTGAGCCAAATGATTGTTCTAGTTGTGTGTTCCTCCTGAGAATGTTGGGGTGTGCTCAAACCAGGAAACGAATAAACAAATGTGATTAAGATAGCACCAATCATTCGAAACAAGATCATGCATTTGTCGTTTAAAAAAACAACTATGTTTTAATAGAAGGGTTTTAAATGTATATTAGTGATTTAACAATTGAAACAACTTAAATTATAATTTGTTGGTGGTAATAATCATACTGACAATTTGATAAATAAAAGTTCTAACTTTTACTTTCTTTGCAAACGGCAGTCTCATTACATATTAAAAACAACTTTTATTTTAAAATCTTTATCATCATATTATACATGTTTATAAGTTTAAAAACATACTTAACATAACTCAAACATTCGCATGAACGCAACATATCATTCATACACGTTCCTAAGACAACTTATAAAATTTATAGTTCTCTTGTCACCTTTATGGATCTCATTTTCATTCTTAACTCTCTTGAACTCTTTTATAATTATTATGTTAAACCATACATTTACTTGTCTAAAGTTTATAAGACATTAACTTTCATGACATTCATCAAATTCATTAATCTTTTATGAACATGTACTATAATCAAACCAGCATATGAACATTATCCCTTATTGTGTAAGTCATCGGATTGTCATGAGAAGTGTCGCGTACCTAGCTTCTTGTCAACACGTTGGCTATTTACCAACAAATCGACAGTCTGCCTTGCTAACACGTGACCTATCTTGCTTACCGTCGACCAATTTCATCAACACCAATAAAAAATACACCATTTACTGCATTGCCCCCCTCTCTCTCTATGCTCTCAGTCTCTCTTTCTCCCTATATGTGTGTGTGTGTGTGGCAAAACCAATCCTAATGAGAAGAGGGGGAGGTGGGCTTGTAGACTTAATTTCAAATGGTTCAAATTTCAAATCTTGTTTATCTTTTTAACTCTCTCATTAAATAAATATATTAAGCAACTTAATTTACTTAAAAAAGAAAAACGGTTTACGTCAACAGTACTCTTAACTTTTAAATTTTAAAGTTTAATACTCACGAAAATACATGTTTACATTCAATCCTTCAAAGTCCAAACCAAAACATTACAAACAGAAAATGGGCCTAATAAGCCTAAATATCAAAACACCTTAGGCCCTTAGCTTTCTCTAAAAACGGGTAGGCAGCCCAAAGCCCCAGATGGGTCACTTTCAACTTCCAACATCTCACCCGTATAAGTGTGTAACGCAGCCAAATTTCCCAGCTAATATTTCCAAAACATTTGTTTCGTTTTTATTTGAACACAATTCGATTATTGCTTGTTATGCTTTCTATTACGAGCCGAAGAAACTCTTCTCCAACTAGAATACTTCTTAAACAAAATAAAATACTAATGTAAAAACAAGTTTTCCCATTTCATATATTTTTCTAACAGTTTTATATGGATGTTATTAGTTGATTTAGAATGTTTTAGTAAATTTATTTGTGTTAGTGTGAATGTGCGAGGCGACATATAGAAGGATTCACTTCAATGTCACTGCTTCTAGGTAAAACTTGCGAAAACCAAAACGAAAAATGTTCAAAACTAGGGGTACGGAAATAAACGGAGAATCAGGGTCATCCCAGAGAATTCTCAAGAGACCCTGGCTTGAGGCGAGAAGAAAAAAAGGCCCATTAAATACGGCGTATAAAAAAGTGTAAATCGAATAACTTATATATAAAATTATAATATGACGATAATTATTATAACAATAAACAAAACGAAAGTATTATAACAAAATGATGTAATTCTACTTAAGCGAATCTGCATGCTATCCTAGGGTTTTTGAAAGTAACGTTCTCTGTTAGCCATCGATGGACTATAACTACTTGTGTAAACGAGTAGGATAATAAATGGGTTTTGCAAACTAAAATGGGCTACATAAATTTATAATATATAATATATAAAAAGATTAAAAAAATCCGGGCCCCGAGCGGCTGCCCCTGGGCGGTCGACCGCCTTGCCCATCCCCACGACGGGCCACGCGGAGAATATATTATAAAAAATACAATATACTTTAAGAGAGAATACTATTTAATAAAATCAAGCATGAGAATACAATATCCAATAAAATTTGTTCTAAGGAGATAACTTGGCACTAATTAGTGTGCTCCCTAGCCAAGTGGTAGGCAAGGCAGACTTAAGATCAAAGCTAGTAAAGCTAGGATTTTGGATCTTCAATTATAAAGGGCCTCCGGATTTTATATAGAATAAAACCTTTATAATTAATAATGTTAGAACCGAGATATTTTATTAATTTAGCGATATATTATTATATTGATAAATTATTAAATTATTAATACAAAAGAGTTGGCTTATATTCTTGAGCAACTCTCAAATTAATGCATTGACCTTCAAAATTTTCATGTCCGTTCACTTTAGCCATTTGAATGAAACAGAAACAAGGACCTTCAAAATTTTTAATATCATTCACACATTAATGAACTTGTCACTCGGAAAAAAGCATTGCAAGCGACAACAACTCTTCATAACTTTTTGTTGCAATACGAGAATACAATACTCACTTTTAAATGCAATAGGGAGATTTAAAGATGAACTCATAGATTTGAAGTTCAAAAAAAAAAACAAATGACTATAGATTTTTTTTACTTGACAATCCTAGAATTTTAGAATATTTTAGTAATTATTAATTTATAGTTTCACTTGGACCAATACATTTATATTTACATTTGGATTTAAAAAAATTTTTATCTTATTATTTTATCGATTGGGGTCCAATTCTGTACTGGTCCCAAGTTGAGACCGAACAAATTATTAATTTTATCGAGGTTAGTAATTTATTGAGTATTAAATTATTGATGTTCTACTGTATTATGTTAATATATGTAAAAAATTTGATTGTGCTAGACACTTTATTAGTTTAGTTGGGCCTCTAATCCAACCTATTCTCCCCTCAAGATATTATGAATAATTTAAAAAACACATACTATGATTTGTTATATCAAGCGGCTATTTCGAACACAAATTTGTGGTTCTCAATGTCGGTTTCTTTTTACCAATTCTAGATTCTAAATTTTTGAGTTGTAATCTTGATTTGTGTTGTTGGATCGTATGGTACTACTTTTGCCTCTCTTGGTCTAATTCTCTTTTTAGTATTTTATAGTATCTAGTCGCTTGTTTAGTGAAATTGGATCTAGTATTTGAATATTAGCAAAATTGTTCTTTGTTGTTTAGTGAACTAGATTTGATTCCACTAAATTAGTCTGCATTCATTTGTTAGTATATATATAATAATATTGCTTGTTTAGTAGAAGTTTGCATTCAAATCTATCATATATGAGTGTGAGGTTGACTAGAAAACATAAAAGCGATCGTATGAAAAGGCAAAAAAAGCAAAGAGAAGAAGCCGATATTGAATTACAAAAATAGTTCTTGCTCAAATTACAAATAAAATATAACTCCGCCAATTATAAACATTTTAGTTTATTGTTTTAGGTCCCAACTCGGATAAAGAAGGAAAATTTATTATGTTAACCTCAATTTATTTTTTGTTCGCTTAGTGCTTTCAAAATCGTTGAGACGGCCCTGGTGATAGTGTGTTCAAACGCTATAGTGTACAAGATTAATGATTATTATTATGGTAATATGAATTGATGTTAAAAAAAGGTTTTTCTTTATACAACCCAATATACAATTATATATTTTTTTGAACGGCAGGGTTAGTGGTTAATAGTTAGTACATCAAGTTAGTAATTATTCGTCAATACCAAAAATTGAACCTTGAGCTTTCAAGAAAGATAAAGTCTCCCGCCTCACTTAACCATTAGACCAATAGATCATTGATCCAATATACAAATATACAAATACATATAAAGAGAAATAAAGAATGAATGATGTATCAATAACTCAAAAAGATGTTTATATACCCAAAGCCTAAAGACAAACATATATTATTTATCTAAAAATACATATAACATTTTAGGATTCGTGCGGTCTGACAAAATATATATTTAATTGTAATTTGTGTTTAGAGGTGGTTTATTATTGGGTCAAACATTATTTAGCGTCTACTTCAATGATTACACAACGTTTAGATCTATAGGCTTTTTTGAGTGACAAACCATAAAAGAATATATATTTTGACATCATACGGCTTCTATTATTTTTCGTTTTGCGAAACTTAAATTCTTCATTATGGTGCATATTTGTTGAAAATGCGATGTTACTCGAATCATTCCATGAAAAAATTTAAATTGCTTACTAATGCTATAATTTGTCAAAATTGGTTATAAGAGTAATACTAATAATTAACATCATTACTACTAATATTATTATTAATACTATCATAACTATGTTTCGCTATTATTATAAGTAGGTATGTTATAAGTTTTATAATAAATATTAATAGGTAGTGGTTTAAAAAAATTAATAAATGCAATAAAAAATATTAACAGTCAATTTTTTAATCAAATGTTGAAATCAAATTACATGAAATAAGCTTATAGATAAATATTTTTGGCATAATCATTTTTGTTGACTTTATTCAAATTCCCATTATTTTTAAATGTTCATAACTTGTATACATGATATTATTTTCTTATAAAAGTTACACGTAATAATGAGTGTTTTTTTATATTTATAACAAGTATAATATTGTTATATAAAAAGATTTAAAACGTTTATATTTTCAGCTCATATTATTTCAACTCGTTATTATGTTTTTAATTTAGTTCATTATGTCCTTTTGTTGTTATTGTTACTTAAATCATACTTTTATAAAAATCTATTTAATAGACAAGTACATGTTGATTAAAATAGAAGGAGGTCTTGGGGTTTAAGTCCCACTAGTGACAAAATAATGGAAGGTTACATGTTGGATTAGGGTTTATCTCACATACGATAGGTTTTCTCGTGAGGTTGGTCTCAGGTGCGAAACTTACGAGGACAGACTGGTGTACGACCTTTCCTCTGGGATGTGCCAGCCTAGTCGCCCAAGGTTCCGTGTTCTAGTAATAAAAATGATCAGATGAGTTGTTGACCCGCCATCAATACAATTAACTGTTAAAGAGAAATATAACTCAAATCAACATAATACGTTTTGAAATATAAAACTAATATACTTCTATAACTAGACCATTGATGGTTTTATAGTATGTTGTTGATGCTAGTTTATTTCTATATTGTGGTTTAGCCATAACATACAAAAGTGTGATGAATAATTTTAAAAAGTAAATAACTACTGTAAAATAATCTAAAATAAAAGTACAGAATAGTATTCTTAAGTAAAAAATGTATTTGATTAGAGAATTAATTTTAATTTTGCTCCCTATGATTTGACAAAATTAACATTTTTTCTCCAAAATATTAAAAACATAAACTTACCTCCAAAAATTTTATAAATTATTTCAAATTTAATTAAAAAGTTTTATTATATTGGATCAAGTTGAAAATTAATGAAACTTCTGAAATGAAAATGAAACAACTTTGAAATTTTTATAGGTTAATTGATATTTTTAAATATTTAAAAAATAATTATTTTATCAAATCACAAAAAGTAAAACTAAACTTAACTCTTGATTAAATGTCAACACGTAAGGTTAATTGATATTTTTAAATATTTAAATGGTTTCTAAATGCTTAGACCCGCCTACAACTCCTGTAGATTCCTTTTTCCTCTCATTTTTTGACCTTTCAGATTTGTTTATATCCCTTTTGTCTCCACTAATGTTCTTCTTTATCTCTTTATTAACAACAAAAAAAGAACAACTCAATTTACACAATTATACTACTTGAAAATATCATATATTGAATTCATGTATTATGTCGCTTCCAAAACATATTTATTTATAACTTAATAAAGTATTAACTTGAGATAATACGTGGCAACATCATAATTTCATCAAAATTTTTCCACCTTTTTATTCTATTAAATAATTATTTTAATTACTGATAATATTTTTTAGATTTAATAAACTAAGAAAGAAATATAATTGTTAATGTTATTTCTCAATAAATTTTTTTACAAAATAATACATTTTTCTAAAGCATAAATCTTTTTGAAAAATACGAAATATTTTAAAATTAGTATTTTTAAAAATTTAATTTTTATAAAAACCAAAAATAATCAAATTTGAGAGTTATAAAAAGAAAATTTTTAAAAATGATATTTTTATACGGTTTGTTTTAGAACAAAATATTTATTTTAAAAAAAATTAAAAACAAAATTTTAAAAAGTTGATATCACTGTTTTATTAAAAATAAAACTTTTATGGTTCTTTTTATTATATGCACGATTTAATATAGTTCATTCAATATTATTTACTAGTTTAGAAACCCGTACACGAGTTGAATAAAAATATTAAATTAAAAGTTATTTATTAGTATTTAAAAACTAAAAAACTAATTTTTTGATATGATATATTATTAAAATTACATATAATAGTCAATTCAGGTAATAAAACAATAATAATATTTTTCAAACTTTATTCTTTAAAAAACTTTTGCTTTATAAAAATTATTTTTAAACACTCCAAATTTTTTTAAGATACTCTTTTTAAACAATGTCATTTTTTTAAAAGTCCTTTGCATTAAAACCTTCATATTTCATAAAAAATATTTTATAATAAATTGAAACATGTTTTTAAATTAACAAAAAAATGTTTTATGATTTAGAAAGTATATAAATAATATAATTAGCATTTATTGCATTATTAAATGATTAACTTTTATTTTAGTAATCACACATGCACAATGCGTAGGTGGAGCCTAGGTAAAGAGCGTAGAAAAATACCACGAGGCACGTAGAAATTTTGCTTTATTATATTAGATTTTAGAGTGAATTTTCGTTTTCCTCCATATGATCTAGTCACATTTGATATTTTCATCCAAAAATATTTTTTCTTGTACTTGGCTTCCCAAGTTTTGAAAAAGGTTATCATTTTCATCCAAAAATGTTAGCTCTATTGTTTTAAAATGTTAACTATTTATCGTTAAAATGGTACTTATGTAAGTTTTCATATAAAAATTAAATCTCGATTTATGTTTACATGTTGCTGATAAAATTTCTTTTATGAAATTCATGTTTTTGAATGAAAATAATAAAATTTTCAAATCTTAGGGAACCAAATATTAAAAATGAACCTTTTTAGATGAAATGATAAAAGTAATCAAACAATATGAAGGAAAACGATAATTCACTATTTATTTTATTAATAGGATATAGTGAAAGTTGGTTTTTCTTAGACCAAACTTGTTTAAGTGGTTAAGACGGCTTTAACTTTCTGTTAATGACAAACTCACACACTTTGATTTATTATTTGATTTTCATCCAAACTAATTTATATCAATCTGTTATAAATGAAGTCATGTTTTTTAACCTAAAAGGTATGTGCATCTGTGATGACAAGCTTGGATCACAATTAAATCACAAAAAACGTGAATGGCTCGCGACCAAATTCCCGTTTGATTTTAGTTTACCTTTTCTTGTTTATTTTGGTATCGCTTTGCGATCAAATTTTATTTTGATTTTGAATTATCTTTTATTCTTTCTCTTCTTGAAACCCAGTTAACGAAAAAAGTATAATGTATGCAAATTTTACAAATAGTTAAATACAGTCTGTAATTGTAGTACCGGTTATTTAAGCAAGAAGATGAGGCAAACCTTTGTATAAAAAGTCAAACCAAATACAATTCTGAATTTCTAATCTAAAGCCTTTTTAGTCATTCAAGAATAGAGTTGTTACACCTATCACAAAATCACATTCAAATATTTTTACCACTTTAAAATACAGATTTTGTCGGTATCAATTCAATGTTGTTTAACTCATAATGAAAAAGTTGGGAGTCAAGAAGGAAACCATTTTGAAAGTTTGCTTGATATAGTCATATAGAAGATACTTTTGTATGATATTATTTTATTTGGACAATTGATTATGTTAATATTGATTATATAGTAATATAGTTTCAAGTCTTACTATAGCAAAATGCTCAGAGTTGAGTTCGAGAATTTTCTCAGTAATTAGTTTTTTTTAGGGGGTTAGGTGTGCGATATCAGTTGGGAAACGAATAGGTGGACCCGATTAAGATAACACATATCTCCGAAGAAGGGTCACATTTACTGTTAAGAAAAAAAAACTTAATCTTAATATAATATACATGGGGTCAGCTCATTTTTAACGGCAACAACTATAACCTTTCTTTTTTAATATTTCTTAACATCTAACCACATTGGTTATGTAATAAAAATAAGTCTATTTTTGTGATCGATATAAACTCCAAACATAACTCATATCTTTTTCTTGAATGTATTTTAAGCGTTTAAAGCTCGTGAAGGCTGAATGATTTCGATTTGAAACATGAAAGTTAATTCGGCTTAGTTTTGTCTCCTAGCATGCTAATTGTATTGTTTCAATTTCAACCTCATTTATTATACTAGGTTTGATAACTTGTGTGTTACACGGTTTAAAATAAACAATATATATAATAGATTATATATATATGTATTATCTAATATATGTTATGGATAACATATTAATAAAATTATTATATATAATAAACATATTTAAGCTATAAACAATAGTATAAAAAGAAAAAAAGATTTTATTATTCATAAATATACATAACCCTCTTTATATACCTTTTAGTATTTAAATTTTAATAATAACTAGCTATAATTTAAACTATAGTTTAGCAAAATTAAGTCTCACTAAAATATATTTAATAAAATATATTTATTTTAGACATAAATTATCTTGATTAGTATAGTAATAAATAAAAGTTATTAATAAAACTTGTTTGAAGTCAATCTTAGATGTGGATGACGTGTAGATGTTAAAAATTAATCATGTGTATGATAGTTATTTTGATTTATTAGAATAGATAGTTTATTAATTATGTGTAGACCAATAAATAATAATATGATAATAATTATTTTATTAGATTTGTACACATACTATTATACTACATCACTTTCGCTTTCCCTTCTCCACCATCTTTTCTTTATGCTTTTATGTATTTCCTATCTTTAACTCACATCTGCCCTCTCTCTCTCACACACACACACACTAGCCTTTATCTTTCACACACTTTGAATTCCAAGAACCAGAAAACACCATCAAACTCCAATCTTTCTTTACTTAATTCTTCAAAAACAGGACACCCATTTGGAGACTAATTATCAAGCATTTGCCAATTCACTTCAGTTATGGAAAATGATAAAGCTTTCACCACTGAAGGAAATGGAATCCCCCAACCCTGGAATCCCATCTTTGGAATGGGAATTCAAGGTAGCGAACTGAATCACACCTCAGACCAACTTACCAATTGCCTTTTTAACCCCAACTGTGAGAATTCAGTAGACCAAAGGGATCTTTTTGAGTCTGCTTTGAGTTCAATTGTCTCATCTCCGGTCAATTCACACACCGGAATCCCAATTCCCGATGGAGGTGCTGACGGCACTGTCCTAAGGGAATTGATTGGTAGATTAGGAAGCATATGCAATTCCAGTGATATTTCACCTCAATCTCGCGTTAATAGTGCCACCAATTCTTGCTATAACACCCCTCTGAATTCACCACCAAAGCTTAATCTGTCAATAACAGATCATCTGATTCAAGGGAATTACCCAATTCCCGGGAATCACCAATTACAACCAGCTCCATTCCGTACAGATCCTGCTTTTGTTGAAAGATTCTCAACTTTTGGTGGCAAGAATGAATTCCCACATGTAATGGAACCAGGAAAGTTATCAAGAGCCTCAAGTAACCAATCTTTCAAGAGTGCAGGATCACAATTCACAAGAATCCCTGAAGAAAACAAGAAATTCAGCAGGTTATCGATGGAATTGGGTGATTCCAATGAGGAACCATCGGTGTCTGCAACTGAAACTGGAACAAAAGGACAGAGTACTAATAATAATACTAATACTAATGGAAGAAAGAGAAAGGGGGTTCCCAAAGGAAAGGGAAAAGAAACACAATCTAGTACTGCTAAAGATGACAGGGTTAGTTTAGTCATTTCTTCAAGTGCATTTTGCTCCTGTGTTACAGACTGTTGAAGATCCCTTGAATAAAATCTTGTGGTTGTAGGTTGTGGCAAAAGCAGAAAAAGAGGAACCAGATGCAAAAAGAAGCAAGTCAAATGAAGAAAAAAAGGGGAATGAAAAGTCAACAGAACCACCAAAAGATTACATTCATGTTAGAGCCAGGAGGGGTCAAGCCACTGACAGCCATAGTCTTGCAGAAAGAGTAAGCCCAAAATTAACCATATTATAACCATAACATGAACGTCATCACAGTCAAACTCATGTTTTTCTGAAAACGCTAGATTTATAAAAATAACTGTCAATTCACTAACCGCTGGTCAGCAGACCCTCTTAACCAACTCGAATCTGTTTCTTTTTTGACAAATTCAGGTCAGACGAGAGAAAATCAGTGAGAGGATGAAGTTTCTTCAAGATCTTGTTCCTGGTTGCAACAAGGTAAAGTATAAAGTTGCTCTTTTAATTATTTTTATTCACATTTTGAAGTCAAATATGAAGCATTTGGACTTTTAAGTTTGCAAATTGATCTGGGGTTTTGATTCTATAGGTCACAGGAAAAGCTGTTATGCTTGATGAGATTATAAACTATGTACAGTCATTGCAGCGACAAGTTGAGGTTATTAAAATTGATTAACCATAGATTATTATCGTATAAATCAAAATGTGTTGATTTGTTTTTAAAGTTGTTTTGGGTTCTCTTTTCTGTAGTTCTTGTCTATGAAATTGGCCACTGTTAATCCAAGGATGGATGTGAGCATGGAAGCACTTCTATCTAAAGATGTAAGCTTTTCTAATTTTAAATTAAATTCAAATTTTGAGAAATGACGCGGAGGAGGAGGGGATGTTTGAACGTGAGTTTTAAAACTTGTAATAAGATAATCGGTTAATTAAGGGGCTGTTTGGTAACCTCTTAATGGTCTCTTAATGGCTCATAATATCTTAATGGTTAACACGTAACCCTAATGTTGTATGGTTAAGAGGTTAAATCTTAATGATACCTATTAAATTTTCAGATGTTTCGGCCTATGATCTCTTTGCCCAACAATGTGAACCCCTTTGATGCCGTGGTGCAACCATTCCCATATGAAATCCAATCCCAAATAAATGGTATGGTTCCTGATGGATCTCAGCATCAATTTTCCACAAGCCCTTTGATGGTGTCAATGCATCGCAGCTCGATCGTGAAGCCACCTCACATTGATGGTTTTGGTGAGGTAAATTAAATTTTCAGTTACTGAAATATATATTTCAAGATTTGTATACATTGAAAGATGTTTATTAAAAATTCTTGTTAAATGAACAAAATTAGGCTTCAACATTCTGGGAAAATGATCTTCAGAGTGTTGTAAAGATGGCAATAGGACAGGATCAGCCACAAGGCTTTCATGGTGAGTTGACCTTTTTCTAAAGTTTGACCTTTTATGAGTTTAAAAGTCGTCATTATCTTATGTATGCGTATTTTACAGGTCAAATGAAAGTTGAGCTATAACACTATCAGTTTGACATAATGATGGATTTTTAGTGAGGCTCCAAGTAAGGGAGGCATCTGTAATTCTGTACAGAGAGAGATAGAAGACACATTAATGGCTTCATCAAAAAAAACTTATCGTTTAATTCTAGACTAATTTCAAGAATCCAGTGGCGGTGTTGGTAGCAGCCGGTGGCAGCAGCGGCTGAGGGATGATGAAACAGTGTAAAATTGATTACTAGTAATATGTTGTAACATGGCAAGGAAATATATTGTAGGCATTGATGAGAGAAAAAAGAAAGCTTTTATATCACCCTTTTTTTTCTTTTTTCTTTTACCATTTTGATACGTTTATATTAGTTTTCTTGATTCATTTCCGGTTATTTGCTTAACTTGTACAACTTTATTACTCTAAACCATCAAATACGCTTTATTATTCTTTATTACTCTAAACTGTCAAATACGCGTTATTATTCTTGTTGTCTAAGTCTCTTTTTTATTGTCCCGCAAGCTTAATACCTAGTTTTACTTTCGTGTTATCTTGAAAGTCATATGTCTGGCACAAACTATAATTTACCTTATTCTTTTGGTAAGCATGAGACTGATGAGTCTCATGAGTTTTTCGGTAACAAATGCTTATGGTTTGCAATTAATTATTATTACATGTTCATAAACCAAAATTGTAATCCTTAGAAAAATTGATCTACCGGATCAGTAAGGAAGTATCATAAAGCGCCTGCTTATATCCATAATTTGATGCATGAAACTTTTATGTTCTATGAAGACTTGTCTAATATCAAAATAATTAATATAAACATCAACGAAAGATAAAACAGAAACAAAATATCTAATACAAAAATTACTAGATTGGTGACAAATAAAAAAATGAAGAGCATTAAAATCTTTCTTCGGTTTCTAGTCTTTTCAAGAAACTTTTGAGTTTTATCAAGATTTGTCTAAAAGATTTTGTACATACACTCACAATATAGCACTATGGTTATTGCTTTTACTTTATAATCCAAACAAGAAAAGGGAAAAAAGGAAGATTTTTTCTTCTTTTTTTCAACTTTTTAAGGTGATTTAAATTGTAGAAATGCCATAATCAAGAAAATTGGTTTTCAAGAAGCATCTAACAATAGTAAAGTTGTTACCTCTATGGCTTAATATTATAATGGTCTTTGTTTGAATAAATGATTGTTTTGGTATAATCTACATGTTTTACCTCTCAAGTCCGCATATAGGTGTTAGTTGACTTGAGATATGTTATTTCATCTTTTGTTGTTCTTTTGCAAATGAGATTTGGGGATTAATTTCAGGATGGTGCAATACCTTGGTCTAATGCAACTTCAGTTCGTGACATCTCTCATTAAGGGCCGGCTCCTTAAATCCTTAATCGTTAATGAAGATCACTGTATATTTTTGGTGAACTGCAGTTCATTTGCAAGGCCAAAAATGGTTTTATTTTTAATGAAAGAATTCTAGTAGTGACTAATGTGGTGAAGGAAATTAAAGTGAATTTATTTTTGTGGATAAGTAATAGGGCCAAAATAGCTAATTCATGTAACTATTGGGTGGTGTTTGTCATAGCATCTTGGTGGTCGATAGTATTTTGTATTGTATTTGGTTCTTTAAGTAAAACTCATATTGCTGTCGAAAAAAACAAAAACATCAGACAATGATATACTATATAAACTTGCAATGCGATGAGATAAATACGAGACACAATAAGTAGGACGTCCATTCCCCGTATTAGTCAATGATTAACCATTTTTTCACACAAAACAGACTATTTCTAATCCTGGGAATACTCGATTGCGTAACTTGTGGCAAGATTACATGTTTAGATTTTCTTTGTTGTTTGATTGTAGGACAGGTGTTTGTGGGGACATCAAAACACATAAGTCCATCTAGTTTTGATTAATAATGATGGATTGGTGACTATGCTTTTGCAATAATAAGTTGTACCATATATATGACTATATCTATGTTAAATATGTTTTTATCTATAATCTATGCAAAGTAATCATGAGGACTCGTAAAAGAAAAAAAAAATAAAGTGTGTTATGAAACTTTGAGCGTATTTTATTATTTTGGGGTCAGAATTTTACACTTTGAAAAACATATATGTCAAGTCATAAATATAAAATCAACACGATAGTTTTGAGTATATTTTATGGTGGTGATGTCATATTCATGTGCTTTAAAGTGATGTTATGATTTTTTAGGGGTAACTTTGTAAAATAGTAACCAATTTTCAAAAGTATTTTAATTAGGTAACTCAAGTTTTAAAAGTGTTTCAATTAGATCACTCAGTTTTTATATTTTATACAAATTAAAAGTCATAACATATTTTTTAGCATGTTATACTTTTGGATTCAGCTAGAAAATATTTTTTCTATCTTTTTGATAATGATATGGAACGCTGACGTAAATTTTAGTCACTTTTTTTTATTTTTTTCATAATTAACATGTTTTTTTTTTTAATATAATTTTATATATTGAAAAATCTGACTCTGACGTCTTTTCCATCATTACTTTCTTGTCATAAGAAAATTTGGTAATGACTCGATTTGATCGTTTGGTGGTCCAATTTGAGAAAAATATGCATTAGTGACTAAATTAGAACACTTTTGAATCTTGGTTACTATTCTCTGACATTTTCCTAATTTTTTACGAATATAATATTGATACTTTAGATTTGTTTACGTGCATTATGACTAAAAAGACGAAATTTTAACTTGTGACATGAATGCCATAAGTATGGATTAATCAGGAAATTGGTCTTCGGATATTTTATTTATGGATTACAACTTATATTATTAATGCAATACGTCAAAGACTAGAGATTTATATAGAGGGGACCCACATATATACGTAGACGTAAGTTTTCTAACTTATATTTTATATACTTTAAAAACCATATAGCTCACTCCTCATGCATATGGTACAAGTTCTAATGCATAACAATAACAATGACATGACTTTAAGTTCCTTTGGTTTCAAAAGTCAAAGTTAAAATTTTATTTTATTATTATAACTAAAGTGTATTGTATTTTGCTTTTTTTATAACTTTAAAAGTAACAATATTGTTTTTAAATATTAAATATATATCACATGCTTATTTTTTCTATGTTTAAATGTAAGTTTCGCTCGAAACTAATCCATGACAAATAAAATGTATTATTTATTCTTACGCAACATTGTTTTTTCTAGAAATAACAAATATACTATTACAACACGATTATTTCTGCGTACGCTTTAATATAAATTCTATTTGAAATCAAGTCGGGCAACGCACAGTGAAAATCTGTGTACAAGTATAATGTATTTTTAGTCGCACAGTGAAAATCTGTGTACAAGAATAATATATCGTAGTTGTTTTTTATTTTTCGAATATACCGTTAATATTTGTTTATTTCCACATACGTTTCAATATAAATTATATCCGAGCCGGCGCAACGCGCGGGAAAAACGCTAGTTAACATTTAAAACATAGAGTATGAAAAATAATTTCATATAGGTTATAAATAAAAATACTAATGAGTGATGATATATCATTATTTATCGTGTCTAATAATTTTATTGAAACTATAACGATGATACATTATTATTAAAAAAATATAGTGACAAGCATAAAATCTTTCAGTAATTTATTATTTTGAATATTATAACAATGTCGTAGTTACAACATATACCACGTAATCTTTATGTTTGATTTTCTTATAAGTCTTCTAGTTTCTAAATATGTAGCATTATCTTTTTGACTCACAAGAGTGTTTTTAGTCAAGGTGTAAATTAAATGAAAGATTAAGAAATTAAATGATTACACAAAATAAATGAACATAAAAATGTACTATCATGTAAACTTTAGACATTGTACCTAAAAGTTTGTAGCATTATTGTAAATGTAAAGTGCAATCCAAGGCAATTTATGGCAATTCATGATGATTGATAACAACAAAAAGCCAAATCAACTATTACAAACCTACCCAATCATTTTCCCATTCACACAAGGTTTCCAAACAAGAAAACAAATACAAATTTTGTGCTACCATATGTAAAGTGTTATATTCTAAAACAATGTACAACTTGCAAAGCATGATTTACATATCACTAGAGCATAGCATCTTAGGATTTGGTCAAAGTGGAGTGTTACTATTCACTCATTGAATGACCTGTTGTTTTGTTGAAGGGTATGGTACAAGGGAATGTAATTAGGGATAAGGGTTCTTGTGGAATTGTGAAATGGGGTTGGTCCCTCGAAGAGTTATTATCCACCAAATAGTGGTTGAGCCAACTTTCTTGAACATTGACATTGACTTTACATTGTTTTAGAAGATAATATTTTTATGTAAATAGTAAGGATTACCAAACTTTTCATTAGATTTCAGTATTCCTTCAATCGAATAACCAAAAGTTGTATATCTACAAAAGGAGAAGAATAAATAGTAAACAATAACTAGAGTTAATTTTAATTTTACTCTCCGAGTTTTAACCAGAATAACCATTTTCATCTAAAAGATTTTAAACATAAATTTATCTCCAAAAGTTTCTTAATTTGTTTTTATTTCATTTCAAAAGTTTCATTAATTGTTTCAACTTAAATCCAAATTTATGAAGCTTTTGGATCGAAATCGAAACAATTTATGAAACTTTTGAAGATAAATTGATATTTCTAATCTTTTGGTGACGAAAATAATTATTTTTGTTAAAACTCAGGGAGCAAAATAAAAATTAACTCTAAAAACTATATGTAAATGCGCCCACATATTTTATCTTACTTTTAAAATTACCGTACTTACATTCCATAATTTTAAACATATAACATTCTAGTTGGTAAATATATATCATTAGGATGTCTCATTAGAAGCAAAATGAAAAGATAACTGAAATCTAAATACCACATTATAAATTATAAGAAATAGGTTTTGGTAACCATAACTCATCTCATTTTGACCTTCGTAACACACCGATAGAATGCTCAAAAAAAGTGATAGTAATTTCAGAAAATAGAGATTACTTATAATATTTGCTATAACTTATATGTCTTTACTTTATTGTTGTAACGATAACAAATGTATGATTGATATTGTTAATCTATTATCGTGTTTGTATGTATATAAATTATATGTATAAATTATTATATTAATTAGGTGAAGAAGAGAATTTGTTTTAGCTTTATAAATATAACACTTCAATTAGAATAAACGTATATAGATAATGTGAAAGAATTATTATTATTATTTGAACAACCCTATCAGTGAAAACTCATAACTGAAAAAATTCTGGTTCAACCCAGAGTATTTTTGCTCTGAGCACATTCGAACCCATGACCTCTTATTTTAATTGTTTTGTTGCCTCACCTCACCTAAAAGACTAGTGGATCTCTCTTTTAACGGAATGTTAATTAACCGGTCACTTTTACTTGGTGAAAGGTCAAGGAGAAAAGATTAATCATATATTCTTTAAAGTTCTATTTGTGATTTACTAGTGATACAAAGTTTTCGGATTTAGACTCTCAAACTAATCTTAGTGGTCTAACTCGTCTCAATTTAAGTTATATTTGATCTCTAACCAGATAAATATGTAAATTTAAAATATAGATTTGTTTAAGACTAGTGTACTTGTTTCAAACTTGTTTAGACGTTTTCTGGCCGAAATCTGACCCGAAAATACGTCTCGTGTCTTATTGAAGTGACGTGACAAAGTGCATTATGCTACATCTGAGGCCTAGGCACCATCTTATGGCCCTTTGACAACCTTAATATATTAATAATTTATAGAACTCAAAAACGAAGGTCAGGTCAAGACATTACCACCACTAACCACGTATGTATCTGTGTCAAATATCATTTTGAATGATGTTTAAGCATATATTTAGCATTATAATTATAAATAATAAACTTTCAATGCGCTAACAAGAGAAATAGTTAGGGGGCCATTGATTGGAGATGTTTATTTTTTGGGGGTTGATTTAACATCAATTATGATTAAGGAAGATGGGTTAATAATCAGGTTGTCTCCGATTACATACTCATAAATCACACTGTCTTTCATTTTATGCATCTTTCTTCCACCCCAAACTAGCTTTTTCTTGGTTTATATCATGTTTCATTAGCCTAATATCTAATCTAGGGTTGGAAAACGAACCAAAACCTGACAAGTAAATATGAAACTTAACACATTTGGAACAGATAATTCGGGTGTAAGAACAGATATAATTTTTTGCATGAGTATGGACATATGTGGTATTATAGCCTATTAGGTATAACCAGTCTGATTACCCAAAACATGCATACCCATTTACATGATTAATACTCATAAATATTTTTTTCTATTTTTATTGGGTAACAGAGTAATCAAATACAATATTTTTATTTTTCAGTTTGTACTTTCCTTGGTAATAAAATTTATTAAAAAATAAAAATATTAAGAAATGTATTTGAAAAGCTCATCGGGTAATTTTTAACAAGCTAACGCATATACCCGGTTATAAATTCACTAACTTGAGTAATAAACAACTTACTGTATAAATGCAGTGAGAAGAAGACATATAAAGTTTTATAATAAAAGTCCAACCACTAAAGGTGATCACCAGTTTGGTTATTAATGCCCAAATATAGTCCTTTGACTGAATTAACGATATATAACAAGCAGGGTCAGCTTTCACTATCTGTATGCAATTCAAGAATCTAAAATTCACAAGATATAACAATTATCCTAACTATGTATCTACACAAATTGCCAAATCATAAAGATAAAATCATATAGTCAAATATTACCGGTCTACAGGAGGCAATTCAAGCCATTTACTCAAGTCATACGCACCAACTAGGTCATATAAATAGATAACTAAAAAGGGACGGGGTCAAATGGTTGAACATCACTGAGACCTATCTTAAATGCATGCGACCTCCAAAGATGGTGTAAATATTTAGATTATTAATGTAATAGCATTGTTTTTGTATCATCCATAGAGTCATTGAACCCCTCCCTCCCACGTCTTTCTCAGAGCTCAATCCTCGATCTAAAAGTAATAATTATTTATAAAAAAAATTGGACAAGAAGAGCTTAAGGGTCAATCGAGCGATATCACAATCATGGCCCATTCTCTGTCTTCATAATCTTTTATAAATCCCTATCTTTTTATAAATAGAATATTAAAACCAATTATCTATATTTATAAGATAATGTATGGCCAGGATTGATGTTAACTTTGTGTTTTCCTATCTTCTGATCCACAAGTAGGGAAAATATATATCCAAAGAAGACAATACCATAAGCTACTTGTTTAATGGTCTCCACTGACATGAAATAGACTCACCACAAAGCAGGATTCAGGGGGACTACAAAAATGGTACTTGTGAACTCCCTGTCTTTGCTATTTTATAAATTATATTATATTATTTAATAATAATAAGCATAGACAATGATCTACTTGCAGATTGCCCCCTATCCAATTGACATAAGGCCAAACTAAATAAAGGATCTCAGATTTTGAACTTACATTTTCTAATTATGAATCCAAAGATCATTCGTCTTTCTATATATAGGGCCCCACAAACCCTATCTATTTATCAAACGAAATTATCATCATACAGGGTGGCTAAAGATTGTTGTAAAGATGTAATTAGAAATATCATAATTCTGTTTATATGTATATATAACAAGAATTTTCTATTAATACAAACAAATATTGAGACAAAAGTTTGGTACCTAAATGTTGCACCTGTCATAACCAGAAAACCAGGAAGTGGGTTCTTTATCCACATTAAAGAATTGTTCAAAATCCTCTTCCGGTTGCTCGTCAACTGTGAAGTTTGACTCTGTATCGTATATTGGTGTATCATAAACAGGGGCTGCTGCCTCAATCTTTTGCTTTTTTTTCAGTTTTTCAATCTGTTTGAAAGCATTTTTAGTTTCTTGTTCAGCCTCCATAGCTCGCGCCTGCATGTTTATAAAAGATAAAAATTTATAAGTTGCTAAATCTTAAATCTGGCTACTAAGGAGAAAAATACAATGAGCGTCAAAAAAAGATCATTATGCAGCGTATGTGAAAGGAAAAAAAATGACTCAGGTAAACAATTGAGCAACTGTAGTTGTGGTATGTAATTAACTACCTTCTCAATTCACACCATAACATGATTATAATAATTTTTTAGAAAAACCTTGGACTTAAGACAGATTGATTTAACTAGAGGTAGTGAATTTGTTATGGTTACATGTCAAAGATATCTGAAAATATTGTGTTGGTGTATGTCTTGTCTTTTTGTGTTGTTATGTACTGTGTTACACGCTATTTATGTGCTATTTGCATTGTGTTTATAATTCAGTCCACTTTCTTTTATTCTTTGAGCCGGGGGTCTCGTTAGGAGTAGGCTCTCTATCCCATGGGTTAGGAGTAAGGTTTGCGTTTGTTCCAACCACCCTCCCCAGAGCCTACTCTATGAGCGGGATTTTTACTACGTATGTTGTTGTTGTAGAGTTGGTGAATTTGACCCGTCTTCTTGTATATGGATTGCTTCAGGTTACAAAGTAGGTTACAAAGAAATGGGTCAAATGGGTTGAAGATGTATATAGCCCAAAAGCGCATCTTCAATGAATTAAACCTCCTAAATCAGTTTATTCATATGATTATATTATTATTGAATATAAATTTTTAAATCATTTTTGGCTCACTATTAGTTTTTAGAAAATTTAAAGTTTTAGACAAAAAACGTTCGTGTCAGCCCATTTCACTCATTTTATTCCTAAAGTTTAAATTTTATTCATATGAAGTCTAAGCATGCCATTTCGGCATTTTGGTTTAGTATATATTAAAACCCCACAAATAGAAGAAAAGAAATTACATAAAACATACGGTGAAAAATATATGAGATGAAGAGAAAAGATTTGACCTAACTACTACATTGCATACTTTTCAAAACTCACAACGGCTACTAACTTTAATTGAAAAGTATCCAAAAATAAAGATACAGTATAGATGTAACCTTATGGGAGATCCCTTGAAACTGTTTTAGTTTTCATGAAACCAAGGTCTGTACTTTTAGAGGTAGTAATTTTAATCCATTTACTTGTGAGTGGGTCGACCTAAGTGGTGTTCAATCTCAAAAGAATCAAATCAAACAAAAAGAGGAAAAGGCACAGATGGACTACACAGGTTGAAACTCTTTAAAAGTCTATTTTAGTGCATACAACCCCTTAAGTCGTTTTATTCAAAGACGATTGTTATTAAAATAAATTTTCTTTTTAATCACAATTAAGCCTTAACTATTTCTACAAAAAAATAGAAAATGGACCAAAAAAGGAAAGGTGATGCGCATGGAAACCGCCTTGTTTGCATCTCCGCGCTCAGGCCAAATTCAAGTCTGACTAGGTGTGTGAAGCTAAAATGATATAAAAATTCCAATGAGGCCTTGAACAAGCCTAAAATAGCCTAAATAGTCCTAAACCAGCCTACGATGTCTAAAATTCCTAGAATGGTCTTTTTACATTGTGTGCTTTGTTTAAAACCCCTCGATTTTAAGCCTTTGCGCCTTGAGCACGCCTAGCACTTCAACAACTATGGGTCAACCTGGATCGTTTTGACCTGTACTAGAAAATTGATCTATTATGACCCTAACACGTGTGACATGATTGTCTTGCCGCATCTATATGCTTTTAAACTCTCAATATCCTTTTTTATCTTATACAACCTTTCTTAGTGAAGCAACACCTATCATTTCAGTAAAAAGAATACAAGCACTATCATCTTAGCATAAATAATCACGAAGCATTATTACTATCTATTATTCACGTGAAACGCATGTGTTAACTAGCAAAAAAATTATGGATTCTATCAATAATATTAAGAGAACCCCGAAAACACTTGTGTGATAGCTAAAAACAGTAAAAAACAAAAAATGGAACCTAACCTGGGCAGCAGCAACAGCTTCTTCTGCATCTTTGAGTCTAACAACTAACTCACCAGCAGCCTGAACAGCTTCAGCAGTGTCACTTAACTGTTCTTGGAGGCCTCTTATTTCATCCTTAAATCTTCTTCTTTCTTTTTCTCTTTCAACCTTTAAAGTTGAAATCTCAGTAGCAAGAGCATTTATAAATCTAGATTCTGCACCCCTAACCCCCGCTTTAACAGCTGCTTTCCTCACATCATCAACTGAATCTTGAATTTTTCGTTTATTTATAAGCATGTTTATATGCTTTTCTTCCAAATCAACATACTGCTCAAGCATCCTTGCATGGCCCTCCATAGCCATTTGCATTGCTTCCTTCAGTTCTTCTGAACATTTTCTTTCACACTCAAGCTCCTGCCTTTGCTTTTCAGCAAGCAACTGACTTTCTTCAAGTTTGGATTTCAGTTCTTCTATAAGCGAATTCCATTTGTTTTCTGTTTCATTGAACCTGATTCTTTCAGATTCAAATCTCTGTTCAGCACTGTCTAAAGCTGACTCTCCATAGGTTATTTGCAAAAGTGGACTTTCTTTTTTAGTCAACTTTGGTGAACAATCTATGTAAGATTGAAGTTGACTTCTTAAATCTTGAATTTCTTCAATCAACACATCTCTCTCCCCCATATCAAAAAAGTTCTTGTAACGCTCCAACTCATCTTGAATACTTTTTAACTCGATTCCTTTCTTTAAAATTTCTGGATGATTCTCATATTTCTCCTTTAAAATCTGTATACATGTCGGAAAGAAGACCAAAAGATTAGTCAATGGGTGAAACCAGAGGTTTCACATTTGACATAGTTACTTATGAGTCAACTTACATAAAGTATTATCTCAAACCAGTGAAATGGGTTAAATAAAAGATAAGCTAAATGAGAAACGGATCACATGGGTTGAAAGTTGTATGAACTATATTGTTTATGCTTAAAACCTTCTAAATCACTTCATTCAAAGTTAGATTAATAGGTTAGTAATTGTATAGTAATCATAATTACCACGTCATTATGTCAAAATAAAATACTTAAAATAGACAATAAAATATATTTGAAGGGCAACCCTATCTAACCCAGATTAAGTATAACCCATGTACCCTTTTACCAAACGAGCAGATCTTGTCACCTACTCACCTAGAAAGATGAGATGGTAAAAAGATCAAAAACTAATTCAAAAACCGGAATGCATTTACTTATGGATGGGTCAATTTGGATTAAATTTTAGATAAATATATAAATAAAAAAATGAGCAAAGGGAGAATTATCAAACAGGCTCATAGTTGCCAAAAGCTGGAATGCATTTACTTTATGCATACAACCTTCTAAATCACTTTATTTATATGTTTAGACTAATGACATATTGTTCTACTAATCACAGCATAAACTATTTATAAAATACTTTTTGAAATACAAACAATATGTCAATAAATATTTTGCACGTGACCAAACTCAGGTCAAGATTAAGGGGCTGTTTTGTAGTCTCTTAATGATCATTAAGAGACTACCACTTAATAGTTCATATCCTCTTAATGGTTAAGAGGTAACATTAAGTCTGAATGGTTAAGAGGTAACATTAAGTCTGAATGGTTAAGAGATAACCATCAAGACAGCCCCTAACTCATTCTCAACTTGAACCCAGTTTGACCTGATACCCAACTCGCTTATCTTGTCACCCTTAGTTGAGATAGTAAAAAAGTTGACACTATAATCAAAGAACTAGAATCTGGAAGGCATACCTCATGCTTATCCGCTAAAGATCTCAATTCTTCGTCTACATACTCCTCCGCTGACAACACACCGTCCATCAAGTTCTCAAGACGGGATATTTTATCTTCCTGCAATTGCCCAATAATTGTATTGCATTCCCTTTCATGTTTGTATTGTTGCACCTGTGGTGGCATGAGAGTGTTTAAAAAGGTAAAAACATCAAAGATGGCACTAAACAATCACAAGTTGAAACCAACATACCAAACGATTAAGTTGCATGATTTCTGCATTTTGTCTGGTGCAAAACTCTTCCAAAGCCATTTCTCGCCTTATGGCTCCAGCAAGAACCTTTTCTACCGCCTACACGAATGTTAAAACATAAATAAGACCTAAAGTGAAAGGAATATAAATGCAACCAACTTTTTCTAGTTAACAATCATACTTTTGGAATAACAATCTGCTTTGACATATTATCATCCAGTGGTGCACAATCAACAGGAACCAACTGTAAATTCAAATCATCGTTTGCCTCCTTTACTTCTTTCAAACTTTTAAACTTGCAATTGCTACATAAAAACTCGTTCTCTGAAGAAATTGTTTGCACACCAATCTCTTTTTTAACTGGTTTCGGCTCTACTGCAACAGACTTACATGAAAATCTGAATGATGAACGGCCCAAAACAGAACTTTTTCTATGTTTATCAATTACTTCAAGCCCATTCATTAAACTGGCAACCAAACGATTGTTTTCTGGAGAAGTCAAGGTGGAGGAATTCCTTAAACTTTTTATACAGCTGTTAATAACTCGTGGTGAAACACTTGGAGTGGGAGACTTCAGAACTGGGGCTACTTCAGATGGTAATATGGTTAGATTAGGGGTATCATTGTCATCCAAGTTCGTTGGAAAAGATGCTTCATTGGGCTTCCCTATCGAATTTTGATCACATGTTTTATTATCTAGCGAATGGATCAAGATTTCTTGATTCTCTGCATCAGTAGTATCTACATAAGAGATTTGACTGTTAATGCTTCTGTTTCTAGACATGTTTAACTTACAAAGTTACTATTTTTACGGTCAAATGTCTACCTGATTCCATGTTTTTGCATGCCTCAGTGGCTGCTAAAATAACTTGTTGTGCTTCCTCAACTATTTCCATTTCTTCATCATCATCATCATCACCATCCATGTGAGGCAACATCATTGGATGATGATTCAAGCTAAATTTTAAAAGATTTAAGCTTCTCCGAGCGTTCCAACCTGTTGAATAGCCTGCGCCTGGGTCAACTTGATTACCATTTGACTTCATTCGCAACAGTTCATCCTGTTAAGTTTTGCCAACTGTTAGTTGCTACAAATTCAACTTAGGTACTTTCAAACTGGTCAATTCAGTTATGCTTTGTCTTCATCGGGTCAAACAAGTAATATTTGTAAAAGGGAAGAAAAATAGCCTAAAAGGAAACAGGTGAAACATGTCACAAGCCAACCAATGTTTCATTTTAGAACATAAACTTCCTAAATTATATCATTCTAAAAGATACATTGCCGGTGAAATAATATATTTTTGTAATTGTCAGACATGCTAATTACTAAAACAAAATAAAATTCTAGACAAAAGGGGCTTTACGAGTTTTAACCCGAACCAAAAATTGCTCGTCTTGACCGAAACTAATTTTGACCAGTTACCCAACTTGTCCATAGTGCCACCCCTACTTGCTATAACCAGGATGCTAAAAGAGAGAGTGAACAGAAACTGTACCTTAAGTTGTCTTATAACCTCACGCAGTGATTTCACATCATCTTGCATCTGTTCATTGACAACTGCTTTATTTTTAATGGCTTTGGCACGCTGGGCAAATCTCAGGGTACTAAAAGTCTCACTCTTACAGCTGTGCCATTAAATTAAAAAAAAATCAGTTCATGTTAGTCACAACTTAATTTAAAAAAAGTTAAACTGTAAAGTGAAAAAATAAGGAAATTTTCATGATACCTTAGAGCAGGAGAGATGGCACAGACCATGGCAAGCTTTGCATTACCACCAAGAGATTCTTGTAGTAAGAAAGTCAATTTCGAGTCTCGATAAGGAATGTGCCTCTGTTTTCCACTTTGAGAAACCTCGGCTAGAATGTTAATCAAATTCCTGCAAATAAACACATAATTGGATTCAATTACATATATAGAAGCAATTTTAAAAATAAATGAAACATGTATCAGATTCCATACCCAAGTTGTGAGAGTGAACGATTGATATTCCCGGCTTCTTTTAACCGCTCTCCGGCTGCTCCGGTCAACTTTTGTCTTTCTGATCCGGCAAGGTCAACAAGATTAATTCTGCTTGTTTTGAAGTAACTTAGGCCATCCATACTCTATAGTTTAAATTTTGAACTTTAGAAATTAGAACACAAGATACTATAAAGCATCAACAATTGGTTTCATGTATACCATACAAGTAATTAAGTAAATAACTAGAATATTAACTCTCTTTAATCATGGATTTTTTTTGTGTTACCTTGCATCTTGATTCGACAACACACGTGAAAACACTATGTGAACGCGAACTCTCCATGTTAATACTTGTAGCTCCGGTTCTCCTATTTGACAACCCCTGGAGAGAAATCACATTTTAAGTTTGTACTTATGAATAATATTTGTTTATTCTGACATAGTTTACATTAACAACATTCAAGCAACCAAAAATCATAAAAAAAAAGTGAAAACTAATGTCCAAAGCTTCAGTCGCTTCCCAATGCAGTGTATATTCATCCAATATAAATACACATTTTACATAGAAATTTGGATGACATAAAACTTTTAGAACATTTAAATTTGGATGACATCCAACAAACTTTACACATCAGCTTTACTAGATCTGACACTGCAATACAAGCACATGGTATCTTACCATCATTAATGTACTGAAACTGTAACGAATTCGTTCTATAGATGGACATCCTACTTTCGCAGATATTTTTCTAAAAAAGAACATACAACTTAATGTTCACCTGAATAACCCTTAAAAGGGTCATGGATTCATTTATTTCATGAGGGTATTTCTATGGCGAATGAGAATATATGAATTTAAATCAATTTCTTCAATGTGAAATTTAGATATTAAGACCTTTTTCAGAAGCTGTGTCACATCCTTTATACTGCAAACAGACTCCTCAGTCAAATTTTCCACATAAACACCTGTCTTAATATCTTCTCGTATATTAAGGTTTCTTTGAGCTGGAACCAACAAATCAGTGATTTGTTCATTGTAAATCTGCATAAATGTTTCAATATTAGGGTATATATAGCAGAGAAAGTTTTAAGTGTTCAACAATCCATTATAATTAAACTAGTGTGTTACCTCGAGAAAAGAGCAACGACATTGATATATGAGTTGTTTGTCAGCATGCTTGTTTTGTTCCTGTGCAAATTTGCAGTTAAATTGTGAGATAACTAAAGAAAGGAGCATTAATCTAATTCAATAGAGACATGGTGGGTGAAACAAAAACACTAACATATCATCTCACCTCAGAAATGCGGGCAAAAAGTCTTTCAAACACACGGGGTGTCAAACCTTGTTGATCACTAGATAATTCTTCTTCTAACAATGCATTGGTTGGCCCCCAGATTGTATAGGTCTTGCCACTCCCGGTCTACGTAAGTTTTATACATGGTTCATAGTTAATACAGTTGTACATAGCCATGAAGAAGTTAGAAACAAACTGTTGTGTTCACACACATATCTATACAAGGAAGACCATAGGATACCTGCCCATATGCAAAAACAGAGCTGTTAAATCCAGCTAGACAATTTTCAACGAGGGGAGCTCCTACAAGATTGAATATATCAACCTGAATAGACAAATGGAATGCAACAGGAAGATAAAAGTTACTAATCCAGATTAGTATCTAAATGGAATTCATAAAAACAAACAAATTATGTGTAACTCGCCTGAGTAGATGTTGCGTCTGCAACAGAATCGAAAGTAAATGGTTGCCCAAGAATGGTCAAAGAATCACCGGACGTCTTCTGGACTATGACTTCCCCCTCTTCTTCATTCTTGTTTGGCGGCCTCATACGCACAATAACCTAAATTAAGCCAGATTGTAATAAAATTAGATATATTTCTTACTATGCTACCAATCAAGCTGATAGTTTATCAAGTACAAGTACACATTTGATGAGATCACATGTGTAACAAAGGCTTTGGTGTTTCAAAAATTACCTTGACTCCAGTATCAGAAGATCCAGATACGGCATTTTCAACGGAGAAGTCGTTACTAAGTTTCCGCTTAAGGGAGTTTGGCGGAGGAGGGCGTGGTGGAAGCGGCGACTTCAACTTACCGGCGGAAGCGGCCGGAGAGGATTTACCTGTAATCGACGGAGAAGGTGAGGAATCTGGAAGGGAGCTGATCTCAAAAGGTGGATCGTTTTCTTTGGAGAACTTAGGCTTTCGACCAGAAGACTTCGTTTGCTTGACTGGACTAGGGTTTGACGGTGGAGGGTCGACCGAAACTTCCCTCAAGATCGGATTTCTTGATTGCTTGATGTGCTTCATCTTTTAGAATACAGATCGAGATAGTGATTCAAAATTAGGGTTCCGACAGTCTTGAGAGAAATCGGTGAGAGAGAGATGGGCTTGATGTAGCCGTTGTTGCAAAGGGTTTTGAGCGGATTGATGATTTGATTTCAAATCAAATTTGGGGATCGACGAAGATGCTTTGACTCTTCTTCCCCTTTGTAATATGAATAAAGTGAAATCTTGCCCCTTCTATTTCACGTATATACAGTAACTACCCATGAATGTGATCATTTCCAAAGATTTCACGTAGGTATATATGGTAACTATAAATCCTTGAATGTGATCCTTTCCAAAGATAACCAACAAAATTTTCTCATTAAGTTTTAGGAAGTTATTATTTAATTTGTCTTTTTGTTGAAACATGTTGTTAACTAGAATTTAAATCACGTGTGTCGTGGCTTTTTTTTCCTCTCTAAACCCTATGACACAACGAGTTGGTTCTCGTATTAAACCAAATGACAATAACATCAATAGTATTATGTTTATCGAGGGAGTTGCAATAAAATTTAAAAGGTTATACAAACTGCCATTCCGTTGATCAAGATTGAGAGTTTGATCAAAATGATGTAGATCACATGAGTTTGTGTTTTGTTTTCGTTCCAAGCAAAAAACAAGAAATTCACTTGTCAAATTCTCCGACTTAGACTCAAATACTAAATCCAATTCGATACTCAGCAGCCTTGAAGAAATCGTGGATCATAGATTCACTTCCTGCTTCACAAATTCAAGTACATTCTTCTTCACGAATTCAGTTACGCTCTTCTTTAATTGACCTAATTTCTATTGGTATCAAAGACTCTCGAGAACACACAATTGACTCAAACTTTAATTTTCTGAATGCTCAAATTGTTCAGTACAATCAAGATAAAAACTATTGCAGAAAATAAGATAAAGAACTACCCACTAACTCCACTATTGATCATGGCCCACTAACATACTCATAAACCTACATACTTCTAGAAGACATGACAACTCATAACCAAACATTAAATAAACAAACAATAAGGACGACACGTAGGCAACATGATTCTGCATGCATGATGATGATGATGTGCTAGTGAATTATTTAATATCCCCCCATAATTCACATAGCAGTAACTCCCAGCAGCTCTCTCAAGTAACAGAACTGATCCACTCCTAAAGCCTTCGTGAATATATCCGCCACTTGCTCCTGGGTATCGCATGCCTTGAGTTCAATCTCTTTTCCATCCACGAGACTTCGAATGTAATGATACTTAATAGAGATATGCTTGGTACGGCTGTGAAAAGCTTGGTTTCTTGTCAAGAAAATTGCAGAGCGATTATCACAATATATCGGTGTTGCGCGCTGCTGCCCATGCCCTAACTCCTTCAACATCTTTTGTAACCACACTGCTTGACAAGCTGCTGCTGTCGCTGCTACATACTCTGCTTCCGTGGAGGACAAAGCAACAATGGATTGTTTCTTGGACATCCAAGATATAGCTCCTGTTCCAGTAAAGAAAGAGTAAGCTGACAAACTCTTCATGTCCTCGGATGAGCCGGCCCAATCACTGTCAGTAAAACCGACAAGCATTACTTTGTTTGTTCTGCCATACCACAACCCATATTCAGCAGTCCCGGCAAGATACCGGAGAATCCGTTTTGCTGCACCATAGTGAAGAACTGATGGATCTTGCATGAACCTTGATATTATGCCCACTGCATACACGATATCCGGTCTCGTGTGAGTAACATAGAGCAGCCCACCGGTTAATTTCCTGTATCTGTATGCATCTGTACCTTCTGCTCCATCATTTGACTTAAACTTCTCATTTGAATTCATAGGGGTGGCTGCTCCTTTACACCTTTCCATGCCAAATCTTTTAAGCAGATCTTGAGTGTACTTTCTTTGAGTCAAAAAGATGCCATCCTTCTTTTGCACCACTTCCAAACCAAGAAAGTACCTGAGTTCACCTATGTCTGTCATCTCAAACTCTTGTACCATCTTATCCTTAAACTCTTTAACAAGTTCCCATGAAGAACTAGTATAAATCATATCATCCACATACAAACAAACAATGATTAAATCAGCACCTTTGCCTCGTTTAACATACATGGTGGGTTCATTGACACTTCGAACATAACCATTTGCTAGAAAATATCCATCGATCCTGCTGTACCAAGCGCGGGGAGACTGTTTCAACCCATAAAGGGCCCTGTGTAATCGATACACCTTGTCTTCTTCTCCTTGAACAATGAACCCGAGTGGCTGCTCTACATACACTTCTTCTTGAAGCACACCATTTAGGAAGGCAGACTTCACGTCAAATTGGTAAACAGGCCACCCGTTTTGAGCTGCGAGTGAGAGTATTAACCGGATAGTTTCAAAGCGGGCAACCGGTGAAAAAGTTTCTTCATAGTCTATTCCCGACTTTTGCACATAACCCTTCGCAACTATTCGAGCTTTATGCTTATAGATGTTTCCATTCTCATCAAGTTTTAACTTGAAAACCCACTTTAACCCAATTGGTTTCTTTCCAACTGGTAGTTTAACAAGAGACCATGTACTGTGCTTCTCAAGTGACTCTATTTCTGTTTGCATGGCCCTTATCCACTCCTCCTTTAACGCAGCTTCTTCATATGTGACAGGTTCAACAGATGCTAGAGCAAACTGCCATGAAGGATCATATTCTTGCATAGCAACCTTTTCATGAGACTCGGCAACTACATTAGCATATTTAGGGTTAGACTTACGTACCCTTGTGGAGCGTCTCAATCCACCTTCTGTTCCAGCAGTTTCAAGTTGATCTGTTTCACCTTCTTCAGTGTCATTTTGTGTAGGTTCAACATCTGCATGGTGGTTGCTAGAAGTAGCATCATCACTGGACTCTCCATGGTTATTCTCTGCCTTGTTATCTTCTTCTTCAACTTCAATACACTCCACTTCACTTGGAAAACCATTTTTATCATCCAAACTTCCTTTCCAACATGCCAATTCATCAAACACCACATCTCTGCACACGATTATTTTCTTTATGGCCACATCAAAAAGCCTATATGCTTTGGAGTTTGTACAATATCCTACAAACACATATTTTTTAGACTTTGCATCTAACTTCTTTCTGTGTTGTTTTGGCTGTAAACCATAAGCAGGACATCCAAACACCCGCAAATGGTCAACAGAAGGTTTTCTGTTATACCATACTTCGTACGGAGTTTGGTTGTCTAATGCTTTGGTGGGAGAAAGTCGTAACAAGTAGACGGCTGCAGCAACTGCCTCTCCCCAAAAACAATCCGCCAATTTCTTTTCTTGTAACATACTTCGAGCCATTTCTACCACAGTTCTATTCTTTCTCTCCGCCACGCCATTTTGTTCAGGTGTGTATGGTGCAGTGAGCTCACGTTTTATTCCATGGTCAGCACAAAACTTGTGGAACTCACTAGAACAATACTCACCTCCACGATCGGATCGTAAAGTTAAGATCTTCTCCCCAGATTCTAACTCCACTTTGGCTTTAAAATGTTTGAATCTTTCAAATGCATCTGATTTCTTGTCGAGAAAGTATACCCAAACCATCCGACTGTAATCATCTGTGAACAACATGAAGTAACTATTGCCTCCCAACGACTTTGTGTTCATAGGACCACACAAATCTGTATGAACTAACTCCAAAACTCGCGATGCTCTCCATGCTTGTTTGGGAAACGATTTTCGTGATTGTTTTCCAAACACACACCCTTCACATACTTTCCAACTATCAACTTTTGGTAGCCCGTAAACCATGTTGTTATCATGCAAACGTTTCAATCCGTGTTCATGTAAATGCCCATACCGAAGATGCCATAACTTTGACTCATCCTTCTGCAGTGTAGCAAAGGCACTTGCACCTGTTTGTTTACCATTTGCTTCAAAGGGAAACATGTTATTACTTGTCATAAAGATTTCACTCACTACTTTTTGAGTCTTCTTATGTGTGATAACACAACTTTTGTCATCAAAAAATAGTGAATATCCCATTCTCATAAGCTGCCCCACGCTAAGCAGACTATAATCCAAATCTGGAGCAAACTGTACATTTTCTAAAGTCTTTGACTTTCCTTCATTAAGTAGAAACTCTACTGTTCCTTTTCCTTGTACTTGAATGCTTTTACCATTGCCAAGTCGCACATCTACCTTCTTTGTCTCATCAAGATCACGAAACACTGTTTTCTTTCCGGTCATATGGTTTGAACATCCACTGTCCAAGAACCAAATGTCTTTCTTCATGTTTTCTTCCCCGGTTACCGCCATAAACAACCGGTAATCTTCATCCTCCTCGTCTTCTTCAACCGCAGCTTGGACTTGCGGTTCATGCCAGCAGTCTGCTTTTACATGCCCAAAACGGTTACAGTTGTAGCACTGTATACTACCACGGCCCCTTCCACCAAACCGGCCGCGTCCTCGACCGCGTCCTCTAACCGGATTCCGTCCACGACCTCTGTTCCATGGCCGACTATCGTCTCCTGTGGTTGCTTGGAAAACCTTTTCTTCCTCCGGGACTTCAAACCCTCGATTCACTCTACTCTCGTGTGCTTGCAACGAACCCATTAGCTGATCAAACGACAAAGTTGACAAGTCTCTTGATTCTTCAATGGCAGTTACCACATGATCCCATCGTGGTGTAAGGCTCCTCAAAATCTTCTCCACAACACTTTGATCGGATATAAGCTCCCCATATGCTCGTTCTTGATTTACTATCTTCATCACCCTTGTAAGAAAATCTGCCACGGCCTCTCCATCCTTCATTTGAATAGTCTCGAACTCCCTGCGAAGACCCTGTAGTTTAACGACCTTCACCTTCAAGTCACCTTTGTATTCAGTCTGCAAAATAACCCATGCTTGTCGTGATGTAGTAGCCGCAACAATTCTCGAAAACACGTCGTCGTGAACTGCTTGTTGAATGAAAGATAAAGCTTTTGCATCCTTGCGTCGATTTTCTCTGTATCTCTCCCGATCACCATCATTCGGATTATACCCCACTTCTACAAGGTCCCAAAGATCATGTGAAATGAGAATAGTCTTCATGCGAATGCTCCAATACTCGTACCCTTCACCTTTGAAGACCGGAAGGGAGATTTGTGTTGTGCCTGGTTCCTTACTGTTCGCCATGAAGGAATCACCAACCTTGCTCTGATACCAGTTTGTTGGTATCAAAGACTCTCGAGAACACACAATTGACTCAAACTTTAATTTTCTGAATGCTCAAATTGTTCAGTACAATCAAGATAAAAACTATTGCAGAAAATAAGATAAAGAACTACCCACTAACTCCACTATTGATCATGGCCCACTAACATACTCATAAACCTACATACTTCTAGAAGACATGACAACTCATAACCAAACATTAAATAAACAAACAATAAGGACGACACGTAGGCAACATGATTCTGCATGCATGATGATGATGATGTGCTAGTGAATTATTACCTAATTTCTTTAGGATTGATTAACTGTATACATTACTATATCGAAATCATCATATTCTAGCACGATTAGTGATTCCACTTTCTTGATTGATTGATCTGTACGTATGTGTTATTGTCACTATAAACACCATTTTTGGATGATCTGATAAACGATCAACCATCTATCTTGTAATAACTTTAGAGTTTTCCATTTTCGCAGGTCCCAAAATCTAAAATGACAGATTACATACCTTTTGCAATCCAAGCGGAAATCATGAAACGACTCCCAACCAGATCACTAATGTAGTTCAAGTCCATTTCGAAACCATGGAAGTCTTTGATTGATAGTCCTAGATTTATTGCTGAATATAGCTTCTCGCGAGAAGCATCTACTAGTAACTTACCTCGTACCAGAAACTCTTTAGTAACAATATGTTTCGTTTGTTGATGATGATACTTTTCTACAAGGGAAGTTTCCCCTCCTGCTCCTATGCCCGAACTCGGCATGCCTGCGATTCTTGGCAGCTCTCACGGCTTGTTCTGCCTCTACAGTATTAGTGGAGATCCATGTCAACCTGGAAGAATCCTCAAGACCGCTGTTCTTTGGAATCCTTCTATTAGAAAATCGGTTGCTATTGACGTGCCTCTATGCCTGATCGAAACTCTCACTTTGTTATTGGGTGGGGGTTTGTCCTCAAACTAGAGACCCAAAGCTTGTCAAGATTAACTCTAGTTATAGTTTGTCAAACCATGTCAGTATAAGTTACACCCCTTGGCAAGTTGAGGTTTATACATTGAGCTCAAGGGCTTGGAGAAGCATACCTACTATCAATCAGCCTCGTAACTCAATTGACTTGAAGTGGGAGCAAGTAGTTACAGAGGATTTTATTTATTGGCTTGCTATTGATGGAATTAATGTTAGCATGATGACACTTGAGTTTCATGGGTATAATCTAATTGTGTCATTTGATATGACACGAGAAGAATTTATGCAAGTGTCACTCCCTGATACTTTAGCTTGTGCCACCATAACATCGCTATATCTAAGCTAAAAGAGTCTCTTGTTATGGTTGAAGTAGTTAATAAGGCTAATGAAAAAGCTTATGGTGTATGGATGATGAAGCATGGTGCTGTAAACTCATTTACAAAGGTATTCACCATAAACTCACCAGATGCATCAATAGAAGATGTATTTGGATTTAAGAAGAATAATGAACCTATACTTGAAACGGGAGCTAGATACGACGGACATGATGTCTTTGTTTAATTCATCAGATTTTTGTTATATAAATTAATACTTTTTCTTTATGTTTTTCAAGAAATATAAGTTTGATCTTTTACGGTGATAAATTTTTAGTCGAGGCAAGGATGTTGTAACCTTTTTTTGACTGACAATGGTGTTATGATTTTTTTTTAACAACTAATTAGATCACTGACAGATCACTGACTCACTTGATCATCTCTATTACTTAAATATAGAATTCAAGATTATTTTCAGGAGGAAATTCAAATTAGATGAAAAAACACTCTGACCCATCTGAAACCCTCTATATGCTTTTACTACGTGTAAAACTTGAACTTAAAACTTTCATATATTTTTATGAGATTTTAGAATATATTAAATTAAACACTTAGAGCTAAGAAGAATTATTAGTAAGATGTCACGTGGGGCACATGAGTTGGGAGATGTGTTATTAATTTTGTAGGTGAGATGTCATGACCTTCACTCAATCACCACCCCCTCCCATTAACTGCACCCGCTATCAAACATTTTAAATCCCCCAATCAAATATCATCTTCCAATCCAATTGCAAACAGTTTGAAGAATCCCCAGATGAAATCCCTCTTTTTTCTACTAATTTCTTCAATCTTTTTGTACACCCAGATCAAAATCTCAACTGGGGATTCTATTTTGAATCCTAATTCAGTGAAAAGATATGATCTTCATTCAATTGGGAAGAGGGTTTATGCAGAAGATGAGATGATGGAGTCTGAAAGCAGTAGGAGAGTGTTGTTGATGGGGAAAAGGTATATAAGTTATGAGACTTTAAGGAGGGATGTTGTACCTTGTGGTACACCAGGTGCTTCATATTACAATTGCAGGGAGAGTGGGGTTGCAAACCCTTACAACAGAGGCTGTGAAATCATAACATTTTGTGCTAGAGATGCTATAAATACATGATGATGTTCGATGCTAATGTTTTGATGCCACTTCAATTGGGAGTCCATGTTTTTTGGAATCTTGATTTTTGTTTACTTAATAAGCTGGTTTTTAAAAGAAAAACCAACTATTGTACCATATCAGCTACTCATCTTGCAACTAAATTTGATGCAAATGTTAACTTGTCTCTCACATCATATTAGTTGTAGCAAATTTGATCTACTTGTGGTGTTCAATGTTAGTCGGTAAAATCTTGAATCTCAAGTAGGAAATTATTGAATATGAATTGGTTTTTAATTTAGGCCTTTAGGGTGTATAGTAGTACAACATTGATGTATCCGGTAATTGCTATAGATGGAATATGCGTAGAAAAAGAGCTTGGTGTTTAGACCGATTTGGTCGATGTAGGCTCATTGGAAAACAGCTTGAGTAGGGCATGTATTTAAGCCCCTTTATTTGGTCAATCAAATACAAACAGATGAAGGAGTATGGGAACTCTATGGAATGATGTGTGGCTCTTAGAAATCCCATTGCGCTCATGCATTACTCCCTAATCTGTTCCCTCTAGGAAAGTGCAATCAAGTCGGGGAATGTTCCTTGAAACAGCAAGCATCATGCGTTTGGCATTGTAGGTGGCTGCGAGTGCCTTCCATTGGAAATGGCTGAATTAAATAACTTGTTGTCTCTATTGAACCAAGCACAATTATCAGATAGAAAAGATAGATGACCGGGCGACTTGGAAGGTACCTTTACGATGAAGCCTATGAAAAAACTCCTCGGCACAAGAAGCGCCGAATTACTGGACAGATTTGTTCTCCAATGGAATAACTGGATTCCATCAAAAGTTAAATATTTTCGGCTCCTCACAATGCTTGCTTTGAATAAAAGAGGTATGCAATGAGGGTGTTGAATCAATGGAACACATTCTAACCTCTTGTCAGGTTGCTTCTTTATTTGACAGGAGATTAAGTGTTGGTGCCACATCCCTCCAATTATAATTGAAGTTCTCAGTAAAAGATCTACTAATGCAACATGCCACAGTCAAGCAAAACAAAATAAAGGCCAAAACGTTGCAAGCATTAATCATGAGGCATACTGGTGTATATGGAGAGCAAGGAACTAGATTTTCTTTTCAAACAAAAGAGCTACTTGACCAAACTATTGGATGATGTTTTAGCTACCAGTTATTTGCGGGAGTGGCGCTATTCTCCTTTATATTTGTGATTAATAAAAAAAATATAAGCCCGTTTATATGTACAAGGTCTTGGAACCAAACCTGATTCGCTCAGGTAATTATGAGCCTTAGGAGTTTATCAATTTCCAGTTCGTTTTGCTAATGCCCACTGGTTTGATTATCATTCGGGTCATTTTGAGTGAACGAGTGTAGCAATCAGTCATCCGCATGACTAACATAGCAAGTCAATTTACACCGAAGTGTATTTTAGTTATGTTGTATGTCTAATAGGTTAAATTTCAAATTTAATTGTATGACTATTAGAATTTTGCTATATTTCTAGTGGATTAAGTTTGAAAAGAAACGTGTCAAACAAATGACAACCCACTTTAATTCAAAATTATGTTCTTGTTACATTATATAATAATCTAGTTAACGTAATCCTAATTAGCCCAATATTTTTTTGGGAAAGCTGAATTAATTGGTTGGAGACCCGTCAATTTTAGAGCCTGTAAAGTGTAAAGTATGATGCTATAGAGATTGAACAAAACAAGAGGTATATAGCGTAAATATCTTTTTCCCACTCGAATTTGCCGATGAATAAAATAAAAAGAAAAGCAACAAAAATAACAACGTAAATGTTTTAGACCACCCTTATTCAAATCACCAAATAGACAGACAGATAATCTTTGAAGAAACCAATTAACTCTCTCCAACCACCTTCACAACCACCAACTACCAAAGCAACGGTTTTGTTGTTGTATGATCAATAGCTGTAGTGAGCCGGCTTGTATGGACCCTCAACCGGCACACTGATGTAATCAGCTTGGTCCTGGCTGAGCTTAGTGAGCTTGGCTCCAAGCTTTCCAAGATGGGGTCGATTTCTGTGACTATGACACGCGCGCCCGCTTGTTTCATGGCGGCAGCACAACCCTTGCCGACATCACCGTAACCACAGACTAGTGCAACTTTTCCGGCGATCATGACATCAGTGGCTCTCATCAGCCCATCGGGGAGTGAATGGCGGCATCCGTACAAGTTGTCAAACTGTGATGATAAAAGATATCAGATGAATAAACTACCAAAGGCCTCTGATCAGGGTGTGTTGTTCCCAAATTCATAGAAATGAAATGCACCATCATTATTTGTAATACGTAGCATGCTGTAATTAAGTAACCTAAAATCATAATATTGCAACAGGATTTAGTAATGTAATTTGTAAGATATAAACCCCGACCGGCCAAATGGTTGAAAAGAAAATGTCAGATGAGTAACAGTATAATTATGCTGCAATAGTTAGATCTGAAGGCATGTAACACTAAATGGGTAGTAGATCCACAGCAAAAAAGAAATGAAAGGATTTAAATGAAGGAAAGATGTGAAATTAATTGAGCATATATATATAGTTAGGTAGGAACAATGAAAATCTGAGGGACTAGAAATGATGAGCAGGTGATGAATAAGGTAGATAAAATAAAAAGAAGAAGAATGAAAAAATAATAATGGTATAAGAAGAATGAAGAATGTGATGGGTAATGAGGTTGATGGGAGGGAAAAGCAAGGTGGCATTGGCTTGCATCTGGTGGTGGATCAAATATATGGTACTTGTTGGGGTCACTCTGCAGCCCTTCCAGCTTCAAAAAATGGAAGTCGGTGGAAGTGGGATCGGGCAGCTTGCCTGTTTCCTCGGCCTTGACGCCTTCATCGGGGGTTGTTGGAGCCATGTAGTCAGTCGACACTACACTCGTATGTATGTGAAAAATAAAAATAAAAATAAAAATAAAAAAACATATTCCCTTTTTTCTCAATTCAATATTATTTCATTTATATATTACTAATTATCAATTTATCTGTGCATAATGGTGTTGTATCTTATACATAGTAAGTTTTTCAAAAATAAATTGATTTTTCACTTTGAACATAAATTATTTCATTTTTTACAATTAAACTTCTCAAATTTGATTTTATTTACCCAAAATTCTTTATGTATTGCAATTTAATCTCACAACATTTATATTTTCAACTTTGTTCCCATATACTTTCATATTTCGTAAATCATCGTTTTATGTTTCGTTCTAAGTTTTCCAAGTTAACACGACATAACATACATGTGTGATTCAATATTTTTACGTTTCATTCTGAATTTGGTAATTAGTTAACATAACATAATGTGTGTGCGTGGTTCAACATTTTTATGTCTATTTTCCCCTTTTGAAGAGTTTGTCACAACACAAGAATCTTAGATCGACTTAGTTATATTTTTCTATGTTTTACGTTTTGGCCTAAATTCTCCGTATCAACACACCGCAACTTCAGTGTTGGTAGTCGTTAACGGTGGTGTGACATTGGTGTTATTTGACACGGTTTTACACCTCCGTCGCAACACGGGGAGCTTAATTCTAGTTTCATTATAATTATCAGATCTGAATCAAAATATCTTGCTTAAAGCGGCTACTCTCCTTATACAAAATACTAACATTATGATATGTTGATGACATTCAAAATTCATATTAAAAAAAAGGAAACATCGCAAATTCGTGTGATGCTACAGGATCATTTATTATATTCAAAATTTTGTATAAAAAAGAAAACCGTCAAAAAAGTGTGTCGAAAAACTAATATAAATAAGCAAATCGCGATGTATACAAAAAGAAGCCGTTAAAAAAATAACAGGATGATAAAAATAAATATATTGTAACAGTAAATTTAAATTTTAGTGAACATTATATTTTAAAATTTGTAAAAGAGAAAAAAATTGTAAATAGATTCAAAACTTTGAAGCAACTTACGTTTACGACATGCTTAAAAAATTACCAAGACATGTTAACATGTTCATGACACATTTAGAAGTCGGTCTAATATGTCATTGTGTTTGACTCATTTTAGGGCCTCCCCGAGAATCCCCAAAAAATTGGGGGCTGGGCAACTAAAACAAAATAAACATCTATAATATAAAGTTAAAAACGCATATGTGAAGGTCTATAATACAAGAGTAATTGTTATATCAATAAACAAAACAGAAGTATCACGGCAAAATAATCGCATTACTTAAACGTATCTTGAGGCTCTTGTAACGTTTTCTAAAGCAAAGCTCTCGATCAAGTCTTTATAATACTTACTCATGTCGATCAATCTCTGCCTTGTGGCATGCCCCTATAGTTTTTTTTAATATATACATACATGTATAATATAAATTCTTTTTAAGAAATTAAAGCTCCTAGGAGATGAAGCCCAGAGCAGTCTTATCGCACCCCTTTTGTTTTGTTACAAACAAATGATATTATGGTTTAATCATTATACTAGTCTAACTCAACAGAACTATCACCTATACACAAGTTATCAGAGTCTTATACTTTGTACTTGTGCATAAATCACCCAATATTATCACCTTCACAGAAGGGTGGCCGCAGCACCACAACAGGACGTCCCTTCCCATCCACCATCATTGCTCCATCCCACTAATCTACAATTCCCTCTCCTCATCTCCTTGTGCCCCTCCTCCTCCTCCGAGGAGAGAAATTTACAAAATTCCATTGCATGATGAAAGACCTCTTAATATGGTTTAGCAAACGGTCTTAAAATCACTAACTGACTTTATCAAGTTTATTAAAATCTTAGCAAAGAATAATACCAGATACTCTAATCATCCAAAATTGTTACTTATGCACGTCAATCAATGAAGTCATAAATTGCTGCCACCATGATTCTAGCCTTTTAAGCTATTAGTAGCGGTGATCATATGACAAGGGTATGATAGTGGAAAACCGTGACCATATAAACGGTGTGTGATAACTAAAAAGGGTGTAGCGAGTGATTAATAGTAAAAGAGCTTGTAATTATTAGAATTGATAAGAGTTACTGCGATGCGATAGGTGAGAAAAAAAAATTAAAAAAGAAGATCCATGGGCTTAGGATGGTAGTAACATGCCAACGGCCTATTGTACTAATTCCACCTTCTACTCATCCTATGGTGTTATTTTACATTTGGTTTTTTAACCTCTTTTCTTGAATCAACAGCTATAGGGCACCATCACATCTCAAAAACACAAGCAATACACGACTAGAGAACTTGTATACAAATGATTAAAGCATCACATGATACAATACTATTCGGTTCGTAAGGAAAACAAAATTCATAATCATTGGTTCATAACACGATAACAAACCTTTGTTATTGACTAGAAAGCAGGCCATACTTAGTACCGCTCGTTTCCAAAGTTGCGGTTATAACCGCCACCGCCACCGGTACGAGGAGCACGCTCTGTGGCAAGACTGACACGAATGTTTCGACCGTTGAGCTCCTAAAGCAAAAAAGCCACTATATGTTAGATATTGGACTTGTAAAAAAAGGGTGGGATTATTTGTAAGTATGAATCACCATGGGTACAGGAATGAAAATAGGTTTCCAAAACCAACTCTCTTGTGAGTTTAGAACTTGAACCCATAAACCAAACAACTCTTTCAGGTATATATAAGTCTTTCATTCATTCCCATACCCATAAGATCACATCAAACACTACCGAGGTAGCTGGCACGCGCTCCTTGAATGGTGCAACAGAATTTATTTTCTAACCTGGCCATCCATCGCCTGCATAGCCTCGTTTGCAGAGTCATCACTGGTGTAGTTCACAAAACCAAATCCCCTAGACCTCCCAGACTCTCTGTCAGTAATAACTCTTGCTGGATCCAACAAAAGAATGTAAATCAGAAACAAAATTACGATCACTCTCAAGGAATAAGCATGATTAGTCTTAACATGATTAGACATATAAAAAGATTCAAGTTGTACATATTGGCACATTGTTGTTACCTTCAGTAACATCCCCAAATCCAGAAAATGCTTCCTTCAAGGAGTGATCATCAGTCTGGTAAGAAAGACCTGCAGCGTTTATAACAGTTCAGCATCACATGAACAGAAGTGATCATTATGTGCATAGAACAAAAACATACATACCACCAATAAAAAGCTTTGAAGACATGCAACGAACAGCATTGAACATGGATGGTCCATTAGATACACAGTTCAGGGAGATACTCTGCCTCATGAGGCTACCAATTTTGTTGTAGAAAGCCATTCCAACAGTTGAAGTAGTAAGAACCTGCAAACTCAAAAGGAAGTTGTAAATCAGAAAGAAAACGACACCTAATCTAGTGTCAAATAGCATCAATCACTGGAAGAACGACACAATATTCAGATAGAAATGAGACAATCAACAACTCAGAAAGTATGAGATTCGTTTGACAAATATGCTGTTCACGACGTAAACATAAATCCAAAGAGGAATTAGGGTGAAAAGCACAAATCATTGAGAAAAATGTGTATTATTAGATCAAAAGAGAGAGTTAATCTGTGAATGATGTGGAGATAATAAATTGCAAAAACGAAGAACATATAAGATCAAAGGTAGCAGAGAAATGAATTTCATGACGTACCTTGGAAGGATTAGGGTTCAACCGCTTGAGGAGAGCGCGCGGCTAGGGTTTATGAAACTTGTTGGAATGCGGCTAAAATATCACTGCTTACTTATTTATATATCTATATATCTATCGATCTATCTGGAAATAAATATCTGTAGGTTGCAGGTTTACATAAAGTTGTATGTCGTTTCAACTATGGATTAAGATTTTCTCTAATATGTAAATAAATTCCTCACTTGCCACTGAGATTATCGTTCAACTGGTTAAGATGAGATACTCATTACATGTAAATAAATGGGAGGTTATGGGTTCAAGTCTTACTCTGGACAAAAATGTTCAGAGTTGAACCAAGGGGTTTTCTCAGCAATGAGTTTCCTCCTGAGGGGGTTGGGGGTGCGGTCCCGGCTGGAAAACAGATAGTGGACCCGATTAAGATAACACATATCCTTCGAAGCAGGGTCGTACATTTACCGTTAAAAAAAACTTGTCATTAACATTATAAAAATGGCAGAAATCCAATGCAAATGTTAATTTTAGAAGCGTATATATATACTGTTTGACGGGGGTTGGAATTAAATAATATTAATTATCAACTTGTGAATGCATTAATTGTTGTACTATGTGTGTAAAATGTTGTACATATATTTTTTCTTTTAATTTTTTTTATTTTAAACCCAATAATTTTACATTTTCACAATTTATACCCTATAATTTTTTCACTTTCAAATTTGATTCCCAAAACTTTTAATTTTTACAAACTTTTTAATTTACGGTCTAAATTTTGAGAGTTAACACGTCGTAACGTATACGTTTGGTCCAACGTTATTATGCTTATTTTTTCCCATATAACATCCCGTTGTAACATGCGAGTCCTAGATCGACTTAGTTATTATTTTTAATGTTTTAGGTTTCACGTGCGTGGTTCAACGTTTTTACGTCTAATTTGCGTTTGTTTTTATTTTTTCGGTGTTGATTGTCGTCGATGGTGGTGTGACATTGATACTACTTGATATGATTTTGCGCCGCCCGCCGCAACGCGGGAAACTTAATACTAGTTTATACCAAACACTAACAAAATAAGCACATCAAAACAACAAATTAAGTTCTTACAAAAATACATATTAATTGTTAAAAAAAACAAATACACATATACTATACTTGACAGGCTTGGTCTTGAGAATTTTCTTTTCTTTTAAACATACATAAAATAAGTCGTAATGATATATTCAAAAACTAAAAAACATTATATTCTAAAGGTTTTAAAAGTTAAATAAATATATCTAAAACTAATTATAAGGTGTCATTTATTTTAAAATAACATTTGTGCATGATAATATGTAAACTAAGAGGGTGTTTGGTTCTTTAAATGTGCTAGAGCTAAAACTGGAATTAAAATTAGAATTGAAACAAAAAGTAGTTGGATTTGAAATTTAATATTTTTTAAATAATTTGGATTTCAAAGAAACTATAATATATAAAAAAATTAGATTAAGAATACATCTTAATGACAAAACACTCATAAAAATATAGAATCTATCACTCATGCAAACAGTTGCCACTCCGACTACCAATCACTGGCGCTACATACCACCGACTGCGCTTCGCCCTCGCCACCAACAATCGACCGTGGTCTACCGATCGTCTGTTGTCAACAACCAACCGTACTCCTTCGCTGCCATTGCCACCACCAACCAATCATGCCCGCTGTCGATCGCATCCAGAACCGATGTGGGCAGCGACGACGATCCAATGTCAACCGCGCGACACAATCGGCAGAAACAGTTGATTGTTGGCACTGGGCGCGGTCAATGATGACCGTTGATTGTCGAAAACGGCAACAAACATGATCAGTTCTCGACGGGTTTGGGTTGTTGGGGGCAGGGCGACAAGCGGGAGGTGGGTGGGGTGTCAAACGCTTTTGGGTAGTCAGCGATCAGTGTCGGTGCCTATGAGTGTTGGCATAAGCAGCGGTCGAAGGTTGATGGAGGTGGCGATCGGTGGCGGCGATGGTTGGAGGTGTCACGAGGGTCGTCGACAATGACGATTGGTGGTGGGCGAATTCGGTAGGTGGTGGGGGCGGGGTCGATGAAATTTTAATTTCTTAAAAATTTGGAAGGAATTAAATATTTTTTGTTTAAAGGAATTTAAGAAAATTCATTCTAATTTTAAATTTTATTCTAATTTGTTTATCAACCAAACACGTTAAAAGTGTAACTGAAATTCCAATCTTAATAAATTTTTGCCAACCAAATACATTGACCAATGAAATTTAGATTTCCAAAAAAAAAAAGAATGGGATCGCCATAATCAAGAAGCAAGCTAAAAGCTGTTGTTTAGATGACGTTATGTTATGAAACAAATTCGGATAATTTCTATGAATTTCTGCATACTAAACATACGCTAAAAGTGCAATATTCATATTGACATTAAAATAAGCAGTGTTGTAAAAATCGCTAGGCGTTAGTCGGGCGGTGGGATACCGACTAGCGATTAATCGGGAGTAATCGGGTTGGGACTTTTATATATAATTTTCAATTTTATATACAAACAAACACATTTTCATATGTAAATTTAATAAAAAGTTCATTTTTATATATAAATACACATATTTGGCCGGAATTTCCAAGTTTAAGCCGGAATTTCCATTATCTGGCCGGATTTTTTGAAGTTCGCTGGAATCTCGCCGGAATCACGGATTTTTGGCCGATTAAGACCGCCTAGGTTTAATTTTGACCTCCATCGACCACCTAGTGATTAATTGGCCGATTAGCAAAAAATTACAAGGTGATACCCCGATTGCCGATTAATCGGCGATTAATCCCGATTTTTGCTACATTGGAAAAAAGCAAGTAATCACTTCAAGAAAAAAAAATATTTCTTATAACATAATTTTTTCTTTTTCTTTTTATGTTTTGCGTTTAGAAATAAAAGCTATGTTTTGTGCGTGAGAACTCAGAAGATTGCAACTTGCATTTTGTAGCTTATGTTGATTTTTCCTGATTATAAATCATTGTTAATCCAAAAACCTTGTTTAACCTTTGCGTGCATCATACTAAAACCATTGTTCTCGATTCAAGGTTGTCTCAAAATAATAACACATCACAACACGTTTAGATTTTAACCTAAAGGCATAATTTTATAACATAAGCAAAAGAACTTTTGAATAAAGCCTAAGGGGCTGTTTGATAGCCTATTAATCAGACTATTAATGGTTCAGATGTCTTTTTAATTTAACATTTAATGGTTCAGACTGTTTGTTTCATAAGCAAATGTCCGAATAGTTAAGACATTTGCCTCTGAATGGTTAAGCATTATACTAATGCTGAATGATTAAGAGATCTAATGTTTAATGGTTAAGACCTCTTATCTGAATTGATCAGACATTTGAATTTGAATAGTTAAATAATATACTAGCTCTTAATGATTCAAACATCTTATGATTCAACACTTAATCATTCAAAGTTGACAAACAACCCCAAAGCTATTAAGAAAAGTAAAGAGAAAGAACTACATGCATGTGACAGCTTTAGCACAATACTGACACCCTATTAACATTTCAAATAATGTGCAAAGGAATGAAACATGTAAATGAAAGAAAAAGAATAGTGTAGTACTTAAAAACATTTGGTATAGTATCATAAACTAAAGAATGTCAACCTCTAAAAAGAAAATGTACAATCAAATTTGAAGTGTTTCTTCTGGCTCTACTACTTTTCAAACTATCCTCTATGTTCTATCATCACTATCACATATGGTGACATGACGCAGTTCCAGATGTCGGGAATTTGGGTCCACTGGTGCATTTGGAGATGTGGGTGAGCCCGCAGTTGGAATTCCCATATCCTTAGTTTTATGAAGAAGAAAAGTCCCACAAAGAATTGTCACAAAGCCGCATATTTCTGTTGCAATTTGTGATGCACTTTGATCATCCCAGTCCTATAGTTTTGCCAAACACCACAAATCGAATGAAGAATTTCCACAAAATGCAGGTATGATAGGTTATATTTGTTCGCTTGATGCTACATGTGGCACTTTGGATCCGTATACTTATGAATGAGCTAATTTAGAATATGCTTTATCTCTAATGAATTAAACATTGCCCAAAATGCATTTTTGTAAATGATCATATATGACATTTAATAACTAATAAATAATATATAGCTTTTGGGAAAAGAGTGTTCTTAGATCAACTTGAGCCGATCAGACAAAAGAATTCCCCATTTTCCCACATCTACTAAAAGCAAAAACACACCAACTCACCTTGAACATGATAATACTAGCTAGGATAGTGAGGCTTGTAAACAAGACATAGTATACTGGAGAAACCACATTAATGTTGAAGGTATCCAATGCCTGCAAATGTTTATTCCAAATTTACAAACATCATGATTCCATGATACTGATGCCATTGATATTATTGCAGCAATAGTAATAATTTTTATTTTTTCAGACTACAAAAGTCAATGTCAGGGGATGCATGCATAACATACCTTGTTCAAATAGTTGAGTTGCATAACACAAAAAACAACAAGTAGCAAGGTGAAAAACCATGTTTGGAAGTATTTAAACTGATTACTTCCTGAAAATGATAGCTTAATAGCAATTCCCACTGCTTTCACACACATAACCTACATTCCCAAAAAAAATAAAATCATGAGAATACTATAAATATGAAAGAAAAAATAAAATCAAATAATAAAAGATGAAGAACAGAAGACAAACTGTCAACGAGCCCATAAGAGAGCAGATTCCCACATATATGATTAGATGAGTTTGCCCATAAAGTGGAACATAATGATAAATGAGTACACCAACAAGAACCAATACAGTGCATGCATAGACCATAAACCCTGTTAACATCATCAAATTCTTCATTAAACCTAACCAATCATAATTTATACAAGGGTTCTAAACTTCAATATAAAATTATAAAGTATATAAAATCCTCCCTTCCCCTCCTAAAGAAGATATATAACCCAACTTCTAAATTTCACATCACCTGTATAACTATACTAGTGATTCACCAATAAAAGAATGGCCTAATCTTTATATGCCTTCAATGTCTTTTGTCCATTTTTCAAATTTTAATAGATAACTTGTGCTTTAAATGGTCGGATAGATAAAGCATACCTGGCTCAGTTGCAAAGTCCCAAACTTGTTTGACTGAACTAATTTGAGTCTCATGTGGAGCATGTAACACAATTGTGGTTGAACCTACTAAGCAGAGTACACACCCAACTACACCAAAGATATGCAACCTTTCGTCCAAAAAATAATGGGCTAATACTGCGCTGCACAAGTTCATAAAAATAAAAAACAAACATAAAAATCAAACCTTTGCATCAAATATAGCATTTTCATAAGTTGTTTAACTATACTCATGATTCTAATTGCCAAAGCAATTTTCATTATAAGGAAACAGAAAAACTCTTATAATTTGGAATCAAAGTGATATCTAAATATAAAATACCAATTCTCTAAAGAAATATCTGGTGTAATACCTGACTATTATACTTAGAGCTCCCAAAGGGGTAACAAGAATGGCCGGAGCAAATGCATATGCCGCAAAATTTGCTATCTCACCCAAAATCACTGCATATTCACAGAACCTTAAAGCAAAGAACAGAGGGGTAACATATGTCTTAACAAATGACAGAGGTGAGGAAACGGGCATGTTGCATAACAGATTAAAATGGATTGGGGTCTAAACTGGTAATTTTCAGCACAAGTTGAAAGAGGTTGGATCAAGCTTGCTTGACCAAAATAATCCTTTTACAAAAAGTTTGCTCTCTCCATCCCAAAACTATTGTCCACAAACAATAAAAAGAAGTCAATTTAAGATATTTTCATGTATTGCACTTTTTAGTTAGTAAAATACCACATTTAACCCGAAGATATGTTATTGTATTGACACTTTACCCATTTGACCTGTTAGAGATAGAAAATAACCCAAATCGACCCCTTTTTAAGTAAATGGATGAAATCACCACCTCCATTGGATCATACGAGGTCAATATAGCAGTGACATTACTCAATAGCCGTATCTGTGTGAAAATTTGTTTTATATGAACAAAAACAAAAACCAATGAGATGCAATTAGAACTTACTGCTCACCATCCCAGCCCACCACATAGGTTGCATCAAGTATGAGTGACCGCCTGAACCTGAAACACATTCCCAGTAGATAATCATTTTATCAAAAATAAAATTTGCTGTTCAGTGTCCTCTAAAAAACATCCAGCAATTAAACTATGAACCTTCAGCAATTCAATTAATAAAGTTGGTTTTATGCATACATATGTTACTTAAAAATATTAACTGGGGCATTTGACATGATCAATAATAGTGATTTTCAACCACGGTATGTATAATCATAACAAGTTGTATAAGAAGAACATCAATAATAATTGTTTATTTGTAACACTTAAAGCACAAACAACAAAAATGCAAATGTACCTTGTAAGTTTGTCCGCGCTACTATTACATCTCAACAAGTATGGCATTACCATTGATCTAGCCTAAAGATTAAACTAGGGCTTTGCATTGACAGTAAATCTTTGATTAAGAAAAAAAAAACAACAAAAACAACGCGACCACTGCCTAAAAAATGGTTCACCTCTCGATTGTTATTAAATTGCTTATCTGCTAATTGATTTTTAATATATGCAGTTTAGAATAAGCTACTTAAACAGTTTACCCAAAACAATTTACTTCAGTTCATAGGCGGAGCACTTAGGGGCCCGGCCCCCCGGTTTTTTGCTCAGAAGTAAACTTTATGCATATTTTGTCCAAAAAATTTATACGTATCAAGTCCATATAATAATAAGAAAAAGTTTTATGCTTCCCGTGACTTTCGGCCCCGTATATAAGCTCTACCACTACTTGGGTTGCAAGTAATATAGAGCTTGAATATGCAATCCCAAAATAATTAAAACGGCTTATTGGTGTATCAAAAAAGTAACAAGCAACTAATAAACCCAAACCCCCAGACAGACAGCATATGATACACAATAGTATACTGAAAACAGAATCATTAAATAATAAATAGAGTGAACCTGCTCTGGTTCCTGAAGCAGCAGCCTTCATGAGACCTTTTTTCTTGATGATAAAGCTTGAGCCAATAAATACACTTGATGATATAGCTAGAATAAGTCCATGAACGTTATCAGATGATATTTCCCCCATCTTTGTTGTAATATAAAAATGGGGTGATCAATTACTTCACAAACAGGGCCCTAAAAAAGAGAAGAAGAAGGAATTAACCCTAAACTCCTCTTCTATCTTACTGTATACACGTACAGTGAAAAACGTAAAGATGTGTCCAACATTTTTGTTGATTTCCGAAAATGGGTGTGTTGTAGAAAGTAGAAAGATATTTTGTGCGTGAAAAAGGATTCACCACCAGAGGGTTTAGAAAAAGATTGAAAAGATTTATATATTATGTATATGTATATATTATGTATGTGGTGCCGTAGGAAGCGAAGAGAGAAAGTAGGAAGCGAAGAGAGAAAGTAGGAAGCAAAAATAATATGATATTGTGACGAAGGAAGGAAACCAAATAAAATCAAATAAAATCAAGCATATAGATATAGATGAACAGGCACCACAGCTTATTTTTGCAAGTATCCCGCGTTAATTGAATTTCCCTTTCTACCCATTTATTTATAATATAACATTTTGCGTTTATGGTTTCTGTTTTACGGAAAAGGGAATATACGATATCCAATAATGAATAAACCATATTTTTAAATCAAACTTAATAAACCTTTACCAGTCTATATATCGATATACTTTATTTATTATAAAATCAAACTTAATTTCTTATGAATAAATTATAACGTCGATCGAGTTTTCTTTTCTTATATATAGAAAGTATCATATATCTTTTGTAAATATCTTACCTTTATAACTAAAAGATTAATCTAACACCCTCTTTTTCTTTGTTCACTTTTAAAAGCAAATCAAATAGGTTGCATAATCTTATTGGTTAATTCAACAAAAGTTATCTTTTATTGAAAATACACCTTATACGTAGCAAATATATATTGAAGTACCAAATTAAAACGTCAGACCACGTCCAACTGTTAAAGTGAAGATCACCTCTAGAGACGAGTTAACCCCATTTTGCACGTATATATGTCAAAAGAAACGACTTTGTTGATGAAACACAAAATAAAACCGATGTCGTTGCTAAATCGTATAATAATATATGTTGGTTAATTCGTCCTTCTAAAAGCATAATTCACCTGTACTACATCCACAACTAATAACTCGTACTAAACTCATTGGTCTATTTGAATATTTTGATGAGAAAATTGTTTAAGGGAAACTGTTGTTGATTTAACTTAAAAGTGTCACATCTCTTCAAAGAAAATTATTGAAGTAAAATATATTACGATTAAATTATTGAAGTAAAACATATTACAATAATTGTGGAGTATAATAATATTACAAAGACGTTTTAAGTTATATAATTGATGCTGGTCAAAGAAAAGTTATAAAATTAAAGGATCAATAAATGTTTATGAACTACAACACTAAAAAACATTAACAATAGTTATATAAAGGAGTATTCAATAGAAAACCACATTTTAAGAGAAAATAAAAAAAAATAATTTTACGACCTCTGACGGTTGATAGTGATTGACGGTGTTTTTGTAATTAAGTTAATGTTTGTGAGCATTTAATAAAGCTTTAAGGGTAATACGAGAAGAGAAAAATATATTAATTTGAAAAAACTGATAGAAATTACCCATCATTTTAAAAAAGATATGTAGTTCTATACGGTTTTAAGTTATATTACAATTAAACATTAGTTACAATTATAAGTAAATTTTGTTATGATTTCTACATAACTAATAAGAATCAACAACTCATCTATTCTGTAAATTCTCCACTCAAAACATCAATGTAAAATTGTTTACACATCGTTCTTTTAGTTGGAGATTTAAAAATAAAAATATCATTTAGTCAACAATAAATTAAGTAGATAGTGAGTTAAGGAATATTAGTTAATAAATGATTACTACCGAAAATAGTACAAACAAAATTTTCTTAAAAGCCTTTTACAAAAAATAAAACAAAAATAAATTCATATTAATATGATTGGTTGAAAGTGGTTTTTTTTTTGTTTTTCTACTAGAATAGTGGTTTTCATTTGATCTCCCCTAGTTATATATGTTTTAAGTTACCAATCATCTTTTGTTAAAATGGTTAAGATGATGTGTTCAGGATAATTAAGAACGGGGAGGTCCATTGTTTAAGTATCACTTTAAGCAAAAATACTCAGGGTTAAACCAGATGGTTTTCCTAGCTGTAATTTTTCTTTTGAGGGGGTTGCGGGTGTAGTGATGACTAGGAAATGAATATGTGGGCCCGCTTAAGATAACGCATATTATTCGAAGCATGGTTGCACATTTGTCGTAAGAAACATACTCAAATAGAAAACTCTCCCCATGGGATCGGGTTTTGAGGTTGTCATACCACTTTCATCCGATATCTGTTAAAGCTTGAAAACATGAGTTCACGTTGAAAAATGATTTTACTAATGTTGTTATCATCATCTTGTTTATGTTTATTACGATTCAGTGTATTAGAATTTGAAAATTGCTTTTATGAAATAATTTAGAGACTTGAGATTTAATTAACAACAGTTGTAAAAAGTTTAAGTATGATAAATTAAAAAAGCATTAGGTATTAATTTAATTTAATTCGTAATAGTCAAAAAGTATTTTGTAAAGTTTATATGAAGCATGAAAGAAAAGGTAAGGTAGTAAAATTGATGAAGCATTGGGCGAAAGCCGCACAAGTGAACTGAATATACGGCGGCCCAATACACGCGAGCCCAATACAGAAATCAGAGCATCGACTCGAATAAGGAAAATGGATGAAAGTGGGTTTTAAGTTTCAGCGCCAACAAATTCAGATTCGAAAACAGAAATGAGTTACGAAGATCAATCAAGAATTAGGGTTCGTGGACAACCATCCATTCTGTCCACGTTCATTCATCAAGCCTCCGCTAACGATGATGAGTAAGTCCTTCATATTCCTCTTTCACCAAATACCAATTGTACGTCTTATATATACATACATATCACACACACACATATGTGTGTGTGTGTGTGTGATTCTCACCTCACTACAGGGTGAGTGGTTGTAGAGAAAGACGAGGAGCTAACAAGAAGCGTCCGAATGTCTCACTCTCGGATTTCCTTGACCGGAAGCTGCAGAAGACTTCTCTTCGGTCAAAATCAGTCCAGGTTTATCCTTTTCTAATCCTTTACGATCCTCACTTATAGGCTAGCAACCTCAGGAAACTGATGAATAAATCTAGCGCAAAATCAGAAACTCCAGATTCAACAATGTGATTTTTTTTTCTTCGAAAGTTGTGATTTTCATAAGTTTACCTTGGTTATGTGTTCGTCCTTACCTAAGTAATTAAAGTAAATAGGAAGTTCATCATTCATGTACACAAAGAGGATGGTTCTGCAGTATTTTTAGCCTACTCTTATGGGAATTCTATTGATAATAACACGCTAAAGGGGTGTATTGGATCCTGTTGTAATCATTTTGGATAAGTTACTTTCACTATCCAAAACTGTTTCTATCTATCAATTATAACCAGTTTCATCAAAACACCCAATACCAATTAACAAAAAAAAACATAATCATTTTTTATATGCTCGTCTCTTGAGATATATAATCAAGAGTGTATCATCTTTTCTTTAGAATTTTATTAGTTTATTAAGGCCATTAAGGAGTTCATATTCAGCATGACTTTAAAGTTACATTCATACTGCTCCTTATATTACCAGAAAAGTTTGATGAATCTTAGGTAGACACTGTTTTTATGAACATAGTTAGGCTTCTCAGAAGATGTTTTTTCATTTTTTCGTGATTAGAGAACTGAGTACAAATTTAATTTAGATTACTTTACAAATGAATCTATTAATCTAATCAAGGAATGTAACCCACTAGAGTAAAACTGTGAAGTGTCACTATTCTCTGTGGTGATGGGGTGATTAGTTGGAGCATTCAGTAAAAAATAGCTTCTTTAGGGATTAACAGTGCTAACCATAAGTACTGAGTATATCTTTCTCTCTCTTTTTTATTCATATGTCTGGGTTTAAAAACTCGATATTTTTTTTTCAGGGTAAAGAGCGACCATTTCTCTCGCCAGGAATCAGTCTTGGTGCTAATCAAGTTTTTGATGGGGCGAACACTGACCAGAAAACTAAGGGACCAGATTTAAATGGAACTCTTGATATTGTTCTTGAACAGTTCAAGCACAATAAAGAAAATCAAGATAACGTTCATTTTAACCTAGAAGATTTGATTCAAAGTAGTATTGCCACACATGTAACAAAGGAATCCCAAATTCAGGATCCGGAGAAACAATCAAATCAGTTTGAAGGTTTGTCATTGACTCTATCTAATTTGTTTTCTGTTTTTCACGGATTCAGTATATGTTTTGTCAAAATTATTAGAAAAATGAGCTCATTAGTATTAACTGGGTTTGGATCATTGTCAAATTTAGTTAATCTGTCTCTATCGTTTATGAACTGAACTTATTTTTGGGCTATGAATGGTTTTTGTTTTCAGTTTTAAACTCTTCACTGAAGTGATAGTATGCTGGTTTATTTTATATAAACTTATATATTTGCAAAACTACTTTGTATTTACACTGATGTTTTTGATGGTCACAAGGTTTGCATGGTAAACCACTTGCTCCAAAGGGTTTGGTTGTTCTGGGAGGTGATCCAATGCCAAAACAAGCAAAATATTCAAAATTATTCGTCAGAAAAGAGAAAGCACTCCCTGTATATAACCACTGTAAGTACCAGATCATCAAAAAAATAAGCATTTTGAAAAGAGGTTTTGTGACATTTTCATATATAATATAAGGTATTAAGGTGGTGTTTGGTTGAAGGGCATGAGAAAGAGGGAAGGGTTATGGTTTCTTATGTAAAAGTTGTTTTGATACATACGGGATTCAAAATTAGGAATGAAACTCATAAATTTAGGCTCGTCTTAAATCGGTGTAGGGGTCAGGTACTGGAAACCCATTCCAGCCTACTATCAAATCCTTACCCATAGTGATTCCTCACGTAAACCAAACACTACCTAAATTATGTAATTAAGGGGTTGTTTGGTATGGGGGTATGGGTTTGATTGTCTATTTTGTTTGGTTTTAGGGTATTAGCTCAAAGGTAAATGAGGTTAGTACCCATGCATCCTCCATGGCCACCTAATGGGTTGGGTTGGGTTAGAAAATCATTCCCGAATATTTACGAAATCCGTAATACCTATGGCGATTCCCTAGCTAATTATGTGTCCATGAACAGATGCAAGTGGCAGTGGATGGTGGGACAGTGATATGGAAGGCATTGACAACGATGAAGTGGGGTTCAATGAAGTTTGGGAAGGGGTGGGGTCCGCCACAATTGGTGGACTTGATTGGCACTAATTCAACTATCATTTTGATGATCATCATCAACTGCATCTGCAAGGAACTTGAGGTCAAATGGTGGTTTGAATCCTGAAAAGGTAGATCCTTTGTGTAAAATTATGTTTATTTTGTGCAATTAAACTACCAACTGTAACTCTGGAATGAGGCAACCATGAACCACCCAGCAAAGTAGTGTTGTATGAAAATGCCACTAATTCCCCCACACACGTGATGGGGTGAAATCATACATATATATGTGGAACTGGAAACAAACATCCTACAATTCTTTTGGTCTCAGCAGAAAGGTTAGGATGTGATGTCTAAGACATGGTTATAATTTGGGTCAACCGGAGAACTGCCCCAATCTGTTTTTTATTCGGGTTGCTTGTGATTTTGGATTGTTTTTTTTTCCCCTCCTTTTTTGGGCTTAGTAGTTCTCGGTATTTTGAATCTGTTTGTCTAAAGCACGAAAATCTCTATTATCATCCTAGTTAAGAGGCCACAGCAGTTGAGCTATAAATATGTAATCAACTTTTTAGAAGTTATGTTTGGTTGTTTAAAAAACCCAAATCTGTTTGGTTTATAAAATGAGTGTGTTTTGTAAGGATTCGTTGGGCCTAAAAGATTTAACATGAAAGAAAATAATATAATTAATTTTAGTTTTTATCTCATAACTAGTATTAAACTCCCAGCGTTGTAGCGGGGAGTTGAAACCATGTCAAGTTACCACCAACACCGAAATAGCTCTTGTTAAAAAAGAAATTAAAAACGAAAAAAATAAAACCGGATGAAAAGTAGTTGTAAAAATGTTGAACTACGTAGACGAAACGTAAAACATTCAAAACAAGAAGTAAGTTGATACAGGATCAATGCCTTGCAACAAGCCCATTAAACGAGGAGAAATATGCGTAAAAATGTTAAAATACACACACACACATTGTGGCGTGTTAACTTGCAAAATTTGGACCGAATGAAATTTATTTGAAATATGAGATGTATAATAGACCAAAGTTAAAAGTAAAAAAGAATATTGGGGATAAATTATACAATATGTGAAAGTATTGGTTAAAAATTTAAAATAAAAAGTTAAAGATTACAAAAAAATAAATAAAAGGTAAGGTGGGTATAACTCATTTAGCATATGATGCAATCTATTATGTATAACCAAATTGGTAATTAGTATATATATAATTTCTTCTTTAAATTGAGCAACTTTTTTAGTATGCTTATTATCTTTTGCTGGTTAACTAATATTTTAACAGTATGATCTTGAATTGTTTTTTAAACAAAATGGGTTTGGGACTTTAGATATGTTTTAAATAACGAGATAAATAAATATATTGTTTTAAAATAGTTATTTAGATTGATTAAATTTTAATTGAGGTGCACAAATTGTTTTCTAGCATAGACAGCCCTAAAGCTTCCCAATAATCGAGAGAATTAACCTTTTTATTGGAGAGGATGGATACGTTTAGCAGGATCCTAATAATATCATCGGTTTGTTAGAATTGAACGCAAGATTAGCAGTTGACCCGTGAATAAAGTTTCAACTTTTGAGTGAGTGTTGTATTGCATACATTAGGGTATAATGGGTGACTTACCCACAGTGAGTGGGAGTCTTCAATCCTATGTTGGCAGCACTTCACCTGTTGGTCACAAGCATCACTCGGATGTAAAATCGAGTTTGGGTTGCTTATAATAATTCTTACATTGATTACCTTTATCCTTTAACATGGGAAGATCATAACTTAAAAGAATTAAATATAACATATTCGGTGAAAACAACTAACATGTAAAATCATATCATCTCAATCTTTAAATCATAAAAGTTGTTAACTGCAATTATTGGGATATATTTAGATTATAGAACATAATGGCATGTGGTACTTAAAATCCAAGGAAATACAAACACAATCACTAGAGCCACCTTAATTATTTGTATGACACAATTTATCGTACCATAGGCCAATATTCTGTTTTTTCTTTTTTTTTTTCTTATTTGAGCAAGTAAACTTTTTTAATAGTTATACTTTATATTTGTACATACATTGTATTTTATATGTATACTTTTTAGTTTTTTCAGTGTATAGTCATTTCTCAGATTATATTGTAATAGAAAAATTAATCTGAACAAGAAATACATAACTGAATGAAAAATGTTAAAACGATTTTAGTGTTGAATACAGTAGTTCCGATTATTCTATCTGAGTCACAAAATTGTATTATTCAGTTAATTAAATAACTTTTAAAAAAGTTATAAACACGTACATCATCATACTAGAATACACATGAATAATCACAAGTCATAGTTATTGCTTCCGCTTTTAGTCTTGGAGTGAGAAAGTGACCCTTAATTATTCTTTGATTTAGACATTTGCATTGGCTTGTTTTTATCTATTTTTTATTTACGAAGTATGACAAAAGTGTTTTCAAGAAATTAAACCAAATTATGTCATTTCATACATTTGTTGTCTGTTGATAGAAAGCGTTGCATACACACCATTATTCATTGTATAAAAACACAAGGTTAGCTATAGTAATTTTCATGGGTTTTTGTTTTGATCACTAGACTTTCTTTTCTTATATAATGACCCTTGATAAGCACAAGGTCTATTCACGTCAAATTAAAGGGAAGACATGCACACATGAAGAGACGTGTCACTTGTTAATATATATGGACATGCTTGTTTGATACGAAAACCAATTTTAAGTAGAGTATCGTGCAAATATTTGTGTATATAATTAAACATATATAGCAAGATGGAAGGAAATAAACGGATGTCCTTAAATAAGCGGCTTGTTAATCATACTTAAAACAATACACACACATTGTAGCTTGTAGGCTTATTTGAAATTTTGACTATTTTTAAAACTTAGATTTGAATCTTATGTTTAGAGGTTTCATGTTTAACAAATACTATATCCATAACTAGATGACAAAAATGATGAAGATGAAAGGCGCCCCTAGATTCATAATTGGGACAGCATGTCATTTCTTTTTTGTGTGCTTTTAAACTGTTTTAATATGTATGTGATACTTCTATGGTTGGATGAAAGTGTTTTAGTTGGCTCACACATGTGAATATCCTTTAAATTAATTTGACGTAGGATTCTGTTATTGATGATTGTGTCTTATAAGAATGACTCATAAAAGTAACGTGAGTTTAAATTCTTATATATCTAAAATTAGATGGTATTTAAAAGTAAAAAAGAGTCGTTAAATAAAAAGAGTATAATGATAATATTAATGACTTTTTCTATGCATGTTAATTTTTCCAATCTGAGAAAATGTATACAAGTGATTCAAAAGACATGCATACACACACGTATATATGCTTTACAAGCTTTAGTTTTAAAGTTTTAATTTTAATTAATATTCGTATTATATAAAAGTTAGAATAGTACCCGCACGATACAACGAGAAACATAACATACAAACACAAACATTAATAAAACCTTAAAAAAACCATGGCTGGAATTGTGATGTACAGGAAATAAAGGAGATTAGAATTGGTTGGGATTTGTTTGACTTAGAATTATATTGTATTTATATATTAGTTTAGAAACTCATATAATATACAGGTTATATGAAAATATTAAATTAATAATTATTTATTAATATTTAAAATTATAAAATAATTTTTTGAGATAAAGTATGATTTAATTTACGTATAATTAACTAATTTATGTAATAAACAGTAACAATATTTTTCTAAACTTTCGTCTTTTAAAAACTTTTGCTTTAAAAATTGTTTGATTAAACAGTTCAATTTTTTTTAATTACTTTTTTAAACAATGTTAGTTTTTAAAAGTTCTTTGTATTAAGAAAACTTCATATTTCGTAAAAATTTTTGTTTAGAAAAATATGTTTTTTAATGAAAAGAATCATGTTTTTAATTTATCTAGCAATCTGTTTTATAATTTGAAAAGTATACAAATAATCATTAGTATTAAATGTATTATTAAATAGTTAACTTTAATTTTAGTAACGACAGATATCAAAATCTTATGTAGAGCCTAGATGGAAAGTGTAAAAAATAAAATGTGCATTTTAGACATTTTGGTGTGTTAATATAGATGATCTAATTACTTGTGATTCACTTTCAATTTAGAAGTTACTTATGATTCCAGTTTTAAATAATATTTAATTAATAGTCGATTGATAACTATTTACTTTTACTTTTTAATAATTTAGTTTTAAAAAATCAAGTCATATGTTTAAGATGTTGTAATTTAAAATTATATAAAATTATTTTTTTTTCTTCTCATATGTATTTTAATATGGTATAGATAAATAACACAACTATATTGATTTTCATTTTAGGTGAAATTATGCATCAGTTTTATGCTGATTCCATCTTTCTTACATGATTTGTGTGTGTATATGTTTTGTTGCAAGCAAAATTATGAACAGAGTACATACTTAAACCTAAAACTATGTAACTTATAGTTTTCAGAAACATAATTTATGTTAGCTTTATGTGAATAATAAATGTTTTTAACGAACTTTCATACAAGAACTAGATTTAAAATACATATCTTTTATATTTCTAAAAATGATATGCTTAAGCGTAGTCTTTTAGTGTGGTATAAGGTTTGAGTAAACTTAATTAGACAATTTAGTATATTACGAGGACACAATTGTTTTGACATTTGTTCCCTCTTACATGTTAGCTTATAGCGTTAAACATTTGTTTAGCGTCGAATTCGTGTATTCGACAATTCAACCATACGATGGGGCTAAATTATGGCTTATCTTGAATCACTAGGAGTTTAAATTTTAAATCATTTATTAAATTATCAAAAGTGTAGTTAGTACTTAAATTTGATTATAACAACTAAAGAAATAATTTCGGATTTTATCAAAAGTGTAGTTAGTACTTAAAATCGATTATAACTACTAAAGAAATAGATTAGGATTTTATTATAAGATTTTGCGATTATAATCCAAATTTGTTCTATGAAAAAGAAAAAATAACTATTAACTAGGATGTCGATCTTAGCCATCATAGTTTATAAAAATGGCCTCCATCGAGAGACTGGTGGGCGATTCCAATACACCTTTTTCTCATATGTCTATGGCCCCTCATAATAACCACAACCGACCTTGGGCCTATATTAATCCATCAAATTAAATATAAAAAAAAAAAAAATACATCTCATAGTGTTTTCAATATATTTGAATACTGGTATTTGTAATGTGTTTGCACATCTATATAAAAAGGGAACGTGCATGATTTGTTTTCTAAATTTAGTTATTAAGTGTTCATTTTCAACTTATGGGATAGATGTTATTTAAAAACTAACTCATCACAGTGTGTCAAAACTAACTAGTCAAATATTAAAAAGAATTCTTATTTTTTATAATAATATGGAATATAACCACAACATTTTTATTTAATTAGTGTAATTTTTAATTAAATAAAGGCATAGTAAAAATCCAGTAGTTAGTTTGTAAGTTTAGTATGATGAATATAAATAAAGTAAAAGTGGATAGAAAATTGGAAAGGAATAGAGAATAAAGATACCCTTCCCTTATCTTATAAGTTATATATACAAACACATCCATGATCCATCCCTCTTTTTGTTTACAAAACAATTACCTTCGTTGTGATTTGTATGTGTTATAAGTTATAAAGAAAAGAAGATTGTTGGGGTGTATGTGTGTGAGAGGGCATTGAAGAGAAGAGGGTTGTTTGTAAAGTAAATCGGTTACAGATGGCGGAAGTTGCAGATGAGGTGTAATGCTCTCCCTCTTCAATGATCAATCCCCCTAGGAATCTGTTCCCTTTCTCACGCCTCCAACTTCTTCTTCTTCTTCTTTTTTTTTTTAAAATTTTTATTATTATTCAATTTTCAAATCGAAGTCGGTCAATTGATTATTGGTGGTTGGCTGAGATCCCACTTTTGCGTTTACACCGGACTTTAGTTTCACGGCACGGCAAATCACAACCCAATCTCACATCACTTTTAGGTTATAGCTCAAACCTCACACTTTTAGGTAGCCCTTGTTTCTTTCGAGTTGAGTTGAGTTGAAGGCACCACATATATCTCATATCTCATATTTCATATTTGTTGGTAGCTGTTGAATAGTCGGAGCCGTTGGGGATTGATCATTAGGTTATAAGTCGCAATCCCTCATCACACGCTCTGCTCTGCTCTGCTCAATTCTTTTTTTTTCTTTTCTTTTGTTCCTTTTTTCTCCATCACCACACCACAGGATCTGAGTTCTCACTATTCTTTCCATAAATCCATCCACATGGTTAGTGGCAATCTTTTCCATTTTAGAAGGAATTCATGGCCTCCTGAAGAATATATAAATCGAACAACCCTGCACCTGGTCAGTCAATCTAATTCTTTTCACTAATCAATTTCAAAAAAATCAATTCTTGATTATTTGTATGGGATACAGCTTGATTTTGATGGCGGTGCGCCTCCTGAACAAGCATGGAGAAGGAAGTTAAACACTCATGCCAATATTCTCAAGGAATTCAGTATTACTTTTATGGAAGCACTTAAAATGGTCATCTATGTTTTCTCTATAATCTTATTTTTTTTTCTTTTTTTATTATTATTATTAACTCTCTTTACAAGATTTAACTTGCTTAAAATGTGATATGATTCTCACCTTATAACCTCATGTTGTGTTTTTATTAATTACTGATTGTAGATGCGGCTTGGCCTACGTTTGTGGTCATATGTAAGAGAAGAGGCCTCCCATGGAAGGGTAACATATTCTTCTTAGCATTTTCAAGAATTACAATATAGTTCTTGAGACAAGTTATATGATATGGAATTAGGGGGTGTTGCTGATTTTTGATTATTTGATACTCCTGAACATTCATAATCAGGTTAATATTTATAACTTTGCTGCCAAGTTCTATCTTTTAAGGACTCAATAGACAAAAGTAGGCTATCTGGATGCTAGAAACCAGTTATCACTCTCAAAACATACATCCAAACACCCCCTTCTTCTCCCCTTTCTGCAAGGGGGGTAGGAGTGAGTTTTCCTTTTTTTTTTTACCTACTTATAATTCATTGCTGCAAATGTGATATTATGTGTGCAGAGGGCACCCATTGATCCTTTCAATCGTGAAGGAAAGCCACTAGCAACCCAGGGGGTTCCACTTGGCGGGATGGGGTAAGCTGTGAACAAACAAATGATTTTCATTTTTGCATAATTCTCATATTTAACATCCTTTTTAAGATTTTTTTTTTCCGCAGAAGTGGCAGCATAACTAGAGGTTTTAGAGGAGAGTTTAGGCAATTCCAAATCCTTCCGGGTACATGTGAGGCTTCCCCTGTGATGGCCAATCAGTTCTCTGTAAATCTCATGCCTTTATTTTGTCATTACTTATATACTGGCTTTATTCCACAAAATATTCATTTATAAGTGTATGCTTGTGCCTTATGTAGAACTTTTAATAGTGAGACGTTTGTAGCATGCAAGCCATTTTTTTTAGTTTATAGATGTTATCTGGCTATTGGATGAATTACTTTATCAATGAATACAGATTTTTATATCACGAGAAGGTGGCCATAAAAAGTATGCATCTGTATTATCTCCAGGCCAACATGAAGGGATAGGGTAATTGTTTAATCAATTCTTTTATTTTCTTTTTCTTGCCGTGGTATACCTAGTGTAATGTTTAATCCGCATAGGTGGCATATGGGTGTGTTGGTAACAGGTCAAAATGGGTAGTTTTTGTTATAAATTAGGTTGTGTTGACCTAAATCACATTTCGTCCAATTTCTTATAAGTATAGTGTTTAATACATGATAACAAAAACATATTATGGCAGTATTGACCTAATTTTTGCATTGCAATAAAAAGTAACTTTTGGTGACATTCGACATGTTTAACTTGTTTACTTTCTAAGTAATACTTTTGATTTTGTTGATTTGACCTGATAGAGATATACCATAACCCAAATTGACCCATTTGTAGGTAAATGGGTCAAAATTGCCCCTCTTAATTTCATCAACAACGCAGAGGTGATAACTTTAGTTTTTGTATTGTATTCCAGAAAATGTACAGATCAAGGTTTATCATCATGGGGTTGGAACTTAAGTGGCCAACATTCCACATATCATGCATTATTCCCACGGGCATGGACCGTTTATGATGGTACCATTTTTGGCATTATTCATTACATCATACTTCTATATATTGTTTTACATTCCTTTCCTTAAAATTATGAGCTATCTATTGAATTCTTATTATAGGCGAACCTGACCCAGAACTAAAAGTGTCATGTCGACAAGTCTCGCCATTTTTGCCTCATAATTATCGAGACAGTAGTCTTCCCACATCTGTATTTGTTTATACGGTATGAAATTTAATAAATGTGAATTGTTATTTTGCATTATACTGTGATTATGATCAGATTACAAGGTCATTACATCTTTATTTGTTAGTTGGTGAATACCGGGAAAGAAAGAGCACAAGTCAGCCTTCTCTTAACTTGGGCAGTAAGCCTACCACTTTGACTTTCCACATTTAAGAATACCTGTTCTGATATCTTAAATATTAAAAATCGTGTTTGTATTATAGAACTCAATTGGCGGTATATCACATCTTTCTGGGGATCATGTAAATGAGCCGTTTATGTAAGTCTGATTTTCTTGGTGCTTAAAATCAACAGCTTTAGCTTCTTTTTTGTCATAAGTTTTATGCTAAACAGAGGTGGAGATGGAGTCTCTGGTGTGCTTCTACATCACAAGTAAGTCAATTGTGTATATATTCATGACAATTAACCTTGTACAAGTGGCAATTTCAATCTGTTTGCTTATGTTTGGGGCGTATTGGGTCATGTTTATCTCTACCTGGTCGGGTTGCTTAAGGAAACTGTTCAAACTGGTTGGATGTTGGCCAAAATGTATATTTATAGCATTAAACCATCTAAGTTGTATTATTTTTAACGATTAGATTACAGTTGGAACAATATTTATAACATATTTGGCACTTATCTATATTTAAAAGAAATTAATAAAAATTATGCTTTGCAGGACAGCTAAAGGGAACCATCCTGTTACATTTGCCGTTGCCGCCTGTGAAACCCAGAATGTAAATGTTACAATTTTACCGAGTTTTGGTTTGTCTGAAGGAAGCTCTGTTACTGCTAAAGAAATGTGGGCCAAAATGGAGCAGGTAATTATTTCATCTTTTAAATTATACTATATCTTTTTTGTTCTTCAATAGTGACTTTTCTTTTGTAGGATGGTCATTTTGATCAGGGTAACTTTAATACGGGCCCAACAGTTCCTTCATCAGCTGGGGATACAAATTGTGCTGCAGTATCTGCTTCAACATGGGTCGAACCAAATGGGAAGTGCACCGTGGCATTTGCTATTGCATGGTCTTCTCCAAAAGTCAAATTTATGAAAGGGAAATCATATCACAGGTTAGTTGTTGTATTTTTGAGTTTATTTGTAGGATTAGTTTCATATATATCCTTTTAAATTGTTGTAGCATCCTATTTACCCTTTCAAAACACTAAAAAATGTCTTATTTACGCTTTCCATATTAAATAAACGCTTTTGCACTGGATATCTGAAGATAATACATGTGCTGAGATGATTTACAATAGTAATGTGCTTTTCTATTTGTTTTTTCAGTAGTACGAATTGTTACAGGTAACCAATATGTTTTATTTACCATGGAATAGTTCATTTGATATTTCTAGTTGTTTAAAGGTCAACTGTGATATAAAGAAATTATTCTTGGGATCTTATGTTATATGATTGCTGACTTCTCTTTTCCAGGCGGTACACCAGGTACTATGGTACTTCTGAGAGGGCTGCTAAGGACTTGGTTCATGATGCTCTAACAAGTAAGCGTTATGATCATGTAGTTTGGTTGTTTTATCCTTAAAAAAAACTTGTTAATTGTTCTATGTGTATTTTGCTCACAGATTACAAGATATGGGAAGAGGAGATTGAGAAATGGCAAAATCCAATCCTGAAAAACGACAAGCTACCGGAATGGTAACTCCTTTAACATTGATATTTTATTTGATTTTAGAGGTCAAATAATCACTTGTGTATTAGCTTCAGTTGAACTGATTATCAAATGGCTGACCCTTATCTTTCACATTATTTTATATGTTTCTTAGAATTATCGAATGTTGCTGAAAGCTCAAATTATCATTAAAAATGGATCATTAAAAAATCTCAAGTAGCATAAGTATAACCTTCAACGGGTGGCATGATGGTAAGCGGATACCCATAGGTCTCATGTTTGCATTCAACCCTTAAAGGCCACATGCTGAGTGCTAGCTTTGTTTACCTAGTCCCATTAGTTAGTAGCGTGTTAGTGAGGTACCATTAGTTTTCCAGTGAAAGGTTCTCATGGTGATAATAAAATAATATTAATAATAATAAAAGCATAAGCACTTTTAAACATTTATTTCCTTGCACCATGTATATTGAGACTTATTATCCCGTTTTGATTTATTTAGTATCGGCTTAATCAATTTCAGGTACAAGTTTACATTATTCAATGAGCTCTACTTCTTGGTTGCTGGTGGCACAATCTGGATTGGTACAAATCCCCTATCAAACACAACATACTTAATTGTTCATGCATTGCAGCTTGTCCTGTAATTTTGTTTTTTAATTATCTTTAGTGACTGGTATCTTTTTCAGACACGCCACTACCAGCAGCTGACTTCATGCATGATCAGAAGCATCAACAGAAAATAACAAATGGCACAAATAATGTTCATAATGATGCCACCGACAACGGTATTACATATGACGATGAAAATTCTCTCTCAACTTGTAGTGAAGATGAGCCTGAGGATGAAGACAAAAAACTTCATTTGAATTTAAATAATGACACTGAAGATGTTGGTAGCTTTTTGTATTTAGAAGGTATAGAATACATCATGTGGTGTACATATGATGTTCATTTCTATGCGTCTTTTGCTCTTCTTGAACTGTTTCCGAAAATCGAACTCAGTATTCAACGGGAATTCGCAAGAGCCGTTTTATTTGAAGACCAAAGAAAAGTCAAGTTTCTAGCAGATGGAAAATGTGGAATTCGAAAAGTCAAAGGGGCGGTCCCACATGATCTTGGAACTCATGATCCATGGCATGAAATGAACGCATACAACATACATGATACGAGCAAATGGAAAGATTTAAACCCTAAGTTTGTCCTTCAAGTTTACAGAGATTTTGCTGCAACCGGTGATTTATCGTTTGGAGCTGAAGTATGGCCTGCTGTCTGTGCTGCCATGGCTTACATGGACCAGTTTGACCGAGACTCCGACTGTTTAATTGAAAATGACGGTTTCCCGGACCAAACATATGACGCGTGGACAGTCCATGGCGTAAGTGCGTATTGCGGTTGTTTATGGCTGGCAGCACTTCAAGCAACAGCGGCCATGGCTGCACAGCTAGGTGACTCAGCCACAGCTGAAGGGTATAAACGTAAGTTCGTCAAGGCAAAAACCGCATTTGAATCGAAACTATGGAACGGATCCTACTTCAATTATGATAGCGGGTCAAGCAGTAATAGTAAGTCGATTCAAGCTGATCAATTAGCGGGTCAATGGTATATGGCGTCATCGGGTTTACCAAATTTGTTTGATGAATATAAGATTCGAAGCAGTCTGCAGAAGATTTATGATTTTAATGTTATGAAAGTTGGTGGGGGTAGAATGGGGGCGGTGAATGGTATGCACCCTAATGGAAAGGTGGACGAGACTTGCATGCAGTCTCGTGAAGTGTGGGCCGGGGTCACTTATGGACTTGCAGCCACTATGATCCATGCGGGTATGGAAGAACAGGGTTTTACGACTGCTCAAGGTATATTTACAGCCGGCTGGTCAGAAGAAGGTTTCGGGTAAGTCTCCTGAATCCATCCATCCTTAAATGGTTAAGATAGTAAAAGAAAAAGAAAGAAAAAACAATTATTAAAATAACTATGTGTGGTGTTTGCAGATACGCTTTTCAGACGCCAGAGGGATGGACGATGGATGGGCACTTTCGGTCACTTGTATACATGAGACCGCTTGCGATTTGGGGTATGCAATGGGCTTTGTCCCCTGCAAAGGTGGTTTTAAGTGCACCTCAAATTAACATGATGGATAGAGTTCAGGAGTCTCCTTTGGATTTCACTAGTGAGGCGGGTGTTAAAAAGATGGTGCATAAAGCCAAGTGTTTAAGCGGCTCTGTGTTTAACTGCACCTGCTGACACAGCCAATCAGATTGTTAAGGTAATCGACGGCTGTAATTTCTGTCTACTTGTTTAATCTAATTGATTCTTTTTGGCCTGGGGACGACCAAAGATACTTACTGAAATGCACAATCTAAAGAAAGAATAAATAATGACTGCATTTACACCTTAGTAAAGAAGATCTATCTTCCTTTTTATGTAAGAAAAAACATACAAGGATAGATTCTTCTCTACTTGTTTTTTGCTTAAATAAAATAATAATACAAATATACAAAGAAATAAGATTTTTTGATTTTATAGGTAATGCTGCTAGATTTATTACTTTCGGTCTATGACAAGACCTGAATCTTCAACCTCACCATGTAATACATGAATAATAATTTAAAATATTTAATGCCTCTTCGATATGTTAACAACAATTTGTAGCTTCATGAATATTTAACTCTATCAAGAAAATAAGGTGTGTGTACACTATGAGTGTATATTATTCGAGAACAAGATTGTCAAATGTTAACTCAATGCAGCTGGTTGTCGCCTCATATCCTATCTAGAGCTTGCTTTGGCGTTCTTAATTTGCACCTGAATTATATCGATTATCTTGAGATTGATTTCCTCATCTTTTAAGCAGGAACTGCGTCTATTGATTATCTTTTCTGGTTGCTGTCTTCTTTCTTCTTCCTAGCACTGGTTCTCTCTTTTCCGAAGCTGATTCCCTCGGCATAAGTTCGTGTTTCGGGTTTGAAAAGCATCAAGTCTTTCCGGAGGATATTCCTCCTAATTCAACCTCCTAGCTCCTTGTGTAATCATCTTCATCTCTTGAGAAATTTTTTCACCAAAGACTCATCATCATCCCCACCCCTGGCGGGGCATATGGAGCAAGATATATATATATATCTTCTGGGGCATTAGCTGTATATTATTCAGCACATCAGCGTTGTCATTAGCTGGAATCTCCCCGTTATAATCCTCATACTCATTGATCCTTCCCATCATAAAGTAATACATCGAGTTGGTCATTTTCTTCCTTTCTTCTCGTTTCTTTGCGATCTCTGAACCCTGTAGATCCAAATCTTCCTGAAGCACCAAAAATAAACATTAGTACCTAAACTCCAAATATAATCCGGCCATGTAAACATCGAAAGCCAAATTAATACATAAAGCTACCACCTATTTTATCCAAGAGACATAAATAAACACCAAAACCGATTAAAAACACATATAATTGACGCATGGGGATTAGTGTTTCATGAAACATTAGGTAGAGGAATTTGTTTGTTTGTTTGTTTGTGATGATTGATTGACGTCTTCAGACATGGAATTGTAATTGTGTATAGATTCTATTGAGAAGGTTCTTGTTTTCATACGGTGTCCTTCAATTGGGCGGTTCAGAATGCATATCATATGTTGTTCTACAGAGTTGATTTTAACTTAACTTATATATAGTTAAACTAGGATATTAATGTATGTTATACAGGTGGGATGAAAGATATACACTATGATCTAATTTATAGGTTGAATAAATGCTATGGTGTCGATGTGAAAAAATGTTCATAATATAATATACCATTAGTAATACGTGAAAGCAAACCTGAAACGAATGTTATGGAATATCAAATTGTTGTGTATCGACAAGACAACCGAACATTATTAAGAAGAGTCCAAAGATTATATAATATATTAAGCTATAAGTACCTACCTAAATTTCATTTAGGTACCACACAAGACTTGTTTATGTAATACAAAAGAAATACATGATTATTATGTGTTTTACATTCTGGATCATTTCGTAATAAGGGTTTGCATGAAATCACAATAACCGAACTTTAATCGAAATAATTGATTTTGCATCCGAACCGAAAAAATTGAACCCAATAAAAAAACCGATGGTTGACAAAAACCGAACTGGCTTCAATAATAATTTTTAAAATTTTTACTTTAACTAGTAGATTAAGTCGTTTTGTTTAATTATTTTTCTTGTAAGTTATTTAGATGTCAAGTAATGGTGACAATATATAGATTATATTTAAGGTGGTATCGCAAAATGGTGTAAATTCAAATTTTCTAGTCCAAATACGTCATTTTGGATATTAATTTTTTTGTCAAAAAAATTTTAAAGCCCAAATGGTAAAAACCGAAACGAAAACCAAAACCAAAGTAAAAAAAGCGGAAACCAAAAATTGAAAACTCAATCCGAACGGTTCTAAAAACCCAAAAATTGAAATATCAACTTTGTTTCGGTTTGAGGTTAGAACCAAACCAGATCGGTCCTTGCACACCCCTATTAGATTCACCATAATTGCATTCATTACTTGTCTATACTCTATAGGGGCACGACGTGAATGACATAGTGGCCAATATGATAGAGAGGGAAGAGAAAGTGATAAAGGAGTCCGCATAGACGAACGCCCAGAAGGGGAGGGATAGAGGAACCATAAAGGCTGGGAAGTGATCTGTCGGGTAGGGCCGGCAGCACCCATTAGCAAAGCTCTATCTTTTGGATCAAAGTTTTACCTTTATCTTCAGTCTTCTCATTTTCAACACTATGGACACATGCTACGTACTTGTAATCAACTTATCCTACTCAGGTGCAGAAGTTCTTGTTTGCTAAAAAAATGTAAAACAAGTGCGTAAATAAAATCTTAATTGATAAAAATCACATCACGTATAAGAAGTACATAACATGAGACCAACTTTTACTATTTTAGGCTTGTGAGCCTTTTTTTAACGCAATGCATAAGAAGTACGTAACGTACAATCCTTATTTCGACCCATTAATGAACAGTCTATAACATTTGAAGTTATTCCTTGTCATTTTACATAAGCTATATTAGTAAACAGATAATATGATTTAGGCTCATCTACACATTTGTGAATCGCTACTTGCATGCATGTATGTTACAAACAAAATCCAATGTCCACTAAAACTGATGATGTATGTGAAGATTACCCACTACCAACGCCGACTCCTGTTCCTTGACACACATCACAGATGGTATGACCATCACCTTCACAGTATGGACATTTTGTGTCTTCACCTACCCATTCCAAAAACTGCACCAAAATCCAACATTTAACCACACCTATGACCTATGTGGGAAAATTTGGCTAGGCAAAATGTATAAAATACAAATGAACTCTAACAACCAGCCTTGAACTAGGTGAGAAACAGATATTTTATCACTAGTTTAAAATTTTGGTTGCTAAAATTAGGAAAAAGTGTAAAGTATCTTCCTATTCCGTAGATTTTGCCTTATAATCTTTAGTCAAATATCAAAGCTTTCAAAAAATATGCTAACCTGCGGCTCTATATTTGGCTCCCCTGTACCATCACATTCTGCAACAAAATAACTTGTCAAATGATGATAATTGTAAAAAGGATTTAAAAAAAACAACTGTAATGATTGATCACATTAGTTATCAAGCGCTTGGATGCGTATTAAAGTGATTATTGCTGATGATGTTTTAATTTCTGGTTTTTAGGGTTAAAGCATTCAAATTTAAAGAAGCTGGTGTATTAAGAAGACTGATTACTGAGATGGATGTAAACTTTCAAACATTTTTCAAACTTATAATCATCAATTTTGATACTTCAAGTTACAATAATCACTTTCAAAACTTATCTCCAAACACTCCATATGTATTATTCAGGGTCATTTATCAAACATGGACACATCACACACCTTTAATTATAAGAATTAAACCATGCTACTAAATGTGGCATTTTAACTCGTTTATTAGAAAGCGAGTCAAAGTGGTTTGTATTTTTTTGAAGATGGCATCAGGTCAAGAGTAGTTACAAAAGAAGATGGTCAAAAGGTTGCCTAGAGTGTATTCAAATACTTGGGATGTCCTAAATCGTTTTATTTAGAAAATGTATCATGTTAATTTAATAGTAGTACCCCCCATTATGATTATATTTAATCCATTAATAATTGTTTAATAAATACCTAAAAGGAGAAAAGAGGGTTGGCGGGTCAACCTAAACCTACCTGTTTTAGGCTTTGAGACACAAATAAAAACTACCTGTTTTGACCTTACCCAACCAGACGGACCCGCCCACTTGCCACCTCTACAAGTAATGTTTATTCCAAATGGTTGTTAACGGAATAAGAAACCGCACCTAAGCACAATAACCGGCCTTCCCCACGACATGTAATGCACTTTGTCTCGACGGCACCTTTGCTACTCGTCTGACTTTGATTGCTTCGGTTTTTCAGCCTCGATGAATCTTCCCATCTGTTTTCTCCAAGAAGATAGACGCGATGCTCCGATACTTGAGGTTCTGGAACCTCTTTCACAATTTTCAAAGGAGTTTCTGGTGTTTGTGTTATAGAATTTGGAGCAACTCCATTTGAACCCTCCTAGAACAACCAAAAACATTACATTAGCCTTTAGGGTAATTCTTAGAGCTGGCAGTTCTAACCCACGTTGAACGTCTAATGGGTTAAGCTAAGAGATTTGGAGGGTGTTTGAAATTGCATTTTGAGAAGATCATCAGCTTAATACGTTTACAAAACGCAAATAATCAGAAATATTGGTTAACAAACCATCTGAAAACGTGATTTTTTATGCTTGATTAGAGGAAAAACACAATTTTGAAGCAGCACGTTGAGACATGCTATCTGAAAATGTAGTGATATGTCTAAAACCTTCTAAATCGGTTTAGTATAAAAAGTTCATCTTTTCTATTGTAATATTATAGTTAGGTAAATATACTTGACGCATAACTATTCACAAGTTAAAAAGAAAAGGGAACAAAAGATGCTTCTGGATCAGCATAACCAAACATGACCTGTGTTGACACATACAAGAATCAACCCGCAACCCAACCTGTCCTTATAGTGGCGCCACCAGGATTTCTAAATTCTGGTACTGTCAAGTTCAAGATTGTCTCTCACCTTGAAGCCAGAAGTCTGGTCTTGTTGGCCTATAAATAATCTTTCTAGAAGCTCTGCTGTCATTATTCCAGTCTCAGGCACACCTATGGAAGACTTGCAAGCACAAATCACACAAGTAAACTAAGGCACTAATAGAAGAGTAACAACCCAAAAGTAAAAAACAATATATATCAGATATAGAATCAAGAAATGCATAAAGTTGTATTATTATTATATTTCTTTCTTTTTAGGTGCCATTTCTGATAAGAAAATGGAATTGGTGGCTCACCTGCCATGTTTTTACAGCTCTCTCTGTGCCACTTGAGAAGGTAGCAAACTCCTCGTCTTCGTCGCCGCAGTAAAATCCTAATTTGAGCAATGCCTCCTATAGAATAGAGGATGAAAACATGAAGAGGCACAATAGAATAAAGAGAAAGGTTTTACTAAGTCAGGTGGTTGAAGTTTGAATGCGCAAGTGTTATTGCAAGTTGAAGGATTAGAATGGGATAATGAGTGAGGTTAGAAAGTGAAAAAGTGATATGGAATAATCAATCAAGTGTTTGAATGTAATTGTGTTGTAGACAATGAGATTGTGTTGTTAGATATACTCGTAGATTGAGCATCTAGAAGTGATTAGTTAGCCCCCACAGTACAGTAAATGTAATGTAATGTAAAATGAATGAAAGAAAGCAAACCTGCAACATTTGAACCTGATCTCCTTGTGATCCTAGCCTCAAAGTTATCTTCTTGATGTTTACCTCCTTCTTTAACTCGTCGTCCTCAGCCCTAATGACCACGACATCCTCAACGTCCGCTTCAGCGTTGACCACTATCTCTTGAGCATCTTCTTCAATCACCAGCGGCACAGCACTAGACCCGGTCTCCGCGATTTGACTCACCTCTATCTCTAATTTCCTCAACAACCTGGCAACAGAAGTGGAAGTGGAAGTATCATAATCCCCTTCCCGTGTCAGCTCCTCGATTTTGAGTTTGAGATGTTTGATTTCATTCAATAGAGTTTGTCTCTCTGCCTCCCACCTCCGCTCCTCCCTAATCCACCGCTGCTCCTCCCGCAGCCACCGCTGCTCCTCCCGGAGCCATCTTGTCTCTTCCGAGCTCAAACAGAAACAAATGTGAGGACGAGGTTTCAGAGAATTGCGTATGGTGAGATTAACACCCAATTCTGTTGATGATCTGCGCCATGAATGAAGAGGATTAAAGCTCGGAGGAAGAGAACAAGAAGACATGAGAACACAACCCAACCCAACCCAACAGATGCAAAGGTTTGGTTTGGTTTGGTTTGTTATGTGATATTTTGGAACCACACCACCAATACCATATACCATATGCTACGCGATTCTTTTTCTTTGGATGGGAAATGGGATGCATTTTCGCTCAATTACGCCTCCGCCTACTCAAATCTACTCATATTTTTACCACCGCTCCCTCCGGTTATACCTATTTGGGCCGTTTCTGAAATAATCTTCTGCTCAACGATCAAACATTTGACTTTAACATCACAAAACAACAATCTTATCAATTGCTTTAATCTTTACATACAAAAACCAATTCTTTTCAACTTTCCCATCCTTATTACATAATACATGAATCACACTTGCCATGCACCTTCTACTCTTTAAGCTTCAAATCAAATAACATGAAAATATATATATATATACATACATACATACATATATATATATATAAGTAAAAAAATATGTGAACTGAGTATAGCCTCTTAGTCAAGTTCAAGATTAAAATACAAAAGAGTATATCTTGTGAGTGGCATGATCATGAGGAAGTTTATATTTAAATTTAAAAAAATGTTAACAAACAAAATAAGATCAATTATATTGTTTAACTAGTGTTTGATGCTCGCATTACATATGTTTTTAAAACCAGGTCAATTATCTTGTGATATTTTAACATTAATTAAGCTGACAATAGATGTAAAGTGGTATTGGAGAGTGAAACGTACCCAAAGTTAAGATTTTGGTCATGAGGTTGCTGAATCGATGCAGGTATGGTTCATTTGGTCACGTCCTTTTCAACAAGGGTTAAAATGGACATTGTGTCAAAATGGTCATGGTTGAATCAACTTGCCAACAACTTAACCGCCATTTTTTTTAGTATTAGTTAATGTACTAAGTTTAAAGAAAATAAAGTTTTTACTTAAATGATATTTACTTTGTTTATTTGTCTAGAAGGTTTAAACATTACAAGTAACACTTCAGTCAACTTTTAAGCAAGTAGACCTGTTCGATCCATGTGAAGTGAATTTTAATGAAGTTGATATTTTTTGATCCATATGAGGCAAAAGCATCCCATATTTAAGGGAAGATGAAAAGTAAAAGCTTTTGTTGGAAACTCCAGACCGAAAAAACACCATATGTGGTTGGTTATTTATGCATCTGACAGGTGGATAGTCCTTCTGTGGAAAAGGAGAAAAAGGCTGAACATTTGAGATTTTGACCAATCCTGCTAGAGTCGTCCCCTCTCTAAGAGAAATTCATCAAGTTTCTAGAAGATGCACCGGTGAAAGCAGCCTACTCATCTGGTTTTCTTCTGTTGAAAGACCTTCGGCCTACCGAACCACAAGTCTTGGCTCTAATCGATGCACCGACATCAACCACCTCAGGTGCAACCAGGCTCTGCTGCAGCCATGGCTGTGGATGATGAGCATTTGAATACAGCTCATGATGATCATGGTTCTAGTGGGTTTGGTTTGGAGTAAAATCTTGGGTCTGGCTCGGTTCGCAGTGGTGGATTAGAGTATTTATGCAGTGAAATAGGAAACACTAGGAAGTGTAGGTATTTCAGATTCGTAGGGCCGTGGAAGATGATGTGTTTGTTTAGTTTTATCATAACTGCATGTTGTATTTCTTTCGGTTGGTTGGGTAGTCGTAACACGAATCAAATTACCACTACACTCTTGCGTGCGTGCATTAGCTTTCTAATAATTACATAAAATAAGTGAATTTAATTCGTAACAAAAAATAGACTTGATGCTGAAAAAAATCACATTGTCGTTACCCATACTCATAAAGACAATTTTATCATACGAGTTTCCTCTTTTAGATCTAGAAAACAAGTTCTACGGCTCGCCTTTTATCAAAATCTATGAGAATATATAATTAAGAAAACCGACAAAAGAGCGAACCATAATTGATTTGTTTACGACCTTACTAAAATGCACTTTCTACTTCGACCGCTAACCCCGTCCCCTCTACTCACTTTGCCACCTTTGAACGTTGGGTTTTAAGTTGTAGTTGGGGATTGGTATGAAGGAGATGAGGCTGGGCAAAGAGGATGACAAGGCTGACTTCCTACATTAATGAACACAGTTGAATTAGAATTCAATATGTCAAGCTTCGATCCAAAATTTGTAGTTTGCTTTGATGTTACTATGATTCCACATAAATAAATTCTGATGACGATTTGAACTTGAATTTGAAATTCCAGGTAAGCAAGCAAGTATGCATGCATCCATGGAAAAGAGCGATCAACTAAGTCTGGGCATCAATCATCACGCCAAATTATGGCATATCTTCAGATGTTATCTCACACGGTCATTCTCTAGCGTTGACTTCTTCATTGTCGATTGCTTTATTTGGTATTGTGTGTTGGAACACTAAGGTAAAATTTAGTATTTTTGAAGTCATCAAGAAGAGGATTGTATCCATCTTTAGTCTTTGTCTTCGTGGGCAGACCAAATTCTTCCATAAAGACTGACGTATCAAGCTGCACACACAACCACACAGATTCCCCAGTAAGCCGTCGCATATATTTGATGGCCAAAGCTCACACATAATAGTAGATGATAGAGTGCCAAATTTGATCCCCTCTCTTATAAATAAGTTGTTTTGAGTCATATTTTATGATGTTATCAAGGGTCAATTAAATTTATTTTTTAGCTAAATAGGGAGCAAGTCAAACGGGGTTAAACTAGTCTAAAGTTGATTCTAATGCATACAACCTTTTGAATTATTATAGGCAAAGATTTGGTTAATTATTTTTATAAAATACTTTTTCTAATCATCAACTCATAATTTGAGCATTACTTATTGGGCAAGGTGCCTGAACTAGAAACTATCTTTATGTTCTTTTCTCCAAATTTTATACATCCAACTTTAAATTAGGCCACATATAAAAACCAACTTGTAAAGTATTTTTGAGTTTTAGTTAATTTTGTGTGCGAATTGTTGACGTGGCGCTGGTTGATGACATGCGAGTTGTCACATCAGATGCCACATATGCAAAAACTGCTTATGTGAAAAACAAGTAAAAAATGTTTTTTATTAATGAGTTTAAAACTGGCCCTATACATGTACACGAGAGAGAAAATTAAATAAACATGTATGTAACTATGTAAGCTGGTTTCAATTTTTTAAGTCAGATGCTAAAATCAGAAATGTATAACTTGATTCTATTTCATGCACTTATCCCTCAATAATTTTGAAATAATAGACAAAAAGTTTTGACCAGTAAAACCAACCCAGTTTGAACTGTACTGAAAATTGGCCCGTTTTAACATAACCCTTATTGATCCATTACGCAGCCCACACGTCATGCCACCTCTAGTAGTTAACGTTAAATAAAGGGCTTGAACATACCGTGATGGTGCGCCTTTTCTTTCCTTGTTTGGAGGACCTATCAAAACATTCAATTCGTGATTTTAACCACCCAGAACTGTAATGGTCGATGCGTTCTAATAGCCAAAAATCCGTTGGGAAAAATATATCTGTGTCACCCTGTAAAAAAGATAAAAAGACACGTCATGGAGCAAAAATGTGGATTTAGATTATTTGTGTACAAATATGCATACGTGCTGTAGAGAGATTAATTGGTTTTGTCCATTTAAAGGGTGTTTTAGGCATTTTACATAATCAACGGGTTTCCAAACATCTGTGTCGTATTAAATGTTGCAAGAGTATTTGAAGAGCATGGGCAGCAAACAATACCTTGGCATCCAGATATGTGCTATGGTCTGAACTGCTTCCATCTTTCTGCAAAGACATAAGGGGAAGATGATCAATGAATGATGATAATGTCAGAAACATGATATGTATATCAGTGTATTTTCATGAAAAGTTTGAGACAAGAGGTGGAGATATCAACCCATTTACTTAAGAGTGGGTTGATCCGGGTTATATTTTTATCTCCAACGGGACAAATATAATTATTGGCTTAAAAGAGTATACGTCAAAGGATTGGAAGCTGGCCAACATGTATTTCAAATTTCAATGCAACAAACATCCTACACCATTTTACTTAAAAAATTAGATTATTACTGAAATAGTACAATATTACCAATCACACTATTAGTAGTTTGGTCAATATTATTGAAATATAGTACCTTGGTTGAAACCAATGGAGCTCTTTCACCAGGTACTTTGACATCAGGAAGGTAACTGAAATCAGAAGCGATCATTGACATCTTTGGCAGAGCTCCATGTAATGCTTCTAAAAGTTTCTAAATATCACATGAAGCTTCTTTACTACATATACATGAATACACAATATTCTTTTAATAATATTTGAAAGAAAACAACAGTGCCACATAAATTTTCGCTGAATGTGGAAATAAGTTTCTGGATTTTATTTTTACATGATTAACACCCAAGACTTTAAAAAGCTAAACGGACTAATACTTGTAATAAGTATAACTTCATATACATTCTGCAAAATTTCATGTTGTCATACTCATATATTCAACACACCAACATTATGATACAATATATGTGTATTGGTGTAGTGACGCAAAAACACAAATGAGTCAACCCAAACTTTGACCCTACTGGAATGCTGAAGCTGTTGAACGAGTTTGACTCATTCTCTCCCTGTTCCTTTTAATTTTGCCATGTTTAGATTAGTGGGTAGTTTCGTAACTGTTGTTTTAGGCTAGAATAGGGAGATTAGCCAAGCTTTTTCATAATTGCATGTTTGTTTTGATCTTGTTACTATAACCGCAGACTCACCCCTCTCGAAGAGGGCCGACTACCTTGTTCTTGGCAATTGAATTATCCCTTTCAATTTCCAATTTGTATCATCTGGTTCCATTGCCAGAAATCGAAGGATGGCACCCAGCCCCTGGAGCAATCCCGACACTAATCACTAATCTCGACCAACTGCTGCACTATTGGTAGCCATCACTTCTCAGTTGGATTCCACAGAGTCGTTGAAGGAAGATATTGCTCCCCTTAAAACCAATGCTAGTTCTCAAGACATATCCAGTCGGTTTGATAAAGGTTTGACAATTCCTGGAGGTCTCAACAATATCGACCCGACAACAAGATGGATTTTCCTACCTTTAACGGGGGAGATCCACATGGATGGATCCTCAAAGCCGAAATACTTCCATTACAACCACATCCCCGATGATGAGAAAGTTGACATAACGTTGATGCTGGTCTTATTCATGGATTTTCCTATAATACAGGTTACCACTCTTTCACGAGGACAGCTCCTTTCACAGCTGTATATGGATGGGATCCACCTACCCTTTCACCTATGTTATAGGCGAAACAACAAATGCTGAGTTGGAATCTCAACTCACTTCCCATGGTGAGATGCTTAAACTTTTACAGGCCAACTTACAACGAGCACAGAATCACATGAAGTGTCAAGCTGATTAGAAACGCCGGGAGCTGTTTTTAATGTGGGTGGTGTTGTTTTCCTCAAAATCCAGTTATACAGACAGAAGAGTCTAGCTAAATGCAATATGAGAAATTATCGCCTCGTTGCCTGTTGTATTTTAGTTGGAGCTGCTGCCTGAGTAGCGTATCCACCTTGTTTTTCATGTATCCATGCTCAAACCTACTCATGGACCAATGCCAGTTGCTCCAGTTCCACCATTGCCTCTTACTAGCAACTGGGAAATTGACCTCCAACCCTCAGCTGTTCTTGAACATCATTGGGTACTAGAGGCTAGAACACAAGTGCTGGAACTATTGATTTTTTGGCAGAACCATCCAGTTGAAGGAGCTACTTGGGAGACTTGTAATCTTCTACGTGAGCAATTCCCTTTGTTTCAACTTGAGGACAAGTCGTTTTACCGGGAGGGTAGTAATGATATGATCCCGGTATTAGTTACTCACACAAGAAGCACAAACGGGTCGACTTAGACTCCGACCCTACTGCCATGTTTAGATTAGTGGGTAGATTCTTAACTGTTGTTTTAGACTAGAATAGGGAGATTAGCAAGGTTTTTCATTATTGTATGTTTGTTTTGATCTTGTTACTGTGTCCGGAGACTTGCCCACTCGAAGAGGGCCGACTACCTTGTTCTTTGCAATTCATTATCCCTTCGATTTCCGATTTCCTATTTGTATCACAGTATCAAATTTATACATTCCGTAGTAAATAAATATAATCAGATACTTATAACATTATGTTTCAGTGTATAAAGAAATAAGGAAACAATATTATTATGTGAACAACATAACACGCTTTTTGTTATTTAGTGAAACATGTTATAGATAACTACTCCTATTTTAGTTGATATGCAACCAGAAATGTGAAATATTTAGTGTTCAGAAAGGGTAAGTATGATATCATAAAATTTAGAAGGATGCATATGAAATTTTAAGTAAAAAAGTGTAGAGACTTAATAATGCAAAAAAGAAAGATCTTTCCATCAAATTTTGAAAACTCCAGGGATAATCATGCAAAAATGTACTTTAATGTTGATAATGAACTAGAGAGACTATATCATTAATATCTAGAAGTTAAGGGATGTAATCATGCACAAATAAAGTGAATGGACTTGTATGCAAATACAGCACATAAAAAAAATTGACAACCGTTTTTTTTATTTAAATATGATAACTGGCCAATTTGAAAATGAGAACTGATTCTTACCAAGCAACCAGTTGGTAGCCAACATCGTCTTGGTTTAGGAAATATTTTAGCCCAAATGTTGCTTGGCAATGACGCTTCCCGAGTTTCATGGGGTCTATAATCTTTATCCACATGTAAAATATCCAAACAACTTTTGATTAGAGGATCTTGCATCGGTCTATACAACTCGGACAATCCAGACCTGCATTTGACCAAAAGGTATATTTTGACTAACTGCCCTCCCATAAAGATGAAATAAGTAACTTACGATGAATCTTTTATATAAATTAAAATGTGTCCATTTTAAGCTGTTAATAATTTGACAAGGATAATGCACTATATCATATTAAAATAATATAATTTTAACTATCTGCCTCCATTCACCTGTCTTGTTGCTTTTCTACCCAAACTTCCATCCAAGGTGAAACTTGATTTTCTGAATAGATAAGGTCATGTGGAAGATTATCAAGAACCTAGTAATAAAAAAGAAATAAATAATTAAACCTAGCAAATCTGCAGTGAGGTGACAAAGCATGAAATAGTAGTGATAATTTCATTCTATTAGATGATGAATGGGCTGATTCAGGTACTTTTTCATAATCTGTAATGGATCAAACCCGAAAAATATAATAAAAATAACTTAAAAATGGGTCAAAAGTCACCCAAAACGTATTTTTGATGCATAACACTGGATATATAATCTTATTCAAAAACTGGATTATCATTGAAATAATGTAATTTTTATTATCATATTTGCCACAACTAAGTATTTATTAAACGAAGCTGGACAAATTATTTCCAGTCACCCAACCCACAACAGAGTAACTTGTTTTGACCAGCTACAAACCAACCCATTTGCCAACTCTAGGATAACAGAAAGCTAGTGTGCATAAATTCGTTCATAAGAAACCGTTTCAAACTGTTGAAACATTAATAGAAGAATTATAAACTAAAAAAATACCTCTAGCATTATAACCCAACATGGTTGTTGCTCTGCATCCCCTGTTTTAAGAGCAAAACTATTAATTTCCTAACTTGTTCATGGATACTCAGACAAGAGAAAGTCCCAGTTGCACCATCTAACAGCAAAACAGAACTTTCTAAAAGTTTCATTAACTAAACATAAATTTTAATCAATTACAACAGAAGTTTTGATTTAGACATGGTTGTAAAAACAAAGGTGCAAGAAAAAGGTGATGGTAGAATATACCCCATCCTTTACGATCAGCAGCATCACGACATTCTACTTTGAATTTTGATAAGTGACTGCTAACTTCTCCAACAGTCTCCATCTGTTTCTTAGCTAATGAAGAACTGATTTCTACCGAACTACAAAAATGTAATAATAATAATAATAATAGTTCTTGACAAGCCTAAATAATAGCTCAATTGAAAATACAATAACATTTAATATTAGTAGCAAGTCATATTGAGATTCAAATATGTTACATATTTTGAACAGAGACATGATACATACGTGTATGACATGTTATTGTAAACTCGTGTAGGGGCATTCAACATTATGTAATCCATTATGCCTTTTGCACAGGTTCCAGAACCACCTCCGATTTCATATATCTAAAAGTAGCACAGATAGAAACTTAGATTCTTGTTGTTAAAGAAAAAGCGATGTATATATTGTTTGAGCAGAATGATTGTGACCTTTAGGGGGAAAGAAAGATTAGTTGTTCGCAAAATGGCTTCAGCGATCGCATGGGCATACCAAGGCTAGAAGCATAAGTTAAAGGAAGGAAGGAAGCATTAGTAAGAGTGTGAATAAGGCAATGCAAAATGTAGTGAAGTGTGTATACCTTGAAAAGCTCAACTGGAGTGAACCAAGAAACATGGTTTTGCTTGTATAGTTTATCCAAATGGGACATGTAGGCCTTCCTTCCTGAAAAAAGTCCAGTCCAGGCGTTGAGGTTAACGATCATAGAGAATGTAAGAGTTGATTTTGAAAAGGGGGAGGTTGCCTTGGAGTTTATGAAAGTTGATGGTGGAGTCAAGGACCCCGACAGAGTTTGGGGATTGTGAGAAGTATCCATGTTCAGGATCGTATAATGCCGAGTGTATGAAGTCTCTAACCTAATTTATTTAAGATGAAATGTGAACTAACTAACAACAACAATAATAATAATGATAATAGTTTGAAGATGAACATATGATAAGATACCAGGACAGGAGTGTCTCCGACGAAGTGTGTGGAGAGCGATCGGCTAAGGACTGTTGCTGTTGTGGAAGCCAAACATAACAAAATTAAACAAGAGAAAGTTGAGACTATTACTGAACATACTAGATGTCATGTCATGTCATGTCGGTCGTGTATACCTGTTGGTGTATGTGGTATTGTTGATTTGTAGATATAATGAAGAAGATGACGATGGGCGCATCTGTATGTGTATGCGCATGATGCGGCCATCTCCGATCTCCGCCGTTGGGACGGTGGTTTTATGATTTCAGGGTTTTCTGCTTTCAATTCCCACCCATTTTCTTCTCTATTTACTTTCTTTACCACTTCAATTTTATACATAGTGAGTGTTTTGGAGTGTTTTTTTTCCTTACTTATTAACTTATAAAAAATTAAAAAGTCATTTTATAGTGTTTGGCAATATAATGGTTGTGAGGGAAATAAGTTAATAAGTCACTTCATACTAACTTATTAACTTATTAAAAAAGTCAATAAGTCAATAAGTTATTTTAATAAGCAAACCCAAACATGCCCATATATTACTGAACACACACTCTTCTCTTTTCCTTTTTTCTTTCTTAACCCCACAACTTCTAATCGAACATGATGATTATAGTTCATGTTCGTCCATTACGAAAGCAAAAATATACATGTTCCTTCGTATTTGTTCGTTAAAAAACGAAACAAATCTTTCACGAACACAATTGAACAAATATAAAAGAATACAAACAAACAAATCTAATATATCATAATTCATCCACAAACACATGTAACTTTTGAACAAGTCTAATATATAAAGGTAAATAAACAAACATTCACAAACATAAATAAACTAATAAAACATGTGTTCATATTCATTCGTCTGATTAAATGTACAAAACTTTGAACGCTCCGTCTCCACCAAAGATTTCTACCACAGTTTGATGGCCCTCACAATACATTACTCCTTTAATTTAATCTAATTTATTATCTTTCACATTCAAATACTATACGGTGTTAATCGATCATTTTCCCACAACACATTTGGATCTACCCATTAATATTCAATCTAGCTTTTGTCAAATTTCATAAATTAATAAAAAACTCAATTTAATCAATCTATAAAAAACTTTTCAATATGACCTTGGCAGTAAATACGATAATAACATTTTTAAGCAATTAGCCTCCACCAATAGTCTACTTTTTTTTCCTCTTGCCCGCATACTTCTCCACAAAATGGTAAGGCGGTATGGATGATTCGTCGTTTAAATGACATCATCTATGCTATCCTCATCCACGCCCACCTTCCTCCTAATTTTTGGGCTTAAGCCCTCCACAGTGCAATCTACTTGCATAACATTTTACCCTTTAAACGCCTTAACTTTCAAACACCAATTTTGCCCTTTACCGCAACCATCCGACCTTTAATGACTTCCAAGTGTTTGGGTGAACGTGTTAACATGTCCGCCATCCAATGTAACAAATTATTCTAGAGATCCGTCTGATGCGTTTTTCTCATATACCAACAAGGGAGTTTGTACCCAGACCATCGGATAGCCTGGTTATTGATGTATGTGACTATTTCATCATAAATTTAAACCCAATGGTACTTTGAATAGCTACAAGTCATTTGTTTGTAATGGTAAGTCCCAAAGTGTTCACGTTAATTCCCTTTATACTTTTAGCCCAATTATAAAATCAGCTACTATGAAAACCATCTTTGCTCTCGTCATATCTAAATCTTGGTCTATAAGTCAACTCGATGTGAAAAATGCTTTTTTACATAAAACTTACTAGAAATAGTGTTTATGCATCAACCATTCGTTTTTGTTAAGCAAGATACACCGACTTATGTTTGCAAATAGAAGAAGTCTCTATATGACATCAAACAAGAACCATGGACATGGTATCACAAGTTTTCATCTTTTATTATATCTAAAGGTGTTTGTAGTAGCACTTGTAACACTTCACAGGGCCTCGGATTGCATACTTATTATTATAAGTAGATGATATAATCCTAATTGCATATGACTTGTCCCTTATTTAACAAGTTATTATATCATTATCTAATGAGTTTGATATGACAGATCTTGATCCGTTACATTGGTATTTTTTTGTCGCAATCTCAATATACCCACGATATTCTACACCAAGTTGATATCATTATTGCGGAATTTATTAGTGGAATAGCATATCCCCATTATACGTGCCACTATTATTTATTGTGAAAATGTTTCTGCACTCTACTTATTTCAAGATCTGTTTTAGCGTCAACTAACCAAACATGTTGAATTAGACATCCACTTTATCCATGAGAAAGTCCTAATTAGGGGTGTGCAAATTTCGGTTCGGTTCGGTTTTCACACTTCACCGAAACCGATAACCGAAGTTCGGTTTTAAAAAATAACCACCGAAACCGAAAACCGAAGATTGGTTATTTCGGTTAATATGTCGGTTTTCGATTATTTCGGTTAATAACCAAAAACCAAACTTTGAGTAAATTAACGACTAGCATAGTGAGACAATCAAAGTGGTAGTTGAAGCTTTCTTTTGGCTAGCAATGTGGGACAGGAACAACATCATCACATGCAATGGTTATAAGCTTTTAAACACTTTAGGTATTAGATATGTATGAAAACCTTATGTATACATTATTCTTCTTTTATAATCTTGATCATTATAACAGTTTATCATAAAGTAACCTTAAAGATACAAAGAAATAAAGGTATAAAGCTAAAAGTACATGAATATATGAGTGGTTCGGTTCGGTTCGGTTCGGTTTCGGTTAATTCGGTTAACTAGGGGCACAAAAACGAAAACAAAACCGAAACCGACTTTCGGTTAATTCGGTTTTCGGTTATTTCGGTTTGGTCGTTTTTTGGTTAATTTCGGTTCGGTTTCATTGGTTAATGGTTCGGTTTCGGTTAGCGGTTTGGTTTTTGCTCACCCCTAGTCCTAATAGGCCACGTTCATGTCTTGTATGTCCTATATTCCTCTTAGTACGCAGATATCTTCACTAAAGGCTCCTTTGACATTTGTTACTGACTTTTTAGATTCAGTCTAAACCGTTTGTTCCACTCTCGCTAAGATTGCGGGGGAACATTATAATATATATTTACATATTATTTAGAGATTAGATTTTGTATTTTTATTTATCTCTACCCCTTTATGTGCAGCCTATTATTCATGTACATATCTCATATATATTCAAATCAAATGATGGAATGAGATCATAGAAGTTATTGATGCCATACAACACTTTTAATTCTAGAACTGAATATCATTTATCTTTCTTCACTTTTTTGTTTTATGATATAGTTTTTCAGAAAATAACATAGATAACACAATAAAATTTAGGCAAAATCACATATATTCCTCTCTAAACTTATAAAATTACGTAGTTCTCCTAAACATAAGTTTCTAGTACATAATATATAATGCTCTTGAAGTATGATTTGGAAAAATAAATGCTCGTTTGCAGCTTTAAGGAGGGCTGTTGGTGGGTGAAGTTTCAGGTGTTTGCTCTCAGGAATCCATCATTTGAAGGTCCTAGGAAAGCTCGAAAGGTCCATATAACATATAGAAAAGGCTCGAGATCAATTAAAATAATCCATATTGGGGTCACCAGTTTGATTGTTTTAATTTACTGATGAACTCATTACTACCATTTGCTTTTGTTGTTATGTTTAGCTCATTATAAGCTAAACCTTTTTTATCATTTTAATTTGATGAAACTTTATATAACTTATGATGATCTGATTACGTGTTATTTATTATGTTAATGATATGATATTCTCGAGTCAATATTATGATGGGTAGCATCGATATATTAACAGAAAGTTATAAACTTATGATTTATAATTATAAATGTCATGTAATGTTGAAAAACACAATAACCAACTTTTATTCACAAAAGCGATCTTCATAAATCATAGCTAATGAACAAGAAATGATTATTAGAAATCATATCATCTTAACTTCCTCATCATTTACGGGTTTTCTTTTTTATTTTGCTTGATAAATCTACAGTAACTGTTATGGTTTTAAAAAATTAATAATATGTTAAAAATAAACTTGATCAACTCTTTTTCTAACATTAAGTTGTGTTTTCAGAAATTATTATGTCCTCCACTCTCTTTTATTTTTACTGTCTTAACTTTTTAATCATTTTCAAAACTCAAGAAATCATTCACTTAAGACATTTGATTTAGATTTCCAACAACATACAACAAATCACGGGTCCAACTTTGTAATCACCTGCATTGCATTTGCATGTCGGTGAGACGTATGCTATACATATGACATATCTATCTGTTATGGAACCCCAATGTAACGTGTAAGAGTAAGATTGCATTTTACTGATCCCAGAGCATATCCCGAGCTGCTTTAACAGGGCACCTTTCAGGTTCCCGAACTATGAATATCTGATCCCCGGCCTCATAGTACATATCCTGATTCCGGTGCCATGTCCACAAAGCATGCGTTTCGTTCTTCACCTCAAGAATCCCATGCCCGAAGCTGCTTTCTCTGTAAGCACTGTATTCAGGCTGTCGGTCCCAACAGAAGCTTCCAGCTGCAGGCCCAGATGTGAAATTGTAGGCACAGAAACCGCCCATGAATGAATCTGGTGTGGAAGATGGTTCCGGGCAGTTACCCGCTTCATCCGCATGTTTGACAGCCATCTTTTCTCGGTTACCACCATCCCCTACTGTTATGTGCACTGGGCCACAAGGGTCCAACGTGTAGTTGTACACTCGGTTTGATCTCTCATAAGCATGGACCTGAACCACAGCATACTCAAACACTCAACTTTCAACTTTTAGCATATACAGTGACACAATGGACTGGTCCAGTGGGGCTGGGTAATATGGCACATTTTGAGTATGAAAGCTAATCTTTTTTTTTTAAACCCGTTTGACCTGTTTAAGTAATTGAAAGCAACACAGATTGACTTAAAACGCTTACATGTCCACTGAAAATTATATCAACACCAGCATTATACAGTAGTTCTTCCATGGCTACCCTCATGCATTCCGCTTCTTTATAATGAGAAACATACGTGTTGTACCATGGCGGATGCCAAACACCAACAAGCCATGGTGTCACTTCACGGTCAACTTTTTCCAGATCCCTCTGCAACCACTTGTATTGATCCGCTATATGATGAAACCGATTAGTTAAAAGTCAAAACCAAAGAGTCAACAGATGTAAAAAGATTGATATTTACATGTTTTATCATAAGCAGTGTAGCCACCAAGCATTAGAAAATGTATGCCTCCTGCATTAAAAGAGTAGTACATGGTGGATTTCGAGCCACTCTCCTCGGATGGAAATGCAAATCGTGCACTGTAAGATGCAAATGTTGTGCTTTCGACTTGCTCTTCGATCTCATGGTTACCTTCTATAGCCATTATTGGTACTTTAGATGTTATTCGCTGCATATACCTGGTAATTTTCACTCACTATTGTTAATTAATATCTTCAAGAACAAACACATATGATTTAGGGATTTGAAAGTGGTAGTGTCTTACTGTACAATCACAACTAGATAATCATCTTTCGTTACTTGAAGTTGTAATCATATCAAAGCGACCAAAAATTGGTATTTATGGGGAAAACAGAGGGACAATTTATGAAATCAAAGTAAAAGTTTTTCAAATTGGGTCAAATATCATTTTATGTAATTAGTTTTGCTAAAGATGGCAGGAACGTAAGTACCCAAAGCTGAATATTTAGACCCCTAAATAATCAAAGCTGAATCTGTATATTAAAACTTAAAAAAGGTTTGGTTTTTGTGAAAGTAATAATATGATGAGTTTCAAAATGAAAATCCAAGCACCCTGTTAAAGCCTTACAGAATCATGATTAATAAAGATTTAAACTTTCACCTTCCCCAGTAATCCCAACGGGGTTGATAAGTCTCGTGAATTGGAGTATTTGAAAATGAGCATGAATAACAATCAGAACCGTTGCCATCTGTTAGATACAAGTTAGCATAAGTTGCATCTCCAACAAGTAGCATAAGATCAGGGTGGTTGTTGATCAAATGGCTCACTGTTGATGTTGAATTATAAGTAAGACCAAGATCACCCACAATGGCGATTTTCGGGTAATTTTTAGGGCTAGAGAGGGGCATGGTTTTGAATTGAAAAACATCACTCATCGCTCCAATTGAGGGATCACCGCATCTGTAGTAATAAACAGTATCCGGAGACAATCCTACAAGATTCATACACCAAGATTCAAGATTTCCCATATGGAAAGAAAAAAAAATCAAATTTTTGGAAGCTAACCTGTAAGTTGAACGTGGTGGATGATACCAGAAGTGTAGTTTTGAAGGCCTTCAAATGGGTAAAGTTGATTGTAAATGAGAGAGTAACCCTGTGCTTGTTGTGTTTGATTTATCAAGGATTTCACTTTCCCATATTCTACAACACTAGCTACAGAATCAGGATTTAGGGGTTTTATATTGTCCCCAATTTGAAATTGACCTGCATTTATACAATCAAGTAGAAGAAGCGGAAAAAAATGTATTGATTTGAAGAGAAGGAAGAAAAAGAAAAAGGGAAAGAGTGGAACCTGTAATCCAAGAGATCCAGATAGAATGATGGTTTGTGGAAAGAGAAATGGAAATCTGTTCGGGTTGAAAGCCTTGAACGGTTCTCTGGAGGCGAGGATCATCGTTGGGCAAATCCACCGCATTCCCACGAAAGCTCTGGTCCAGTGGCACCGTCACCGGCCTAAAAGGTCCGTTCAGGGTCGTCGGAATACCCGACACAGAAGACACATAATATACTATTACTAGACAAAATAAACACACCACACCACCTCCGTCCATGTTAAAGTTAAACCTTTACTTTGGTAAATTCAAGAGAGTGTTGGTGTTACTGTTTAATAAGCAAGAATGGATGGATGGATTAATCCAAAAGCCATGGGCATGGGCATGGGCATATCCTCAGGAATATTATCGGAATCTTTGTAAGTTGCATAAAGTAAAAGGACATGACAGAACAGAACAGAACAGAAGCCTTTGTTTGATTTTGATTTGGGCACTGCAAATTGCAAAAAGAGTTTTTCACTTAAAATTAAAATGGTGGCAGAGAGCGGTGGTCTGTGCACAGGTTGCTTGCCCTTTGACAACAAGGCATCATCTTTATTCATCTCTTGTTAAAAAATTATAGATTGAACTTTATTTTGTTTTTCTTTTAAATTTTTACTTTTAACCTTATAATTTTCAACATTTACATTAAACACTAACATTTTTTTCGCTTCCAACTTTGTCTCATTTACTTTATTCTTTTACAGTTTTTTTATTTTACGTCTCGACCTAAACTTTTTGAGTTAACATATTGCAAAATGCGTATGTGGTTCAACATTTTTACATATATTTATTATGTTTAACGGCCGCATTGTGTTTTACGTTTCGGACTAATTTATACACATTAACACACCATAACCGCACGTGCATAGTTTTACGTTTTTACATCTATATTTCGTTCGGTTTTATTTGCTTTGTTTTACGATTTATTTGGTATTGGTGGTTGCTAGCAACGGTGTGACATTGATGCTACTTAGAACGGTTTTACACCCCCACCGCAACACATGAAGCTTGAATACTAGTTATATATTTATGTATTAAAAATATATGTCGGTTGTTAGAGCAAAAAAATATTTTTTTTATTACAAAATATAGTTATATAACTAGAATCGAAGACAGACAACAAGTAAAAACTAGATGTGATGGTTGAGGCTTTAGTTATTTAAGCTTGTGTTCTCAGTTTGAAACCCAATTTGCATGTTTTTAGTAGATTTTTTCTTTTGCTTTGAGTTTAGTGCCGTCATGAAGCTACCATCTTTTTATTATAAAAAGATGGGTTTACGTTCACATTGAATCTAAACATAGATAAAAAATAGTATTTCACAATGTCACACCCCAACCAAAACGGTTTTCCGCGGGGCGCGATCATCATGGAAACCATAGTCATTGATCGACACTACATGATTTGATAAAAACATACGTTGCAATCACGTTGAAAGATACATAATTGTTTTCATAGTTACATAGCGGAAGTAGTAGCAAAATATAAATTGTTTTTCAAACAAGGCATTCAGAAATAATGTCCATGCATGCGTGAATCCTAGAATGCGATAAACTTTAAACCAGCCTAGCATCGTGCAAACCTTAATTTCTTGAGAAAACATGCATGAAATATGTCAACATAAAGTTGGTGAGTTCACGGGTTTTAAGTATCAGTATGTTGGACCACAAGACTTTCTATGATTTGATTGTTGTACATACAATGCCATAATATTATATAAGCACCGCAACCGAAGCTAGACTGTAATTGTAATAGATTGCCTCTACCCATGCCTACCTTAAGCACGGGGTGAACATGCTAATAATGCACCCGTTTAGACCTCCAGTCAAGGTTAGGGTAATTAACCCGGATGGGGGTAGTCAAACCCAATAGTACTATCCATGATTACCTCGCTTTGGAAAATAAACTAACGGTCCGATATCAGGGGACTTCATACGGTAAGTAAACAACTTATATAACATGTGAAATTATTGACAAGTAAATGTGTCCAAGAAAATAGTAATGTGCATGTAATCTCCCCCAAAAGGAAAATAAGTAAAAATGGGGCCGTGAAACTCAACTGATAGTGGTAAACGAGTATGTAAACTTGTAAATATCCAAAGTATTCAGGGAAACAGACCTAAGCTCGCCCTAGAATAATTAAGGCAACTTATGTCTAAGTAATTGCTCCTACATGCAATGTGAGCATGTAACCATTTCATCCACATAACCTGGTAACAAAGTATTTGACTCGACGACCCGTTGGTGATACAGGGTGATAATTTGTGAAAAATATATATTACTTAGAAAGTATTAATAAATAATACTTAGCTTGAAAATTTCAAAAACCTTTGTATTTTAAAGTTGGCATATTATTTGGGTAACAAAATATCACTATGACTCGACCCGAGAGGTGACTCGAGTGTCTTGTAATTATTTATATATTTTTCATATGTAATTTATAGGAATTAGAGTTTTTGAAGAAATCTTATTTTCCTCGGTAAAATAATACTTGTATTATTCTAAATGAAAGGCAATTTTAAAAATATTTACATCCCAAGTAAAATCACTAACTTTCATATTTTACAACCCATGTATAAATATATAGATATATTTGTTCATAAAATAATTATTTAATTATTTTCTTAGTAGGATTATTCTTTTATTTGGTATAGTTCTTGACATATATTAAATTAGGGCTTCTTTAATTTAATAAGTAATTTTGATACATTATAAAGAAAAATCTATTTAATAAATTAACTAGCTACTTTAGTCAATTTACCAACTTATCTTAACTCGTATTTTAAGTGACCTGGTAACTAATATTATGAAGTCCATAAATTTATATTTTAAGTCCCATGTTAGGTTAGTAACAAATTCATATGTCATCTTTATCAAAAGCCATCTACTAACCATTTTAACATTTCCTTTAAACTAACATAATATTTAGTCATAAAGTTCATATTTTTCCCTTTTAATTTCTCATGTTTATATATATAACCACACTTGTAAACTTTGTCAACTTACCATCTAGTTATAACACAACTTTCATATTACCACTCACTAATTAAATATAACTTGTAAAAAATATATAAGTGTTCATAATAATAATTGTAAAACATCTAAAATTCCATAAATATAATGTAACCCTTTTATGAATTTTCTTGGGTTTTAACAAGCCCTTATGACTTTTTATAAAATCATCAACTAGTAACTTGGTCAAACATGGATCTATGAATATTTGCTTTTTAAAACAAGAATCATTATTTAGTTCATGTTAAAATGTTTTGTCTGAAGTAAAATTCTTGAAACTCTTTGTTGGTAAAAACACCATTTTTAACATGAAAGACTTTTGTGGATGAATATTGTTACATATGATCTAGTAGGTGAATAATATAATGAAATGAAAGACATATAAACAAAAAGAGAGTGTTCTCACTAAAAACAAGCAAGAAAAGATGGAAGGTTTGATGTAGTATGCTTGGAAGCTTCAAAAATCACTTGGTCTTCAACAATGCCACTTGAATCACCCAAGATTTATAGAATACAAGTTAAAAATAATATGAGATGGTGGAGGTGGTGTTTTGGCTGAAATTTGAAGGGAAGAAAGAGGGAAAATAGTGTGTGATGTTGGTGTGGTTGAAATGAAGAGTGTATGCATCTTTTATAACTTTTCATCACTTTCAAGTTTGGGTTTTTGGGGCATGGAGGCTCCAATTTACGGTCAAAAGGGGATGGGGAATTGGTATTCCAAGAGTGGAAATGTAGGCATGTTGCTTTAATCCATCAAAAGAGAATATTCGTAGAATTTGAAAAAAGTAAATTTTGTCATAGTCTACAAGATTTGTGAGCTTTATTGGGAAGGAGAAGAGAAAGGAAAAAGTGAGGTTATGGGGGAGGGGTGGACGGATAAGGAGGGGAAAGATGGGGGGTTTTGTTTTATTTTTTAGTGGTATTGGGTATTTAGGTGGTATTTGTTGTACTATGGTAATTTTTATATATTTTTATATTTTTATTTGTTACGTTTTAAAATAAATAAAACTATTATAAGAAATCATATAAGGTCACATATTTTAATATTGATGATATGTACATAATAACTCGTGTATCCAGTAGTTGTGTTATACGCGTTTTATCCGAGTATAATATCATTCGCTAACTGTATGCGTTTGGGATACAAGTCAAGTCAAGTCACTATGATTATTTAGAGTCGAGACAATAAAAACATATAATATTTAAACCTGAGGTAGCTTATGCTAAGCCATTAAGACGTCAGATTGAATAAGAGGTAACTTTATATCATTCGGAATATTTTTAAATATTACCATTTGGAGGCTCCATGAAGTCATGAACTATTAAGAGGTAAATTTTAAATGAATAAAACACACTCTAGCTCTCACTGATTTACCCTCTTAATAGAATTATTAAAATACTACCAAACAATCCCTTACTATCTTATTTTATAATAGATATGAATTTTATTATCATAAACAAGTTTTACTAAGAACTTAAACCATAGGTGTCTTAAAATATGATGGATACCGAAATTACCCAAAACGTATGTTTTATGGAAAATTTCACAGACTACTAGTATTTTTAATTGTTCAAATCAGCCCATTAAAATTTTAACAATGTCCCAGTTAGGTCATTCATATTGTTTTTTTTATTTGTAAACAAATTCATAATTTTTTAAATAATTTGTTTTTTTATAAATAATGTTAATTTGTAAATAATTCAATTTTTTTAAAAAAATATTTTGTAATTTTTAAATGATCTAATTAGAGCAACCCTAAAACTTTAATGACCTGATAAGACAAAAAAATTTACGAGTAAGCTGATTGGATAAAAAATTATAATGATATAATTAGAACAGTCCTGAAATTAATTATTATCTTACAAATGATACATACTTCCTTATATCCGATAATATAATCATATCACATTAATCATATTGATTGATTTAAAAATTTCAAAATACACTTGAATTATTGATGTATATGCCAAAATATGATTAATTCATTGAACTTGATGAATAATACCTATCTCTTATTATAAATAAATGTTTTGAGGTGTTGTGTGTCATCATTTTATAGCCTTTAGATTTTTGTTTTCTCGTCTAAACATTTTTTATTTTTAATCTACTTTTTAACTTCTAAATTGATTAAGCACTATTTAACTGTTTCATATTTCTTATGATTTCAAATTTAAACGTTAAATATAGGATAACTTTTGATTACCAATAACTTCCTTCTTTAAAGACATTAATTTTATTAAAATTTAACTAATTTTATTATTATTAATAAGATTTAATGGTTTTTTTAATTTTTAGTTTATTTGGAAGCACGAAGAACATGACACAAAGGTTTAAATATGAAAACAAGATAGAGTTAGGAAAGATAGTTTGAGGTAAAAGTTGCACATTAAGCTAAAACGAGGTAAAATAAACGTAAAACGTTAAGCCATACAAGCATGTTGCCCTGTGTTAACTCGCAAAATGCAGAACGAAACGTAAAACGAAAATTTTATAAAATATGAAAATAATTAGGGACTAAAGTTGAAAGTAAAAAAAATACTTGAGTTAAATTGTAAAAGATGTAAGTATTGAGTTAAAGTAAAAATTGTTAAAGATTAAAAAAATAAAAAATAAAAGATAAATACAACCAATAAAGCACAAAATACAATTTAATGCATATTGAAGTTATAATCTTACTACTCTAATAAAAAGGTAAATGGGGTGTCACGTGTCAGCACCACAATCAATGGGATGACACGTGTCAGCACCACAATCATTCTCATCAAAATTTTCCCGCCTCTCTCTCCTATTAAATAACTACCTTAATTACTAATAATATTATTTTAATACTTTTCAATAATTAGTAAATTAAGAGAGAAATCTTTTTATTAAGGTTATATCTAAATAAATTGATAATTTTAAATTATCAAATTTGGGAGTTGTAATAAGAAAACTTTTAAAAATGACATTTCTAATACGGTATTTTTTTAAATAAAATATTTATTTTCAATAAAAGAAATTTAAAAATAAAATTTTAAAAAGTTGATATTACCGTTTTTTTTATTTCAGTCCTATCATATCTTAGAATATCATTGTTTAATTAATAAATTTATTATATTAATATTTTATTTATTTAAACCGTGTAATACACGGGTTTACTAAAGCTAGTCTATACTGATAAACCTTTACACTTTTTGACACATGTCATTACCACATTCACTCTCTCATTTATTTTCCCGTCTAAACTAATTATATTCATTTTAAAAAATCAAATAACTAATTTCTAATTTTTTCTCTTTCTCTCTCTCTATATTATAAATTTAAGTTCTTATTAAATCAATAATATTAAAAGACATTTTTCATTAAATAAAAACTAAATAATTTGATTAAAAAATACATGTTTTCAAAACAAAATTTTCTAAAACTATGATAAAACAATAAGACTTTTTATAATAATGAATTATTTTAAAATCATTCTTTTTATATGTAAAATAATTTTACAAAACAAACCCGAAGTCTTTAAACAACAAAATATAAATAAAAAATAGAATTTTTATCAAAACAATAATTTTTTGTAACGAAAATTTTAGAAATAATATAAATATTTTATCAATTAATTAAAGTAATTACTTATATACATAATTTCAGTTATATCATATATCAAAATAATGTTTTACAGTTCCTTATTATTTATTAATAACTATTTAATAGTTTTAATTCAACCCGTGTAATACACGGGTTGTACCCTAGTTACTATATATGTAATTATTGTGAGATTTTATATTAATTTTAAATTGTTATAATCAAAATGACATAGTTTTAATGAGTTTTATATACAAGTTACATGTCTAACTACATCATATTCATTTTTACCGTATTCAATATCATAATAAATCCATTTTTCATCATTATTTATTATTTTAATTAATATCAATCTAATAGAACAATATATGTTTCGTAATTTTTGTTTGGGTCGATAATGGATGTAGAATTATTGATGTTTTATTTCATGAAATATAATTTTGTCATATGCTAACGGTTTCCGTCTTAAATCATAACAATTAATAACATATAAAGTTATATTATATATTTTTCATGACTAGGCATGTGTAAGACACTATCTACTCATTAAAATAATTGCATTTCACATGGGTTTCTGACTCTAATCGGATGATTGTATGAGATAACGTGTCTTGGATAAGACTTATTAATAAAGTAGAGAAAACAACAAAATCCAGTATTATTATCTGTTAGTGGTGTTTGATAAAATAATGGTACAATAAATTGAAATATTATTTTTTATATCAAACATATAATCTTCAAATTAGCAAGAAATACACACAGGGATTTGTAATAAACACGATACATAAAACCATTTTTCTGCCGACCCTGACATTGTGTAACTAAACAAACTAGTGGTTTTTATGTCACCCGTTGCGCGTCAAATAAACTGGATTTTAACTAAAAGTTGGCTCAGAACCGATAGCAAGTTAAGGCTGCAAACCAAGAATAGCTGCCACGCCAGGACAATAGACATCAATTTCGATGTATCATCATAGCCACAAAGCAACCAAAATGAATAGTCTTGGAGGAATACATGACCTCGTCATCGACAATGTGTAATCTAGCAAACCCAAACCACCAAAATCAAACAATGGTCAGGTGAGCTTATGCTTAGCATCAAACAGAACCCAAGATCGACATTAACAACCAACAAATAATAGTTAATGCAACAATCATGGCAAGTATGAAAACATTTAAAGGGAATCGAAGGGACAGAGAGTCATAAAGGTAATGAAGACGGTGGCACCACCACTGGAACCGCCTGCCAACAACCGAAATCCCACCTCAAACGTGAACGGGAGACAAAACATCAACATTTGACCACCACCAACACTCTACCTCAACCACAAACGGGAAGCCAAACAGAGGCGGTCTCCAAGGCGTCCGCCACCATCACAGTGGCCGACGGCCATGAGTCATCAACCGAACCACGATCGGAAAGGCGTGTAGAACATGCAATTAAGCGCAGCTCAACCACCGCATACCAAACACCTGCTACCATGATTACTTGTCACAACAGGGAACCTTATAGCCTCCCTCGAACACGTAAGCCACCATTGAGCCCTAGAAACCAAGCAAGATTCTAGTCGAGAGAGGTCAAGGGCGGAGACCGGTGATGATTTCTGTAGGAACCACTACAAACCTATAGCCGCTTGACACTGCAAAACCAGAGGAGATTTCTCTCGGACGCCACCGAAGGCGGTACACATAGACCACCAGCGACATCCAACGCCACCGTCTCCACCGCCCCCGCGAAGCTCAACCGACATTATCGTCGCCATCGCCATCAACACCAATAAAATTCGATAGCTGCTCCAAATCCTAAAGGTCATCTCATATGTGTCAGCTAAGGCAAATTGAGCAAGTTAGGTGTTTGGGTAGCATATAACTTTTGGTAGAGGTTCGATCAAGTTGAGTTGACCTGAAACTCCTTTTGTTCAAAATTAAAAAAATTGTATAGAATAAGTAGTGTGGAATATTGTTGTATTATATTATAATTTATAAATAAAATGCTTACAAAGTTTTATGCTTTAGTAAAAAAAACTTTGGGTGGCTTTTGACTTGTTTGATCAGTTTCCTTTTTGACCCATAAGAGAGCAAACATAATCTAAACCAGCCCAATTATAAGTAAACACGTTAAAATAGTCACCCCTTATATGAAGCAATTTATGTTTTTGAGAATGACACAAACCTTGTTCAGAAGAAATACTGCATAAGTTTATCTTGTCATTTCAAGAACAATTGAAATCTCATTGGCTTTGGACTTGAGGAAAGTAATGTGATTGATGTAAAATAAGATATCGCGGGCTCTGCCGAGGGAGCATAATCACATATATAGGTACGAGAACCTCCTAACTGTAAAAGGTACCGCAAAGGAATTTCTAAATAAAAAGCAACAAATGAAACGGACTGTAAAACACATAAATGAGTCCAATAGATGAGGCGTCCTCTAAATTAATTTCCTGACTGTTCACTTGATTGAGTTTCTAGGACATGCAATTATGCAAAGATACATGTCCTAATCTTCATTATTTAACAAGTGTTAAATACACCAATATGTAACTTTTATACTTGGCATTGTATGTAAGAAAAATGTCCCTTTTTTATCCTGTTGTATGAAGCATTTTTACAGTCTTCTATCTTTGTATACATGTAACCTTATTATAGAAGATAAAGATGGTGACTTGACATACCACCACGTCATTAACAAGAGGTGACATGTCACTATGCCTATTATAAAATATTATATTAGAAAATCACACAGTCTATTCCTATTAACCATATATACTTACACCTTGTAACATTTGAACCCCTATCCTCTTGTCTAGAGGATCTAATAGGAAACACCTTATCACCAGAATATCCTCTCGGCGACACCTACTAAAAAGAACACTTATGTTAAATGGTAAAAGAATTGAAAGCATGTTAACATAAGAGGTCACGAAGATTACTCTTACCACTTCAAGTAACTTATATAGCAAGCAAAAATGCTATTAAAGGTTTCTTGCATACAACACTAATAATTGAAAGTATTTTAACATACTATAGAATTAAACGTTTTTACCGTTGTATGCAAGTAACCTTTATAGTGGAAAAAGTGGTGGCATGGCATGCCACTAAGTTACCCAAATTTTGGTAAAACATCATCATTTCACATCTTATAAAAGATTACTTGCATACCATGGCATATTCACATACAATTTTTGTTACTATTGTATGTAGGCAATTTTTGTATAAGGTAACATTGTGACATGACAATCCATTGCATCCTAAAAAATAATGCAATGTCACTAAGTCACCTAATATAAAGGTTACTCGCATACATGCGCAAAAAACAAATAACATGTTAACACACAATGGGGAGAAAACATTTTTACTTAGCAATATACTTCATCGCCAAGAAAATGATGCCATTTCACCATTTTACTATTACTTACAGGCAGTGGTAAAAGATCGTAACTTCGCAAGTTCCTTTCCATAGATAGGAAAAACATTTTTATGGTGACATTGCCACACCACCACATCATCAACAAATGGTGTCATGCCACCAATTTAGATGCTATAAAAGTTTATTTGCATACAATGGTAAAGAATATTAAGTACATCAACTTAGAATGAAAAAAACATTTTTGCCTACCATACAAATACTAGAAAAGGTTAAAGTAATTTTTCTATTGATAAAATCAATCCATTTGATAATATGAACAACTAGGATTAAAAACATGCTAAGTGGAGACCGAAAACATACGTGCGCAACATAACCGAGGACGGTAGTTGAGCACCAGACTTCCTTTTTGTTAGTGAAAAAACTTATTTTTTTGGAAAGAAGCACAGTGAGATGAAGCTTTGAATTTATCAAAGATCGTGCATCTAGGGGTTTGGTCCAAAAGGATTCCTCGCTGAACCATAAAAAATATAAAAATGTATGAACTATTATATCAAGGGTATTTTTGGTTGGGTGGAAAAAAATGACAAGAGGAATGGACAAAAGAATGAAACCATCTACAAAATTCCATTATCTTTCATTGGCATATAAATAAATTGAGTCATTCACGTGTGATGTTGATTGTGTATTTTTGTTGTTTTTTCACTACATCTATCAATATACACGGCATCTTCTAGAATTATTTTATATTTATTAGATATCTTATTTTATATGTCAGTTTCATATTATATAGAGTCCGGATGTATGATTTGACATCAAGCTGTCAAATTATAAAATATAAGTAACCGAAACATTAATAAAATATATCCATAAGTGTAAAGCTACGCCAACCACCATCAAGAACACCAAACTCCCCTTAGGGAGTGTAAACATGTAATCACTAATTACAAAGAGAAAAAAACAAATGTATATTAATTCACGTTTTATTTTTTATAAGAAATATTAAAAAATCGTCAAATGTCATCGCTAAACTCATCATTTTCTACTTTTTATAAAAGAAACATGTGAGTAAATTGTTAATGCTCATGCTCTTTCTATAAAATGACACACAGCCTCTTCAATGGAGGAAATAAAGGAAGATATTGGTAGTAATCTTAGAATTCATCATAGCCTTACTCTTTTTCACTAGACGAATATGAAAACCTTAGGCCTAACTAATAAGATCATTACTAGATTTATTGCTGCTAGAAAATGAATCAACTTTTTGCTTAAATGTATGTCGAGTAACAACCTTCACAGGACAAGGTAATGAATTTTATGACACCATGAACTGTTATCTTACCCTCAGCAACTTCTACAAGTTCTTTAGATGTGTAACAAGCAGGAAACCACATCAGATATTGTCCGTTACTTGGGAAGAATACCCCCATCACGAGTTTAAAACGCGTCTGATGGGGGAATGTATGCAACCCTTTATAAAAAGACTTTCGTTTCCCTTTCCAACCGACGTGGGATGTTACATCCTCGCCCACATGGGAGACCAACGTCCTCGTTGGCACAACGACCCGGTCCTGGCTCCGATACCAACTGTAACTAGCAGGAAAACGCACCAGATATTGCCCGCCACTTGGGGAGAATACCCCCATCACGGGTTTAAAATACGCCCAATAGGGGAAGGTATCCAACCTTTTATAGAAAGACTTTCGTTCTTCTTCCCAATTGATATGGGATGTTACAAGATGGACATACCATCTCTTTCCAGCCAATGAATTATTTGCTTTCTATGTCAGAAAGCATACACACCATTGATATTAGGAAAAGTTACAAAAATAAAAAAGAAAAAAAATGATTATCTGAACTGTAAATTGCTGACATCTGATTCTGAATTTCTAAACTTTTTCAAAAGGCATAAGGACAGTTTTAATTGGCAATATATAAATATTAAGTTACCTATAAATTCCTACTAGCTACGAAAAGAAAGGTTAGAACAATGAGTAGCGATCTTATCTTAGAGGTCAGTTGTCCCTCTTGTTTTTTGGTTTTTTCTTGTACAACTTTTGAATTCATTGACATGTTTCCCATGACTAATTTTCGAGCTTTCAATTTTTCTTGCAATTCATCTAGCTGATTTTACCGACTTAATGACTCTGCTCTTAAGTGTCAAATAAATCATCGAGTCTTATTACTTTTATATGAAAATTCCGAACGATATATATACGATGGCTAATACAATAAGTAAATTAATCTCGGTAAATATGCCATGTTACAGTTAAGGAGTTGTGTTTATCAACTAGTCACTGATAAGGTAAGCAACCCAGTAAATGGAGTCAACTATAATTTACATGTAATTTTAATACAAAACTCCAACATGATTTTACCAGCTTTTGTTTTTTATTAGAGTTTTCTTTACGTTTAACAAAAGATAAGCTAAAGCAGTCAGTCTTCTTTAACTCTAAAACAAGTTGTATTCGAATCACAAAAGGTAATGTATGAAATGAAAGCATAAACATCAAAATCGTAATAATGTTGTGATTTGATTTTAAACTAAACACTATTAGGAAGGGAGATTAGATAGTGTCGGAATGACAATGTAGAAGGAATGTATTAGGGAGGGGACATCGAAACAATATTAAAACATGGTCCTGAAAGAGAGTTCAGTGGAAAATTTGACCAATAAAGATGAGAAAACCATGGTAACTGTAAATAGGAGCTAAGGTTGTCTTGAATTGAAGACTTGTTGTGATTAGCTTGGTTAAGGGCGAATGATAGAGTAGAAAGACGAGCAAGTTCATATTGAAAATCTTCCTAGTTTATGATCTTCACGTGATTCTTGTTATTTTCTTTAACGGCTTTCTTCTTTGATTTCATCAATAAGTGGTGATGATAGGATCAGAAGATGTGTGGGGTGATTGATCAAGGGCAGTAGTAGATCATCATTCACCATCGTCCTGTATATAATAAAAAGGGATTTTATGGGTTTAACAACATTGTATTTTAATTTATTCGAGTTTTCAATTCGACTTGGATTTTTACGTAATTCAGATACGCAAAAAGCACGAATTTTAACCCAAACTTAGTTTACTTGCATCGATGATCGATCAATCTAGGGATTTAAGGTACAAAAGAAAACCCAAACCTATAGCCCAAGTATAAATCAATATTCTAGCAGTTTAACTTGTACTTAGATTAACCAAGCATGATTTTCTTACCCCAATCAAAGAGTGTGGTTATCATTGTATTAAGTTTAGTTACATAACATAAAACATGCCGAGAACAATTAACTGAACTAACCAACTCCCAACCAGCGTAAATGAACCAATGGATAAAAGAACTAACCAAACTTAGTAACATAAGAGATAAAGTTCATATACTCTATCATTGGTGGTGTTTACCTTTTAGTTTTGACAGTTTTTACCTCAAATACGATTATTTATAATAGTAAATAAAAACCGAACAAATGAAAATTAAACCAACCCAAACCGAGCTGTTACTAACAATTTTTCTTCAGTTTGGTCTTGCGGTTTTGGCTTATTAGGCTTCTTATAAAACTGCATAATTATAAAATATATGTTGTTTGACTATATAAAACAAGATGATGAAAAAAATCGATATATTCATAATTACATAAAATAATTAGCTTAAATACATAAAATATAAGTTAATCTGTTAAGTCCTTGGGAAATTGCCACATTACCAAGATTAGAGAAACATAATGTCTGTTAGTGTTAGGAACGACGAGCGTGAATTACCGATATAATTCAATAAAGATTAAAGTTGTAATACGAGCATAGACTGTCCATTTAATTTACTCAATCGGTTAATAAAAGAAAAATATAAATATAAATACGAATAAGGTTAGACGGGTAAACCCTAGGAGTTGGAGAGGAGGATGAAATGGTGAAAGGGGTTGGTGCGGTGTTGTCGGAGTGGGAGAGTGGATTCATCTCTTTGATCCATGCCTCCAGAAGCATCAAACAGCTCCAGCAAATCCACGCCCAAATCATCCTCCGGCAGCAACACTGTTCAACAAACACCAGAATCCTCTCCCACCTCATCTCCTCCTACTCCAACTTCACCATCGCCCACGCCCTCAACGTCTTCCGCCACTCCCCGAACCCTGATCTCCATCTCTTCAACTCTCTCATCCGCGCACTCGCCAACAACTCCTACCACATGACCTGCGTTTCCTACTTCCTCATCATGCTCACCTCCCATCTCTCGCCCACCGCCATCACTTACCCCTTCCTTCTCAAATCCACAGCCGCCTTGCACCAGCCCCGCCTTGGTACGCAGATTCACACCCGCATCCTCAAGTCCGGTTTCCTCCGTCACCCCCTTGTCCTGCTTTATCTGCTGGACATGTACGCCAAAGTCGGCCTGCTCCACCAAGCATCGCAACTCTTCCATGAAACCTCTCAACGGGCGAGGACCACATTGCTATGGAACGTATTGATCAACGCCTATTGCAAAGCAGGAAAATGGCTCAACGCTATGGAATTGTTTGACCTCATGCCACAGAAATACGCTTCCACTTGGAGCACCCTGATTGATGGACTCATGAAAGCCGGCCAGGTTCACAGAGCCCTCGACCTCTGGCATTCTCTGGAGGAGAGGGATGTGGTCTCTTGGACTGTAATGATAAATGGCTTCTCACACAACGGCCACCACGACAAGGCCATATCAATCTTCCATCAAATGCTGGAAGATGCTTCTGCTGTCAGACCTAATGAGCGGACTATCGTCTGCGCCCTACTCGCTTGTTCAAAGGCAGGAGCTCTTGACACAGGAAGGCGGATACATGACTATATTACCAGCAACGGATTCCCTTTGAAAAAAGAAATCACGCCTGCTCTCGTAGACATGTATGCCAAGTGCGGCTCCATTGACAATGCCACTCAGGCCTTTGACATGGCACAACAGAAAGACCTTCGTACTTGGACCGTTATGATTTGGGGTTGTGCCATTAACGGATGTCTTGACAAGGCTCTCCATTGTTTCAACAAAATGAAGTCAGCAGGTACTAGCTCCACTGTTATGATAATGTTTTCTTTGTTTATTTAGTAAAAAACAAATTCGTACAAGTAAATATTTCTATTTTGCTTACTATGAAACGGGTAAATTGTTTTGAAAGGTGAACATTTAGAAGAATGTATATAAAATTACCCTGTTTAAGAATCATATTGAAATCATCTCTTTGTTGCAGGGATAAAGCCAGATGGGGTGGTCTTTCTTGCTATGCTAACTGCATGTTTGCATGCTGGAAATGTTGACCAGGGTCTACATTTTTTTGACAAAATGAAACATGATTATTCCATTGAACCCACCATGAAACATTATGCAGTAATTGTCGATCTTTATGGTAGGGCTGGTCGTCTAAATCAAGCCTTAAGATTCATCAAAAACATGCCAATAGATCCTGATTTTGTTATTTGGGGGGCCCTGTTCAGTGCTTGCCGGGCACACAAAAACATTCAAATGGCTGAATATGCGTCCGAGAAGCTTCTAGAACTCGAGCCTAAACATCCAGGTGGCTATGTGTTTCTTTCAAATGTTTATGCAGGGGCAGGCAAATGGCAAGATGTAGAAAGAATAAGGACCAAAATGAAAAGTAAAGGTGTAGCAAAAGATCCTGGGTGGAGCTATATTGAAATACATGGTCAAGTCACTAGTTTTGTAGCTGGTGATCATTTGCATGATCGTTCAGATGAAATACATTTAAAATTAGATGAAATTACTAAAAATGCAAGAGAACTTGGCTACATGCCTGAAACTGAGTGGGTGCTGCATAATATTGAAGAAGAAGAAAAAGAAGAATCTTTGGGAAGTCATAGTGAGAAATTGGCACTTGCATTTGCCCTAATTTCTGATGATGATTTAAAGGTCATTAGGATTGTGAAAAATTTAAAAATTTGCGGGGATTGTCATTCTTTAATGAAGTATGCTAGCAAAATGACTAAAAGGGATATCGTAGTACGGGATATAAAGCGGTTTCATCATTTTAAAAATGGGAGTTGCTCGTGTCAAGATTATTGGTAACAATGTAAGTATCAAATGCCCTCTTTCTTTTGTAGTAGGGTTTGCTAGTTTCAAAAGTTACTTATACAGCATGCAATATCGGGCTATACTGCAAGCAACTTCATGACTAGAACTATAGAAATATTCATTTAGATTTATGATGCCTTGCTAGATTAAGAAATAATCAGTATCTTCTTTTGTAGTGTTTTATAGCGTGAGAAATAAAAGGGGTATTGTAAATGCATCCCGTGAAAATATTTGTTCTTGTTTTAATGTGCATACTCTGGTAAAAAAAGTTCTGGGCCCTCCACTAATTTGTTAGTAAACTGTAAACATGATACTGGTAGAAAATTTTATAGACCAATTCAAATATTATATGTCAACACTGAATATACTGATTATTTTGTTTCTAGAGTTCAGTTATGATGCTAGAAGATAGGGGGCAAATGCATATATCCCCCTAAACTTGTAAAATTACATATTTCCCCAAATCATGCTTAAAGAGCATTGTACTTATCCATTGAAAACTTGTGTTTTGGGAAATATGTTATTTTTTAGGTGGAGAGGGGGATATATGTAATTCCCCCTTGATGGAGCGGGTGTTTGGGATTTGCTTATTGCTCTTTTTTTTTTTGAATAGAAGCAGATAATCATGTTTGAGTGTTTAGATAACGCTTGTGCTTATTTGATTATTTGAGAGTGAAATAGCTAGTTTTCAACATACAGTTTGAGACTGTTTATTCAAACTATTTATTTATGATTGAATCAAAATGACAACTTTAGCCTTAGCGTCAACTTTCTAAGCTGATTATGTGCCTTTTCTTATTACCATAAGCACGAGTTGTTACATAAGCAATCCCAACTGCCCCCTGGAGTCATGTGTAGTCTGGTAAGTTTTTATATATTTCCCAGTGGTATAATAATTGTTATTATCTTACAATTACTACTCACCAACTTCTCCAGATCCATCTATTTTGTAACATTCAGGAAATCATTTTCTGCTATTACGATTTTCTTTGCTGTACAGTGGAAACTTATTATTTCAATCTCAAGTCACAATAGTCGTTTAGAAGTGCATTTGAACACCCGCTAACTTACATTTTGTAAATGCAACCTTTTCAGGTTCATGTATTAGAACCTAGGTGATCAGATCAAACATTGAATGCATTATGCCAAGACCAATTTTGTCCTAATCAAAGATTGTTCCAGAAAACATCTCATGAGCAGATACTTTTTCTTGCAGACAGCAAATGATTTTAAAAACAGATATTAACATTATATTGAGAAAGGAAGATTTTACACAATAGGTTAGTCGATGAAGAAACTGTTAGTTATTTACTGGAGGATTACTGCTAACTCAATGAATAATAGAAGGGTAATGCTCAAGTGGATGTCAGATTATCAGTTATATCATAAGTTCAGGAATTTATTTTCATGGTTAGCCTGAAGAAATTTGTAGCATTCCTCTTTCGTACAGTTGCGTCCTGTTTAATCTTTTGTATATACTTTCATTCTTTGTATTTAAAAGGAAAAAAAAGAACAAGGTTCATGTATTCACTTGACGTCATTGGTTAATAATTTCTCACTAATTTCATTTATCTGTTAAAAAGTTCCATGTTGTATACAAGCAATGCGTGGTTTGTAAGATGATGAGACGGCAGCTTAGTTGCGAATTGGAAGTGAAGTTCTTGGTATACATGATGAAACCGATCTTTTCCTTAGAGATGAAAAGGTTTATGGACATGCTCTTTCCTTGCAACCTGCAGGTATCTTAAACATGATGTTACTATCATTAAAGATAATGTACATTAGTTTTTACAACTGAAACTTAAAGTGTGTTTCATTTCTTACTGATGAGGAGTAATTGAGTTTTTACTATGTGAAATGTTAGTCTAGTGGAACAAAATGTATTTTTGCTTTTTCAAATATTTTAAAGTTATATGTCACCCTTGTTTTCTCTTTCCAGATTTTGTATAAACAAATCTGGATCTAACTTGGATGGCCTCTTATGGATCATTTGTTATTTTAATAAAATATATTTGTAATCTTATTTAGTAGATAAGCTAATTATTATATATTATATGTATATACTAATTACTATTTTTATTATGCATTATAGGTTGTCCAACATGCTTTAATGCTTTAAGGGTTGTACCACTTTTTGTCTTATTTTTTTTAATATCTACTTTTTTATTTTAACCTAATACTTTTACATTTTTTACGATTTAGTTTAAATACTTTTTTTACTTTTAACTTTGGTCCCTATACCTTTTATATTTTATTAAAAATTTTCGTTTAACGTTTCGGTCTACAATTTGCGTGTTAAAAAGCCGTAGCGTGCGTGTGTGGTTTAGTGTTTCTACGCTTATTTTTTTTTCCGTTTAAGGGCCCCGTGCAACGCGCTGGTCCAAGATCGACTTATTGTTTTATATATTTTACGTTTCGCCTAACGTGGTGTATCTTTAGTGTTAAGTTTCGTCCAAGATCGGTTTTATTTTTTCTGTTTTTTATATGAGTTGTTCAGTGTTGGTGGTCGCTAAAGGTGGTATGTTTTTTATGCTACTTGGCATCGCAGGGGGTTTAATACTAGTATATATACTAATTACCAAGCTTCTTATGCATTATGGGTTGTACAACATACTTTACGGGTTGTCCCCTCTTTTGTCTTATTTATATATTACTAATTACTAACTTTTTATGCATAATAATGTTGTACATTATGCATATGAAGTTTTTCAAAAAAAATTTTGACTTTTCACTTTTAACCCAAAAGTTTTTATATTTTGCAAAGTAACCTTCTAAAATATGATTATTTTTACTTTAAACCTAAAACTACTCATCTTTGCAATTTAATCTTATAAAATTTTATACTTTTAACTTTGGTCCCCTATACTTTTCATATTTTTTAAATTTTCGTTTTACGTTCGTTCTAGGTTTTGCAAGTTAACATGACACAAACATGCATGTGCGACTCACCAACTTACGTTTCACTTTACGTAACTTCTAAATTCTGTGAGTTAACACAACACAACGTGTGTGCGTTGTTTATCGTTTTTACGTCTATTTTCTCCTTTTAACGTGTTCGTCGCAACACGTGAGTTCTAAATCAACTTAATTATATTTTTAGATGTTTTACGTTTTGGTCTTAATTTTTCGCATTAACACACCGCAATTTCAATGTTGATGGTAATTAATGGTGGTGTGACACTGATGTTATTTTTTACGATTTTACGCCCCCCGCAACGCGGGGAGGTTAATTTTAGTTTACTTTTAATCTTTAACTTTTTTATTTTAATCTAATACTTTTACGTTTTTTACAATATAGTCCAAACATTTTTTTTACTTTTAACTTTGATCACTATACTTTTTATATTTGAAAAAAAAATCGTTTTTACGTTTCGCCTAACGCGAAGGGCTTAATATTAGTTATATTCCAAAAAGACATGAGAAGAAGGGTTAATGGACAACCCATAAATATCTTAATCATAATTATTACAATCATGATGATTGTGTTGTCGAGTGTGTTTTGCTCTTAACATGTTTAAAGTATCAAAACTCGACTTCAAATAAAACTTTTAAGTCCACAACGTCATCTATTGGATTGTCTAGCGACGAAATGTTTGTTCTTTTAGGAAATGACAAATTCCTTATAATCTTTCCTACAATTATGGATGCTAATAAAGAAATTTTCAAGCAAAGAATGCATATAGAAATCCTACCCGCTAGTAGCACCAACAAATGATTTGTGCTTCTAAATCAAAATGGTTTATAAACTATATAGATGTGTTGGTGGTTGAACAGGATGTTAGGATAATCTACTTTTATAAGGAACTAAAAATATTCATACAATTGAGATTGTAGACTGAACAACTAAATTCATGTTGCTGACATAATCGTATGGAAGCCAAAGTTAGGTAATCAAAGAGCACTACCAATACCAATAACTCTTAAAACTGACGGGTGTTGGGTAGTGAGGCTAAAATATTTATTACAGAAAAGCTGAGTAGAATTGAATTGAATTGAATTGATTTATAAGAAAATTAAACAAAAGGGAGAGAAGTAGAAGACTATATAATAATGACCAAAACAGAAAATAAAAGGGGTAGAGTGTAATTGTAGACCAGAAGTGAAGATATATATATAATAATGATGATGTAACCACTTTCCCCAAAATCAATGAGCGTGGAAGAAGAACCCTAATGGCACTGGAAGAGAAACAGCAACAAGCAAAGAGAGGCAGAGGGTGGGAATCTGAAGAAGAAATAGAAGAGGTTCCTACGCTTCTGCAGGAAATCATGGTGGAAATTCTCCTGAGACTTCCCGTTGAATCGCTCCTGCGTTGCAGGTCTGTTTGCAAGTTATGGTACTCTCTCATATCCGATCCTCATTTCGTTCAATCGCATCTCGCTTTATCAACATGCAACACCCGTTATGCACATCATCGGCTCCTTTTTAGCACCCTACCCAAAATAAATCTCAAGACTTGTAGGCTCTACGATGTGCTCTATGATCCTGGTCCCCTCAATGCTTCAGAGGTTGATTATCCTTTGAAACACCCTCGTAAGTCTGTCTGGATAGTCGGTTCTTGCAATGGATTGCTGTGCATAGCCATCGAGGAAGACACTCTGTTTATCTGGAACCCTAGCACCAGAAAATTCAACAGGCTGCCACACTGTGGCCGTAAAGCGCAGCCTGGTTGTTATGTGCTCTATGGTTTTGGATACCAAGACTCCACGGATGACTACCGGGTTGTTGAGATATCTTGTGTCTTCAAAGACAGAGCCAAGTATCACACCCTCGTTAAGATGTACTCCTTAAACTATGGGAATTGGAAGAAGATTGGTGCTTTTCCTCACGGTATCCCCTTGGATGATTCTGGTAAGTACTCTAACGGAGCTCTTCACTGGGCCGCCAGTAAAGATTTTGGCTCATCTTATTCATGGATGATAGTCTCTCTCGACTTGGCAAACGAGACCTATGGTGAAATTCTGCAGCCTGCGTATGATGAAGGTGACAAGGATTTCACCTTGGGGGCCTTGGGACAATCTTTGTCTGTGCTTTGTAATTATCGCGGTATTCGTGCAGACTTATGGGTCATGAAGGCTTACGGAGTGAAAGATTCTTGGACTAAATTGGCCTCCATCCCCTATTTGACTGATCCTGGGAGGGATCAGTTTTTGGTTCCCTTTTGCGTTTCAAGTGACGGGAAAATGCTCTTGCAGTTGGGGTCGAAATTGATTGTTTATGATTCCAATAACAGTTCATCTTCAGAGGTTCAATACCTTGATGAGTGTCTTGAAGCATGTACCTTCGTTGAGAGCTTGGTCTCACCTGATGCCCCCAGCAGGCCTTGGAGATAGGTAAACTACACTACAATACCCTGGCCAGGCCTTTAATGGAACTATTATGTCTTAGGTTTGACTTGAGACCATGAGATGGAAAAGGTAATGAAGCTGGTTTTTTTTGTATTAATGCAGGTTCTAATGACACTACTAACCTAGCTTGAACTGAGCAATGACAGTTAACGAGTCTTGGTTGTTGATAACGGATCGGTTGGTGTTGGTATCAGCTCTAGTAACAAATCTGGAAATTTCATGGGAAGCGTTTCTTTATTATATGTTTGTTATGTTTTCAGAAGCTTGGTTTGCAGATAATGAATAATGTTAGTTAGTGTGTAAGGATTGGATAAATTTTATGATGTTGTATGAAGCTAGGATGATTTAGTTGGAGATGGAGGAGTGATCCTCTTTCCTCTACAAGACCCCTTGAATGCGTGCATCTTCTTCAAAACCCTGTATTAACTTAAAAGGATTTTATTCGAATTGTTTGCTTTGAATAAACATTAAGAAAAGGATTTGATTTTCGATTTGTTGATTGAAAACTAAACACTTAAAAATATTAAATTGGTTGTTATTAAATAAAAGATTATTATACCCGGATTGGATTTAGAAGCATCATGTATAACCGGAGTTAATTATCAATACTAGTAAATTACATAGACATAATTTAGTTCAATGAGATGATAGAAGGGTAATTACAAGACTAAGGAATCCGATATGCTAGCGATTCTAGACCGAAGAAGGGCACATACTAGGATGTAATCATGTAATTACTAAAACAAAGTCTCAAATACCAACTTTACATCATGCTTTTTAATGATTCAAGACCAATAATTGCTTGATTGTTACATTGACTCCATGAACCCTTAATTGTTCTTCAAACACCAACTTTAAGCACATGAATCTACTTATACATTAAATAATTCAAATGTAGAAAGCATATTTCATGACTAACAATGATAAAAACTCAAATTGAACACATACACTAACACAAACCCAACACCTGTAAGTGATCACAGGTGAATTATTCACACATGCTCGTGTTTGATGATAACATATGATAAATTCGGGAAGTCGTCTTGGATTTGATGATCAAAGATACACTTGTCACTTGTATTTCTTCGTCCTCCTTTGCTCCTAGACTTCTCCCTTGATAACATAGTCAAAAATCCCAAAATCCTCAATAATAACTCGACCAAAAATAATGAAAACCGTCATAAAACCGTCAGGTGGTCGTAGACTACGCCATGGCCTTAGTCTACTATCAGTCATACTTAAAACGACCAAGGTCATTTGCTCCAAGGTGTACAAAACGCCCAAATGAAGTGGTGGTGGCCATAGACTATGCCCATGGCTATAAGTTACGCCCACTCTGACCTAGTTTATTGAATTCTTGATGTTTTGATTCTCCATCTCTCGTATACATGTCTCGGTTTGAGTTCCAACATTCCATAAGTATGTGTCTTGACTTCAAAGCTTCAGTGGCACATAAAACTAAACAAAGTAACATGTTCCACGATGGTTATGTGTTAAAAATACAAAGTTACACACGCTTAATGCGTGCATCAAACCCGTACATCTCCATCCAATATGTTATTCCATCCATTTTTAATGTTAACTCAGGGGTAATTTCATCATTTTACCTATTTACTTTATTTGTTTTGCCAGATCCATTGACAATCGCAAGTATTACCATCGGGGACCACCACAACCATCAGCGTGAATCATCTCAACTTGCCAACACCATCAACATAACATTGCCTACAACCTTCAGCACCACCCGACAACTGCTAACCACCGCCGACCACCGATTCCACATTCACTGCTGCAACTCGTCGCAACCTACACCATCCCAACCCACACCTAACCTGCAACCGACCCACCGTCACCTCTTCCTTAACCAACCCGACGACTACCATTCTCACTTTTGTAACCTAACTCCCTGCTCTTGATACCTACAACCCGATTCCTCCAACACCATCTGCAAACTCTGACCTCTAATCCTCGTCTTCTCCGTTAACCACCATTATCTCCACCTAAGCCACCGCAAACTTATACCCATCCCCATACCCTTATATCAAAGATGATCAAGATGACGATGGTGATAGTGGGTAACGATTCGATGATGGTTGAGATAGTGATTTGCAGTTTACAAAAGAGCAAGTATTTAAAGAAAACATCATAATGAGTAAAACACAAGATGGGAAGGATTATGTTATTAACTAATTTTCGAGAACGATAGTGTGATTTTAATTGGGCACATCAATCCATTTTCTAGTCGAGACCGCACCCTAACCATTTCAATAGTAAATCAAAAAACTAGGATCACCCCCTGGTTTAACTCGGATAATTTTTGTTCAGAGCGAGACTTGAACCCAATATCTCTTTAATTTTAATTTGTTTTGAGTATCTTATCTCAATCACTTGAGCTAAGGATAATTGGTTATGTCATTAACTTATAGTTAAATGCTAGAGATCTAATTACAGAAATAGTATAAGATTAAAAGTGTAAGTAAGTTGTATATAAGAATATTAAAAAAATTAAGAGTTAATTACATGAATGGTCCCTATAGTAAGACCTATTTTTAAGTTTAGTCCCTAAGTATTATTTGTTACAAGTTTTTACTCTAAGTATGTAAAGTTATAACATATTTATCCCTATATCTAACAGACGTTAGTTTTTTTATGTTAAGTTGATACAGATGACCAAAACTAAGGGTAATATGGTTGTTTTTTATATATAATTAAGTTAAATTTTGATTTATCTTTTTTATTTTAAGGGTAATATGATTGTTTTACATTAACTTAACTAGAAACACTGACGTTAGTTAAATGTAGGGACAAATTTGTTATCCGTTGACATATTTAGTGTAGAAACTTGTAATAAGTGATAGTTAGGGACTAAATTTGGAAAAGGAACATCAACACAGGGACCATTGATGTAATTAAGTAAATAATAGATATACGTTGTATCGAGTGTGGGTTTGGGTTTAAAGTTGCAAGCAAGGAAGCAAGCGAGGGTAAAATCAAATCAGGGGGCGGGAAGAAGAAGAAGATGAAGAGAAAGGCTTGTGACAACCAACTACGGAGCTTGATCGACTCCATTAAAGTTTCAGATGTAACTTCATCTTCATTTTCATTTTCATTTTCATTTCCCCCAATCTCAGGTCTTCTAGTCTATACTACCACCTAGGCACGCATATAAAAAAGTAGGAATACTTGTTCACTTAATATTTTGTTTCCTCAATCACGATTCTTTCAATTTTATCCTCCTATCCCAGGCTCACGCTTCCCACCATGATTTCATTGATTTCCAGCTTCCTGTTGACTGTTGTTAGGGTTTTATTTTACCATGTGAATTACAATTACAATACCATTCTATTTCTACAGGTGGTCGAGACCCGTACTCAACTGATATCTCAACTTGGGGACTTGGATGTTACCGATGATAATCAACCGCCTTCCATTCTGGAATTCCTCACAGTATCATGCCATTTTTTTAATTCACTGTTTATTCTTTCTATAGCAATCTATAATCTATTTCATTCACTTATTAATCATATTGTGTTTATCATTTCTCAACCCAGTATACCTTCTACTGATGCTTCTAATAACTATTACAGATACAATGTCACTATGGTATACGCCGTTCGTATATTTGAGTTGGATCTTTGCATCCAAACATGTTACCAGTATTTTGTCCCATCAGCCCATGCTAAATGATTTGTTTGCATAATTTAATTTGTGAGTAAGCTTCTGTATCTAGTTAGTAGTTACTACCCTTCTCAGGCTTGCATTTGCATAACTTTTAATTGAAATAGTTCTATCATCCATAATATAAATATTCTCTTCAGAATAGTCACATGTTTGCAGATATCTAGTAAACTACTTATTGTATTGTGTGCCCATAATCTATTTTTAACAAGCACCATTGTTAAACTTCAATACTTACATATTTAGTGCTCTGTTTGTCAAAATTTGTTATCTTAACTTTGTGGTAGACATTATGGGAAGACTTCACTTGTTTGGATGTATCTCAGTGCATGCTAAACAAAACTATACTGCAAGTGGCTAGTACATACCTAGAATCAGATACATCCATATGCCTCAATCAATGGCTAGCTTTTGGAACTAAGGTACAATTTTTTCCATTCATATACTTAACTTTTCAAACCAATTCATCAATTTACATTGTCTACTAAGTCACCTTCTTTAAATGTATAAAAGGCAAGCATATGGTGTAGAAAACATATGAAGATGACACTTATGTCAACCGATGGTTCCCAAGAAGAAGAACATCACAGTCTCTTTTTCCAGGTCAATCTTTTCTTGACCAAGTCTACCTTTTTTTTTCCAGTTAACTTCGTATACCTTTATCTGATGTTAATGCTGTAAAGTTTCATATAAGTAGAAGGTAATTTTTCAGGTGCTTTTGGATATGCTAAACCATTCGGCTGCTGTTTTACCAGCTTTGGCAAAGCATCATCTTTCAATACAAAAGGATTTAATGTCCTTAGTTGAAACATTTATCATGGAACTCTTAAATCTGACGAAAGACTCAATATTAGAGGTTAAGGTGACTACTTCCCCAATTATACCTGTTCACTTCTATAAATCATATTTATATTGTAGGTAGTTAAAGTCATTGTCTTGAAAGTAAAAGGACTATTTCTGTTACTTGTTTCTTTTTGTAATAGTGATTTAGATAAAAGTTCAGGGGTGTATAGTGTCAATTTGGGTAAACTTGTTAACGGCTGTTAACAACCCAATTTGGGGATAAATAGTGAGGTTAGGGATCTTAGTAAGTAGCTTTTGATGCTTTTGTAATTGTGTTCACTTGTAAACCGATTCGAATTGTTCAAGAACTTCTCATCGTTTTTCAATCTTGTTGATTTCCAATTTGATTACAATAATTGGTATCAAAGCGAGGTTTGGCTCAATCAATCCAAGGAATCAATTCGACTAATCAAGAATTGTAGAGGTAGGATGGTGTTGATGAAGTTCGATTTGGAGAAGTTTGATGGTATAAATGATTTTGGTCTGTGGAGGTTGAAGGTAAGAGCATTACTAGTTCATCAAGGAGTAGTTGATGCACTTAAAGGAGGTAATGCGGTGATACCAGTCGAGGCCACATAGAAAGAAAAGGAAGCGGAAACCAAACACAAAGAAATGCTAGAGAAAGCCCATAGTGCAATCATATTGAGTCATGGCGATCGGGGTTCTTCGTGAAGTGTCAAAAGAGACTACGGCTACAGGAGTAGGGTCAAAGCTCGAATCACTGTACATGACTAGGTCACTGGCTAATCGACTTTATCTAAAGTAAAGACTCTACACGTTTGGTATGGGGGCTGGCAAGTCACTGGAAGATCACATTGATGAGTTTAATAAACTCATTCTTGATCTTGAGAATATTGAGGTAAAAGTAGAAGATGAAGATCAAGCCATCTTGTTCTTGACTCTTTGCCTTATAGTTATGAACACTTTGTAGAAACACTTATGTATGGGAGAGACACTCTCTCGATGGAAGAAGTGTTAGCAGCCCTTAACTCCAAAAAGTTGAAAATGAGGTCAGGTTTTAGAGAAGAAGGTGGAGATGGGTTGTTTGTCAAAGGAAAAGTTGAAGCAGGGAGAGGGAGATCTGAGCATCGAGTCAACAAGAACAAAAACTCTGCAAGATCCAAGTCAAGATTCAAGAAGTTCTTTGTATGTAACTTAGAGAACCATTTCAAAAGAGACTGTTCAGAGTGGAAGAAAAGAGGAGGTGAAACCAGTCACTCTAAATCATTTAGTCAAAAAGATGATTCCTTAAATGGATATGATAGTGCTGATGTTATGTGTGTCACTAATGAGCATGAGTTAGAGCATTGGATTCTAGATTTTAGGGTGTTCCTTCCACATGACTCCAATCAAGTCATGTATAAGAAACTTTATATCATCTGATATAGGTGAAGTAAAGTTGGGTGACAACAGATCATGTAGGATTCTGGGAAGTGGCTCAATGACATTCAAGCTAACTAATGGGTTTGAAGTGGAGATACATGATGTTAGGTATGTTCCAAGCCTCAAAAGAAGCCTGTTGTCTCTAGATATGTTTGAGAGGAATAGGCATCATGTAAGTCTGAAGGATGGGAAAGTTAAAGTGATTAACCGGTTTTTAGTGGTACTAACAAGAACCAGAAGAAATAATAACACATATGTGTTAGATAGGAAAGTAGTGACCGATGAGGTTTCAGTGGTACAAGCTGACATTGATAACGTCATTCTGTGGCACATGAGGTTTGGTCATCTGAGTAGCCAAGGGCTGGAGGAGTTAAGGAAACAAGATATCATTGATGAGTTCAGGGTCAATGATGTTGGTTTCTGTGAAACCTGTGTAATGGGAAAGAAAAGTAGAGTAAGGTTTAGCAAGGGCAAACATACCACAAAAGGAATTCTAAATTATGTGCATTCAGATTTGTGGGGCCCTGCTAGGGTGAATACTTTAGGAGGAGCAAAATACTTTCTGCCCATTATTGATGATTTTTCAAGAAGGGTATGGGTGTATGTGCTCAAGTATAAGAATGATGCTTATCAGAAGTTTGTAGAATGGAAGAAACTGATAGAGCCTTAAACTGAGAGGAATGTGAAGAAGTTAAGAATTGATAATGGGTTGGAGTTCTTCAATCAATAATTTGATCAGTTCTGCAAGTATTATGGTATTGCTTGGCACTTGACTATTCCTGGAACACCTCAGCAAAATGGTAGCCGAAAGGATGCATAGGACTCTGTTAGAGAAAGTAAGATGCATGAGGTTGAACTCTGGGTTACCTAAGTGTTTTTGGGGAGAGTTAGTAAACACTACTGCTTATTTGATAAGTAGACCAACCCTTAAGAGCACTAAATATGAAAACTCCAATGGAGGTGTGGTCAGGAACCAAACCAGATTGAAGTAGTCTGAGGGTAGTGGGGTCAGTGGCTTATGCCCATGTAAGCCAAGACAAGCTTAGCATAAGAGCTCAAAAATGTATCATACTTGGGTATCCTAAAGGTGTGAAGGGGTACAGATTATGGAGACTTGACAATTTTAGTCCTAGAGTTATTGTGAGCAGGAATGTTGAATTCCAAGAGGGCATTTTCTATAAAGATGTGACTGGGAATAAAGAGAGCAAAGCTGTTAAGGAGAGGGCTAGTCAGGAAGGGGTTCATGTTGAGGTGGAGCATTCAGAAGAGAATAAAGAGAAAGAGGTTCAAGGTGAGACATGTGAAGAAGAGAGGTCAGATGTGACTGAAGAGTCATCATTAGGGGATGGTTACAGTGTTGCCAAAAGGAGAGCCAAGAGAACCATAGTTCAGCCCTTAAGGTATAGAGATGAAAGTAACTTGTCTGTTGTTGCTTTTAGTGTTGCTGAGCATGAAAGCATTTTTGAACCTCTACACTATAATAAGGCTGTCAGTTCAGAAGAAAGAGATCTATGGCAAGAGCTATGGAAGATGAGATGGCCTCATTGAGAAAGAATGAGGCCTGGGAGCAGGTGGATAGGCCTGCTAATAAGAAAGTGGTATCCTGTAAGTGGCTCAACAAGATAAAAGATGGATTACCAGGAAGCAATAAGCCAAGGGTCAAGGTAAGATTGGTAGCTAAAGGGTTTACATTCGTGGCTGGGGTTGACTATACTGACATTTTATCATCTGTGGTAAGGCATACATTTATCATAATCATCCTATCTATGACTTTTGCATTTGACTTAGAATTTGAGCAGTTAGATGTTAACACAACATTCTTACATGGTTATTTGGATGAGAATATTTATGACTCAGCCAATGGGGTTTGTTGAAGTTAGTAATGAAGACAAAGTCTGCTTATTGAAAAGATCCTTGTATGATCTTAAGCAAGCGCCAAGGCAATGGTATAAGAGATTTTATGATTTCATTGTAAATCATGGGTTTATCGGAAGTTCATTTGATAGTTGTGTATATCATAAGGAGTGTCGTAATAGGAACTATATATACCTGTTGCTATATGTTGATGATATGCTATTAGCTTGTAAAGATAAGCTAGAAACTAGAAGGGGTTAAGAAGTTGTTGATGGCTGAGTTTGAAATGAAGTTAGGTGAAGCTAAAAAGATACTTGGCATGAAATCAAGAGGTGTGGTTATACTAGACTTCTTATGTTGAGAAGCTTTTAAGAAACTATGTTATGGAAGGATGTAAGCCAGTTAAGACTCCTTTAGCTGCATATTTTAAGTATACGACTATGTTATGGAAGGATGAAGAGGAAGAAAAGTATACGACTAAGGTGCCTTATGCAAATTGTGTAGGTAGTCTCATGTACTTGATGGTCTTTACTAGACCAGACTTGGTCTATGCTACAAGCTTAATAAGTATGTATGTTGCAGCACCTGGTAAAGTACATTGGGAAGGTGTCAAATGGGTTATGAGGTATCTACACGGTACTAAGGGTTATGGTTTAATTTTTGGTAAGAATGACCAGAACATAAGCAGATCAATTGAAGGATTTGCAGATGCTGATTATGCTAAAGATCCTAATAATAGCAGGTCGATGACTGGTTATGCGTTTAAAGTTCTAGGGAGTGCTGTTAGCTGGAAAGCATTGATGTAGTAAGTTGTGGCACTCTCAACCACTGAGGCTGAGTACATAGCTTTAGGAGAGGCAGTGATGGAAGCTTTGTGGTCAAAAGTGATTGTTGCAGAATTGGGCATAAAGGGCTGGTAATGCGTTGGTCATGTGTGACAACCAGGGGGCCGTGCTGTTAACCAAAAATGCCAAGATCAATGATAGAACTAAGCAGATCAAGGTGAAATGTCATTTTATTCGAGATGTGGTAAGTGCAAATGAAGTGAAGGTTGAGCAAACTGGTACTGAAGATAATCTTGTAGATATGTTCACCAAGGTTCTACCTGGTTCCAAGTTTGTATTTTGTGTTTCAGGGCTGGGAATCGGATGAAGTTAAGTCATTGATTTTAAAGGTGGAGTGTTGTAGGTAGTTAAAGTCAATGTCTTAAAAGTACAAGGACTATCTCTGTTACTTGTTTCTTTTTGTAATAGTGATTTAGATAAAAGTTCAGGGGTGTATACTGTCAATTTGGGTAAACTTGTTAACGGCTGTTAACAACCCAATTTGGGGATAAATAGTGAGGTTAGGGTTCTTAGTAAGTAGCTTTTGGTTCTTTTGTAATCGTGTTCACTTGTAAACCAATTCGAATTGCTCAAGAACTTCTCATGGTTTTTCAATCTTGTTGATTTCCAATTTAATTACAAGATATATGTTATAAAGCGTGTATGATTTGTGTGAATTTAGTGGAATATTCTGTTTTAAAATTCAGGGCTGCTTTCATCTTCTATATATTGATGGTAACCCAAAACTTTGACCATGATTCGACCAAGCGTATGAGACTACAGATACGATCAGTAAGATATAAAAATTAAAAACCAAGAGAACATTACGTTACTTGTTTTTTGCAGTCTTGAATAATATGGACACACTATACAAAATTAAATTGTTTCAAAATCGATGCATTACGAACTGATTGTAGGATTATTACCATTATAAACCAACAGGTTTTTTCATTTTGCTCAAAAAGGTCTCTCAACCGAATGCTGACATGTTAAAGTCCTTGGGGTGGTTAAAGTTATACAAACATGTGAATAATGGTAAATGTAAGTTACTAGCACGGTCATCACACATGCGGACTCAACATAGGCACTTTTTTACTAACGTGAATGCTATTTAGACTATTTTGCTGACCCTAAAGACTAACATTTCTTAGAACTCAATATATGAATATTTTCATCTTAGTGAAGTGTCTATGTGGTGTCCTTATCAGGGAAAACAAAAATATAAACTCTACTTGGGGTCTATCGTCTACCATAGTTGTCAAAGGCGCTAGTCACACTTAAGGCGCAAGGGCCTCGCCTATGACCTAGATGCAAGGCGCAAAAAAACTCATTCCTGAGTTAAACAAGGCACACAAATAGGAAAAATAAAAAATTATATAATAACAGACATAAAAAAATACATCTTAATAACAAGCAATCAAAAATTTAACTATAAGCATTTTTAAAATTCAAAAATCAATTAACTTTATTTTTAGGTAAGGTTTGATTATATAGAGTTTATCTAGTTAGGCGGCTGTGTATTTTGTGTTTCCATGCACTACGATGTTCAGTCACCTACTGATTTTTATGTGTTTTGTTTAATATAATGCTGTTAAAAAAGCAATTTAAACACTGTATAAACACTGTAGTGTTCAATGAACATCAATATCCTATTGAAGATCAGAAAGTTTGTCCTGTTTGCTTATAAAAGAAAGGACTGCACTCTTAAGTTTCTCCTTGCTACCCATTCTCTCTCCAAAAACTTAAATCTTCAGATGGTTTTTTCGTGTTTTGGCCGGAACTTGGCCGGACACTAGTCGGAATGTCGCCAAAAGCTCACCAGAGCGCCTAGGCTGCCATGAGGCATTTTGCTTGTGCTGCCCTCGCCTGAGCGCCTAGGTCACTTTTGACAACATAGTCGTCTACATATGTGCTGATTGTGCAAGTAACCAACATTAGTCTTTAATAACATAGGTTTTTTTCATTAATTTATCAAATTCGAAGGTTCTAATATGTCAGGATTTGGTTGAGGACTGATTCGTGCAAAATGAGAAATTATGTTGGTTTATATCGTGTTAACCCTTAATTGCATATAATACATACTACATGCATATACTCTTTTATAAACACGCTGTCATATCCTTTTTTTTTGAACTTTGAATCTGGGTATATATGTAACATGCACCCTTATTCCCATACTCACATCCTTGCAACAAAATTTGCTTTGTAAAATTTAGTGATAATTGCATACCATAGTTGAAATTGTCTGCTAATTTTGCTTTCGGCCTATCATGACAGAAAATTCATACATTTGGCTCTGAAGTATTAAAGGCATCACAAACGGTGCTTGATGCTGTGATAAGTCTGTGCAAAGCATATTGCAACAATGTGAAATTGGATGATGATGCTACAACCGAAAAAGATGACGTGAATCAAATTATCAATATAACAAAATGCGTTGTTGAAAAACTGGTTAATCTGGGGATCATTGCTGCTAATGCTGGTGGAGATCTGGTCACTGTACTAAATTTATCCTGGAAAGGAGTTGTTACTCTGCTTCAGCTATACAAAGGGAGACTAGCATTAAAAATGAATATATCAGAGATTATTCTGTCTCTTATTTCATTGGCTAAAGAATCTCTGAGTTGTGCAGAACAAACTTGGTCATCACTAAAGGAACCAGTCTCTATGGCTGAAGCAAAAAAGATATTCATTCCTGTTAAATTTTACTTGATTAACGCTGCCAGAATAATCTCACACTACCCATCTCAAGCATTTTCAAATTTTAAAGATATAACACTTTGCATTCTTATAATCTTAACCTTTCGAATCTTTTTGGGTGAACAAAAATATCTTGAATCTGCAAGTGAAGCTTTGACTGAACTTCTAGAACCAACATCAATTCATCTTCTCAACTCCTTGTTAACTTCAGCTCAGCTGGAACATAATCATAAATGCCAAATACTTGATTGGTTATTTAGTGATATTCTCATTTCACATTTTGTCCTTAAAGATGAAAAATCAACTGGCGATGTCTTTTCTTTGGCTTGTGATCCCATGCATGGGTCAAAAACACTGCTGCTTGGTCAACTTTCTTTATTTGTTAATCTTCTGAGAAGTGGGACTGATCTAGAGGATGGTGTGACACTTGAGATTGCTAAAAAGCTAAATTGGTTATTTGATATTTTAATTGAGGAAAATGTTTATTCATCTATTCTTGCTTTCCCAGTACCTTTGTTACATAATTCTGGTCATCAGAATATGTTTTCTTCTGTTATTCTTGCACTGAAGACTTTTATGCTTGTAGTCTCATCAACTTCTATTTGGGTAGAAGTTGAGTCATTTTTGCTTGAAAATTTATTCCATCCTCATCATCTTTGTCGGGAGATTATTATGGAACTCTTGTGCTTTTTAATTCGACATGCTGAGCCTGACATGGGGGATGACATCATCGTTAAACTCTGCACAATATTGAAAACCACAGCTTCTTGGGGATCGGTTTTAAACTCTGATAGTGTTCTTCGTAAAATTGCTAAATCAATCTGCATGATTTCTAAAAGCGGTTCACAATCATTGGCAGATAGGGTTTTTAACTTCGTCATCAACAGTGATTTATCAGAATTATCATCTGCTACTTATATAGCATTGCTCATGGAAGGATTTCCGTTAACTTTTCTTTCAGATAAGGTTGGAAGTGTTGCTAAACAAAGATTAGTGACTGATTATTTTTGCTTCTTGGATTCATTTGATGTTGAATCATCAAAGAAAGATGGAAATGGGATGTTTGGTGCACCAGTTTTCGCATTATCTGCTGCTCTGCAATCTCTGTAAGTACTCTAGATTTTGGCATATTTTTTCATAGTGTGAAATACTGAAATATATATTCTACTTGTAATATATATTGAATGCTTTTGGTTCATGAAATTTGGCTGGAATCAGCGTTTGGTTTTAACAGTGAATTATAAGATTCTAATTAAAGTACTTTTAACAGGGATAATTTCATAAAAGGACAAACTACATGAAATAGAAATTAACTTAAACACATTTTTCCAAAGCTAGCAATCAACTTTACACCAGAGTTGTAAAACTTGCTAGCCGCTGTCAGGCGGTGGGGTACCGACTAGCGATTAGTTGGGATTAATCGGTTTGGAATTTGTATGTATAATTTTTAATTTTATATACACACACAAACACACTATTTTATATGTAACTTTTATAAAAAAGTTAGGTTATACATATATATAAACATCTTTGGGCGGAAATTACAAATTTTCGCCGGAATTCTTTGACCTCGCCAGAAGTTCGCCGGAATATTTGATTTTTGGCCAACTAGTACCGCCTAGGCCCGGATTTGACCACAGTTGACCGTCTAGCGATTAATTGGCCGATTAGGTATAAATTCCAAGGTGGGCGGCCGACTAGCGACTAGTTGGCGATTAATCGGCCGCCTATGCCGATTTTTACAACATTGCTTTATCCTTGGCACAAATTAGAAATATGCTTACATTTGTTATGATTTAGTGGCCAAGCTACATTTTTGTTTGGTTTCCATACATTGAAAATGTAGCATCTTATCTGACAGTTTAGTGTGTAATTGTATATGTACTTGCTATGTGGCATCTATTGTGACATCCAGGGATTATTTTTAAATTTTTTTAAAACATAGGATAACATATTTGTTCTTCCCATGTGGCATACGGAAATGGTCATTTTCTTCAACACTCAATAACTTAAATAGGAAAAAAATACTGAAAGTTGCTTACTCAAGACAGAAGTATAAAATTTTCTGACCTCAAGCACAATTGTTGTGAAAGTTTGTACCTTTGTAGTAAGAGAAAAAACAATATTACACAGAATAAAATTTTGTGAAAAGCTGGTTACCCTTTTAACAATAGTATTATTGCAACGCTAATACGCTATACATACCCGTTACCCTTTATTACCTTTTAATATTATATTTTTTTCTCTTGTGTGGTCGGTAGGCAACTGAGCATATCAGATGCAGAAATGAGAACAATAATGCTATTAACCACCATCATCCATAAATACAACAATGCCAGTGACAACTCAAAGGGCCAGTATTTTAAGCTGCTTGGTGAAACCTTAGGGATTATTTCTAGCATGAAGCATTTATATTCATCTAATGAAATGGAAAAACTTATGTTAGAGCTTCAGAATCTTTTTATCTCAAGTTCTGGTGTCACAAATACTGAGTTGACAAAATGTAAACCAAATCTAGCAGCTTTTGTGGCTGGACTTGGTGACATAGAATTTGAAGAAACGAAGGTTTCAGCTTCATGGGAGTTATTTCACATGTTATTACAAGAACGGCATTGGGCTTTAGCCCATTTAGCAATTACAGCATTTGGATATTTTTCTGCACGTACTAGTTGTAATGAATTATGGAGATTCGTACCAGAAGATGCAGCGTTGTCATTTGATTTGGAGTTTGGTAAAGATGCAGACGAGGAGAGGTTTATGTCTGAGTTTAAGGTTTTTCTTGACAAGGAAGCGGCTAATGTCGAAACTAGCCCTGGTGAAAATGAGGTTGCCTTGCTTGTGAGAGAAGGTTTAGTTTTAAAACAAATGGTCCGAAAGATGACAACCGATGCGATGGAGGTAGATGAAACAAGAAGAGTAAGTAGTAAGAAAAGGAAATTTCCAGATGGAATAAGTGAAGGTGTTTCATTGTTGCAGAATGGTTTGAGGGTAATTGCTAAAGGGATTAGTTTATGGAAGCAAAATGGATTAGATTATTCAGAAATGAATGGTGAGTTTTTGACTCAGTTTTCCCACCTTGAAGATGCTGTAGGGCACATGGCTGCAAGTATTTCTCAAATTGAGTGAGTTTCCATTCTCCCGTCCCCTTTTGACGAATTATCATTTTTTTACAAGTTAATGGAAAACTAGAATCGTGTATAGTTCGTTCTTGTCTTGTAAATTCTTTAATATTGCTATGTTTCTTAGCCCCGAAACATATAACACCAACACCAGACAAACAAGCAGTTCACAAGGTTTCTAGTAACACAACTTGAAGCCCATATGGTAAAACCAAAGAAAATCAAAACTGAAACGAAAACCGAAGCGAGGACCGAAAACCAAAAACCGAAGACGAAAGGTTTTAAAAACCTAGAAACCGAAATATTAGTTTTTGGTTTTGGTTTTAAGCTAAAACCGAACCAAACTGACCATGCACATCCCTAACCCAAGTAAATGGGTTTGAAAAGGTTATTGGTTTGTTGAATTGGGATTTTAACATAGCTGTAAAAGGTGGAAAATTAGTATAAACTTGAATTTTAAAGGAAACACTCTAAAGTTAGTGACTGCAATTAATGACTAAAACCATATAAAATTTACACGTAGGTTTACTTAAAGCAAGGGTGTCCATAAAGTTATCATGAATAATGTCTAATCGAAATAACGTGCTTGAATTTGCAAAAGTAGAATCTTGCACTTTATGAAAAGAAATAACATTATTTACAAGTAAAAAAATAAATTCAAAACATGATATCTGGGATGGCCCAATCTAATGATCTATCGTGCCACAATGTAGATTGAGATGAAGCAAGAACGGGTCTGTAGATTGAGTTCTGAAGATTTGATTTTTAATGATGTTGGGTGTGTAGAGAATGCTTTTATAAAGGAGAAGTTTCATGGAGTGTGGTAAAGTGGTGTGACCCGATCCACGAACTGACACTCATTTCCATTCCGACAAATATGAAATTAGATGAATTTGAGCATGGGTTAATGATCATATGATACGGTTCCCTTACAAGTGTATTAATGTAAGAAAAGGACCCAACCAATGGGTCACATAACAACCCAGATCTAAAGACCCAACAAGTCAATGTGGATATTTGTTGGGTAATCCACATGACCCATATGTTCCTAAAACTTATTTGAGGTGGGAAAATCTTCCAAACTATCTTTATCTGGTTCTACATTTCGTAGCAATAATATTTTAGATCTTGTTTATTGTGTTGTTTGGGGTCCTTCTCCCTCACAGTCTCTTGATGGTCATTATTATTTTTTGTTGTGTTGATCATTGTATTCGTTATATGTGGATTTATCCTTTAACACAAAAATTTAATGTTTATATCACCTTATCAAATTTCATCACCATGGCTGAACGCCAATTTAATACCAAATTAAAATGATCCAATTCAATTGGGGTGGGGAATTTCGACCTCTTACCAACCTGTGTCGTAACCTTAGCATCATTCATCGACGTTTGTGTCCATATACAAGCGAACAAAATGGCATTGTTGGACGTCATCACCGTCATGTTGTGGAAACTGGACCGTCTCTCTTGGCTCACTCTAGTCTTCCTCATCGTGTCTAGCATTTTGCCTTTGAAACAGTCGTATACTTAATTAATCGGCTACCCTCTCGCGTCTCTTCCAACAAATCTCCTTTGAACATGTTTTTAAACATAAACCTAATTACTCGTTCCTAAGAGTCTTTGGTTCTCAATGCTTTCCTTATCTTCGCCCGTATAACCGTCATAAAATGGAGTTCGTTCCACTCCTTGTGTCTTCCTCGGCTACAGCCTTTCTCACCACGGTTATCTGTGATTTGATCCTTCCACTGACCGCATCTATATAGCTCGACATGTTTGCTTCAATGAACACGTTTTTCCCTATCAACCATCACCTACTCCACCACCACAACCTTCCTAATCCTCCACCTGGCTTCCTACTAGAACCTACCCAACCTTCACATACACCACCGACTTCATCTCTAACACATCCTTCCTCACCTCATATTGCTAATTCGCCACCACCAAGACCTCATACTCAACCCACTCCAACTCCCATACCCAATCTGCCACCACCTCCACCTTTTACCCAATCACAACCAGCCTCACGCACCAGGCCGTCTAACCTTCGTCCCAATCCAAAACAAACCGATCGTTACACTCCTGCGGCCTTTACCACCTCCACATCCTTTTCTTCACCTATTGAATCTTCATCATATATATAACAAAACATATATCTCCAACAACTATTAGCATGCATCATTAAAAATCTATATATGTTGAGCATAAATACGAGGATGAAGAGTATTACGTATACATAACACCATGTCGAAAGAAAAATGGTGACGTATGTGTAAAACCATGCTATGGTTTTTCATTTGATCCATACCCTTATTTATATATATACACACACAAATATAAAGAGTAGTGATAAAAATTTACAAGTTATGTGACCGGTTTCAATGGTTTTCTCTAGTTTTCACTAAAAGACTCAAACTTTATAATTAAAAATCAAAACTTTGAATGGAATAATGAGCAAAAGTACATAAAGCAACAAAGTTTAAACAAATGTGATTAATTACTAAGAAACAATCACTTTCGGATCCTCAATTGTGCAAGATCAACAATTTATGTATTCACTAGGGTTTGCCAAAACCTAATTCTAAAAACTTTAACTTTTCAATTAACGTAATAACAAAGGATCAAACTTTTAAGACTCACTCATTCACAATGTTATTAATTCGCTCATATCAAGTTACCTCTTGATTTTAGTGAGTTCACGATGCAAGAAAACCAAAAACTGATAATTTCAACAAGTAACTTTGTTTATCAACGAATCTTTTAACGTGTCAAAAGTTAAACTTACATTCAAAAGCAATTGTCTAACAAAACCCTAATTGAACACATAAAAAGTCTTACTTTAACATAATCTATTCTATCGGAAGCAACCGCAAACGAACTAGCCACTCATGGTCTTCATTGAATCTCTTCTTTTGTTTTGATGATGGTCACAATCAAAGATGATTATTGTGTGGATTGGGAAGCTTTCAACCACCAAGAAGCACCTCAAAATCACTTGAAATCGTCTAAAAATGTTTTCTTTAGAACTGGAGTTGTTTATCTTTAAATATCTTGAAATTCCACAAAAAAAGGAGTTTGTTGGGGGACCGACGTATTATACGCCCACATGGGCGTATCATACGCCCATCCTTGATCTCAGACGCCCAACTTTCTGTAATTTTTGTCAAATACGCCCACAAATACGCCCACAATACGCTCACAGGCGTATGATATGCCGACCGGCATATGATACGCTCAAATCCGGCGTATCATACGCCGGTACACCTAAATTTGTGCATTTTCTTGTAAATATTGATATTTACATCTTCAGTCTTTGTAGTTACGTGTTTTGGTTCTTTTCATCCAAAATAAGCCTCCTTTAGCTCCAAACATCTTAATTCAAAACACAAACAACTTGAACTCATTCTACCATAATCATGATGTAAAATCAAGCATTTATATCAATTAAACACCAAATTATTGAAACGTGATCATTGCTCATGCAACAAAGCTAGAGAATATGCTTATGGTTCTCACATAGAACCGAATATTCAAAGATTAAAGCTCCCTAACGTCAATACATGTCATTTACGTTACTGTAATATTGCCATAAATTGTATAATTAAAACAAAAGGTGTTAAATAAAAACCCTGATTTTTCTCTGATACACAATTCCATATGGTCCGGCAGTAAAAGTCAATCGAGGGTAAACATTTTCATCAATAACTTGTCCAAGATGATACCTTACAATGATATCACGTCACGTTTTCTTTTTTAAATGATATACTCGATGATATAAAGAAACAAAAACTTATTCACATACCAAGTACACTCATCAAACCAATTCCACAAGCCATATATCTCATTCTTTGTAGTTGCAAAAGTTGGGGATGTGAATACCTAATTCGTTGATGCCAGGTTGTGGAAGAAGCACGTGTAGTTGGAAAAGCAACCTTTTTGACCGATGTAGCTTGCAGAAGATGGAAGGAGTAAAGATTATTGTTACTTGGACCCGTGAGGAGGGTAGTGTATGTAGACTTGTCCTTCACAGAAAAGAAATTAGAGTGAAATTCAAAGAAAACATTATTATCATGGCAAAATTTTTGAATAAAGAAAGTTTTGTTTGATTTCTTGGACATGAAGGATACTGCGAAGTGAAAAGGTTTTGGTTGGGGAATAATAGGATGATGAACCAATATGGAGAATAGGTAAGCCCTTACCATTGCCAACATGAAGATAGTTGTCACCAAAGTATGGCTCAGAAGTGTTGAAACATGAGAGATCCGATACAACATGATTAGTGGAACATGTGTCTCGAAGCCAAGAGGTGGATGCTAAATTGGCAGAACGTTGTCTCGTCCGGATGGTACTGGGATCGCGACTTGGGCACTGAGAAGGAACATGACCAATGCCACATATGTTGCAGGTGCCGTAGAAAGTGTTCTGATTTGAAGCCTAGTTGAATTGATTCTGTTTTCCCCCTTATTAGCTGCGGTTGTTTTAGGTAGCACGTCCCTGATGGTTGATGGAGCCGAAACCACGAGTTTTCACAGACCTGTTGGTGTAAAATGCTTGGGGAGCCGAGAGGGTTGAGCAGCCACCGTTTGAAGTTGAAAACCGAGTTGAGCAGCAAGTTGTTGAAGAGCCAGAATAGAGATGGGTGATGTAGTGGATAACCTAACAGCGGCAGACGAGGATGGAGTGGAACTAGTGTTGTGTGTAACAATAGTAAATGCTTGAACTGGTGAGACAGTGGGGACAGATTTCTTGATCATATAGTCATGATCAGAGAGCAGACCGTGGAGTACTGTGAAGGCGGTTGGAAACAGGCGTCCAAGAAGAGTTTACTTCAACCCGTTGTACTCATCTCGGAGGCCAGAGATCACCAACATTACAAGATCTTTTTCTTTTATTGGTTCACCAATGTTAGCAAGGGCATCAGAGTATTCTTGAGCCCGAGTAAGGTAGGCGGACGATGTTTTATCACCTTTCATCTCAATCTTAAGCAATTGTGTTTTGAGTGTGTATTCTCTGGAGGATGTATGAGGGGCATAAGCACGTTCAAGAGAAAGCCAAAGATCATGAGATGTACGGCCCTGAACGTGCTGGAACAAGGCCTCAATGGTGGAAAGTATCAACATGCGAACGTGGGCATCGTTTGAAGTCCATATTGAAAAATTAAGGTTAGGTTGTGGTTGAGATGGGGTTGCATCGTCCTTGCCCGACGATGATTGTGCTTCTTGGATGGTTGTGGGCGAGCATGGAATAGAGCCATCTACGTAACCAAAAAGATTATTCGTAACGAGAAAGGGTTTAATCATTGTTTTCCAATAACTATAGTTTGTTGGTGATAGAGTGAACCCAAACTTGTGGGAATTATGGGAGGTCTTCTCGGTTGTGGAAAAGGGGGCAAGGAGGACCATTGTTTTTGGCCGGAAAAAGGTTGAGGGAGAGGTTAAGGTTTGCGATGGAAGATGGCTGTAGTCTTAGGGTTGGGATCGAATGCTCTGATACCAAGTTAAACTTGGTAATTGTATTGTGTGATATAAATAGAGGATTACAAAAGAATATATAGAATATATAATTACACATAGAACCCTCTAATATAATCTAATGTAATATTTGTCTAATAGAAAGCTGAAAGGTAAACAATACATTGATGCATACCATATGCATAAATGGTATGCATGAAAACTAAAAGGTATGAAAAGAAAATTTGTAACACTTGAAGTCTATGACACATGATAATTTCTAAGGGAAGGGAGATGAAAATATCCACCAGCCACCATTTACACCTATTTGTCTTATGATACAAATATAATAGACCATGATTTTGTTATTCAAAATTCAACTATTGTGGTAATAAACACATACAATGTTATTCCAATACCCCTCTCACTTTAGACAGGAGGGAACCAGAGAGTGCAAAAAAAGAAGATAATATAAAATCCTAGGAATTTTAGCCAATTGTATATACAAGTCAGTATCACGGTATTGCATAGAGTGACACACACTTAAATTCATACAAAGCATCAAATAAATTATAAAAGTTACATGTTATGTGATTGCCATGGCCAAAAGAACAGCATCAGTTAGTCATGTTCCTTTAACTTCCTATAGCAAGTGAAAAGATTGAGGAAACTTAGTATTGTTTTACCACAACAATGAATCTAGAACCAAGTACTATGATAGAAGAACACAATAGTGTTGTTCATATGAAAATAAAACAAACCTTAAGAAGGGATATGTTGCCCATGCAGAAAAGGCAGAGAATACACACATGGTTTCTATAGCGGAATATTCAAGTAAGGCAGATTTCCTTCATAAGAACAATGTGAATGTAGACATCTATCACTTGTCTATACAAGTCAATTACATGGTATTGCATAGAGAAACACACATTTAAATTCATACAAAGAATCAAATAAATTATCAGAAGTACCTCTTATGTGATTGCCATGGCCAGAAGAACTATAGCAGTCAGTCATGTTCCCCTAACTTCCTATAGCAAGTGAAAAGATTGAGGAAACTTAGTATTGTTTTACAACAACAATGAATTTAGAACCGAACTATGATAGAAAAACACAATAGTGTTGTTCATATGAAAATAAAACAAACCTTAGTGAAGGGATATGTTGCCCATGTAGAAAAGGCAGATAATACACGCATGGTTTTCATAGACAATGGAATACTCAAATAAGTAAGGGAGATTTCATTCATATAAGAACAATATAAATTTAGACATAAAACACACACATAATATATTACTATACTTTCACATCTAGTTGTATGTCAATACAATTTAACATGTGGCGTAACATGCAGGATATATTAGTTTACTTTTAGATGTAGTTGTATCTCAACTCAGATCATCCTTTAGCAAAACATGCATGATATATGAGTTTAACGTAAGATCTAGTCATATATCAATTCAGTTTAATCTTTAGCGGAACATGTTAGGTAATAACAACACATCAATCTGTTATTGACGCATCCAGAATCATAAAGTTTGTATGCAACTCATGTAAAATGTAATGTCATAAAACAAAAAAGAACTAACCAACACTCAGAGACCTACAATAGGCCTTAAGCATCCATATAAAAACAAAGTAGAAGACTACTCATAATGTGAGGGGGGAGATAATTGTTAACATTCGTGAATGTTCTTTATTGAGTGAGAATGGGAGCTCTCCCTATAGAAGGACAAATAGGAGAGTTACAACAAACATCCTATATCCAAATAATATACAAATAATACAAATTATTTCTAATATCTGGGGTAATACTCCCCGTCAGTCTGAGAAATAGTTGGCTAATTCCTATGATTGTGTTTGAATCTGGTGAAGAGTTGTTTAGGTAACCCCTTAGTCAAAATGTTGGTGAATTGATAGTCGGCCGGAACATGTAGCACTCGAATGGCTCCGACTTGAACATTTTCTCTGACAAAGTGAATATAAAGTTCCACGTGTTTAGTTCGCTGGTGTTGGACTGGGTTTTGCGTAAGATAGTCGGCTGTCATGTTGTCACAATATACAATCGTAGCCTATGTGACCGAGACCGACAATTCAAGGAGGAGATTTTGTATCTTGCTACTTTTGTCTACGCTAGCAACGGCTCGGTACTCGGCTTCGGCGCTGGAACGGGTGACTGTGGGTTGGCGTCTGGAGGACCAAATGATAAGATTATCGCCTAAGAACACACAATAACCTGAGTAGACCTGCGAGAATCTGGACACCCTCCCTCTACATCAGAATAAGTAGTTGATTTGGTAGATCATGAGGGGGTCAAGTGTAGGCCATGATCCAATGTGCCTATTAAATATCGTAGCACCCGTTTAAGATACTGGAAATGGGGTTCACGTGGTGCGTGCATGAACAAGCATATTTGTTGGACCGCATAGGAGATATCGGGTCTAGTGAAGGTCAGGTATTGTAGAGCGCCTGCCAAACTGCGGTATAAAGTAGCGTCAGGTAATAGATGGCCATCTGTTGCACGAAGTTTTGAATGTGTGTCAATTAGGGTGGTCGCGGGTTTGCAATTTGTTATATTCGCATGGGCCAAGATATCAGATGCATAAGATGTTTGAGAGAGGAACATACCACCATTTTGATAGTCAACTTTGATGCCAAGTAAGTGATGCAGTTTGCCTAAATCAGTCATAGCAAATTCCGTAGACAAGGATGTAAGTATTTTTTTTAAGAGCACACCATCAGAAGCTGTGAGAATTATATTATAAACATAGAGGAGCAAAAAAGCAATATGATGACCATGTTTGTAGACAAATAGTAAGGTGTCACATGTAGTGCTATGGAATCCACACTTTGTGATGTAAGTGGCTAACCAGTGGTACCAAGCGCGTGGGGCCTGCTTTAAGCCATATAGAGATTTTCACAGTCGACACACATGATTTGGTTTTGTTTGGTCTGTGAAACCTGGGGGCTGGAACATGTAAACCATCTCGTGTAGGTCCCTATGTAAGAACGCATTCTTAACATTCAGTTGATGGATTGGCCAAGTGCATGACACAACTAAACTAAGGACTGCATGAATAGTAGTAGGCTTGACTACAGGACTAAATGTATCGTTACAATCAACCCCAATCTGTTCACTCTTTCCATTCACCACTCGCACCTTGTAACACGCCAACGTGCCATATGCATGGAATTTGTGGCGATATAACCACATACATTGAGTTATGTGTGCGTTAGAAGGTCGCGGTACCAACTTCCAAGTGTCGTTTTCTATTAATGCCCATTATACATGGCATCATGCCAATTCGGATCAGTTAATGCTTTGAGGTGGGACTTGGGTATGGGGGAGATAGGTTTGTCGGTCGAGATGTGCATGTTAATATGAGGTTTGGGTTTGGTGAAACCAAGATCAATTCATCATAGGGTGAGTTGGAAGCAGTAGGGTTGGGGGTGCTATGTTTTGCGGCTAAGCCGGGCAGGTGGTCGGGTAGGCAGGTGGGTGGGGTTATCGAGTAGTATGCCGACGTTGATATGTGATGGTGGGAGGAGTGGGTGGTGGTGTGGTGGGGGTGGTTGTAGGAGGTTGGTTGGGAGGTGGCAGAGTGGAACAGAGGGTAAACATCGAAAAACAAGAGACAGGTTTGTGTTTGCCATGGAAAGCGACTGGAACAGAGGGTAAAAATCAAAAAAACAAAACATGGGAGAAGAAAATTTTTTGAATCAAGCTGTGATTACCATGATAACATTCGTAAATGTTCAGAATGAGAATGGGAGCTCTCCCTATACAAGGATAAATAAGAGAGTTATAACAAACTTCCTATAATACAAAGATTAACTAGGGAAACTAGTAAATACAAATATTATACAAATAATACAAAATATTTCCAATATCTCCATTAATAATAATAAGCCTTATGTAAATTAAAAAACAAAAGAGAATCTTTTCGGTTGAACTAATAGATTCGGATCGTCACCCTAGTACAACATTTTTATGCGTTAATAAATACAGAACACCGATTTGTTATCATATGGATCTTTCCACCCTTAAATTGATTTATGTGTTAGAAATAATTTTAAATATATCTTCATACTTCACAATGAAGCCATGTTATAGTCCCAAATTACTTGATCTAAAAAAACGAAGTACTCATCATTCACCATTGAAACTTACCACAAACAATGAAAAATGTTCTGATGTCATGACTTTATTAAAACCAGCAACAGGCAGCAAAGCTGCCAATAATGTTTCCAAGTCAACCTGCATGACCACAACAAAGATGTTCATGGGTGGATATTGAGACTAACCTGAAGCGAGTGAACAACTGACGGGGAAATCCCTACATGAAAATGTTGGCATACTAATAGTCGGCTGGGACGTGGAGAACTTGAACTGAACCTAGGCAAACTTTCTCACACAAAAAATGTATGTCAATTTAGCGTGCTTAGTGCGTTGATGTTGAACCGGTTTTTGAGACAGATATACCGCTGAAACATCATCACAATATATGATGGTTGCTGTGCGGAGTGGTACATGCAACTCTACTAAAATATTTTTGAGCCACGATGTTTTAGCGGTGGCATTGGCGACCCTTCGGTATTCCGCCTCGACACTTGATTGTTAAATAATGGCTTGACGTTTCGAAGACCAAGAGACCAGGTTATCGCCAAGGAATACACAATACCCCGATGTAGACCTTCTACAGTCAGGGCAACCCCCATCCCCCAATAAGCCATCGGACGCAAGGACTTAGAAGGGCGAATACGAAGGTCGTAATGTAGTGTCCTTTTTAAATATCTCAATATATGTTTGAGGAATTAGAAATGAGGCTCACGAGAAGCAAGCATAAAGAGACAGACCTATAAGCAATGTAAGGTCAAGTACTGTAACGCCCCTGAAAACTCCGATACAAAGAATCATAAGACTGTGGGTTGCCCATGGTTGCACTAAGCTTACTGTTGGTGTCGGTCGGAGTTGCACTAGGCTTGCAATCTTGCATGTTAGCACGAGACAAGATGTCAAAGGCATAAGATTCCTGTGATAAGAATAGGCCCCCATTTTTCTTTGTAACTTGTATGGCAAGAAAATGATTAAGTGGCCCTAACTCCGACATGGAAAATTCTTTGGATAATAAAGTGATGAAATGCTTTAGTAGACTTGTATCCGAAGCAGTTAAAATGATGTCATCAACATATAGAAGCAGATATGCTAGCTTGGAGCCATTTTTATAGATAAAATAATGATGTACCACATACTGTGCTTTTGAACCCCAAGTTTGAATGTATGATGCAAAGAGTTGGTACCATGCCCTTCGGGCTTGTTTCAATCCGTATAGAGACTTTTCAAGGCGACATACATGCGATGGATGTGTCAGGTCAACAAAACCTAGGGGTTGAAACATATACACTATTTCATTGAGATTTCCATGAAGAAATGCATTTTAATGTCCAATTGATTGATGGGTCAAGAGCGAGAGACTACAAGACTTAAGACCATGCGAATAGTGGTAGGTTTAACAACAAGACTAAACATTACATCATAATCAATGCCTACCTGTTTTCATTTTCCATACATAACCAATCACGTCAGACATGGCTTGTTTTGGTAAGTTGGGTAAAGGAGAAAGGTTGGGGTGTTTAGTGGAAACGACGTTTAGATTGATCAGAGGTTTATGTTTGGTGATTCAGGCACGAGATCAAGTTATCATGGGGTGGGACTTGGGTGGTGGTGGAGGTGGGAAAGGTGGTGGTGGTGTATTTGAGGGTTGACCGGGTGACAATAACGAGATGGCAGAAGTAGCACTGGGTGAAGCAGCTGTTAAAAGGGTTGGTGGTGGGTTTTGTTTCGTGCAGAGTTGGTATACATAGGTGTAGGGAGTGGTTGGCGGTAGTCTAGGATGAGGGGAGGAAGGTGTCGAGATGGGAGTTACGGGAGGAGATTAGGGGGGGGGGTGAAAGGTGGACTATAAGGTATGGGCTGAAATATTAAAGGCGAGGGATCGGGGTCAAGGAAGTCGTATGAATGAGGTGGGTTAGGAGGATTTTGGGGGAACGAAAAGTGGTCTCATCAAAGGTTACATGTCAAGAAAGAATATTTTCCTGGTGGAGAGAAAGGGGATCCAAGAAAAACACAAAGTATGGAACGAGGTTCCAACTTGTGGGACGGTGTTGCATTTTGGTTGGGTTAACAAGCACAAACGAAGACTCGAAGATGACCGTAAATCGGGTGCTTGAGGTATAGAGAGGAGGTTGGGGTATGAAAACGGAAGAGTTTGGTGGGAAGGATGTTATGAAGGTACACAGTGGTTTGAAGTGCCTCAACCCAAAAAGAGGGAGGCGAGGATGCATTAGTGAGCAAGGATAGCATGGGACGTATGCGGGCAAGAAAAACGAAATTGCAACCATTGGTCGTGGCGAAGTTTTTAAACTGGGTGTTGTCAAATTCAGCCCCATGTCACATGGGAAGGTTTTGATTTGTTTGTTGAATTGTGTTTGAATAAATTTATAAAAGGTGGCAAATCTATCAGCAGATTTATATGTCAAAGGAAAAACCCAAGTATAGTGAGTATAATCATCAATTAAAACAATATACTATTTATACCCATTTTTACTTAAAATTAAGGAGGTCCATAAATCCACATGTATGTAGAAAGCTGAAATGGTAAATGTTTGTGTTTAGCAATTTGACATGAGTGACAGATAAATAAACTAGTCTATCATGTCAAAGAGTGGAATATGATGAAACAACAAAAGTTGAAGCGGAATTTTGTGAATGCTTTGAAAACGACTATAGTGGGTCAGAACTATTATGTTGACTCAGGAGAATTCCATTCTTAAAACCCTTTACAGAAAATCCAAACGGGTCAAATTCAATAGAAACATAATTATCTTGAGTGAATTTACAAACTGATACTAAATTTTTAATTATGCTAGGGGTATGGAGAATGTGTTTAAGGTAAAGGGTTTTCGTGGAGTTGGGTAAAATGATGTGACCCAAACTGTGAACTGGCAATCTATGTCCATTTCCAATGAGAACTAACTTAGTAGAATTGAAACAAGAAGAGTTAATCATACCTTAATCAGCAGTGAGGTGAGATGTAGCCTCTGTATTCATATACCACTAAGAATCATCTGGGTCGAGGGTAGTAGCCTGGAAAGAAGTGGCAAGGTCTGTTGGGTCTTGTGGGTTCAGATCAGTAAGATGAGCCTGCTACTGATATGCTGCTGAGTGAGTCTACGAACTTGATCGAGACATACCAGGGGGAGTGGAGCGTGATCGGGGCTGCCATTGGTCAACCCAGTCTGCCTGGCTGGGATATGGACATGGCGGGACAACTCAGTAAGGGGCCAGTAAGGTTGCTGCATAGGGGGCCGACCTGAGGTGGAGCAGATGTGTTTGCTTGAAACCACCCTTAATTGGTCTGAGAGGAGGACCCAACCGATGAAGGTCGACCAGCAGTTGGGCCTCAGCTCTAAGTGGTCCTGCCACGAGGCTGCTGACGATTGTTTGAGGCCTTAGTAGGCTGTTCTCGGCGAGCAATGGACTAATCGGAAGGGGCAACAACATCAATTTCCGGTGTGGTTAGAGACTCCCGAGCATTGTGTCAATGTTGTTCCAGTTGCACCATACTACAAGCAGTGTCCCACATAAGGAGGCTTTGATTGATGCATGATAGAACGTTGTCATATTCTAAAGGTAACCCACGAACCATTTGAAGAACGAGACGTTTTTCATTGACCGGGCTGTCAACATCCTTCAGCTGATCGACGAGTTCTTTCAGTTTTTGACTATAAGAATCAAGATTAGGCATGGACCAGAGTGTGAGATTGTTGAACTCGTGTTCAAGGACCAGTTGATTCATGTCACACCCAACCCCTTACACCAACAATATTGTCCGCTTTGCCCATGAGGAGCTCACGGATTTTCTTTTGGTTGCCCGAGTGAAAACTTCCCAGGGAGGTCACCCATCCCTGGATTGCTCCCACATGAGCACGCTTAACTATGGAGTTCTCCTCTCATCCACAGACAATACGCCCAAAACGCGTTGTTGATATTAGATGCCAGACATTCATTATGAACTAGGAATCTCTCCTGTCCATGGCCGATGTGGAATTTATGTAGGGTGTCACAATAACCCCCCTTTAAACTCATCGTCCTCGATGAGCCCGAGAAATCACCATCCTCGGTGAGGTATGTTCCACATCCCGAATGGCACAGGAGTGGCTCTGATACCATTCTATCACACCCGACCCCTCACACCAACAATATTGTTCGCTTTGCACATGAGGAGCTCACAAATTTGCTTTTGGTTGCCCGGGTGAAAACCTCCCATGGAGGTCACCCATCCCTGGATTGCTCCCACATGAGTACACTTAACTGTGGAGTTCTCCTCTCATCCACAGCCAATACGCCCAAAACGCATTGTTGATATTAGATGCCAGACATTCATTATGAACCAGGAATCTCTCCTTGTCCATGGCTGATGTGGAATTTATGTAGGGTGTCACAATAACCCCCCTTTAAACTCATCGTCCTCGATGAGCCCGAGAAATCACCATCCTCGGTGAGGTATGTCCCACATCCCAAACGGCACAAGGAGTGCTCTGATACCATTCTATCACACCCGACCCCTCACACCAACAATATTGTCCGCTTTGCCATTAGGAGCTCATGAATTTGCTTTTGGTTGCCCGAGTGAAAACTTCCCATGAAGGTCACCCATCCCTGGATTGTTCCCACATGAGCACACTTAACTGTGGAGTTCTCCTCTCATCCCCAACCAATACGCCCAAAACACGTTGTTGATATTAGATGCCAGACATTCATTATGAACCAGGAATCTCTCCTGTCCACAGTCGATGTGGGATTTATATAGGGTGTCATAATTCAGGTTCAAGAAATCTACCAATAAGTCTTCGTTGAGCGTCCCATAAATCCACTGCAGGACGATTGCGTCGATTTCATTCCAAGATTCGAACTCCGGGTCATCTTTGTCCGGTGGTTCTATCCCGTCGATAGGAAAAGAAAGTTTTCCTTTCTTTTCTCTCGTTAAGTAAACTCGAAAACACAGCTGTTGGGAGTCAGATTTTTGTTTCTTGATTTCAGCCATGAGAAAAACAAATAAACAAAACAAAGAGGAAGGATGAATAAGAACATTGCAGGGGTGATAAACAGTGATACGAGGCTGCGCGGTTAGGACCGTAGCCCTGTTGATGAACCATCAGTAGAGAGCTAGGCAAACCCTAGCTCTGATACCATAAAATTATTTAAATTTCTCGATGATCTGTTCATTTCCACTATCCATATAAATATAATAACAAAATACAACTAATAATGAGCTAAACAAGGAAGCAAAGATAAATACAAAAGATAGAAAATATAATACTAAAGATAATACAATATTATGAGTCGGTTAATACTTACAAGTGGAGCATATGCAAGGAGACGAATAGCAACCAGTTGCAATGCAAAGAAGCTCATGCATTGTTATGAGATTGATGATAAAAGTGTACCATCCATAAGAGCAGGCCTGAATGGATGATGAGTCCAACATAAGAATTCGACAAAAAATAAAGAAACAAAGACAAGTGAAAAACATAGAAATTTTGAATAAGAAATCTAAAAGTTCTAAGCTTACCATGTAGAAGTATAAATTGAAATAAAGTTTGTTGTTAGGAAATAGTTTAACATACAAATCGTTGGTTTCATATTTGTATTGCAGCAACAAGTACAATACTCAGATATTAAAAGCATGACACTCACTTTTGCCTATTTGAAAATTTTATGTGTCGATTTGTATCAACAACAAACCTTGATGTAGAGATAGAAGGTGAGTATTAAAGCAAAATAGCAACTTCATTGAAATAGCTCCCAGCTGTCATTGATCTAGATATGTAGGATGAAACCTGTAAGATATAGAATTATTAATAACAAAAAAGACCATAGAAAGTTGTAATCAAACATGAAACTTGTTCACTTTATCTTGGAGTGGATTCCCAGATTAACATAACAACTTGACTACAGAATTGCATATCTGACAACCTTGATTACTGAATTTATAGTGACAGAATATTCATGTTTGTCTATTAGAAGAAACTACTAAGATAGATCAGAAACCTGTAAATTTTCAAGTTATTCAAATATAAATACGCCAAGATGAAAACAACATGCCAATATGGTCTATCATATTGAATAATAATATTATATTAATTAGTTTATCAAACGTATTGAGTTTCCTGTACCACTTAATATACACAGAATTGGTTTTTAGAAAATACTTATATGGCTGAATGAAAAAAAGTGATCCTCATTAACAAACAAATGCATTTCTAGAAAGAATACAAGACATGTAAATTTGGGTCAAATATACACCGAAATTAAGGTAAACTAATACACTTGTGAGTCATGATTAATGTCTAATTGACATGTATGCAGTATCCTATGTCAGCCACTGCCTAATCTTATGTAAAAGAGCAAATGCCAAATAAAAGAGGAAATAAGTAAAGGTATCTTTGCCCTTATGAATTTAAGGTTGGAATGAAATCAGGTTGTTATCCAGCAAGCCAGAAAAAGTAGATAGTATAAATTCCTGTGAATTCTAGCCAATTCTATATACAAGTCAGTAACATGGTATGCATAGAGATATACACACTTAAATTGATACAAAACAGCAAAAGAAATTATGATACAAATATTATAAAACCATGATTTTGTTCTTCAAAATTCAACTAGTGCAGTAATAAACACATACAATTCCAATGACTGAAAATTGTGTGAAGAGAACCCTTCTCACTTTAGACAGAGAAGAACCTGCGATAGTTAGACGGACCTAATATAAAGAAAGTGCCCGAAAGAAGTGGAAATCCAACTCCTGAGTTTATGAGGAGAAAATCCCTTTGGACCCTATGTCGTAAATCTACGATTAGCTTCTACTGGGATTTCCTAACCAAATCTGCCTGTTCTTGTATTACAATTATTGTCTCTCAATTTGAGTATATATAATTCAAAATCTAAGTTAAATGATCATAATATATACTGCCATTATGAACGTACCTACCTAATTATTGAAGTGAAATAACAAAAGAATAAAATCATCCCTAACATCCTGCATGTTTAAGTCAAACCTCTGAATACTTAAAATCAAAACCATGTTGGATATACCATACTTAACGTATCGTAAAAACCAAAACCTGAAGTGAACTAAATCAAATTACAAAACATATAAAGCGAAACCTGGATGACTCCTTAATTGTAATCACTTTCATACTCAATAACCTGCAACAAAAGGTATCCAAATTCACAACAACACAGTTTATACGAATCACAAATAGGTTATCATGTAAGATCCATTGAATTTACCGAGAAATGATGGGACGGATTGAGAACACATGTAGTCCAATCAACAGGAAATTAGTGACATTTTAGAACGCGTGATAAGGGGTCGAACACGATGATCGCCGGCCGGTACGACATCTGAAAGACTCCGACACCGGTGGTTTGTGAGAATGCGCCTTCGAGTTAATCAACCTAACAACCTGCAACATATACGTATCAAAATTCAAAACAGACAATTCATACAAATCTCAAATCAGCGTCCTGAATGTATCAATCGAAGTATAATCCTAAGATCCACTAAATTTACCTAGAGAAGACAGATTTAATCGAAGATGAATAGATCAACCTGCAACAAACGCGTATCCAAATTCACATCAGAACAGTTCATACAAATCACAAATAGGCTATCATGAACCTTTCAATCAAATAATCTGGATCCACTTAACTACCGAGAGAAGACGGATTGAGAACACAACAGGAGAACGAAGAACACGATGAAGTTTCCAAACGTGAAATGTAGAGTCAACGATGCTTCGTTTGCTTGCTACGATGACCGCCTGTAATGGCCGTGGAAAGCCTCCGACGCCGTTGATTTTGAGAGAGTGCAAGAGACTTGGAGTCAATCAACCAAATAACCTGCAACATAAACGTACCAAATTTACAACAGATCAGATTTTACAAATCAAAAGTAGGCTATCATGAACGCATCAAACGAATTTTAGATGAAGTTTCCAAACGTGATACGTAGAGTCGACGACGCTTGCGTTTGCTTGCTGAGGGTTTCTACAATGACCGCCGTTAACGACCGTCGAAAGCCTCTGAGACCGGTGATTGTGTGAAAATGCGAGAGACTTCAAGTAAATCAACCTAATAACCTGCAATTAACAAACGCGTATCAAAATTCAAAACAGAATAGTTCATACAAATAACAAATAGGCTACGGGGAGAACGCAAGTACTCCAATCAACAGTAGAACGAAGAACACGATGAAGATTCCAAACGTGAAACGTAGAGTCGATGCTTCGTTTGCTTGCTGAGGTTTTCTATGATTGAATTTATAGAGAAAAGACAAATCGAGAATGCAAGTGCTCCGATCAACAGGACAATGAAGAACGCGATGACAATAGACCGCTGGATGAGCGATTCCTTTTCTATGACGACCGCCGGAGACGGCCGTCCAAAGCCTCCGACGCTGGTGGTTTTGTTGTCAATTGTGAGAGAGAGTTGAAGAGAGTGGTGAATGCATCCGTGTTTATAATATTTATTCATCCTTGCCTTGATATGATGTACATTGTAAGACTGATGTGTGTGATTGAAGGTGGTGGTACATGTGGAGTTGGTTTATTGGTTGAGTTGGTGATTTTTCACCGACTAGAAGATATTCCCGTTATGAGAATTATTATGAATCATCACTTAAGATTTTCTAAATGATTCGTATTTTAAGCAATAACGTTCATAAGATTTCTTATGAAATTTTATGATTTTGTTTGTCAAATAAAATTAAACGTGATATCACTATTTGGGTTAGACTTCTTTAAAACCTACATAGATTCAAATATGATCAAGAGTAATTTAACATTTCTAACATGAGGTATCATTTTTTTTAAATGGTTCTCATGTATTGGTATTATGATATTATATAATTATTATCTTTCACTTAATCTAAGTTTTTAAGTTATTAGTAGATACATGTTAGATTTCTTTTTGGTGTATTTTTATCTTACAAAAGAATCAATATAATTACTTGATTAAGTGACATTTTCCGTGAAATTAATTGATAAAAATGTTCGTTTCAAGTGTTTTCCCCAAAAATGACATGCTTCAAAGTTGGGAAACAAACAACGATGAATGTTAAATCATATTTCTTTTAAATGACATTCATTTATATATTTTGGTTTATAATGGGACAATAAACAATTAATTAAGATATTTAACATTTTCAAAACCGAAACATATATCCAACTAGACTTACTGGGTCACCTGTTGGGTACGACCATACATTTATACCGGTTTGAATTATCGAGGGGCCATGTAATGTCTCTTACTTGTGTGGTAATAGATTTCTTCTCATTTTGACTATATATCACTCTTACTATACTTAATGTTATCTCCAACTAAGGTCATTATGACTACCGGTTTAACTGCAACGTTGAACAACTATCAACAAATAATCTTTGTAAGGTTTAATGTAAGGCTGATGCACCTAAAACATCCTAAGTCTATCCTGCATGCATGCACTTAAGTACAGAGTAGAAATGCTTCGGAAATTTTACATCCCGCATCAGAATTTTAAGTGTAAAATTTTCCAAAGCCAAGACCAACATCTTCCAAAAACAAAAGTGAAGTCTTCCGAAGCTTCAAAGACAAAGCCTTCCAAAGTCAAGAAATGAAGACTAATTTCTTCTGAATACTTTTAGTACATGCTTTATCTGATGTACTTTTTCACAAAGCTGGACCACTTTCCGCTGCAACTCTAAAGACTCACCAACTTATACAAGTTGGTGAAAAGGTCCATGCTTTTGGTACCTGTACATTGAGGTCTTGAGTCTGTTGCTTTCTACTTTATGTACTTTTATTCTTTTTGTAATATATTAGTATGTGAGCTATGGCATGTCATAGTCACTAGTCAAAAGGCAATCTTGCCTTTACATTTGATTTTGTTGTTGTCTAGATCAAATGTTTTCAGCTGGCATTCTAAGTATGGCCGGCTGTAGGATGTAGTATAAAGTATCTCAGGTCTTTGTATTTTTCTTTATGCTTTGTAACACTTGTAAAGAACTTGAGAGCAATATACAACATTTTTGAAAACCAATATCCTTGTGTTGTTTGTTCTTGTTCTATCTCATATTTTGCTTGTGTTCTAAGTATCAAACCATATTGTTCCCAGTTCCCTATTTGATCTGTTAAGTGTTCTAAACACTTTCCTTATTGTGTGTTGTGTCGTAAGTGACCATCCCTTAAACGGTCCTGCAATTGGTATCAGAGCATTCCAGACTCTTGATTGTAAGATCTCACAATCTTAAGATCCCTCAAACAAACAAAATACTTAACATCTCAAATGGCAGCTCTCATTAAAGTTGATATGAAAACTGAAACCATGACAAAGTCCCCACTGATCACCCCTGAAGACTTTGACACTTGGTGCCAACGAATGGAAGGGTTCTTCAAGTCATAAGACTACCTCTTCAGCTGCTGTTGGGGATGGTATGATTCTAAAAGATATGACCGACTATTCTGAAGAAGACCGGAAGAGAATAAATATTGATCTGAAAGCCATGAAAACTCTTCAAACTGCTCTCCCTAACTCCATATACAAAGGGTTCAAGAAGTGCAAAATAACTAAACAGCTATGGGATGCACTGAAGCTAATGTATGAGGGGTCAACTGAAGCCAAGGAGAACAAGAAAGATCTCTTGAAGCAACAGTTTGAAAATTTCACCTTTAAAATAGGTGAAACCATGACTCAACAATACTTCAGGTATGTTGAGATTATGGACACTCTAATGGATGTTGGAGTGACTCTTGAGAACATGGACATTATAAGGAAGTTCATGTCCTCTCTTCCTAGACCATGATGAAGCAAAAGTATTGGAACATCTTTGTACAACTGAATGCATTGTTAAAGTTAACATTGCTAAAGTTAACAGATACAGGTCCTACAACTTAGAGATGAGATCTGATCTTGAGTCTTTAAATATCTTAAAATCTGATTTCAAAAGAGATAAAAATGATTACAAACTAAAATTAGAGGACCTAAAGAAAACTATTTCAACTCTTAAACATGAACACACCAACTATAGGACTCAGATCAAAGATCTCATAACTAAGTTGACTGAATGCCAGGCTGAGCTTGTGATGAGCAAAGCCATGGTAGAAAAATGTGTTCTTGAAGAAGAGACCTTCAAGAACATTGTATCCTCATCCTTGTATGCAAAAGTTTGTTATCAAAATAAGTAGGGGCTAGGATCTAGTGAGATAGCTCCTCCACACACAATCTTGTATGTAAGATCTCCTAGGTGTGGAACTTGGAGCTTCCCTACATAGACCCCATGAGTGAAGAGGATGAAAAGAAAACAATGAAGGATGCCTCTAAAAAGAGTGAAGAAAACATTCTAAGAAGGGTTACTATTCTTCTGAGGAGAGGAAAAGAGTTAGGATGACCAAGCCAAAAGGAAGTTCAAGAAGGCTCAAGAGATCAAAGCCACCTTTAACTCTATGCAGAAACAAGTCTTTATCTCTGCAGTGGTTAAGTGTAACATCCGCCTATTTTCAAACTATAAACCCAAACTCGAACCCGTGTTGATCTTTCATACAATGGAAATTTTTTTTAATTTTAATCAATCAAGGGTAAAAAATGTGTTATTTAATTAAAGTTATGAATTGTTTTATTCAAATTTCATGTATTAAATCGTTTAACCAATCTATAATAATTTTATAAATTATAAAATAAGTTTTATAAAATATAGAACTATTTTTTTAATTATTAGATCTTGATTAGTAAACTAAAAAAATAATAATATTTACAAAGATTTTACAAGATTTATAAACCTTATTGTGTTCTTATAATTAAATAATTAGTTTAATTATTTAAATTTGGATTCATAAAGTATAAGGTTTGAAATGAAATTTTCGAAACTTTGTTTTAAACGTTGGGCATAAGATATTAAGTACTTAAAACCATAGGGACCAAATCGGTAAATTCTTTAAAACCCCATTTACCCTCACCGTCGACTCCATCCCTCCGGCCATTCTCCGGTGACCTCCCAACCTTTCCAAAACATCAATTTAAACCTAATTAAATAGTTCCTAACCTTCACGACAAGGATTCGAACACATGACCAATTTAAATTCGATATAAGAAGCTTGTACTACCTGTTCTGTTACAACCGTAATCCAAACGAAAACTTCAAATCTGTTTCAACTCGTCTTGATTGAATTAAGCTAATTGATTGCCCAGAAATGCATAAACAATCATTTCGAAAATAAACGTATGAATCAATTCAGCTGAAACAACCAATTAATCATTGAATCAACTTGAAACCTCCAAATCAAATTTCATAACTCGTGGGTGTTGAAATTGATGATATCAAGCTATATAATATGGGGGAAACATCCTAATGGATCTATCACATCTTTCTGAAATTTCAATTACATGACAAACACACATACACCATACATTCGATCACTGACTTCCTTCGAACCTGCAACCGAGGTGTTCATCACTTTTTGAGCATTCTGAACTCCAATTGACAAAGGGCTTTTGCTTCTCATCATCCAAATAAGCTTACCCTACAAGCAATTGGGTTTTTATCAACAAACTTATCCCGAATCAAATATCCTCTGTCGCGACCTACTTTCTTCTTGTTACCATCGGATCAGCCTCAATCCAGGTTAGATTGTGAAGGAATCGTTGGGGAATCTTAGTTTCTTATTATTATCTAAAGATCATCTTATATCATGTGAGTTTTTCATAACCCCTTTTTATTTTATTTCATACCTTTTGGGGTGAAACATGTTAATCTTATAAATATACACTTGTAAAACATCTTGATACTTGTAATGCACTAGCAATTCGTTTATAAACTTCTCATGGTTATTTGAGATATTTGTGAGCCTTATATGATAGTCATATTGTAAAAACAATCATTAACTATTGCTAGCTTAGTGACGTCATAGATCTATGGGCTTGACAAGCCTATTTGGTGCTAACGCCGAGGTTACTACGGGCTCCTGATGACGTATTCTTTTTCATCATGGGAACCAATTACACTTAGCTAATTGTATATCTTATTGTGGCTAATCTTTTGTCAAGGTTTGATTGTATCATTATGATATCTATATTCTTGCATTATTTCTTAACCTATGACTTGAATTGCGTCTTAAAAGTTATTTATATACATATGTACAAATTCATGGGAACTCACCAACATCATATGTTGACCGTATTTTTAACATGTTTCAGGATGTTGTTTAGAGGACTTCTTCATGCTCATTTAGGACTTGGACCTAGATTAATAAAAGACTTTATTATGTTGTTTGAATCTTTATTGCATTATATGATTTGACTTATTCAATGAAAATGACATTTAATATTATTTCAACGTATTTACTATCATGTGCTATGAGCAATTGTTTCACATTCGTCCGCCCCGATGATTCCGCCGTCGGTCGGGGTGTGACATTAAGGCTAAAGACACAAACTTGAACTCTAGTACCAGGAGTTCTAGTTCATGTCCAAATCATCCCAGCATCAAGAAGAAGGCTGATCAGTTATGTACCACTGCTACACAACCTGAACCATCCAGCTCTAAAGGTAGTTCTCACCCTAAAAGAATTGCCACAGCATCTGCAAAGATGAAGATGGAGAAGGAAAGTGATCAAGTTCAGCCTTATTCACAAAAGAAGACTCTTAGGAAGAAGAAAATAGACTGTGTCATATGTGGGAGTACTTCTCACCTTGCAAAGGATTGCCTCTACAATCCAAAAAGCACTGTCCATATGACCAAGAAAGAAACTTTTGAGAGTTTGAAGAAGAAGCAAGCTTCGTAAGGAAAATCTTTTCCTTTCGAAAGCTCCAAAATGAAGAAGAAGACAAGTGGAAACTTGCCTTCGGAAGAAAATTTGGTCTCGGAAGAAAGGAATACTTCCGAAGTATTAAAGCCTGTTGTAGTGTTAGCAAGATCTTCCGAAGGTCTAGTCATCAAAACTTTCGAAGTCATCAAAACTTTCTAAGGGTTGAAGGTCAAGTCTAAGCTTCCAAAGGTGATGTGGAAGACAAAGAAGGACAAAGTGACTGAAAGTTCTTAATCAACATCAAGAAATGATCCTCAAAACATGACAATAGGATCTATTACTGTTGCATTGCCTTTAACTTCTTTTGATAAGCCCAAGACCAATAAGGCTTGGGTTTCCAAATGTAACTAACCATCTTTTATATGCAGGAATAGCTCAAGACAAACAAAAATGTATGGATCATTGATAGAGGTTGTTCGAGGCACATGACAGGCAATGGGTCCCTACTCCAAAATTTTGATAAAATTGATGGAGGGCCAGTTGCTTTTGGAGGAGATGCTGGAGGTTACATAACTGGAAAGGGCAGGGTCACAAATGGTAAGCTTAACATTGAGAAGATAAACTTTGTCAAGGAACTTGGATACAATCTTCTAAGTGTATCTCAATTTTGTTATCAGAGTCATAACATGCTCTTTACTGAGCATGAGTGTATTGTTCTTAAGCCCGGGGTGGTCATTCCTCATGAGCATATCCTGCTCAGAGCCCCCAGGAAAGGAACATGTACAAGATAAACTTGCAAGAAACATCTCCCTCTCGAGAAGTTTCATGCTTTCTAACTAAAGCCAATAGTGATGAGTCTTTTCTCTGGCATAAAAGAATGTGCCATGTAAACTTTAAAAACATGAAAAAATTAATTAAAATATTGATTTGGTAACTGGAATGCCAAAGAAAGAGTTTACAAGTGATGACCACTGTCTTGCATGCCTCAAAAGGAATCAACACAAGGTATCTCACAAGCCAAAGGAAAGAAACTCCATCAATACTCCCTACACTTAGTACATATATATATATATATATATATAAAGGTTTACAAGTAGCAATTCATGTCAATGGTTGTGAATTATGCAAGTTTATAAAACACATATAGCTACAATCAAACCTCGACCAGGATTACAAGTTTATAAGATTGGCTAAGTGTACTTGGTTCCCATGATGAACAAGTCATACGTAATCAGGAGCCGGCAATACATCGGCTTTAGCACCAAATAGGCTTGTCAGGCCCATAGATCTATGACGTCGCCAGGCTAGCAATAGTTAATTATTGTCAACATATAATGTATCTCATATAACACTCACAATAATACCAATAACCATGACAAAAAGTAAAGATGAATTACATGTGCATTTACAAGTATCAAGATGTTTACAAGTGTAAGTTTATAAGGTTAACATGTTTCACCCCAAAAGGTGTGAAATAAAGTAAAAAGGGGCATGAAGAACTCACATGATATATATAAGATGAGGATAAGAATTTAAACAAGGCCTCAACTATTTCTTTTACAAGTCACCTAAACGTATTGATTCCAATATTAAGTTCAATAATAAGATTAACCATTAGACGTTAACTAGGGTTTCAATTAGAATTTAAGGGTTTAAATAATTAACTAAAATAATGAATCGATTATGTTTTGATTTAATAAAGATGGAATAAATCAATTAAAATTGAGAATAATAAAGAATGATTCGCTAATTTAATTTATTGACTTAATAAAGATTAAGTATAATGTGTAAAATGAAATAATTAATTTAGTAATTAATTATTAAAATTTGATAAAGAGAATTAATTGAATACTTATTTAAGTGACTTTAAAATTATTTAAAATCATTTTATAAAGTTTTGAACTTTTAAATGATTTATTATAAAGGTCTTATAATACAAAACCCTAAAAATAAGAATAAAGTGTAATAGCAAATTATATTGTTTTATAAGTTTCAAGATTTTAAATAAAAGTTTAAGGGATAAATTTATTACTAATTATATATAACATGGTTAAATGAATAGATGGATAACTAATTGTTTAAATAATTATTTAAATAATCATTTGTATAATTAGTTATTTAACATGTAAATTTATAATGTTTTGATATAATCTAAATTTGAACCATAATAGATTTTTAGCATTTAAATTACATAAAACAGTTAATAATGTTTTATAACCTTTGTTATTCTAAAAAATAATTAAATTTAAAACCATAAGTTTTTAATACTTTTAAAATAAACTTAATAATTTCTGAAATGTTTTAGTTAACAAAATAATTTTTATTTTGATTTAACAATATAGTATTAATTTTATGTAAAATGTTAAAAAAACTAATTAAAATAAAAGATGGTGGAGACCCGGTTCGAACCCTGGACCTTTTGGTTACAACCCATGCCAGTTACCAGTTGAGCTACAACCCGATCTGGTTAAAAGCCCCATTACAATTTTTAAAAGTATAATTTGCAAAATCTCACAATTCACAAGAACCCTAGAATCGATTTGAATCAAATTGAGCATAATTCGAAGTTCTTAACGGAAGCAAGCTTAGGGATTTGATTCCTTACATGAAATCGAGTACATGAAGATGTATTACTCACTTGATTTCGACTGAATTGGTGATGAACAGTCCGCGATAAGGATGAGATGAAGATGATGATCGGTTTCTTGAGTGAGTGATTATTAGGTGAAATTGATTGTTCAGAAAGCTTTAAAGGGTCGATTTGGATGTTTCCCCCTTATTATATAGCTTTGATTCTGGTGTTTCGACTCAAATCAGTTTCATTTGGATCTCAGAGGTTTCGAGTCTATTCCACGAGTATTATCACGATTTTAATTACCATTAAGTGTGATTTCGAATTCGTAATGATTTCAAAAGTATTTCAGATCAATAAATTGGTTTAATTCGATCATATTCGAGGTGAAACCGATTCAATTTTGAACAACGGGTTTGAATCCTTTTGTAACCGTCTCGGCCACTTATTAAATCAAATTATAATTGTTGTTGGGTTCGAAACCGATGCACGAAGGTTAACGGATGGTTTATTGGAGTGTAACGGGCCAATTTTGGCTACTTGGGTGTCGCCGGAGATGACCGGAGGTGCGACCGGAGAAGCAAATCGACGGGGATGGGTGGTTTGGGTTTTTAAACGAAGTTACACATTTGGTCCCTCATGTTTACCATGTTTAACATTTCATGTCAAAACTTTAAAACCTTTTTGTGATTTAAGTTTTGAAATTTATATTTATGACCCAAACTTATAAAACCCTAGTTTAATAATTTAAATAAATTGTTCACTTTCTTTTATAATACATTTATGAACTTTCTTTTAAATTTTGGAATTATATCTCATGAATGATAACTAACTTCATATATTTATAAAACTTTATTTTATAACTATATAAATTTTAATAAACTTTACCATTTAGTTATTTTTTTTGTAAAATGATTATTAAAACTTTTTTTAACTTTATGAAAAGAATTATTTATAAATACATAAATCATTACAAGTTGTTATTAATAAATGAATTATTCACAATAAATTGCACATTTACTACATTAAAATTATTAAAATGTATTAATAATGGATGCTCAAAATGAGTTCGGGTTTGGATTTTAACTTGGAAAAATGAGGATGTTACAATCACAAGGTCAAAATCATAAGATGTGATCAAGGAACTGAATTCAAGAACCAAATCCTTGATACATTTTGTGATGAAAAATGGTATTACAAGGCAATATAGTGCTCCCAGGACTCCTCATCAAAATAGTATTGCTGAGAGGAGAAACAGAACACTAAATGAAGCTGCAAGAACTATGTTGTCTGACTCTAAAATGCCCATCACCTTTTGGGCAGAAGCAGTGAACACTGCTTGCTATATGCGAAACTGAATTTTAGTAGTTAAGACACATGGTAAGACTCCTTATGAACTTTGGCACAAGAGGAAACCTTTCATTGGTTTTCTTAGGTCATTTGGATGTCCTTGCACCATCTTGAATACCAAGGATCAAATTGCCAAGTTTGATGAAAAATCAGATGATGGACACTTTATTGGATACTCTTCCCTAGCCAAGGCAAATAGAGTATACAATCTCAGAACTAGAGTAGTTGAGGAGTCAGCCAATGTGACTTTCAATGAGAACAACTTCCAGTGTGAAAGGTTCAGGCCCTGATTGGCTATTTGATCTTGATTTAGTTACCAACTGTTTTAACAAATCTTGTGAGCATGTTTCTGGATCTACATATATACTATCAGCAGGTGATCCTGACCCAAGATTTGAGCTAAGAAGACCATCAAGTTACACTACTTCAGCTCCAGTTATAACTAACCCTTCAAATGGAGTTCCTATCAGCACAACAATAATAAATCCAGCTGACACATCTGAAGTGCCTTCAAATTCCAACTCAGAGGCATAACACTCAAATAAAGGAGCTTCAGATGTAGGTGATCATGGTGGTGGTGAAAGTGATCAAGAATTTCTTGATGCCGACAACCACTCCATTGAAGACAACATAAATGATGTCACACACTCATTGGATCAAGTTTCTCTTGATAAGTATGCTGACGTGGTGGGTGAATCATAATTTTCAGATCTAAATTTCTCTAATTTAGATCTCTCCAAGCAACTTGCTGTGATCCCTCAACTAAGGATCCATAAGTCTCACCCCACCACAAACATCATTAGAGATGTTGACACAGGGGTGAGAACAAGAGGACAAACCTATGATGCAAATGTTTGTCTTCACTCTTGTTTCTTATTTCAGATAGAACCAAAGAAAGTTGATGAGGATTTAAAGTATGAAAGTTGGGTTGAAGCTATGTAAGAGGAGTTGATTCAATTCAAAAGGCAAAAGGTTTGGAACCTATGTCCTTTTCCTCAAGGGAAGACTACCATAGGAACCAAATGGGTGTTCAGGGTAAGAAAGATGTTAGAGGACTTGTCATAAAGAATAAGGCAAGACTAGTTGTCCAAGGATACACACAAGAAGAATAAATTGACTACACAGATGTCTTTGCTCCTGTGGCAAGACTTGAAGCTGTCAGAATATTCTTAGCTTTTGCTGCATCTAAGGATTTCAAGGTCTACCAGCTTGATGTCAAGTGTGCTTTTCTCTATGGGGTGATTGATGAAGAGGTGTATGTCAAACAACCATCTGGCTTTGCAGATCCCAATCATCCTGATTATGTATGCAGGCTTGATAAAGCTCTTTATGGGCTGCACCAAGCACCAAGGAAGTGGTATGCTCAGTATCTCTGTCAGCATGGATACAAAAGGGTACTATAGATGGAACTCTTTTCATCAAAGGAACAGAGAATGACTTAATGCTAGTTCAAGTATATGTAGATGACATTATCTTCAGGTCAACTAATCCAAAGCTCTGCAAAGACTTTGAGAAGCTGATGAAGAATAGATTTGAAATGAGTGCCATGGGGGAACTCAATTTCCTATCTAGGAATTCAAGTAAAGGATGTTGATAGTGGCATTTTCATAAGTCAGTCAAAGTATGTACAAGATATACTTACAAGATTCAACATGACTGATTGTAAGGTTGCTAAGACACCTATAGCCAGAAATCACTCCCTTAGACCTGATCTTGAGGGGGAGTGTGTGGATGAACATCTTTACAGGGCTATGATTGGGTCTCTTATATACCTCACTGCTAGTAAGCCTGATATCATGTTTGCCACATGTATTTGTACAAGATATCAAGCCAACCTCAAGTGGGCTAGGTACAACAAATGAATGATATCTCTCATTACAAAAATTTAAATAATTTAAAGATTGTTGATCAGAGTAACCGAGAGACTGACCCTAAGATGTCACACCTAGTTACTGTTAAAAGGATTCTAAGATATCTTAAAGGTTCTCCAACACTTTGCCTTTGGTATCCAAAGAATTCTGAATTCAATCTGTATGCATATACAAATAGTGACTATGGTGGCAGCAACATGACTGTAAAGTCTACATCAGGGGGTTGTCAATTCCTTGGTGGAAGAATAGTCTCTTGGAAATGCAAGAAACTATCCTGTGTGTCTGCATCAACTGCTGAAGCTGAATACATTGCTGCTGCAAGCTGCTGTGCTCAAGTGTTTTGGATTCAATATCAGATGCTGGACTATGGATTTAACTTCAATGAGACTCCCATTCACATAGACAACAACAATGCTATCTCTATTACAGAGAATCCTGTGCAGCACTCAAGGACAAAACACATCAATATTAGGTATCATTTGATTAGAGATAATTTTGAAAAGGGATTAATCAAACTAGTCAAAGTTAACACAATTGAACAATATGCTGATCTGCTCACCAAAGCTTTTGATGAGCAGAGATTTAAGTATCTTGTATAAGCTATTAGGATGATTAACCTTGAGTAGCTTTTCTTAAAATTAAATCATATTATTTCTAAAACCTGTGTGTCCTAAGTTGTCTATTTTATCACCTTCATAAACTCTTATTTACTCTGGAAGAAAAAACCTTTTAAAAGACATTCCTTAGATTTTTGAAAATTTCGATCATTTTATTCTTCGGAAGATATGTATTTACTTTTGGAAGAAACTTATGTCTTCAAAAACAAATAACTACTTTAGTAGATTTACCTTTGTAAGAAATTATTAAAATATCTTCCGAAGCTTAAATTTCTCTTGAGTACTTGTATGATTTTGAATAACAATTTTCTTCCGAAAGCAATTTGGTCTCAGAAGTTTTATTCTTCTTAGAATAAAATTCTTTGAGTATTCATTTCTTCCAAAGCAAAATTTTCTAAACTCTTTGAAATATCTTCCGAAGTCATTTTGGCTTCGGAAGCTTTTCACCAAAACTTCCAAGTTAAATTACCTTCGGAAGATTTTAGACTTCCAAGAAAACTAACTTTTTGGGCACTTTTTCAGAGGTGGGACCGACATCCGGATTTCAAAGTTTATCCTCTTTTATTAACTTTGTCTCAAATCCATTTCATCTAAATATACCCAACGGTTCCCCCCTCTTTCACTTTCTTCTTCATCTGAACTATTCCAAAACCTAAATTCACCCATAAACCGCCTTTGTTCTTATTTTCCTTCACTACTAAGCTTTCCCAAATGGCCAATCTCAACTGCAGAAACAACCCAGATTTTTCCATGCAACTCCACAGGCAACACAATCAGGTTCTCAGAGGTCTGTCATTTCCTTTCTTTGTCTAACTACTTCACCTTCCTTACCATTGATCCTCCTCTCTATAAGGATCAGCTTTTGGAATTCTCGAGACCTGCCAAGAGGTCATTATGGATGGGGAGAAGACACTGTTTGCCACAGTACAGGGGAGGACAATCTTCATTACTCCAGCCATCATCAACATCCATCTTCAGCTTGATGATGAAGAAGGTGAGTTGTCTTTCCCAAAGGAAGCTGTAAATCATTCCTTTGAGCAGATGGGATATGAGGGGGATTTCTCTTTAAAGACTTTCAGGAAAGCAATGGTCCTGTCCCAGTGGAAGTACCTACTTCATGTTGTCATCCACAACTTATCCAACAAGCATGGGGGATGGGACCAGATTCCTGAAGATCTCTCCTTTATAGTCCATGGATTGGTCCGGGGGTCAGATTCAGGTACTCATAATTTGTTTACAAATCTACTTGCAAATTTAGACTCCTTAGAGTATTATATGTACCCTAGATATGTTTAACACATTTTCAACTATGAACTAGGCTCATAGTTGAGAGGAACATGTAATATTCTTAAATTGAGAGTGATGAAGCCCGGAATCTTTAAGACCATGAAGAAGCCAACTGTTGGCTTCTCTGGGGTAGAAACAACCCTTGTCCCAAAAATGTTAGAGCTCATTGCTCAAGGTAACAACCTAGCAACACAAGCTAGTGTTGAACCCACACGTTCTACTTCTCAACCTCCTAAACAGCCACAAATCCTCCTTACCTACCAAAGAAAATTCAAACGATCTCTGCTCAAGCTATTGAGCTTCTGCAGACCCCTATATCATCACCGATACAGGAAGAAGTGGATACTGGAGCTTCCACTTCTCCTGAGCAGCAAACCACTCCCATCTTACCTACAATCAGTGTTGAGGTTCCTCATGCTCAACCTGATGAGCTCATTGCCCAAGCAGCCTTAAGCTTTCACTTAGAGTCTCAAAACTCTAGTGAACAACCTTCAGGGGAAAGTTACCATCCACAGCCTCTTGATCTAAACCAACCCATTCCCACCCTAGAATTCTATGATGATGAAGACATGGGATCCAGTGAGTACCATGAATCTTTCTACTCCTCCCCCACTCAAAGAAAGATGAGTGCTCCTGCCTCTCCCATGTCTAGCCCACATTATTCACCCTTTACTGAGGTGGATCTCCCTAAACCTGTTCAAGAGGTCCATATGGAAGAGGCTCTCACTTTTGTAAGTGATTATATCATTAAGACCTCAACCATGGCAACTCAGCCCATTGACACTTCACTTGAAGCTCTCAGTGAGCAGGGGAAATCCAGCAGCCAAGAACACCATGTTGGTGGTAAGAAAGAAGACTTTGGTCCAATTCTCTCATTCCCCCATGATTCTTCTGATGAAGATGAGGGGACATGAGACTAAAGGTGCAGAAATTGTCAAAAAATGCTCCTATTTAGTCTCTAAGGTTAGTCACCTTGAATCTCATGTGACTACCTTACAAAACAAGGTCAATAATCAGCAACTTAAGATATCTTATCTTAAGAAGAAGCTAGTTGGGAGACCTTTAACAACAGCTCATCCAGGAACACAAGAACCTGTGGATATGATTGACCTAACTCCTAGCTCACCTGTGCAAGTGGGTGATGCTACCAAAAAGGGGGAGAAAATCATAGCAATCACAGAACCTGGGAGTTTTTCACAGAGTATGGACATTGAGGACTCACCATCCTCACTTGTAGTTATCCATACCTAGCAACCTTCTCAAGTTCATATAGATGTGGACTCACTCTTTCAAAGTCTCTTTGAGTAGGGAATTCCAAGGGCTATGTCAACTTCACCCAAAAGAGCTTCTAACATATAATTGGGTGGATGTATGATGCTTATAGAAGAGCCCTTATACTTCAAAGAGTTCAAGGACAGCAAGAAGTCTTCAATTTTCAGACCTTGAACTACTATGAAGGTCTTGATCTAGTCAGCATGCCACTTGCCAACCCAAGTCAACTCAGGCAAGCTAGCAAAATGGCGCAAAGGATTCAAGAATAGATTGCTGAAGTGTTCAAAGCAAGAAGACAAATGCGAGCAGGCAATGTCATTGGTCAACTGGATGTTGAGGTGGACCCTAAGATTAGCTTAAAAGGGAAAACCTTGACCGGAGACCCAGTGATAGAACTTGTGAGCACTGTCACAAAACCAGCAACTTCAACAATCCATTCCCTCTGTGAAACACCTACTGGTGAAAGTGTATCACAACCTCTCTCTGACCAGAGCCTGGATGCTACTCCAAGCAATAAAGGCCACAACTCTCTCCATCTTGAGTCACAAAGGTCTGTGGGTGACAAAGAGAAAAGGATAATGACTCCTGAGGAGATTGAGGAGGACGAGAGAGAGAGAGAGAGAGAGAGAGAGAGAGAGAGAGAGAGAGAGGAAGAGGAAGCTAAGGGGAGAAAGTTCCACTGGGTCTTCAGGCTTCATGGAAGCTGCAATCAGGGTTGCTCCCAAACCAAACACTCAGAATGATGAGTTAATAGTAGTCAGGATTACTTATCTGCAGACCAGAAACTATTACATTGATGAGATTATTTTTTCCCTTTAGAAGAACTAAATGAACTGGCAGACATGAAAATGTCTAGAGAGAGGAAGGAAGTAGAGGATACAAGGTTGCTCCTCCAAATCAGATAACAAAGAAGACATACTAAACTGTACAAACATGTTCCTACCCTCTCCCCAGTTCAAGAAATCCCTGTACAAGAGACTGTGGCAACTCCACAACCTCAGGTAGATAAAGAAGCTGATAGGCAAAACATGATCAGCTACCTGAGTGCCATAGGACTCTACCAGGCAGCTGCACTTCTTCCCTTGTCCTTTAAGTATATTGAGTTTGAGTATCTCAAACAACTTGAACTTCAAGTACTCAAAGAACAAAAGGCTACAAAGAGAAAGATGAGGGAAGAAGCAGCCAAGTCAAGAGCTATCATCTAAAAGAGTCTAAAAAAATCTATTGACAGACAAAGGATGATGAGCTTCTTGAAGCTATATGGATTCTCCAGAAGGAGGCTTGGTCCAATGTCTCTATCCACCATGGATGAGCACATCAGGGTGATCAAGAAGAAGATCAAGATAGGAAAGCTTATTGACTTACACTCCCACCAAGTCAAGCCCCTTTGGAAGTGGAGGTTAACGTTGAACAATTTGAGACAACACAACCTGGACCTCCTGCTGGACCTCAGCAAGCTTCATCTTCTGATCCATAGCAGGGTCAAACTCCCTCTCCTTCTGAACCTGTGAGAGAGGAGGACCTAACTGAGAAGGACAAATCAGAACAACCTGGTGCTGAAGGCCAGTCCTCTCAATCAAAGACTTTAAAGAGGAAGAAAAGGATGGCTAGAAGGGAAAAGTCAAAGAAGAAATCCAAGTCATCCACCTCTAGACCTCAAGATGAGTCAAAACATCCTGAGGAAGTGCAATAAGAGGCAGCTCAACCAACTCCAATTCAAGCAGCTCCTCTTGCATCAGGAAGACCTATCTTGTCCTGGACCTTCACTACTAATCCAGAAAGATGGTATGTCAACAGAGATCAAGGTTGTCAAGATATCTACACATGGCAGGACATGTTTAACATACCTTCACATGATCTCTTTGAGATGAGAAGATACTTTGAAAGTTTGAGTGATCCTGACCATCTGATGAAGAAGGGTATAGTCATTATCATGATGAGGACTATCAATATCTAAGGTCTTCAAATGTTTTGGTAGCATCAGCCTAGGGGGAGTTTGTAAGGTTTAATATAAGGCTGATGCACCTAAAACATGCTAAGTCTTTCCTGCATGTATGCACTTAAGTACATAGTAGAAATGCTTCGGAAGTTTTACATCCTGCATCAGAATTATATCAAGTGTAAAATCTTCCGAAGCCAAGACCAACATCTTCCGAAGCCAAAAGTGAAGTCTCCGAAGCTTCAAAGACAAAGCCTTCCAAAGCCAAGAAGTGAAGACTGATTTCTTCCGAAGACTTTTAGTACATGCTTCATCTGATGTACTTTTCCATAAAGCTGGACCACTTTTCGCTGCAACTTTGAAAACTCATCAACTTATACAAGTTGGTGAAAAGGTCCATGCTTTTGGTAACTATACATTAAGGTCTTGAGTCTGTTGCTTTTTACTTTATGTACTTTTATCCTTTTTGTATTATATTAGGATGTGAGCTATGGCATGTCATAGTCACTAGTTAAAAGGCAATCTTCCTTTTGACTCTACATTTGATTTTGTAGTTGTCTAGATCAAATGTTTCCAGCTGGCTTTCTAAGTATGGTCGGCTGTAGGATGTAGTATAAAGTATCTCAGGTCTTTGTATTTTTCTTTATGTTTTGTAACACTTGTAAAGAACTTGAGAGCAATATACAACATTCTTGAAAACCAATATCCTTGTGTTGTTTGTTCTTGTTCTGTCTCATATTTGATTCTATTCTAAGTATCAAACCATATTGTTCCCAGTTCCCTATTTGATCTGTTAAGTGTTATAAACACTCTCCTCATTGTGTGTTGTGTTGTAAGTGATCATCCCTTAAACGATCCTGCAACCTTTCATATAATCAAGTTGATATGCATCTCAGATCCAAAGATCCTGATTTAACTATTTTCAAAGCATACTTATGATAAACTATCCATGAAGTAGTTTTAAAGCATGCCATTCCAATATTTAATAGTTTAAAGATATCTACAAAACTGGATACAAGTCTTTGTCCTTTTCATCTCATGAAAACAATCCAACTTATTCTAGTCATATTCAAATCAACTCCCAATGAATTAATAGACTACATATATTTAGAGTAAGAACACTTTTACTCACAAATTTAAGCGTACTAATATTAAACATAATAAACATTAATGTACTATACATAACTGTGATCATCTAGGTAGATAAAATGTTATTGTTACAGTTCTTGTTATCCGAATACTAGAATAGATCTTATTCGCGATCTAAGAAGTTCATATATGAGCATCCACTAGATTTAGTATTCTTACATTAGTTTGATCAGGATATGTTAAAATGATCTTATTTTCATTGATGTCTCATTATTCCATACATGCTCCAACGTCATGGAAGCTTTCGAGTATACTCATTTGAACTCCAAAAAACTCATCTACAATGCATCCATGCCATTGTCTGTACAATGCGCGATGAATCATTTGGATTGATTTATTCATTTTAACGCATCTCATACTTATTGTCCTTAAAAGTTCTGCATGAATGATCTTTAATCTATTCACTTTACCTAAGATCAATCCAAGTTATGATTCATCGTACTTTCCACATGATGTACTTGCCTATCACAAAACATAATATAGGTTTTGAAACTCATTTCAAAACAGTGTTACCGATGATAAAAGATTTTGTTATGTGCCAATCCTTTTAATGATTCCATCAATCATTCAAGATCGTATACCCTATATAAGTGATTCCAATCTATCTTTATAGATATCACTTAATAACACTTGTGTCAAATTTACAAACTACGTCTTAATATCTATCTAATGCATTAAAATATGTAACTCCTATTAGATCAGAATCATTCTGATGGCCAGAGATATCACCATATGCTAGCTTGTTAAATTGAATATGGTCTATCTTTATAGATCTTACTTATTAAGCTCATGTAGATCTCACAAACTACAGCTTTATCTAGATATAGATAGTCTTTTTCTTTGCACTTTAAGTGAATCTGATTTATCTCCGTAGATCACACTTAATAATGCTAAAAACTCTAAATCTATAGATTGCTTCTCTAATATAACTCTATGCATCTTCATTTGATAATTTTAAAGCTTCATTTATCTCTATACTGGTATGTATGTCCTTTGATTCATGACACGCATATCTAAATGCTCACACTAGCTTTTATGTAATTTCTCATCTTTCGAATTTAAACCCACAAGTCTTGAATTAGTTATGTTATGACGTATTCCTTCTGAGATATAATAACTTTATAAGTTTTGTTTGTGCTAGTTTTTATGACAAGCATTAAAGTAGCTTGATTATTTAGATTAACATATCTTATGCATATGTCCTGATTTGTTTTTCGGCTTCTCTTCTTCTTTGAATGTTGTAAGGTTTTACCAAGATGTCACTCCTGATGATGTGTGGTTTTACCATGATGTCGCTCCTAATGATGTTTGATTTTACCTAGATGACATCCAAATATCGATATAAAACAACATTCTATCCAGGGGCATCTTTACAGTAAAGCAACCGCTTTAGGCCCCCAAAATTTAAAGGCCCCAAATTTCAAAATAAAAACATATTAGATAAATGAGAAGGATAACAAAAATTATCGAAGGATAACAAAAATTATCGAAGGTTAATTAATGTCAACTTACAACTTGGTTCATCGAGGTTGACTTATGAAACTTGTTCACCAAAACTTCATTGAGTGTTTAATGTTAACGGTTCTTTTGAGTTTATCAATTCTAAATTCTCTTTTCTAATTAATCATCTGATCTAATAACTATTATTGTTTGATCTTTATTCATGCTCAATTGCTTTAATCTATCATTGTTCTTTTGCTTATATAAATCTGTTGTTATTAGTTTTGATTTTAATCTACATTTGCATCTAATATTTCTCTTTACTTTAATCAATTGTTACTTGTTTATCATTTAATATCCTTTTTTTAGTTGATGATGTTTAAGTTAATTAAGTTGTTTTCTGCCCTAAGTTGTTTTCTGCCACACTATAAACAAATTTGTGTATGTCGCTGGTTTGAGACAAAAGTATTTAGAAATAACATATTGGTGAGGGGCTAAAAATTTTGCTTCGCTTTAGGCCTCCAGAAATGTTGAGCCGACCCTGATTCTATCATCACTAATTCCATATAACTACAATTATATGTGATTGTGATGGTCTTTTATATGTCTATGGGAGTTTTATTTAATATCACCACTTGATATTTAGAGAATTTCTTTTTGTATTAGAGGAACAATATCACAATCTGGGCATTTAATCTTATTTTTATGACTAATCCCAGAGTAAACTTACATTGAGGTTCTTCTCAATTAATTTTCTTTTCGTAATCTATTTTACGACACAACCAGTTTCGTAATCTACTTTTACGACATTGTCAATTCTGATCCATAATCCTCTATTATGGTCTTTGTCATTTAAAAATTGATACTTAAGTTACGTGATGAATCTCTACTCACTCAAAATTTCAATAGATCATCTCTTGGTAAATCTATAATCTATAATTTATTACCTCTAATAAAACAAGGTTTTCTAAGACCACGTGGCAATTAATAAGGTTTTATGGAAACATGTGTCAATCAACGAGAGTCTCACGAATTGAGTTTTCCCACCTAAAATTTATTAAATTATGATTGCATTTATTTTAGAAGCTATGATTTTTTAATTAAAATGCATTTATTAATCATTTTTAAAAAAATCAACAGTAACCATAATTAACATTTTAAATAGTTTTCATATTAAAAAGATATAATTTAATTTTTAAATTGTTTCCATATTAACATTTGATATCAAATAAAGTGTATTGAATTACTGATTAGACTTGAACTTTTTAATTTTTAAATTGTCTTAAAATTTCATATATATTAAAGAAGTAAATGTTTCAAAAATAACACCTTAGTGCAATAAAAATACAATAAATTGTCATTCATTTAAACTAAAACTAGAACTAAACCTACAAATTAATATTACTATTTAAGTTAAAGACAATGTATAATCAAAATTATATGATAAATTATCATTCATTATAAACAATTAATGTCATAAAATGATATTTTTTAGAAATAAAATTCAATGATCTATGAACAAAAGATATAAAAAAGTTGATACTATAGTAATCTTCGAATTAAGACATTATTTCAAATAATTGATATAAATATGATCTTAATCATCTTTGTATTTTTGAATGAATAGTTCAAAAAGATGAGTTAGGGACTTAAGATAAAATTACTACTTTTTTCTTTACTCATATTGTTTTTTGAAATTACTTCACAAAAATTAGAACTAAAAATATTTACTCTTTTGAATGACCTTGACATGAAAAATATGACCGCACAATTATAGTAAGAATTATTATATTTTGAAAAAGAGTTAATGTTCACAAGCAAGATGAAATATATCTATGGATGAACAGGTATATTTTAATTTAATTTAATTATTTATTTTATCTATTCATAAAAATTTTAATACTTAACTTTGTAAGTAAAATATTTTTGTTGTAATTCCAAGATATCAAAATTCAACCTAACGTATGGAACATAATATTTTATAACGTTTAAAAACGATCTATATGAAAATAAATATTTTTTTATTTATAAGTCATAACTTAAAAACATATTTAAAATTTAAGCATTTTGATAATGAACATATACTATGCTTGAATTTGAAATAACGATTAAAAAAACATATCAACTATCTAGGTTCAAATATAATTTTGACTTCACTGCCTTTCAATCTATTTTAGATCGTTCCATTTCTCAAAAATCTAGAATTAGTTTGTTTTCTAATATCAAATTAATTATTATAATTATATTATTTTTTAAGTTTCATACACTAACAATATGTAATTTATAGAGTCGGTGCATATTTACATCTTACCTTGTGAATGTAAAAAGTCAATCTAAATTCAAATCTGAAATCTTGTAATATATTATTTTTATCAGTTATGTAGTACACGGTTACTAACCTAGTTTACAATGATTAAAAGAAGTAGATGGACATGTGGTATCATTCTAAGCATTCTAACATAAAATTTTCCGCTTCTCTATCCTATTTATTAATAATATAGATAGTATTGATGCTGTTTACAACCTTACCAAATTTAAAAAAATATTTTTAACACTTCAAGTTTTAATGTTATTTAAAAAAACAAATTTCGTGAAATATAAACTTTATGTAACACAATGAACTTTTAATAGAAAATGATTTTAAAATAGGATTTTAAAAAAGTTTAAAAAAATTAGTTTTTAATAATAAACTAACACATAAACTTTTTTCAATCCAAAATGTAGAAGAAAATGATATGATTGTTCTATTACATAAAGTAGTTAGTTATACGTAATTTCAATCATATTTTATACGAAAGTATTGTTTTTATAATTTCTAAATCCTCACTACAAGTGATTTGATATTTTTTTAACACATGTTTTGCACTGGTAGTCTGGTACTAAGCTAGTAAGAATATATAGAAATCAAGTTTTTATGAAAAGGAAAGAGGAGACAAAAAAATCACTCACAATTATTCCAGGAAGGTTTAGAAAAGTTAATCTTATTATCGGTTTGACTAAATGAAATAACATAAACCTATTCAATAAGATTGAACTGATATGCGTTAATTAAGTTAAATATGAAATGTGAATGAATATATTGGAGACATTTAAACCATCTTCTTTGTTTGTAAGAGTAGAACCTAACCACAAATTAACCTCAAGGAGATATAAAAACAATTAGCCTAACGACCTGTGTGTTACACGAGTTGAAAATTTAAATTTGCCATTAAATATACTTAAAATGTAATAATCATAAGAATATAAGTCTATAATGTATAAGAACGTGAGAAATACAAAATATATGTACAAAATAAAATTACATGATAAATTTAAATACATATGAAAAACACACAATAATATTTACAAATCTCTAAAAATATATTTGTATACGACATATGATGTTGTACTTGAAAGTTTATCATTGTCATCCAATATAACCAGTTTTATATCCGTCATCACATGTGATCATCTAAAAGGATGAATAAGGAGTTTGCATCTTATGATGCAAAGTTTATCATTGTCATCCAATATAACCAGTATACGACATATGATGTTGTACTTGAAAGTTTATCATTGTCATCCAATATAACCAGTTTTATATCCGTCATCACATGTGATCATCTAAAAGGATGAATAAGGAGTTTGCATCTTAAACCGGATGGATATGATTGATAATCAATATCATATAAGAAATCAAAGCCGGCCCTGAGGAGGGGCGGGATGGACTTCCGTCCAGGGCCTACTCGCTCAGGGAGCACAAAATTTTTTAATTTTTATATATATTATATATATATACATAATTAAAAAAAAGGTATAATACAATTAAAACCATAACCCAAATATGTTTTAAACCAAATATAATTTTTGAGCCCATTTTATTAACCCAATTACTCAACTAATAGCTCACTAAAATATTAAATATGATTGTAATTAAAGTCCACAAACTAATTTATTGGGTAGCCCACAATTCCACAAATGATTGCTGCTGCTTGCGAACTGGCGGCTACGTGAGTACGTGATGTTGTCTGCCGACGAAGAATAAGTACCATCGACGTCTACCGTCCACTGAATAGGCTATTCCAATATATTATATAATTCAAGGTTATTGTTTTATTGAATCATTGTGACTTTTTAGTGTGTGTTTTTTTAATTCTAGTTTGATTTCTATACTAGGGTATTTAGGGTTTATTTAATTCTATAATAATGTTGTTTATGTGTTTCGTTAGAATTTATATATTAGAACTTAGAATTGGGTAATTATTAGAAATTTAAGTTGCTAGGAGAGTTTCACAAGTTATTGGTTAACTATTACGGTATTTTACATTAATACTATGATATTTTTATGTTTATTGTTAAAACATTTGTTTTCATTTAAAAAAAATAGTTTATACAATTTAAGTTGTTAGGGCCCAGATGCCTTTTTTTTATGGCTCGCCGAAGGCATTAAAATCATCAGGACCGGCCCCGTAAGAAATGACATTTTAAGTGTTAAAATGAGACATTAGGAAATTTTAAGAATATAACATCAAGACACATATCTGATAAAAATCCAAATGAATAGATATTAATCACATAACTCAAGGATCATATCTAAATAGCAAAAATTATAATAGGATCCGGTTGATTATGTGATTCGGTAGATGATTTGGAAGTTGGTTTAGCGATCTTTTAGACCAGTCTTTTAGATTTTCTAATCTGGAGATCGAAAATAAAAAAAACCTAACCATATGGATATTTTATGTAATTAACTCTTTAGCTTAAAATATTGAAGAAAAAGTGATGGAGATAACATTAATGTTAGGGATAAAAAAACATAAAAAATGAAAAGTGGAGCGACATATACATTTCTATAGTTTACTGTAGTTTTGATAAGTGACTATATATGTATATCTGATATCTCCCCTAGCTATAAATACAACTCTCTTTCTGCTCATTCGTAACGCAATGATCTCCTGATCATAAAAATCAAAATCCCAGCAACACACACACACATATATATATATATACATATATCATTATTTAGTTATGAGAAAATGGCAAATCTTTTTTCTGGTTTTGTCAGTTTCATACATAGTGTGGTCCTCAAAGCCTGAATACCTGTCCATCCATGGCATTACATACCAAATTCGTGTTGTTAATGGTTTCAGCAACAACTCATCCCTCCCTCTTGTGATCTGGTGTGAGGGTGACATAGGCGGTCGGGCTCTCCAAGAAGGGGACGACTACACTTGGGACGCTAGGCTCAGCGTGTGGACCCCCACCCCAGCTGATAACTGGTGCACCATGAAATGGGATCGAACCAGGAAGAAGTTTGTAGCTTCTCAGGTGCACCGCTGCGGAAGTCTCAGGAAATGTTCTTGGCTCGTTAAGGAAGACGGCTTCTATTTCAGTAACGACGACAATCATTGGGTCAAGGATTTTTCATGGCCATAGAGTCTCTGTCCATCTCCTTAACTTAATTAGTTATTTCTTCGATTTTTATATTATATTTAGCCTAGCTAGTGTTCTGAATGTTGAAGTATATATATCATTAATTTATTAGTTATATATGAAAAACTTTTTTTAAAGAGCTAGTTGATCGAGTATGAGTAGTAGTGCACAGAAAAAGGTTTTGTTAATAGTGAATCTTAGATGGCGTGCAACTCTTTTTGGTGGCACTATTAACTATTACAATACAATTACGCATCTTATAATTATAAGTAAAAAATTATACCTCTACCCTTGGTACAGAGCTTCCATTTCGAGAACATTTCATCCGAATCTCCCGGCTGATTCGACCAGAAGAAGCAAGGCTTTAGATTACCGGATCCTGGACACAATCTTCCTAGTGCTCTCTTCCTTCTCCTTCATTGATCTAAAAAAACTCTTCCTTGAAAGGAAAAAGAAAAGTATAAAATTAGACTAGGTTAATTATACTAACTTTTTCATTTTCACTGTTTACTAAGAAATTAATTAATCAGGTTTTATTTTTCTAATAATATATATAGCTGGCCGTGCAATCCTACACTAGAATATTTGAATCCTGTGCTTATTGTTTAAATCAAAAAGCTATGTTATGTTTGGAGGGACTAGCCATTGACATGGTCGAAATCAAGCATGTACGTTCAGTTCGTTCAACCTACCTGAATTGAAAGAAGCAAAAAATTAACAAGTTTCGTTCCGTATTTTGAGGCGCGTTAAGTTGTTTGCTTTCATGCATGGTATAAATAATTACAAGTGACACAATTAATTAATTAAAAAAGTTTGAAGTGGGAATATAAAATTATGAGTTTGAGCGAAAATGCAGCTTTAACAACTTGGCCAACATATTGAATGATTGTGTTTTTGATTTGGTATTATTTAGATTAGATACGATCCAAGTATCAGCCATCACTTTCCTTTTTTGATCTTCAAATCATAATAATATATAAATAATATGGTGTTACCTTTTCATCTCCACTTGGTTTTAACGCCACACAACTCATCACAAGTAATAAATCCATTTGATTTGCAAGCTAAGCTTTTATACGTGCAATGTTTGTCATCTTGCTTTCAGTTTTGACTCTCTCTATAGAGTTAATTAATTTGATGGACATACGACACATATAGACTGGATTTCAAGCTTTTCACGGCATTTGATTTTTTGGAATGGTCATCTCATCCTCTTTCACTCGTAAGAAAGAACAAGATATTTTTACCTGTCACGCGTTGCCGCGGCATCGTACGCAACGTAATAAAGTATAAACTACAATTCACCTCACTCGTTTCCGAACTAAATTTACGTCAATATGTAAAGTGACTCTAATACGACCCATGTGATTGTTGATCCAGACAAGTTGACTTGACCCGCTATTGATCCAGGACTCAACCCAGCTAAAGACCCAATCAACAAAACCACCGATTTAGGGGTTGTAACTTTTCAAAACTGTTATTGATTTCCCACGTTTAATTTCTTGCATGCATGTAGCCAAGAGATGTCAGATATTTTAGTGTAATTGTATTGACTAACGACCAATTTGATCATAATATCCATCAAACAAGTCAGGACGTGCGGGAATGCACACTTGTTTGAGTTTCTTGCGATATTTGAAATTGAAAACTTTATTAGCGGCAAAGCCCCAAAACAATGGGGGTTCCAAGGGCGCAACGTCCCTGGGAGCGGGGTCAAGAGGTGGCAGCCCATGGCGGGGTCCAAGGGGTAGAGCCCCTGGCTGGGGTCGTTGTTGCTTTACTAAAAATGCATGAAAATTTGATTTTCTTGAAATATCACATGTGAAACTCGGTGGGTTACAACAATAAATTTGCATGTGAAAAACTACCGAAGGCAGTTACCCCATCCTTGAAATATTTCGAATTCGTACAACATAACTCTTCTTCTTCTTCTGTTCTGGTTCACGATCTTGAAACACACACGAATTCATACTTTAATTTCTGAACTTGAGTTTTATCCTATTGAACGTTTGGTGTGAACATAAATAGTTTCAATCTGAAAACGAACTTGCGACTCTCAAGGTTTTCCAAGTTAATGATCATCTTATCACAATTCTTCTACAAAGATTAAAACTATTTGCTATTGAAGGTGATGGACGGTGAATCTGTGAAAGACATGACAAGCAAATTCGCAAAACTGGACACGTTTAAAGGACAAGACTTTTAAGGATGGTAGAAGAAGATGCATTTCATATTGACCACTCCAAAGGTTGTGTATGTTCTAAGTACTTCTATACCAGCATTGATGGAAAACGAGACTTTGGAATAGACTAGGAGGCGATGCAAGTGGGAGAACGATGACTACATCTGTCATGGTCACATCTTTTATGATATGTCTAATTCTTTGTTTGATATCTATCAAAATCTTGAATCTGCAAAAAAACTATGAGATTCCCTTGAATCCAAATATATGGTAGAAGATTTTTCAAGTAAGAAATTTTTGGTTAGTAATTTTATAAATTACAAGATAGTGGATTCAAGGCCTGTCATGGAACAATATAATAAACTATTAAGGATTTTGGGACAGTTTGTTCAACATGATATGAAGATGGATGAATCCATCTCAGTTTCTAGTATAATTGACAAAATGCCTCCTTCTTGAAAGATTTCAAAAATACTTTGAAACATAAGAAGGAAAAATTGAGTCTGGTCTAACTTGGTAGTCACTTCAGAATTGAAGAGTCTCTAAGGGATCAAGAGTATGACAAAGTTAAGAACAAAAACATGGTTGGACCTTCATAAGTGAGCATGGTGGAAGAAGGTGAATCATCAAATCCAACAAGTTTAAAAGCAAACGAAAGTTTAAAGGTAACAATAACAACAAAGGCCCCAACAAAAAGCCAATGCTAGCATGTCGGAAGTATGGCAAACCTGGTTATTTCAAGAAGGATTGTCGAGTTAGTAAAGGCAAGAATGATGCTGGTCCAAGTGGATCTAAGGATCCAGGAAAGCAACAAGGTCAGATTTTTAGTTCCAATTATAATTCGGGTGAGAATCATGTATTACTAATTTCTGAATCATTTTATGTGCAGGATGATGTTGTTGCGTGGTAGGTTGATTCGGGAGCAACTAGTCATGTGTGTAAAGATCTTTGCTGGTTTAAGGACTTTAAACCAATTGAAGATGGATCATTATTAAAAATGGGCAATATTACAACCAAACCAATCAAGGGACTAGGAAATGTAAAGCTTGTGTTTACTCCTGGAAAATGTTTAGTATTAAATAAAGTGTTGTATGGACTCGGGATTCAAAAGAATTTGTTGTCTAGTATTGTATTTAATAATTGTGGTTGCAACAAGTTTTGGAAAATGAAAAGTATATTTTGTCAAGACATGGTACTTTTGTTGGATTTGGTTATCTATGTAATGGTATGTTTATATTGAATTTGGATTTTTCTTTTGGTAATGAATTTGCTTGTATGGTTTCAACTAGTAAGATGTTAATAAGGAAAGTAAAGTTTTAGATCTCATACATAGCGACTTATGTGATTTGCATGCTACACCATCGTTAGGTAATAAAAAGTATGTCATTATGTTTATTAATGATGCCTCTAGATATTATTATATATTTATTGCATGCTAAGGATGAGCTCTTGATAAATTTAAAATTTATAAACAAGAGGTAGAGCTTTATCAATATGGGTTGATTAAAACTCTTCATACTGATAGAGGATGTGAGTATGATCCAATGTAATTCCAATTCATTCGTATAGTACATCAAACAATAGCTCCTAAACACCACAACAAAATGGTGTAGCAGAAAGAAAGAATAGAACGTTGAAAGAAATAGTTAATTCTATGTTGTTCTATTCGGGTTTGAGTGAAGGATTTTAGGGTGAGGCAATGTTAACTATCTACTGAATAGAATTCCTAATAGAAAGTATAAGAGTACCCAGAACCAAAGAGAGTAGTGAGGGGAGAGGAGTGAAAACCCGACTCAAGGCCTAGTAGATCTATTCCTGCTACCTTACAACCGAAGGGAAATCTTCTCTGCGATTCTGGGCTACCTTTCTTCGATCCAAAAAAGTTGGCTCAGACACTGGCTTTGAGTTCGGACTTCCTTCTTTCTATGACCAGATCAGGAGCTGCATGATCCGATGAGCTATCACTTAAGTTATCTTAAAGTTTGGGGATGTAGAGCTATTGTAAAGCTTACCAAACCTAAAACTTTAGGTGAAAGAGGTACAGATTGCATCTTTATTGGATATGCTCAGCATTTCAAGGCTTATAGGTTCTATGTCTTAGAATCTAATAATTATGTATCTGTAAACTCAGTTATAGAGTCAAGAGATGCAATATTTGATGAAGAAATATTTACTTCTATACCTAGACCAAAGGACGCGATTTCCAACAAATCTCAAACTGATAATACATTTGGTAGTAATTCAGTTAATAGTAAGGATGTACCTTCCACTAGAATTGAACCAAGGAAAAGTACAAGAGCAAGAAAATCCAAGTCTTTTGGTGATGATTTTTAATTTTATTTAGTTGAAGGATCAAGGAATGATATTGGATCTTAATATCAATATTGTTTTAATATTAAAGAGGATCCAAAGACTTATAGTGAAGCTATGACTTCTAGAGATGTTGCATTTTGGAAAGAAACAATCCAATATGAGATGGATTCCATTATGCAAAATAATACTTAAAGTTGGTTGGTTTACCTCCTGGATGTAAACCATTGGGGTGTAAATGGATCTTTAAAAAGAAATTGAAGGTGGATGGTAGCATAGATAAGTTTAAAGCTACATTGGTTATCCAAGATTTTAGACAGAAAGAAGGTATTGATTTCTTTAATAGTTATGCTCCTATTATAAGGATTTCTACTATTAGATTGTTATTAGCACATGACGACTGTTGTGACTATGTTCAGGGCTCCGAAAGCCTGCTCTGGCCATGGCGGTGACATCAGAGACAACCTTATCACTCGTTGCACTCCTTTATTCTCTGAATCTAGCTCACGATGAAATCGATTGCTCCCGATGAGGTTCTCGACAATGCGCGATGGCGGAGAAGGTTTCTATGGCCTCAGGTAACAACGATAAGATCAAGAACTAAGTAGAGGTGTCAATAAGCATTGAATGAGCCACTACCATGGCTCTTGCGATGAAGGTATTAGCAACAACAACAGCCATGAACGGGGTGCATCCCAGTGGTAAGTTTTGGTGTGATAGCCGCATGGGGTCGTAGCTATTCTAAAATCTAAGATATGTGATTTCCAGTGACCTTCTAGATTTAAATTAGGTAGGCGAGGGTGGTGATGGTGTCTTGTTAATAAAGGTGGTTACAAGATATCACACTCATAGTCTTCCTTGCAGCTGTAACATCTTCCTAATGTATATATTCATCAAGTATATCACGTTTGAGTCAAGATTAAGCCATTCTATGTTGATTACTTAGACTTAAGTTGTATTAGATATATGAAAGATATATCCAACTTTTATTTCAGATTCCTAAACAACCCGATTCTTCAATCTAATAACAAGATTGTATGATGATGAACCAAGCATTTTTCCCCTATGTAAGATAAAATAAGCACATATTTTTAGAGCAAGAATACCATACAACCTTGATTTTCACTTAATTAAACTATTCGATCATTGTCTGCATTAGTAAGATACAATAAGCCCATATTATCAAGTTTCAATTCATGAACGACCCAAATCAAATGTAGTAAATATAGAATTTAAACTTGTTCAAACATCACAAAAACCCATGTTTAAGTACCAAACTTTAAATAATCCAACATCTTCTAGATATCGGAAGAAATACTTGCTCCAAAACATTCAAATACTAACAAGTTTTCGCATCTGGATCATGTTCTTGTATTTTGCAAAATTTTCGCAAAAATTAAAATTATCAGATAAAGTTTTGCATTGATAATGAGGTTTTCTCATGGTGAAGTTTTCACATGAGAAAGTTTTCGCAAATGAAGGTTATTGTTGCGAAGTTTTTGCATGGAAATATTTTTTTACAAAATACAGTTACTTTTGTGAAGTTTTCGCATGGGAATTTTTCTGCAAAATACAGTTACTTTTGCGAAGTTTTCACATGGAAATTTTTTCACAAAATACAGCTACTTTTGTGAAGTTTTCTCAAAATGAAGTTATTCTCGTGAAAACTTCAACCAAATCAACTTTTTGAGTTTGAATCACTGCTATGGTCTCAAATCTTTGTTTTCCGCCGTCTAAAAACTAGAAGAGATTGAGCGCAATGATGCAGATCATCATTATAGCATGTAACAAAGCCGAATTTGTTTGTGTTCACCCTTGGTTTCACCTTCTTCTCTTTCGGACCTGGTCCAAACTCGACCAAAACCTTCATCTCTTCAATATTGATGTTTGACGTCTGGAAAAGATGATCGCAGAATGAAAATCCGTGTATCAAGATGAACACCTTGCTCTGAAACTAAATGTAAACTTCTCACAATGATCGAATCCACAAAATATTTCCCTTGATAATCAAATTAAGACGGATGTGTGCGTGTGTGATATTAGCAAACATTAAACAAACTCAATTGGATATTATTAATCAAACGATTACAATACCAAAGGAGTTTATATCGTGAAAGCTCGATCCACCCGAAGTGAGCTCCCTTCGGGTGGCATATCACACAACACTATACTCTCTCACCCTCAAAGCACTTTTATAAATAAAACACATATAATAAAATACAAAGCAAAAACAATTATTTATATACGATGGACTTCATGAGAAAATTCCCAAACGTTTTCTTATCATATAAGTTTTCGCATAAACTAAATGTTTTTCATGAACTAAAAGTTCTTGTATCCTTGCTGACTAAGCCTGGATTCTTTCGCATCGCACTAAATTAGTGCTATCCGTTGGTGAAAGACCTACATGGATCCGAGCCCCTCTCATCTACCTGCTTTGGGGAGAGTTTATCTAGACAAAAGTAGTAGGTGTCGCCTCTTTGAAGCAGCTCCCTAGTGAGTCTAATGACTACTAGAGTAGAGTTAAGCCAAAAGGTATGGTATAGCAATATGAACTTAAAGTTTTCACATGCATTTAAAAACTTACGTCCTTTGGATGTTTTCGCTTTCTTTGATTTTACTTTTCACTTGATACTATAATATATACAAGCTATGTCCTTACACAAAGGACAAAAGTCCTTTCACATTATGTATTTACATCCATCATGTAACTACAAAGAAACTTTAGAGAGAAAATGATAGAAGTGTGTGTTTGTGTTTGTGAAATTCTATGCCAATGAAAGGGAAAGGGAGAAAGAATGGGGTTTGGATAATGATTAGGGTAATGATAATGATGACTATGCGTCATAAGGAAGAAGGGTGTGGTAACAAGAACCAAGGAGCAGGAGGTGATGTGTAAGTAATTTAGGATTAGTCATGTGATTTGTTTAGGATTAATTTTTAAGCTAAAGTTAGGTATTAAGTTAGTTAAGTTGGTCAAGTATACTTTTAAGTTAAAAAACATATCTAGATTAGTTAAAATGATATTAAAAATGGGTTTTATAAAATATAATAACATAACACCACAATTGTAATTTTCATGTGAATAAATTTTGATGGGGTACTTGTGGCTTGATTTTTGCTACAGAACCATATTATAATGTCATATATGATTGTACAAGTTACACTAGAATATTAGTTATCACAAATAGCATGTAACATATAAATTCTTAGATATCAAGCATATGTAAGTTTAAGCAAAAACTAGAGTTTCATGTCTAATTATGCAAAGATGTAATGATTTCACTATACAAAATGTTATAACCTAGATTCAAAACAAAATCATAGCATGATGCGTTACTAAATGAATAATGTAACCAGGCCTTGAATTTTAGGCTTGTCACAATCTCCCCTATTAAATAGATTATGTGGTTCTAAACGTCTGGAAGGTTGTTGAGTTTCATTAGTTGTCACATGAAATCTATTAGTTTTATTGTTTTGTGTCTTTGTTGTAATTCCAAGATATGTGAAGGACTATATATGTAATTTTCTAGTGGTCGTTATATGTACTTAACAAACTCATCGATTGAGTAATCAATACACGAATTTCATATTGTTCTTCACAATCTTCTTCTTCTTCTTCTTGGTACCTGTATCACATTTGGTATCCGAGCGAACAATCAAAGATCGCTCAATAGGTGATCTGAAGGACTAGATCCGAACATTCGATTTGGGGTTTCACATCGAAGAAGATCAAAGATGGCACAGCCCGCGGCGAACAACCAGATCGCTATTAAAGAAAACTTTACGACGTTTCCCTTGCAATGCCTTGTTCTCACCAACAGCAACTACACGATATAGGCAGTAAATTGAAGGCTATCTTCAATGTCCATGGATTGTGGGAGGTGATCAAAGTCCCGGTGGACGTGAAGTAGAATAACGCCACAATCGCCTACTTGTTCCAAACTATGCCGGAAGAAATGGTTCTTCAGGTGGCAAATCTGACCACGGTAAAGGACATATGGAATTCACTGAAAACTAGATTCGTAGGTTTGGATCTGGTGAAGAAAGCTCGAATGTAGACATTGAAAACTGAGTTTAAAGGTCTGAAAATGAAAGACGATGAGAGCATAGACGAATTTGTAGGCATCAGGTTGCTAAAGATGATCAGTTGCTCATGACCTACTTTGAGTGGAAATCTAGAAGGAAGGACGAGTCAAGACACAAGAAGTGGGGAAAAACAAAAGATCTCAAAGAGATATGCCAGAGCACTCACATGAACGACAAGAGCAGATCGTATACTAAAGGAAAAGATGTTGATCGTGTCAATTCAAATAATCAAAGAGTTAGGAAGGAAAAATAAAAGATAAAGTGCTTCAAGCACGATAAACTTGGCACTATGCATCCAAATGCACAACCTAAAAATCACAGGACACTGAATCCAACCTCACACAGGCAAAGATCAAGGAACCAGCCCTACTCATGACTGTGCACACAGAAGTGAAGAAATAACTGGTGTTCTTGAACGAACAAAAGGTATTGCCCATGAGCTTCGAACAAGACTCAAGAGACTCTAGCAGAAGCGACCACTGGTATCCTGATAATGGGGCTTCCAATCACATGACAGGTGATTCGACTCTATTCTCTAGTCTAGATAGATATGTAGGGGGAAGTGTGAGATTCAGAGATAATTCACATGTAAAATTTGAGGGTAGGGGCTTAGTAGTACTAGAAGGAAAGAAAAGTGAACACATGCTCCTAGCGGATGTTTACTACATTCCTCATCTGAAAAACAACATACTCAGCCCTGGCCACGCTATGGAGGGAGGGTATGTAGTTAAAATGGAGAATGAGTTTCTATGGATCTTTGAGAACACGGGATAACTTCTGATGAAGGTGCAGAGGTCACTAAATCGACTCTATAAGGCGAATTTGAAAATTGGTCGCCAATGCGTTTTTAAAGTGAACTAGACACCTTGCCTTGGGTGTGGCATGGGAGATTGGGGCATGTGAATTTTGACTCCCTGAGGACCATGACCAAAAGACAAATGATAAGAGGGGTCCCAGTGATAGATCACCCTTCAAGACTTTGTGAAGCATGCGTGGCATGCAAATGCTCACGACTACCGTTCGCAACAAGCACTAGGTATAGATCCCAGCAGCCGTTGCAACTCCTATCAGTAGACCTGTATGGTCCAATAACCCCTGCTACACAGGCTAGGAGCAGATACTTCATGCTCCTAGTATGATTGTACCCGATTCATCTAGGTCTACATGCTTAAGGCCAAAGATCAAGCACTTGAAACCTTCAAGGTATTTAAAACAAAGGTGGAAAATGAGACTGGCCTTAAGATAAAGACCCTTAGATCTGACAGAGAGGGGAGTTTACCTCTCATAACTTTAATCAGTATTGTGAGACAAATGGGATAAGCAGGCAATTAACGGCTACCTATACCCCCAACAGAAAGGAACAGATGAATGAAGAAACAGATCCATATTGAACATGTCAAGAAGCCTGATGAAAGGGATGAATATGCCCCAGATATTATGGGCAGAGGGAGTTAGACATGTTGTCTACATCCTAAACAGGGTCCAGATAAAAAGCAATCAAAGATTGCACACCATATGAAGCTCTCAAAGGAAGATCGCTTCACCTGCAACATTTGAGAATCTTTGGGTGTGTGGGACATGTCAAAGCTATGACACACACCTTAAAGAAACTGGATGATAGGAGTAACCCTATGGTGTTTTTAGGAGTTGAAGAAGGCACTAAAGCTCACAGAATGCTAGATGTGAATAGAAACATGGTTCTGGTAAGTAGAGATATGCATTTCAAATAAACCAGGAAGTATGACTGGTCAACTTACAAGGAGATCAACCAAGAGAACCTAAGTATGGAGGACTTTTATGTGCAGACTGAACACTCCCCTAATGCCCAAGAAATTCGAACTAACCAAAGGATTGAAGATCAAGACTACACTTACAATCTCAAGTTGAGCATCCGAATGGTAAAGAGCAACCATCAAATGAACAAAGTTTTAACCAACATACCTCCCTAGTAGGACATGGAGATCAAACTGGTCTAAAGAGGTCATCTAGAACTCCTATATTACCATCAAGGTTAGCTGATTATGTGTTAGACACTAGAGTTACACATACTCGCCAAAGAGAGGAAGAGCAGGAGGTAGTTGAGTTGCTCCTATCAGAAGAGGGAGTTCCAAATTCTTACAAAGAAGCTGAAAGTAGCAAAGAATAGAGGGCAACAATGGAAGAGGATATTAGAGCAATTGAGAGAAACAAAACTTGGGTTCTAACTTATCCACCTGCTAGGTGTAATCCAATTGGTTTAAAGTGGTTGTTCAAGCTAAAGAAGGATGTAGTGGGTAAAGTGACAAAGCACGAAGCCAGATTAGTTCCAAAAGAATATGTATAACAACTAGGAATTGATTTCGAGGAAGCATTTGCTCTAGTGGCTCGCATTGAAACAATCAGGTTGATACTTGCACCATCAGCTAAGTTGAGGTGGAGTGTGTTTCATTTAGATGTCAAAGCAGCATTTTTACATGGTGAATAAAGGAAGATGTCTATGTAAGGCAACCAAAATGGTATGAACGGAAAGGGTGTCAAAATAAAGTGTATAAGCTTTCAAACGCCTTATATGGTTTGAGGCGGTCACCAAGGGCATTGAACTTGAAGCTTAATGCGGTTTTGATGGAATTAGGGTTTAAAAGGTGCCAGCATGAACAAACAGTCTATGTAAAGCATGTAAGTGACTCAATGTTGATATTGGGAGTCTATGTGGATGATCTATTGGTGACTGGAAACAATCAACATGATATAAGCAAATTTAAACAACAGATGCAGACCAAGTTTGAAATGACTGATTTAGGCTTGTTGTGTTATTATCTAGGGATAGAGGTAGAGCAAAACAAGGATGGAATACGAGTAAAACAAGCCGGGTATGCAACTAAACTAGCAAAGATGGCAGGGCTGCATGATAGTAATGAGGTAAAGGTTCCCATGGAACCTAGGTTGAATTTGTCTAAAACTAAGGGTGGAGAAGATGTAGATCAAACCCTTTATAGGAGATTGGTAGGATCTTGGAGGTACTTGACTCAAACAAGGCCAGATATAGCATTTGCAGTTGGTTATGTCAGCAGATTTATGCAAAGTCCAAAAGAGGCACATTTGAAGGCAGTAAAACATTTGATTCGGTATGTAAAAGGGACTATACATTATGGCCTCAAATATAAGCCAGTTGAAGGATGTAGCTTGGTGGGTTATAGTGATAGCAATCATTTGACTGATAATGATAATGGAAGAAGCACCTCTGGTAATGTTTTCTATTATAATGGATCAACAATCTTATTGCATTCACAGAAGCAACAGATAGTGGCCTTATTCAGTTGTGAAGCCGAGTTTATGGTTGCAACCTCTGCAGCCTGTCAAGCGGTGTGGTTAAGTGGATTTCTTTAAGAGTTGACAGGGAAGATGCAAAATAAAGTTTTGCTGTTAGTTGATAATAAGTCAGCGATTGCCTTAATGAAAAATCCTGTCTTTCATGGAAGGTCAAAGCATATTCATACTAGATATCATTTCATAAGGGAGTGTATAGAGCGGAATCATATTCAAGTTGATTTTGTTAGTGGGGATATGCAAAGGGCTGATATATTGACTAAGCCGCTGCCTAGAGTGAAGTTTGTTGAAATGAGATGTCTGCTTGGTGTTGAGAATTTGATTTGAAGTTTTTAGAATTAGTGGGGAGAATGTTAGTTTTATTGTTTTGTGTCATTGTTGTAATTCCAAGATAAGTGAGGAACTATATGTATAATTTTCTAGTGGTCGTTATATGTACTAAACAAACTCATCAATTGAGTAATCAATGCACGAATTTCATATTGTTTTTCACAATCTTCTTCTTCTTGGTACCTGTATCACAAAATCTCTATTGTTATAATTAAATAAATATTGTATACTTCGTATTATATATATATATATATATATATATATATATATATATATATATATATATATATATATATATATAGGGGATGGTTCCTAAGAAAACCAATAGTTATGTGAAAACCAAAGAAAACCAAGGAAAACAATTACATAATTCATAAATTTTATGTTATTTTAATTGTTAAAAGGTTATTTAAGCATTTTTTACATATATGTTGAACATAAATACGAGAATGAAGAGTTTTACGTATACGTAGCACTATGTCGAAGGGAAAATGGTTACGTATACGTAACCTATATGTGACGTATGTGTAAAACCATGCTACGGTTTTTCATTTGATCCATACCCTTGTTTATATATACACACACACAAATATAATGGGTAGTGATTAAAAATTTACAAGTTATGTGACCGATTTCATTGGTTTTCTCTAGTTTTCACATAACTTTGTGGTTTTCTTAGGATCCCTCCTCTATATATATATATATATATATATATATATATATATATATATACACTTCATGCAATACATAATAATATCATATTCTAAACACAGAAAATAGCCCAAGTTAAGGTTATATAATAACCTCAACACGTATTAAAGGTTTATACCTTGTGTTATTATTTAGATAGCATCACATTCTAAACATTTACTTTATCTAAGCTTAAGTTTGATCTGTTTCAAAGAAACAACCTTAGTTGCGGGGACCAAGCTACCAAGTATTGTTAGTTGCCTGGAAAAGGGGGAGGGGGGATGGTTACGGAGGCTTTAAGTTTAGTACCAGGGGCTCTGCCGTGTGATTATCCAAGTATGAAGAGTTACGAAGGAGTAGTCTCCACTTACGAAGGCTTTATCATGCACTCTATTTTAGTTTTGTGAGTTGTGGAGAGGCAACATCACTTACGGAGATGCAACTCATACGGTGTCGTATGGGTAGAATGTTTATGAACCTATTTAGAGGTCATGGGTTTAATCTCATATGTTAAAAAAATAAAAATAAAAAAATAAATAATTAAATAAATAAAAATGGTTATGAACCCGAGTGTTAGCTTTTAAAATCAAGTCAGTGACTCATACGGTGTCGTCTGGGTAGTGATATTTATGAAGGATATATTTATGTGGCTGAAAATACTTGTTTAGAATACAACAGTAGCCATGGCTGTTATCTTCCCCAACTTCCTACCATCGACGACAGTCTGTGCATCATCAGCATCATCGTCATCATCATCATCATCATCTTCTTCTTCTTATAAAGGTCCCAATCCCCTCTGCTCAGTTGTTGTTGCAAAATCTTATTATTTTGATTTGAGTTCTGATAGTGATAGTGATAGATACAAGGCTGAAATTAAGAGATGATTGGAGGCAGCGATCCAAGCCCATACCTCCCGGCGGCACCTATCCAGCCAAAGACCACTGCAGGTACTACTAATCTTCTTGTTATCACTCAAAGGAACAGAATGGAATTATTATTATTATTATTCACCAATAAAGATTCAACCTTTCAGTAAGTGTGGGCTGTGTGATACTTACTACATTGCTCATGTCAAGAATGCCTGTGCTTTCTTGGGAGATGGAATGTCCAGAATCGAAGTCAGTCGATCTCCTTGTATTGTTTTGTTTTAGTTCGTTAGTTATCTTCTGCTCTTTACTTACTACTACAAGTGTCCCAGGGGCTAGAACAAGTGGTTCATGGTCGAGGTCGAAATCCTGATTCATTAGATGAAACCTATTTAGGGGTCCACCAGGAGCTTCTTTATGCTCGTAAGATAAATCCCCTTCAAGGTAATAATATACAATTCTTTCTATACCATCAATATAATATATAATGTCTCCAAATTTAATGATCCATCTATTACTATTATTATTAATATTATTATTATTATTAAATTGGTGGTAGGAGCTCAATGGACTGGGATAGTAACAACTATTGCCATTGAAATGTTAAAATCAGGCATGGTTGAAGCTGTTGTTTGTGTTCAAAGGTATATATGTATATGTATATGTATATCCATTCAGATGCTACTGCTTTCCTTATGTGTTTTCATTAATAGCTAGATTCTTGTTTCAATCATTAACAGTGATCCAGACGATAGACTCTCCCCTAGACCAGTTTTGGCAAGGTGTATATTTTATACACACATAAATATTATTTTTTTAACTTACAAATTGTGTTCTTCTAAAATCATTTTTGCATGTAATAGGACCCCTGAAGAAGTTCTAGCAGCAAAAGGTGTTAAACCCACATTGTCTCCTAACCTTAATACGCTTGCTCTAGTTGAGGTGCCATTTTCAGTTATCTTATTCTTTTTATATGACAAGAATTGATCCTAGCCTCTTGTTTTCTTTATATATTAAACAGGCAGCAGGCGTTAAACGTCTACTTTTCTGTGGGGTCGGATGCCAAGTACAAGGTATGTCCCTCTATGTTATCTTCCAAGTATACAATTTATTATTAGTTTAATTACTTCTTCAAACTCACTATTGTAATGCACACTAGTTTCTTAATCTGCAGCACTACGATCTGTTGAGCAATATTTGAACTTGGACAAACTTTATGTCTTAGGGACTAATTGTGGTTAGTTTTTGTAACACCTTCTGTTACCTCTACTTTAAGTTATAGAGGCAGACATTGAATACGTATCTAATTTTCTGGTGGAATGCATCAATCTCTTGTACCATAAGCTTATTATATTGTAATGTAAGCTTTAGCACTTGTACAGATGCTTAATGCATTTGTATTTTACTGTATAAACTAACCTCAAATTGTTCTTATTAGTATAGAAAATGACAATTTTGTACCCATATCATTATCGTTTCTAGTTTTTGGTGCATGGTGATATATGATTTGGATGCATGATCATCTCTCTTTGACACTGCATTTTGCTTCATCTTTCATATGTGCACAAAAGCATACGGGAAAAATGGAAGAAATAGAAGTAAACCTTACATCCCCCTACCCTCCATCTTTAGCAATGGATTTTAAAATTATGTGCAAATTTGAAACCAATTACATTGTGTCAACGATTTTAGCAACCAACACCTTTTTTTTTTTAATTTTTACTAATGTAGCATTGGCTGATGTCATGCCAGCCGCTATAGAAATGCCATGTTTGCACATAAATGTATCTTTGAAAAATTAACTTATCTACAGGTTTGAAAATAGTGATCATCTTTTAAACTTCATATGTTATAATAAGTATTAAATGTCATATCAGATGCCATGTGGCATGTACATACAGACTAATTGACAAAAAAGTTGCAATATCATCAATGTTTTGAAAACAGCAAAACAATGGCCTGTGGCCCCTTGGACATGTCATTGGTTGACTTGGTGGCTAAAACCGGTAATAAAATTATCAGTTGGTTTGTAATTGCACTTATTAAAAATTTACTTTTAAAATTGGAAAAAGAAATGCAAACTCGGTTTCTATTTCATACAGTTTGCCTAAAAGCATACCGAAATTTGTTTTGATTAACGTTGTAGTGGACAATGGAACACGAGATGGGTTAGATAAGTTTCTACGGGCTGCTAGCAAAGAACCAGAAACAGTTCTTCACTATGAGTTTATGCAAGATTATAAGGTACTTAGAAATCTTTTTTCTATAATCCGCTACAAACAATATTATTACTTATCATATACCCTGCTTCTTTCTTGTATATTTTTTCGGCACTTTTCTTATGGTTATGTAGTTCCATGTCTAATAGGTCCATTTGAAGCATTTGGATGGTCATATAGAAGAGGTATGATAACCATTAAATTTTCTTTCTCATTGTCTTAAAGTACCACTAACAAGCTGTTTTCATCAAACGTTAAATTTAACTAAAAACAGGTTCCTTATTTCTCTCTGCCAGCAAATGATCTAGTTGATGTTATAGCACCATCCTGCTACAGGTAATCCCTAAATCTCTATGTGTTGCTCTTTGTACAAGATTCTCCAGAATTCTTAAATAGGCAAGAAGATAAGTTAAAGATATTTCTATCTTTTAAGTTTGCTTGTTTGTTTGTTTTTTCCAGCTGTTTTGACTATACAAATGGATTAGCTGTAAGTTATTTCCTTGTAATTAAAATGGATGATGTTATATAGTTTTCTCTTCTTATTCAGTGTTTTTACTGGAGATTTGATTTTCAGGATTTGGTGGTGGGATACATGGGAGTTCCGAAATATTCTGGAATCAGCATGACACAACATCCACAATATGTTACAGTGAGGTGAAGAATCAATTTCGCTAGCTTATTTATAAACGAAGTTGTGTTTGTCATAATTTATCATATATTTTGCACCACCAGAAATGAACGTGGGAGAGAAATGCTGAATTTGGTGAGAGATCTATTGGAGATCACCCCTACAACAAGCGGAGTAGAATTCTAACCTCTGATATAATTTTTATCTATCAACTTCATGTCATTCTATCTCTTCTTTATCATAACATTGTTATTTACTTCAGGGACAGAGACGTCCTTTTGTTATGGAAACGGTGAAGGCAGATGATAATGCTAAGCTTGGTATCTTCTTTAATTCTCTCTTTCTTATTATGAACAGATGGATATTTTGCTGGGTTATATATAGATATATATGTATGTTTTACTATGCAGGAAAGGGTCCTGCTCAGCCTGCCCCAAAGTTGATCGGCAACATTATCGCATTTATACTAAATCTAGTAAGAGTTGTTCTCACTAAGCTAACCTACTTTATGAATTAGCAACAAAATGATAATAATAGTATTATAATTACAATTATGATACTAATTAGCTTGTGCATTTCAGTTTGGGCCAAAAGGTCTGGAATTTGCTCGCTATTCATTGGATTACCACACTATCAGAAACTATTTATATGTGAATCGTGCCTGGGGAAAAGAAAGGTATGTTTTTACTTTCTACAATCTATTCTCTCTTACAAATTAGTAACAGGTTACATTTAATTTCTGTGAACATAGAGCTGCTAGACACATGCCATCATATGCGAAGAAACTTGTGGAAATGTATAATGAGAATGGTGAAATTGATCAGATTCTTTTGAACAAGTAATGGTCAAAATTGTTCGTGTTATGTAATCCTGGGATTCAGGCCTGTTTTATGAGAGCACTTGAAGAAATTATTAAGCAGAGCCTTGGTGTGTATTATGATTTTGGTTTAAGGAAATTTTATTTGGATGGGTCACATCTCAACATGCAAGTTTTTTGATGATGACATGTGAATAATAGGTGGGTTAGATCAAGAATCAAATATATGCTACATTAATTCTGAAATACGAGTGGAAATAAAGATATTGTATGTAGGTAGTCAAACTTTCCTTCCTTTAGGTCAAAAGAAAATAAATACATAACAATATATATACCTATGAATTATTTTTTACACAAATCATCTAACCCTAACATGTATAGTTAAAAGCTTTACACTAAGGGCAGGAATTAGTAACCTTAACCTACCTAATTAAATCTAGATATAATTGATTGATGCATGTACAATGTGAACCTAACTACTCTAGTAAAAATTGGAAAGCGGGATTTTCAAGGAGTTGACCACTTGGTTTTACATCTGCAAAATTCTTCTCATTGAAACAGTGATTAATTTCATCTGTTGAGAAAGGAACACTGCAAATACAATAAGCCGTATTAATACTTGTACTTCGTTCTTCTTTCATAAGTTTTTTAAAAAAGATATATGTTGAGTCATCATAGACATACCTACAATTGCCATCCAGCAAATAAGAGCTTTTCTCATTGTCAGCAAAAACTTTCAACTTGGAAATAACCTGTTGCAGACTGAGATTATTGGTGGAAACAATATAAATATAAATCAAACTGTTTAATTAACAGGGACCAGATCAATAACCAACAACTAACTATGCTTACTTCCGGAGTTACACTTCCTGTGTCATGATCATCTGTGTAGAGTGTGCAAAGTCTGTGATGCTGATGAACCCCTAGAACCTGAAACAGGATATGATCATCATTTATGTTTTCCTTGATACTAGAAGTGCTCCAGTGGTTTACGTATGACCATGTCAATGTACACATGGAGACTTACAGGGCATAGCTTGGTTGTGAGTTCATCATAGCCAATTTTAGATTTCTTTTGTATAATCTGCCAAAAGAATTAACTATCAGTATTAGCTCAAATATATAACATCAAATAAACACTTGTTTTCTAGGATCAAAAGCATACCAGAAATCCAACTGCTTGCCTTGTGTGTTGAAGTTCATCTAATGATGAGCCTACATACTAATTATATTAAATGGTTAGACCTACCAACTTTAACTTACACCAATTAATATGAACTATATATTACCTCATTTGCCGTCCGGCCACACCACTGCTCTAGCTCAACTAATCCCGCTTTCACATATTCCCCATTTCTGAATGTACAACACTCCTGGTGTAAAAGAATGCTGCATAATACATACAATAAGTACAGTTTGCGAGTTAAATATAAATTAATTTAAAATGATATTATAAAATACAGAAGCTACCTGTTAAAAAGCTGTACATTGATGTTAGAGAACGCTTCAGTGATTATCTTTTGAACGAGAACCGGTGGCACCTGAGAATCAAAAGAATACAATGACATGGGACATGTTATTCTATTATTCTTTTACATAATAAAAAGAATACATACATGGTTTTCCTTCAATATGGTGAGCGTGCCATTGAGGCATTCAATGACAATTCCCCAGTGAGTAGGTGGAGGTGGGTTATCTTTTGATGTTCTGGCTGCCTGAACAGTTGGTACAATATAATTTAGTGCCTTGTTTTGCCTAATATTAGGACTAGACTTCATAAGAAAGCTAATGAGAGCAGTATCTCATATTAAGGTGGCTTTTGGTTTGCAACCGGTTTCACTATTATATATTGGTGTGGGTTTAATAACAGGATGGAATGGGAATGTGATTAATATGGATCTTTTAAACGCAAACCTTCAGGTGGGTTTGGATGATGCCTAATTTTATGGTATCCAACCCATTCCTTCAAGCCCAAACCTTCAAACCAAGTTCACGCAGTTTTTATGTACCCCAGATAAAATTTTAAATAATAAGTTTTCTTGCAGACATACATTAATTACAATAATAATAACAGGCTTTAAAGTAGCTTGAACACCTCTAATTACCTGAATGCAATAAGAGAGAAGTGATGATAAATCCTTCTTCAGATTGTTGCGAATAATTGCAAAGATTTTTTCAACATAAGCAGTTAACTGTTGTTTAAAAAGCAAAGCTGGGTACTTGGCCTCAACATGGCGTACTAAATCACTAGATGATTTATTAAACCCCTACAAATATAAACAATTCATATTTAGAAATCAAATTTAACTGTCTACAAACATGCAAGGAAGAAAGTAATTTACTTGAGTCATCCTTCCAAATAATGATGGTTTTGGTGATTTGTGACCACCTGGGCTTAAACTCTTCTGAATCAAAAATAGCAATGTGGATGTGGTAGAAAGCCAATAAGCCATATGTTTATTATCATTCTCTTTCTGTACAACATTGTATACAGAAAAATGTGTGTTAAATTTAACATCGTGTCTATATAAGCTGCAATTAAAATATTTTTTTTAATAAAAAATATAATACTCATTGGTTATAAAGGCTAAAATAATATACCTCGATTGAAGAACTAATCGTCTGAATAAGTCGATCAAATACACTAGTTTTTTCAGCTTCAAAATATTTCCAGTGTATAAGGCTTTTGTATATAATATATGTAGCAATCGGTATTCCTTTACTGAAACCAAGCTCTTGCCTAACAGCTGTCAGAAGGGCTTCAACGTTCTCCTGTATCACATATAAATAGAAATAAATGTTATTAGATCATGTCATCAACATAACTTTTCTGCTCAATAGAGATTAAAAAAAACTAAGTTCATGCTTAAACACATACATTCTGCTTATCACTGGTAGAATGCCTCAAGTGGCTATCAGTTCTATTTACATGTGGACTTCCATGCTGACCATTTTGTTGATCCTGAATTCCATTGTCAGAACCTTTAATAAAATATATATTTACAAATTTTGTTAGAAATAAAAGATCAATAATATAAAGGGTGGGGATGTTAACCTTAGTCGGTGAGTGTGACATCATAGAAGCTGTGGTAGTTGGATGCATCATCACTTGCTGGCGCAGAATCTGTTCCTCAGTTTCAATGTCACAAAGTTTTTCTTGAAGGCTGAAGAAATCACATAACCAAGGAACAAAATTATTAGTTTACCCTTGAATCATGATAAGACTTGAAGTAAAAAAGTCAATCTAACATTGGTGTAACCTTTGCATTGAGGTCTTTAACTCGATTACCATCGACTCTGCATCCCTAGCCTGCTTTGACCTCTCTTCACACAGTTTTTGGGCCTCATCGAATTTCCATTGAAGTGAATTAACCGCATACTGCAAATGTTCCAGAAATGGATGACATAATATTTGAGTGTTTTTTTATGAAATAATACATGAAAATCGATGTTTATCTCAATTACCTTGAGTTTGACATTTTCAGCTGTAAGTTTATCAATTGTCTCGTTGCCAGTAATAGGAATATCTTCAGGTTGAGGAAGTTGACCAATTTCTATATCTGCAGCCCCTTCTTCCTTTATTGAATATTCTGTAATTTCCTTCAAAAATGACCGTAACTTTTCAATTTCCTGATTTTTTGCTTCCTCCATGTCAGCCTACAGTATTTTATATGATAGAAAAAAACCAAAATATAAGAAAAAAAACAAATTAAGACAGTTAAATCTATGCTTTAATTTCTTTTTTCCATTGTTTAGATGTCAAGATGCTGGTAAATGAGTTACCAAGCATAATTGATTTGTTACTCGTACAAGTAATTAAACAGCAAATGATGTGTACCTATGCTTATAAATCAAATTAATATTTACATTGTAACAAATGTCAATCAACACTAACTAATTAGAAAGATATGGTTAAATTGTAATAACAAACCCTCGCTTGTTTCTCCTGCTCCAGTTGGTTGGTCAATTCTTTGATTTGTTCTTCTAGCTTAGATGTTGATTTTGCATCCTGCATTACAAAAACACATTTGTAAGCTTCGCATACACATCATGTACCAAAAAAAAATTGAGTATTATTCCAAGGAATGAATTGGATAAGCAGTTAAGAAAAAGGATTATAATTTATGAAAAATTAATCAGAAATGGTCCAGTAAAAGGTTATTATAATGCAGATATAGTCACCATTCTAAGCTTCTTTAGTTCTCTGTGTGCTAAATTCCTTCTACAAACAGTCTGAGTGACTATTGCTGCTTTCCTTTTTCTCAAATAAGGGATCCGTGCCAAATCATGTCTACATTGAGTCTGCAAGTAGTTCAAAAAGAATATCCCAATGTTAAAAAAATAATACTTGTTGACCCTGCACAAACAACATATTTAGGCACACATACTTGGAAAATAATTGCAGCATCATTTTGTATTTTATGAAGATGCATATTAGATGCAGCCAGCCCACGAATATTAGCCTGGAGTCTAATAGCCGAACAATATAAGGCCCTGTAACCTTTCATTGTTAAAAACATGCGTGTGCATTTTTGGATGGTCACACATGCCAATTCTCTCCTTCGGTGTTCATACCAAGTACGTGCCACTTGTGCTGCAATTACGGGTTATACCTACTTATACTTTCCTGTAGTTATTGAAATATATATGAAAAAAGAAATAATAGCATATACCTCTAGCAATAGTTTGTATTGGTATTGATGAACTTCGTAACAACAAATACTTCTTGTTAGCAGAATGTGAGAGATATTTTGCTTGAATTTTGGTTGCAGATTTTCCTAAAATCTCAGTTCTGCAAGCATCTAGTTCTGCCATTTGACCAGCTCTGAGAAAAATTTTTGTTTTACCTATCTGCAATCGTTTTGATCGCACATATTAGCTAGCTGCTTAATCTAACTATTTTAGGAAAAATATCCAACTCGTGCAATCAGTATTTTACAGCATTAAATTGCCTAGTATTTGGTAACAATAACAAGACAACAGCTAATGTCCAAACTCGTAGAGGTACACCAAAAGTGAAATTGAAAGAAAGTAATATGATAAAAGCCAAAAGCACACATAAAGAAGTGATAGCCTTTAATGTTTCTCTTCTCCATTCAAGGTTTCTTTTTCTTCTCTTTTTTGGTGTGTGTGTGGGGTGTTGGTGTATGGTGGTTGATAAAGTACCTGATAACCTTTAATGTTTGCTTTCTCTAATAGCATCACTGAACACTTGATCTCATCACCACTACAGTATAATATGAGAAAGAGAGAAAATCAACAGATATTAATGAAATAGTTTAAACTTAATACAACTACCTTTTCTTTACAACATCAGGAGCAAGGATTTTGAACCGGTCTATAAAATCGCTGAATGGTTTACGGGTAGGAAACCCAGCACAACTAATTCTGATTGCCTCCATAACACCCTGAAAATAATATGAATATATGCTCTTTTGAAGTTGTTGCAATATATTCTGATTCTCAAATATGGAAAAGGCCCAAATTATTCAACTTACTCCGCACCGAAGTTGTTGCAATATATTCTGATTCTCAAATATATCAGGTTTCAAAAGATTATTAGGTTTGACACAACGAACATAATGTGGTTCTGTATGACTGAGTGTCTCAAGCAAAGATTGCAGTTGTTGCTGTAAAAATGATACACAAAAGATGAGATGAATTACAGCTGGAGGATTGGGTAAATTAGAACAACAAATTTAGAAAAAGAAAATAAAATAAACCTTGAATTTTAAACCTATTGATGAAAATTTAGATGATTTAGATTCTTCTGCTACGGGTGGGAATAAGTTTGATACGAATGAGCATTTTGAAGCATTTAGGAGTGCTTGATGCTCTGCAACAACATAGTCCTTGTTCTTGTCCAAAAAGAACTCACTTTGATAAGTCACCTGAAATCATTTTAAGTGTTTTCAGGTGTATGCAAATAAGTATATCAATCAATTTTGGATGAATATATGCAGACATTAAGGAAATAGAACTGCATACATCACCGGCATAGTGACAAACGGTGAAATCTGTTTTCGCCAGCTTTGGTTTACTAAAACGTTTATGATCTTTGAATGTTTGATAAAGCTTTTCTGCAAATGTTTCATGTGTAGATCTTGGAAACATGCTGCATAAGATTGGCAGGTTTGATTTAAATTCAAACAGCAACATTATCCTTTTTAAGAATAGAGACAAAAATAACATCAAGGTTCTTTTGCATAGCTAGGGTGCTGATGTACTTCTTCATTTGTCCTATTTTAGTCATTGTACCTTTTTTTTTTTTTTTTTGCATTTGAGTCATTAAGAGATAGACCCACCATGTGTCTCGTTAGGTCATTTTACGCAAAAGACGACCAGTTGTCACAGAAATGATAATTTTTATGTACTAATGTTCAATTTATGTATAAAAATATTGTTATGTTTGTATAATCCTTTACCGGTTACAAAATGACGCAAGAAAGTTACAAATGGCCAAACGAGAAAAGTTAGAAAATACATCATATAGGAGTATCTTGAGGATACAAATGAAACCTAATCAAATTATATATCCTAATCGTGATATAAACAATCACAATATATCTTATCTACAATAATATACTTTATCTAAGAATCCCCTACGGTCGAAGCTACAACTAGGGCGGCAGAAGCTATGACTGTGGTGGCATGGAAGAGGCAGAGACGAAGGCGGCATGAAGAAAAAGAAAAAGAAAATGTACACTAACATGCAAAGGAAAGAGTACAATCAGGATATTCACAAAGGAAACCTAAGTAAATCATATATCTTGATCATGGTAAAATGATCTTACCTACATAATATAATATAAATAAAATAATCTGAAACTCCAGAAGAGCATTTATATTAAAAGCACAGACAAGAGTAGTTATTTTTAATATAAGTGTATACATACCAAGCCTCATCCAGAAGAGCAAGGATTCCCCCAGGTTTCTGAAGTAACCAAAACCTCAATTATTGCAACAAATCAAAATACACTAAAAAAGTTTGAAGCACAATAAAATAAGCCAACATATAGAAATAGCACATGCAGACCTTTTCAATGAGATCTAATATATCTTGATTATCCTCAAACTCTATGTAACTCCAATCTATATCCTCCTTACTATATTCTTCTTGCTCCATCTTGAAAACATGCTGGCAAAGATATTATTATTATTATTATTATTATTATTATTATATAAAACAACCACGTTAGGCATGTAGGCTGGTATTGTTTGATCAATAATCAACAGCTGTAGTGGAACATGCTTAGACAAAATTTCACAAACCTGGTTAAAATGTTGCTGCAGTTTCTCATTAGTTAGATTAATGCAAAACTGTTCAAAACTGCACGGGCCCCGATTTGAATTTATGTTACAGAGAATAAAAAACAAGACTAATGAAAGAACCTAGTCTAAATTGATGAAACCAAAGGCGTACCAGCTAAGCACCTGTTTGTCTTGAAACTTTCGAATCCATAAATATCCAACACCCCAATGAAGAATTTCGAGTCAGAATCTTGACCAATGGAATTATTGATCTTGCTCACAAGCCTGAATCAGTCAATAAATTCCATGAAGAGTAAATCAGAAAACACGAAACGAAACTGCTTTTATTGGCCGGGAATCACCTACCAGTCAAATAACTTTGTATAAACTATTTTAGCAAATGCATCTCTACTGATAGCTGCAGCAGCTGGATCAAGGCACTTTTTAATGCTTTCACCCCGAGTTACAATCACGCGCGTGCAAAAAGAATCTTCAAGAGCTGTCTTATCACACCTAAATTAACATAACTAGTTGCATTAACAAGTGGAAGAAACATCAAAATTAGAACATGCTATAGTTACAAGTAGATAATTACATACATGAAAAGCTCGGCGGCAGTTTCTAGATGAAATCGAGACTGATCATCTTTAGGTTGAGACGAATCTGGTTCACTCCCTTTAGTGAACTCAATGTTACCTAAGTGAAGAATTGCAGCAACAACACGAAATATAGCATCCTGTAGAAGAAACATTAATATATGTTTCATGCAAGATTTTGTTATTTCAGAAAATATATAAAAATACAAGTATCTGTTAGTGCCTGTTCATCAGAGCTGATTCCAACAACATCCATAGCTTTCTTTGTCGCAAGATACTCTTGAGACTCATCTACTCCATTCAGTTCATAAAAGCTTGATTGATTAAGGTAGTGAAACTTTCTTGGATTTCCAACTTTGTACTTTTCAGACGCCTGAAATGTGATTAAGAATTGGTTAACTGGTTTTGGTTCAATGACTAATTATATATGAAACCTAACCTACTTTGAGCATCCAGAACGTGAGTTACCTCAGGTGGTGCAGCACACAACATGTAAAAACAGTGATAATTTCTCTCAGGATCAGAAACTTGGCAGACACGTGATCTTTCTAGCAAATAAGTTCTTATAGCAGCACCAGAGATTCTCCCGCTTTCATTAAATTGGATCTCAACGAACTTACCAAAACGACTATCATGATACCATATTTATTTAAAAACAAAAAAAAAAACGACATCAATCAACTGAAAAGAAGATTCATTGGGTTATGTAACTATTTGGCAGGTTGAAGTTTTGGTACCTTGAATTATTGTTTCTGACGGTCTTTGCATTACCAAATGCTTCTAGAACTGGATTAGACTGCAAAATAGGAAATTTTTTTCAATAAAAACAAATCAAACAGACAAATTATTGTGGGGGGTTTTAGTCACTCAATTTCCAAGTTGTTCCATTAATTATAATGTTGTGAAATTTTTGATAGGTTGTTACACCGAGTGACTATAATTTATGAAACTTAGTTGTTATTCGGTATCTTTGTCAAGTTTGATCTAAAGTGATTGGTTTCTGTTAAAACATTTTGAAAATAAAAGTTCGGTTCAATAAGTAACCAAGTTACATAACTCTCTCATTTAGTTCACTCAATTTAATCAATGATGCAAACTTTTACAAAAGAAATAATAAAAAAATAAATAAAATCATATGAAACTTAAGATACCTAAATGAAACAATTATGATTTATGAAACTTTGCAACGACTTAATTTTTCACCCAAATGCATGTGTTTTTAAAAAATATAAAGAAAACAGTACTGCATACTTCTAGAACTTGTTGTTCCACACTTCGTCTCCCCTCAGAGGAAGGGCGACCACCCATATATGCAAGATACTGCATAAGATTCTTTGTACTTTCAGTTTTACCAGCCCCACTTTCTCCACTAACAAGAATTGATTGGCTTATTTCCTCATTGACCATCTGCCTGTGTCAAACAAATTCTCGTTTATCATACAATATTGATTAACTGGAACTTAATAACTAAAAACAGTAAGTAATAAAAACAAGAAAGAGAATGCCTGTATGCAGCATGTGCAATAGCATAAGGATGTGGACTCAGTTCCCCAAGAGTCGCGCCTTTGTATTTTGCCATCACATCATTAGTATATAAATGAGGTAGCCTTTTGAAGGGGTTGACGGCGATTAAAATATTTCCTGTGTATGTCTGGAAACAATTAAGTACACATGTTAACCTTATAATCAGCTAATTAAAAAAAGGAAAATGTATCATGAAGCTGTGGCTAGGCACTCACGTATATGTCATTGTGATCATATCGGCATTTTAAATTTTGTAGAACCCCTGGCTCATGAAGATATGCCAACTTTGTCATGTCATCAACTCCGCATTCAGGAAACTCAGGATCTTTAGCATGCACACTGGATACATTTGTTACTATCTGTAAAATAAAAATATGTAATAAAATATTCTAAAGTTATTCTAGTCAATTTTATCTCTCTCTATCTCTTGAGATAGAGGTATGATTTGTGTACACCTCACTATTTCTAGAAAGATCCTACTAAAAGCTTTGTTATGGGCGGCATGGTTGTTGTTGGCTTTTGAGCAAAAAATAGTTTTCCAATCAGCTTATATATAAACAAAGGAAATATAATATGAGATTGACTCACTTCTTTTCCTGTTGATAATTGAACTTTAATTTCTTGATCGTGGATTTCTGTAACCTCACCATCTACCCAAGCTACCTCAGGATCTTCCAGCCAAACTTGAGATCCAACAACTACTTTGGATATACCAGCCTGCATGTATGACAAGAAGGAAAGGAATTATATTATATATATATAGACATATAGTGTGTGTGCGTGTGTGATCGAGTGTATATATATATCCAAGCTAGCTAGTGTACGTACGTGATATAAACAGGATATTCATTTGACATAAAATGAATGAATAGCACCTCCATTTTCAATAAACAGTTAAAATGTGTGTGTGTGTGTGTGTTGAGAACGAATGAGGGTAGGGGAAGTGATAGCAGAGAGAGTTAATTTATAAACAAATTAAAATGCATTAAGAAATAAAGTGCAGAAGTAGTAATGAGCTGAAAAATCTTGCCATTGAATTGAAAGATCAGTTAGTTGAACAAGTCGTCCCAAATCCTTATTAATTTCTAGGGTTCCATTCAAAGGCAACCGGTGGGTTTCCTTGAGAGAGAGATACAATATATATGTATGCATATATTTCCGCTTCCTCTCTTCAAAATCAAACAAATTATCATCATCAGCCACCGTTGTCGATCACCCTCAAATATGTTAATATGCGATTTGCTGTTTCAGAGTACGTACGACCCAACAATTAAGAAGCGATGCTCAATTCATCAAAATCAAAATCAAAATCAAAATCAAATATTGCATTGGATTGCATTGCATTGCATTCTTTTTTTTCTTTCTTTTTTTGTTTTCCTCGACGTTGAGAAGAATGAAAGCCCTAGCTAACCGTTTTTCCACTTAAAATTGAAAAACAATACTATTACTCCCCCCACATATTCAACTTGTCAATTCTCGTCCCCTCAACTATCTATATTCATCACTTTTTTCACACATCCAAAACCACTTTATTTTATTCACTTCAAACATAGATAGATTTTCTTTACTTCCAAATTTGACAAAAAAAAATCCAACTAATTAAAGAATATCTTTCGAATCAGAGCATATGATTATTTACCAATCTGATGTAGACGGAGAATCTGCCTGGCCTGCACATATTTACAGCTTTCACTACAAATAGGTGATTGTTTCAAACAGAGCTAGACAACATATATGGGTGGTTCACGAACTAGCTAAACGCCAGACCACCGCATGCCATAAGGTAAAAAGGTTGAGAGAAAACCAAGATTCAACAACAAAAGACGGATGAGACGATGTGCCTACGAGAAACCGAAAGTCAACTACATGACCAACAAGTCAGGGTCCATGCACTAACAAATCCGTGTGGAAACAAGAGGAAATGGCTGCAAAAAGAAGTAAGGAGGCTAAAGATTCTGCACAAAAAACAGAGATATGCAATTCAAAGAAAGGAGGTAATAATTATGTAAACACACAAGATTCCAAAATAACTCATACATATAGTTGATTTTATGATATTTATTGTTGAACGCGACAGGAGGATGTTGTAAAGAATAGATACTTGATGGGCTAAGGAGAGAGGTGAGAGCAACTGATGAAATAATTTAAATTTTACAAGCACATATAGCTTTAATAGAGCAACAAAAGTCGTGGCAGAAGCGTGAGGTCAACCCAAAGTTGTTGCAACGCTAGAATCAAACTCCCCATACAATATTTGTCTTCATGTGCTTGTCATGATAATATCCATTTCCATTATGAGATAGATGAAAGATGTATATACTAGAAATCTGATAGTTATTATAATCATAGATGTAATCACAATACAATTCTACAGTTAATCAAAAATATTATCTACAAATAATCAATTTGCATTTTACTGCATGATGAATAATACAATAACACATACATACATATATTTGTGTGTGTGTGTGTGTGTGTGTATAGAGAGAAAGGGGGGGCGAAGGAGGGTGTAATCTTCACATCTTTATTATGCTTCTTTGACTGATAAGCCACCTCCACCTTCATCAACAGATTTTGTTTTTGAAACAGTTCGGTAGGTTGACCTCACATGCTGAAAAAGAAAATAAATCAAATAAAAGAGAGACGTTCAACTAAGATTAAACCTTGAAATCTCCATAGACATGCATAACTGGAAACACATTTGTTCTCGCACTTCCAATTGTTTATTGCTTGTGAAGTTTAATGTGGTCATGGATTTGTTATTCAATAAAACCAGGAATATTGATGTATATGGCACCGTGAAGAACACCTAATAATTCAACTTTTTTCACCAGGATCACTCGTATATCAATACACCTTTAGTGGCCACCAAAGTATGCCCTAACCCTTATATCAATTTGTACCAAATCCAGCAAAACACTCTAACCACAAAATAGGGAAATCTCATTAAAACTATAGAAGACTTTAAAAAACCCCAAGTTCTCATTTCAAATTTTCATTCTTAAACAAATTGATGCAAGGGTATTTTTTGTCCTTTCAAAAGACATTTCCGTCACTAGACATGCTTTATTTATAAATTTGGAATACAAGTAACTGTATAAATACTTGAGCAGCCTATAAAGTAGTTTCATATATTCTTAGGCGTTAACGAAAAAAGTTGAATGCTTGGGTTCATTAAATAAATGATCCCAGATTTTAAATTACACAAACAATATAAATTTGAAAATTAGCCTCCTATACAAAAAATTATATATAACTATAAATTATTAATCAAATGCAATCAATACCTCCAGTAAAGACACGTAATAAAAATCTTCCATATGCTGCATAAGGGCAGTTCCATCTCTAATTGCCCGGAAAATATTTATTTCAGTGTTCAATATTTTCTCAATGAGTTCTTTCTCACCTTTCATCTGTGCAAATATTCAAAAAGAAAGTATTATTTATCTTATAAGTAATGATGGAACCATGTAAGCATATAGACAAGGGACCAGCCCTAGTGACCATTTAAATCATATTCTATCGTATTTTAAGATTACCTCAAACTAATAATATAATCATAATATAATAACAATTATCTAAAAACAAGATAATGATGCCATAAAACTGTAGTAATAACTTGGTAAACTCCAAAACTTACAAATTCAGTTACAAGAGCATCAGGAGTGGATTCCCCGATAACATCACCTTCATAACCATCTCCCAGGAGCTCTATACTTTCCTGCAACAAATATTTATTATTATTAAACTAGTTATAGAGTGATTATATCTGGAGGATGTCCAAGTGTAACATTTGAGAGTATCTTTGTGTAATATCTAAACTCTGTAAACATATTACACACACAATCAATATACAATTATTCCTCCTGGTTTATCTTCGTAAGAAACCCTAGCCACTGCACACAACAGCAGCTACAGCAGCCATGCAAACCCTACCTGCTGCCCACAACAACCGCCGCAAGAAACCATAGCCACTAACACCAAGAGGCCGCATCTCGCCACATAGAATATCACCACTACAGGGCGCTCAAAGCAGCCACTAGAAACCCTAGCCACCGTTCACAACAGTGAAATTTTTTTTAAATGGGTTTTTTTTTTGGAAAACATGATGGTTTGTGGGTTGATTTGGAAATGTTTTTGGTTAATGGGTGTTCCGCACTTGGGTTTTACGGAAACGAATTCTCAATTATTGAATCCGTAAATGAGAATTACAGATTCCATTTTGACCGTTTGTTGACCGTCGACTTCTCCGACACATTCCACACCTTCACCGACTTATCCAAACTCCCACTATAAACCACCCAGTTCACCTCGCTGGAGCTCTTCCCCGCCTCCCTCTCCACCAGAAAACCATCGTGAGCAAACTCCTTCTCCTACTCCCAATAGTTCACCGAGCAAACCACCGTGACAACCCACAGTACACAAACAACCCCCTCTCCGACACCGCCAACGCCGTCACAGCACATTCTTGATTTCAACAACGTCTCCACATGATTTTGCTTCATCTTCTTCAATTCCTGTTCCCCTCTCATTTCCACACCTTCACAGACCATCAGCCGACCCCGTGAACACTAGCCCCGTGCTACAGATCAAGTTAACAACGTCTTCGTGCAACCCCCATCTTCCTCTCCGGCGACCTCTCCGCCACCCTCTCCGGCGACTTCTCCGACAAACGATGTTTTAAACAGTCGAACGTTGTTTTATATAGCCAAATTGGAATCCGTAAGTCACATTTACGAATTCAACGATCGGGACTTGGATTCCGTAAATCCCATGTGCGGAATACCCATTAAACAAAATCATTTTCAAATCAACCCACAAACCATCAAATTTTTCCAAAAATACCCATTTTAAAACAAAAATCTCACAACAGTGCCATATACCTCTAAAACCTAGCTGTTGTTGCTCACAATAGTCACAGGTAACCCTAGTTGCCACTCACAGTAGCTGCTAGGAACCATAACAGCCGCCTTGGGCTTGATTTCCAAGATGCTATCAGAACCTTAACGGCTCAATCACCTCTCTTCTCCAGTTCAGATTTGCGACCAGTTCAGCAAAAAAAGAAGGAACAGATCTGTGATCAGATCTGGCAGCAAATGCAGCCGCACAGAACAGTTTTTTTCTGTTTCACTCGCAGCAGCAAGTAGAATGTTTTATGTTTGATTAAATGCAGCAAGTTAAAGTGATAAAATCAGCAAGCTTAGCAAGCAGAAAGAAAGAAAGAAAGAAAGAAAGAAAGAAAGAAAGAAAGAAAGAAAGAAAGAAAGAAAAAAAAAACAGCAGCAAGAACAACAGAATAGCAAGATTAAGGCAAGAAAGCAATGTTAACCAGCAAGTTCAGCAAAGAAAGCAAGTAAATTCAGCAAGATAGTAAGCAAGTTCAGCAAGAAAGGTAGCAAGTTTCGCAAGATAAGAAGCAAGATTCACAGGTTAAAAGCAAGATCAGCAAGAACAAGTTCAAGAAAAAGCAAGAAAGAAATAAAGCGTGGCAAAAAACGCAGCAATGGTACCAGTCCGTGAGCTAGGCAGAAAATGCAGTAGTGTGTACTCATTAGGATTAAAGGGGAGATTAAATGCTTTTAATCCTAACGTGAGATTAAGAAAAGGTGAAAGTTCAATTGATAGGTTGAGGTTTTGGCTTATCTGGCAATTGCCAACTCAGCAAGTTTGCAAGAGGTTTTTTATTTAGGTTATAAGTCAGTTTAATATTTAATTTAGTATGTTTATCTTTAATAAGTTGGCAAATTCAATTAGTGTTTAATTAAGTGTTTGAGTCTAGTTAGGAGTCTTCTTTAGCAAGGATTTATCTAGTACAAATAGGGGGTTAAGGTTAATGTTTTTCTGCAAGTACTCTGGTTGATTAATAATAATAATAATAATAATAATAATAATAATAATAATAATAATAATAATAATAATAATAATAATAATAATAATAATAAGTCGCAGTTTGTTTCTGCAAAAATTGTGTTTGTACTGTTCAATTTCTTGGGCCTGATTCCCAACATGTGCAATATCTAACTCTATATATAAAGGCATAACACATATGTAACTATTATAATACAGGCAATCAGTGTACAATCATTTATGAGTTTTTCGGTTATAATTAGACCAACAAATAAAGGTGAACACTAAACTTAAGTAAATGAAAGCAAATATACTTGGTTTCAAGAATTAGCGTGTGACTTATATATTAGAATAGAAAAAAGAAGCTGAATTAGATTATTCGATTACTCACCATGGCATTTTGAACATTTCCAGCTGCAAGATATACAGGTTGCGCCACATGGCAATAACCCATTAAACGAGGGACAGAAGGGATAATATCTCTGTGATTTACAACTCGCCAGCTATCTTTAACTTTCTGCAAGACAAGAAGAAAACAATCATAAAACACAAATTCATGACATGGTTAGACGTCACGAGTGAAATAACACATAAACCTAGAATAACAATATCTGATCATGTTCCTTCTTATCATTGACTTTTACTAAGGAGCATGGCCTTGTAATAACACTCCTCTCTCTCTCTCTTATGAGAACCATCTTTTTTTGTGAGAACTCTAGGAACCAATCTCAGTCATTCATTTTTTATCACATGCAAATCACATGCCATTTCTCCTTTTTTTTAAAACGTTCATAACTTTTTTTCACGACATCATTTTTCCAAAAAAATTCACCATAAAATTCAATATTTTTTTATCTTTCCAACGCCTACCATATTGATATACTTTTCTAAAAAAAATCATACATCCATTGTTTACATATGTGTAAATCTCGTTATACACATGTGTAGTACTGGATTTACATATGTGTAAATCCGATATTACACATGTGTAAAACGAATTTCGTTAATAAAACGGGAATTTTTTTTATTTTTTATAAATTTTTTTTATTTTTTTATGAAAGAGGGAAAGTAGGGGAACATTTTTGTGTTTTTATTTTTTTTATTTTTATGTTATTTTTTGATTTATAAATTTTTTAAATATGTTTTTGTTAATTACAATTTTGTCATTGAGAACTAGTGGTTGAGATTGGTTCCTAGAGTTCTCACAAAAAAAGATAGTTCTCATTTGATCCCTCCCCTATATATATATATCTTTATCTTTATCTTTAATTTTAGTGGATTCCTTAGAGATAAGGATGGTGGGTTCTTATCATTTTATTTCTGTTTTGTGATATTTGTGTAACAAGTTCTTTTTTGTTCTTGTTCCGTGGTTATTGAATATATATATATTGAATGGTTTGTAATCTAATATCTCCACTTGAGTTTCACATCAAACTCATAAAATCTAGAATAACAAATTAACAATATAATATTTTCTGACAGAAAAATACCTGATTATAAACATCAGCAAATTTTTTGTTACCAACTCTTGGAGATCCAAAATTATACATAGTTACAGAAATAGCCCCACTCCTACAAGATGCATAGAAGCTAAGTATTACAATTATATAAAGATCTAATTCCTGTACCATATTACTAAAACCTGCCACAATCATAGCCTAAACCAATTTTATGATTAGTTTTCCAGTAACTTAGTATGATCCAGAAATAAAAACTCACTTTGCTAATTGACTGGAAGATAATTCAAGAGCAAGCAAGGTTGCCAGTGCACCACCTAAACTATGGCCTGTCACATAAACATGCCACTTGGGCACCTGATCAGCATCATCGTCCCTACCAAGAAATAGTTATTTTTTATTTGTAATTTATATGAAGTACCATGGATATCCTTACATAAAAAGAAAACTAGAAAAAGTTCCCACACAATATAGTCTTTTAAAACCCACACAGTTCACATGGAATCTAGAACCAAAAATAGGAATACTTTAAAAATTTTTAAAATATTATGAAGTGATCTCTTTCAGAATTCATATGAACTTACTTATACCCAGTAGCTGTTTTAATGAGGGAGATGATTCTCGTCCTGACTGAATCATATGCACCTAAAAACCCTGAGTGAACCTGAGAATAACATAACATGATTATATAATACATGTGATGGTTAGTAGATATATCATAAGAAAAATAGCATGTCATTATAAGATGCAGCTCAAATGTATGCACGCAAAAAATTACACTTTTTGGTGGTTATATGAGCATATTCTTGGAATATGCTTACACCAAATTATTATAACTCAAATGCATGCACCAAATTCTCACTTCAATTCTTAGACGCTAGATAATTTGGATTTACAAATTAATTTGTTTGGATAAAAATACCTTATTATAAAGAAAAATTTTATTTTAATATTTAATTTACTAATATATTAATCAACTTAACTAGTAACAATTATTTAAAAAATAAAAGATAAACTTAAAAATCATACTCAGTGTGATATTTATTCTAAAGGATTCAGTGAGATTGCTTTAACAGGTACATTAAAAAGGTTATTTAATAATTTTACATTGAATTTCATAAATATGTGAACGATACAAAATTTAGTGTCATAAATAGTGTTACACCAAAAAAAAAAAAAAACCACAGTCGTGTCATGGTTGCGGATGATTTTCTATCTTATGTTTTGGTGCATAAGCTGGAGATGGTCTAAGGGGATACCTGAACTTCTTCCTTAAAGTCACCACCAATTCTTTCTGGGTTCAGCCTACACAAATCAAAGAAGAAACCTGTGAAGAAAAGAACCATATAACACGATTTCGGCAGTGATTAACAAGTCATTACCCAGCTGGAACCAGCATTAAATCAGTTCGCAAGTCCTTCCATTTAACCTAAATCATCCAACAAATCACAATTTCAAGCATACAAATAATTTTTCAATTAATCAACTGGCGTTGAATGATTTTGACGTACTTGTTCTGTTCCCCTGAAAGCAACAACCAATCTATTTCGTGCTGAATCACGCCAAATTGCCACCTGCAATTTCAGGTAAGTCATTTCTTAACAAAACAAAATCTTACCAGCTAATAAGAATTAAGTTGACCTGTGTATCCGTGATGGGATTATCCAAGAAACATATTTTCTCAAATTCTGATTTAATAAAACTCGGGTGCCCCAATGAAGTGGCTAACATAGCCCAAGCTTCCATTGCACTCTCGGCTGTTGAAAACAGAGCTCTCATTTCCTCTGCCTTTTTCTCATCTAATACTGGTTTATCTAAAGAACCTTTCAGGACATTCTCTTCATCATTGGCATCATTTTTTGCTAAGAGTCCACTGTCTTTGGTCAGCTCAGTAACTGTAGCATTCAAAACCATTAAAGCTCCTAATATAGAATCAGTTTGTTTCAATAAATCTTGTGTGGCCTTTTTAATATCAGGAAATGACGGTCGAGTGTTGCTAATAGTTGAACTTTCAGTCGTTTCATCATCATTATTAACAGTATTGCTGCTTGGAGTTGCAAGCCCTGATTCTACATAACCAGCTTCCGCAATGGTTTGGGAATGGATTCCAATTTTGCTCAATAAATCAAATCCTTCCCATTTAATCTTTTCAGGAGCCGGGAGACCGAGTTGTTTAACAATATTCTGATTAATGGCATTGCCAAAATTCTTCCAAAAATCTTTGTCTGATTGTGTGCTTTCAGATTCTAGATAGTCTTCTTGAACAATGTCTATCTGATCTATATCGGATTGAGAGTTAAAATTTGTGGATGTTCCAGAATCTTCTAGACCATACTTGTTACCATTTGAAGATTCATTGTGTTGGATGTATGCATCGTTTATAGACTTTAACTGCCCAAAAGCATACTCAACAAACTGGCGTGCTTGTACAGGTTCTGACCCAATAACCTTTTTTAAAGTAGATTCAAAACCGTTATTTCGAAGAAATTCTGCAACAAAAGGCAACCTCCACCAGTTCTTTTCTTCCTCAATTGTATCAAAACTCTTATATTTAACCTGAACCAAATTTTATGGTCTATGTTAAGCTTATGAGAAACATATAAACACGGTCCCCACTCCAAAGTATATCCAACTTCCTTTTTAAGGTGTCGCAAAATAACATACGGCATTTATGTAATGTTTTATTTATGGAAACTACCTCCAGCTGTACTTTCCCACCACCTCCCATTCCCTCCAATTCAACTAGCACCTCATGTGAATTTCCTGGTAAAGAAATGTTCCATGGTTTAGAGACACTAAACAAAGATCTCTAGTAGGTAATATAGAGGGTGCATGGTTAAGTGAGTAAAACCAAAAGTCTGCAAAATTCATGAAAAAAGAAAAAAAAAATTACCATCACACATGGACTCCAAACAGACACTAGAATTACCCATTCGTTTATGGGGGGCCACAAGATTTGCATCCCAAGCCGCAACCTGAATTATAGTATTCATGTCACATATCCAAAGTTGCATGATAATGTTGTGAGGAAAAAAACTAAAAGAAAAAATAAAGCGTGTGAGAATATAACAAGATAATTTCTACATTCAGCAAAAGTGTTGAATCACGAGTCCTCTAAAGTAAGATCTCTAACGCAAGCAAATATTATCAAACAAGTTAATATAAATGCATTTAACAACCTGAAGATTAGTGGTTGGTGGATGCTTGATGTACAATGTGAGCTCCTCATTCCATGTTGGTTCCTTTGTCCTAACAGAAATCAAGGAGTTGTTAAAAAGCTTAATTCACATACTGGTTAAGCAACAAGGAGAGTGTGAAGAATTTAATATGTATATGCATACATACCCCCATTTAATCTTGCTTTTAACAATCTGAGTATCCAATTGCAGCACCACATAAGGGTCGCTTGTTCCCTGAAAGCAGAAAGTAGGGATTATACCACATTTACACTAACAGTACTAGATGGATAATGGATTTGAAGAGAAGTAGGGATATGATTACCCATGGATCCATGGCCGGGAAATCATAGCCCTTGTTGAGCGTTATAAACAACTGACCATCATAAATCTCACGGAGGAATGACCTGACAGAGGAAAGCCAAGCCTCGATCAGTTATACGTACAATAATTTCCTGAAAGAAGCAAAAGCACATGACAGACAGACAGACAGACAGCAGCATACTCACTCTGAAAGAATCAGTGTGTGACAACCAGCAGCATCCACCTGGCTCTTTCCAATATTTTCCTGATAAAGAATAAAAAAAAAAAAAGGTTTTAAGTTTCAGTATGCATGTATGTATGTATGTATCGAGATGAGAGAATATAGATGTTGTGGATTACGGCAGGAGTTGTATAGGCTTCAAAGGCGAATCCGGCAAGAATGACGGCGAGATTGATATCAAAGGGAGGCCGTTGGATGTCCTCGGGAGGCAACTGGCTAGATTCGGTGAGTGAGCAAAAGGCTGTTGAAGTGTTTAGCGTTGAGAGCCTGAGTTTAAGCGGAAATGGAAAAGGGGCGATGGTGAAATTAGGGTTTCGAGAATAGGGGAATTTTGGAGTGTTAATTGAGTTGGGAGTATAGGAAGGGAAGTGGAACTTAGTTGTGTAGGATTGAAGAGTGGCAGCCATGAGATTGATTGCTCAGGGAAGAAGGAGATGGAGAAGAAGAAGAAGAAAGAAAGAAAAATGAAAAATGAAAAATGAAAAAACATATAAAAAAGAGGATTCTGGAATTTACCGCGAAGCGAGATAACGGTCCCAAGCCCATAGGATTGGATTGGATTGGATTGGATTAGGTTAAAGGGCGTTATATATTCAGGGAAGGAATAGCGGTTAACCCATATTTTATTATTAATTATGACATTTCGATTATTCTATTAAAAGTATATACATATCATTTATCAACCTAAATTATTTTTTCTATTCTTTTACCCATATCACTCATTCACATGTTGTTCATCCGGAAAATCTTCTTGTTTAAGACAGATCGTTTCCCTCAATTAGCGGGGGCCTAGTCGATGTAGGCCCTCAACGGCAGGCAGACCAGCCGAATGTAAAAAAAATGGATTGCAGATTATGAACAAAATTTAAGGTTGGTCCATTGGTTTCCGTTTTTACTTTTTACGTATGAAGCGCGGTATCGAAACCAAATCTCGACTTTTTAGTTGTTTTTTCCAGAGGATTTGTTTTTCCTTTTTAATCCAGTTTGCAACCACATGTCTTTCTCCTATTAATTAATAATTAAAATACAAAGATTTATAATAAGTATTAAACTATAAAGTTTTATAAATAAAATAATTTGTTTAACTAATAACATTAGGGAATATTAGCCCTCGGGCTGTGAACCATTGTCACTCGTTACGTAACGAAGTTCAGTATCCGTATGTTAGGCAAGAGATGATTAGTCGATTCCTCTGAAAAGATGATGATTTGAGAAGCTCTATACTTCCCACCACGCGAAGTTCAAACCTCGCCGGAGAGGAATTGAAAACCGGGAAAAAAGCCCTTCGCAATCGAAGGTGAAAGCGGGAAAAAGACGACTCGACTTGGTATATTCATACTGTTCTGCCCAAGCTTTGAACTTACTGTATGTATTTTGATTGAACCATCCCAGGGGGTAGGAGAAGACTAGAAAACCTCTCTTGTGCGTCTACGTACCCGTCTTACCAATACTGGTTAGCTTAAGACTGAAAATCTTAGTTAGATAGCATCTATTGTATTGTCTAATGACTAAGGTCAAATGACACATTAGGCGGTAGCCATTCAAAAGCCCAAGAGACGATGCCTTAGCTCGATACCTGATGACCTGCTCTACTTTTTGTCTAAACCGTGTCTTTTCTGTATACTTTCCCCGGTTCCGCTGCTACCGCGGGCTTTACGCAATCGATCGGATTATATAGATATCCCGTCAACACAACATAGGTCATCGAAAGGATCTCGGAGACCCACCAAAGCACGAAAGCCAGGATCTAATCAAATTTTCTTTCTTCTCTCAGTCATGCATTTATAGTTCTTTTTTAGTTCTTAAACACCCTAAACCCTAAACCCTAAACCCTAAACCCTAAACCCTAAACCCTAAATTATTTTAAAATAATTTTGAATATTAATTTAGTATCTTATATATTTTATAAAAATATTTTTAATAATTTTTTTATACTTAGTTTTGGCTATCCACAAATTTCCTACATATTTAATTAGATTATTTTTCATTACTTTTCCAATAAATCTTATACAAACTAAAGACGGAACAAAACCTCTTTATAAGAGTATAGAAACATTTTTCACTAGAAAATTTTGTCTGGGTGAATAATTTGTCAGGTAAAACCAAATAGTGAGTTCCTGGAAAGTCAACCCACCACGGACAAAAATATCGTAACACTATTTAGTTGGACAATTACATTTTTAATATTTACTAGGTTATAGACCCGTGTAATACACATGTTGTATAAAAGAAAACAATATAGTTCATAAATTTATAACTCGCTTTATATAACTGTAAAAAAATACTAATTACGCATAATAATAATAATAAAAATGCTTACACGGGTTAAATAAATAAAACATTAAATAGTTATAGATTTAGGAAACACAAATATTAATAATTGTATTTTTTAACTAACATTGTCTTTGTCCTAGAATTACAAAGACCATCCAGGATACACACTTGGTGGTTAGCAAATATCTATTGAATCCACTAAATGGTAATATAAACCAGAGATCAAAGAAGATGAAATGTGTAGAGCTTTCCTCGGGGCGATCTAGTTACCAAATTGCAATCTAATTTCAAATATCCATCATCGTCTCTTACCATCTTAGAAGAAATTTGCCTAGGTTCTTCACCAACCTTGATCATCTTCCTCCTAATACAACTTCTTTATCTTTCATTTGTGTCAATAGCCACTAAAAGACATAAACTAAACATTCACATATTGTTACACAAACACCATAAATGATCTTAATACTTTTAAATCAACTTACAAAAGCTTTTGAAATTATATACAAACTTTATGGGTGGGTATGTTATCAGAATGGTTCTTTGATTGTGAAAGTGGAAAAACATACTATTGTTAAAAAAAACCTACCAGAACCACCATTAAATGGAAGGATTAATAGCGAATAGATTTTTGGATTACAATAACTTGGGTGTATTGAAGAATATATGCATCAGGAAGGAATTTACTCGCATATGCCACTTGAAATGGCACAAAAAAGCCCTCTACTTTAGCTTTTTCAACTTTTCATTTGGTGATCGTTAACATTATTGCGTAAACCAAACTAATAAAACATGCAAAGAGCCAGTGTAATAAACATGGATTCTATTTTAATCAAAGAGCCACTGTAAGCAAGTCTCACCTAATTGGTATGCATTTACTAAATACAAATGAATACACATAAAATTTGATTTGTTAAATTGAACTACCTCATAATTTTTTGAGCTAGAAGGATTAATCTCATTGATAATAAACTAACAAAAATACTAACCTGTTAATAAATTAATAGCAACAACTAATCTGAGAAGCTATAAACCCCAAAAAAAAGAAAACAATTACCTGAAATACAAATAGGCAGAAAAGCTAGGCGATTTGGAGCCGAGTGAACCAAACTAAATCAACAACCAAGCAACGATTCTCAAACTCGTATCCCTAATGTTAACGAAAACAACAACTAAGCAACACTTATTTAAAGAAAGCGGATGGTGATTTCAAAGAAAATTAGCGAAGAAGAAACAACCCTACTTAACGTTGATATGTTTGCCCTAATCAGCAAAGGGATGGCTAGTGATGGGGACAGTGAGTGGTGCGTTGCAGGTGCTGGTGCTTGTGCTTGACCGACGGGGGAATTATTGAGGCGAACGAATGTGAAACAATTGTTCATAGCTCATGGAATTAAATAAGTTGAAATAATATTAAATGCCATTTTTCATTGATTAATACTAAACAAATAAATCATTACAATACAATCAAGATTCAAACAAAAACATAAAATCTTTAGTTAAACTAGATCTAAGTCCTATATGAGCAAGAAGAATTTCTCAAAATAGCATCCTGAAACATGTTGAAAATAAGGTCAACATATAATTTTGGTGAGTTCCCATTAGTTTGTACATACGTATAAAAGCAACTTTTAAGAGACAATTCATGTCATAGGTTAAGAAATAATGCAAGAATATAGATAGCATAATGATACAATCAAACCTTGACAAAGATGGCCACAATAAGTTATAACGATTAGCTAAGTGTACTTGGTTCCCATGATGAACAAGAATACGTCATCAGGAGCCGGCAATAACCTCGGCTTTAGCATTAAATAGGCTTGTCACGCCCATAGATCTATGACGTCGCTAGGCTAGCAATAGTTAATGATTGTTTTTACAAGATGACTATCATATAAGGCTCACAAATATCTCAAATAACCATGACAAGTTTATAAACGAATTGCTCCTGCATTACAAGTTTTAAGATGTTTTACAAGTGTATATATATAAGCTTAACATGTTTCACCCCAAAAGATGTGAAATAAAGTAAAAAGGGACATGGAAAACTCACATTGTATAATGATAGTTGTAGAGTACATAAGGAAACTTAGATGTTCAAGAGTCAAAGGTGATGTACTAAAGGATAAAAAAAGAAACAATAACTTGAGGTCAGAATTCATTACAAGAAGTTAGGACATTTAGAGAATGCCAATAAGCGAAAGGTAGATTGAAAAAGAATTATTGTACCAATTTTAGATTCTGGACAGAATATTTGGCACGTGTTTGAACAGGTTTTAAAAATAACAAATGGTTTCATAAAATTATAAAAATTTACAGTTGACTAGTTCAGAGTCTCCCGGACAACTTTCGTTCAGAAATAAATTTATGAAAAGATCCGTAAATGGGTCAAATCATCAGCACAAGACAGAAGGTGCTGAAATACGCACTTATCTTGTGAAGGCTATTGTTGAGTCGTCTGATTGAGTTTGAAGACGTATAAACTATAGTTAAAAAGATAATTCAATGAACTTAATATTGGAGTCTGATTTTACTAAAATTTAGTTTGTTATGACCAAGTTATGGTTAGTTGAATTCAGACTATATTCTGCCAAATATATAGTAAGGCACTTATGTGCACTTTAAAAATCGCTAAAGCATGAAACGTGTTAGAACAAATTTACTATGTCGATATATGGTATATTAGACTTCATTGAGTTATATAAGAAAAAATATTCCAAGTCTTTGGCATAGCCATAATTTAGAGAAATAATCTTGTGGAATAATCGAATATGGCGGCATAGCCGTCCATATGCAAACGGGATTCTTTGTGTACGTTAGCGTGTTCTTAGCTTGATTTAGAAATGTTAGTGATTGTTATAAGGTTAGTGAAAATTAGAATGTTAATGATCAAATGATAATGATTAAAATTAAAAGAGATTTAGTAGAAGAACTAATAAAAATAAGAACATGAGAACAATTGAATGTTAGGAGGATTAGAACAATATAGATATACATAATATAAAAGCAATTATAAGGTTACCTTAGTATTAGAAACTTCTTGAAATTACTTGTAAAAGAAAATTCTTGAATTTGAACAAAACGAAAGGATGAAAGAAAGATATGTGAGTGAGATTTTTAGAGAATGAGCAAATAAAAAGTGAGGCATAAAGCTTGTTTTTATAGTTGAGGTTAGGAGGAGGTTATGAATGGTCTTAATGGTGAGTTACAAGTCTTTTAAAAGGGGGTTATGATTGGAATTTGAAATAAATATAAGATTAAATAATTTAAATAAATAAAAAAATAATTACAATTTAAACTTTAAATTTATTAAGACTTTAATTTAACAGCTTATTTTTTTATAAAATCTTTATACACTTTGTAAATCTTACAAAAACTTGTAATTTGATTATTTATTTTAGTTGAATATTTTAAAATGTTATAGATATTAATAACCTTTTAACATTTATAAAACTTATTCTATAAATTATGAAATTATTATAAATTGATTAAATGGTATAATAAATGAAAATTGAACAATAATGTTCATAAAATTAGTTAAATAATACATTTAGTGCATTTTAATTCATCAAAATGAATTAATAATTTAATAATGAATTTTTTTTCAATGTATGAAAATTCAAAATGAGTTCAGGTTTTGGTTTATAATTTAAAAATGGGTGGATGTTATAGTAACACTTCACGTTGCTTTTATTTAGTCCAAACTTTCTAGTGGTTACGTTGCTGGGAAACTTTCTTTTGGTTCTCTTGTATAATCTCTTGGTTATATGAGTGAGAAGAGCCATTTGCTGGACTATCTCCATATACTTCAGGTAATCTGAATGGATACAATCCAAGTCTTCAAGAGTGAAGATTAAGTTGCCACAACTTTCATCAGTAGACACAAAGGTTTTAGATGAGCTTGTCTCTTGGAATGGACTTACTTGGATGTAGCTCTCCCTTGGTGTGTTGGGAATGTGATGAAATGGCACTTTTGTGAGTTGTCAAGGTAGCAGATAAGATTATGCTGAGGTTCTCGACTATCCCTTTCAACAACATGGAGGGCTGAACTCTGTTGATTGCTGCAAGAGTTGTTGGATGGATTTTACATGTTTATCTCCATCTGATAGCCACTAAGGATACCATACAACTTTGTGAGAGTAAGGGTGAAGAGATATTCAATTCTATTAATGGCCACACAGTAATGAGTCCATTGTCTAGGAAGAGAGAACATGAACTTCCTCGTAATATTCCTATTCTCAAGCTTAACTCCAACATCCGTGAGAGTATCTACAATCTTAACATAGCTAAAGTGTTATTGAGTCATAGTTTCACCTTATGTGCAGGTGAAGTTCTCAATACTGCTTCATGAGGTCCTTCTTATTTTCTTTAACTTCACCAGACCCCTCATACATAAGCTTCAGTGCATCCCAGAGCTACTAAGCACTTTTGCACCTCTTGAAGCCTTTGTATATGGAGTTAGGAAGAGTAGTTCGGAGAGCTGTCATGGCCTTTTATCTATATCAATCTTCCTCCAATCTTTCTCAGAATAGTTAGCCACTTCCTTTGAAATCATCCCACCTCTAACGGTGGCTGAAGAGGTGCTTTGGATGTGAGGTCTAGAGACAACAGATCTACACATCCTACTGTCTTGAGGCTTGATGAAGCCTTCCATTCTTTGGCACCAAGTATCAAAGTCATTAGAAGTGATCAGTGGAAAATTTGCTATGGTATTGGTTTCCATGTCAGCCTTAGTGAGAGCTGCCATTTGAGTTGGTAAGTGTTTTGTGAAACTAAAGGGATTTAATATGGTGAGATCTTATAATCAAGAGGCTAAAAAGCTCATACCAATTGAAAGACCGGTACAGGGGAGCAATGCAACAGTTTTACAAAGTTAGAGAGACTTGAACACTTAACAGATCAAATAGGAAAGTGGCTAAATGAAACAAAGAACAAATGTAAAGAACACAAGCAGAACACAAGTATATGGTTTTCAAAAATGATGTATATTGCTCTTAATTGTTATACAATTGTTACAAGGCTTAGTTCTAAGGACTGGTACCTGAGATACTTTATACTACATACTACAACCGACCATACTTTGAAGGCCAACTGGAACACTAATCCAGATAACAAGATCAATATAAAGTCAAAATGCATATTGCCTTTTGACTAGTGACTATGACATGTCATAGCTCATATCTTTATCTATCATAAAAAGGATAAAATTACAAAAATAAAAAGTTACAGAATCTAAGACCTTAATCTACAGTTGACAAAAGTATGGAGATATCACCAACTTGTATAAGTTAGTGAGCCTTCAAAGATGGTAGTGGAAAGTTGTTCAACTTTTGTCAAAAGCATGTAAGAGAAAGCATGTCTTCTCTGTCTTCTGAAGAAACCACTCTCTTGGCTTCGAAAGATTTTATCTTGAAGTTTCGGAAAATTTCATTTTTGGCTTCGGAAGCAATGGTCTTTTGGCTTTGGAAGATTTGTCACTTAGTGAATTTCTCTATGTTTTGTCAAATCTTCCAAAATAACTTTCTTTGTACTTTAGTGTGCATGCTGAGAGCTTTTCGGTTGTATCGGCCTCTAAGTTAACTCTTACACAGATGCTACAATATAATTTAAAATTTACAAAAGATATTACCTATGAATCAAACTGAAATAGATTTCATTCTTCCTGTTTCATTCTTCAAGGAAGCTGAACATATACAATGTCTTCATTTTCCTACAATGATCAAAGAAAATAAGCATAAACCATCGTAACAAAACAAATAATAAAATTGAAAACAAAAAGTTTACCTTATTTCCTTTTTTTTCAGCCCATAATAATGACGATACAAATCACCCCACAAATAAGCATATCCACTATCTTAGTTCCTAAAGCAGAGCGATGTGGATCAATAACCCTCCCACCTGCACTAAAAGCTTACTTTGAGGCAACGGTAGTGATTGGAATAGCTAGGATATCAGAGGCCATTTTGAATAAAATTCTATACTTAAGTTTGTTGGCCCTCCACCACTCTAACGCATCAAAATATTCACATGGCTCTGTAATGCATACTCCTTATTCCAAGTAAGTGACTAATTCTGACTTTGCACTTTCAGCATAATCGACACTCCTAATATGTTGATCATATTTAGCAGTACCAGTCTTGATGCTCTATTACCAGATCTTTTACTTATAAAGGTAGAACCACTTTTACTCCCACTAGGACCATTCCCAACATTTGCACTTCCAGATGATGAACCAACATTAGGGTCTTTATAAGCTTCAATATATTCTTTAAACAAGCTTTCCAACTGAATTTCTTCCTTAGCCTTATCATTCGAATAAATGGCTTTAAAAAATAATCAATCAAATGCATCTTGTATATAGGATCTGCAGGACCGTTTAAGGGCTTAAGCACAATTACAACACAACAACACAATGAGGAGAATAACTAAGCTCTAATCAAACAGTGAACTGGGTAACCAAAGTGATACAAAGAACACAAGTAAAGCAAGAGACAGAACAAGAGAGTATGGGTTTCAAGGAGGCAGTATATTGCTTTCTCAAGTTCTTTTACAAGTGTTACAAAGCATAAAGAAAAGATACAAGAACTTGAAATACTTATACTACAACCTACAGCCGGCCATACTTTGAAAGCCAGCTGGATACAATTGACTAGACACTAACAAAATCAATTGTAGGATCAAAAGGCATATCTGCCTTTTGACCTTGTGACTATGACATGCCATAGCTCACATCCTTATACAATACAAAAAGGATAAAGTACATAAAGTAGAAAGTTGAATACTCAAGACCTCAATGTACAGTTACCAAAAGCAAGGCCCTTTTCACCAACTTATGTAAGTTGGTGACTTTACAGAGATGCAGCGGAAAAGGTGCTTTATGGAACAGTACATCAGATAAAGCATGTGTACTAAAAGTCTTCAGAAGAAATCTGTCTTCATAGGATGAGGCTTCGGAAGACTTTGTCTCTGAAGCTTCGGAAGACTTCATGTTTGGCTTCGGAAGATATTGGTCTTGGCTTCGGAAGATTTTACACTTAGAGTATTTTCTAATGCTTTGTGTAAAACTTCCGAAGCATTCTTCACTTCAGTACTTAGTGCATGTTGCTGAGACACTTAAGCTGTTTTGGGTTGCATCAGACTTCAGGAATCCTTACAAACTCCCCCTAGGCTGATGCTACCAAAACACTTAGAAGATCTTCAAATGTTGGTAGTCTTCAGTACAATCAGGACCATTCCTTTCTTCATGAGATGGTCAGGATCATCAAGACTTTCATAATATCTTCTCATCTCAAAGAGATCATGCAGAGGTAAGTTGATTATGTCTTGCCATGAGTAGACATTCTCAACACCTTGATCTCTGATAACTGTCCATCTCTCTGGATTTGTAGAGTAAGTCCAGGACAAGATGGGTGTCTCACTAGTTAGAGGAGCCACTTGAATAGGAGTTGATTGGGCTGCCTCATCATGCACTTCCTCAGGTTGATCTGATTCAGCCTGAGGTGCAGAGGTAGATGACTTTGGCTTCTTCTTCTTTGTCTTTGGTTTAGAAGCCATCCTCTTCTTCCTCTTGGTTGTCTTTAACTGAGAAGACTGGTCTGCAGCACCATGTTGATCATCAGTGTCTTTCTCAGTTGGGTGTTCCTCCCTCACAGGTTCAGAAGGAGAGGGAGTTTGACCCTGCCTAGGATCAGAAGATGAAGCTTGCTGGGGCTCAGCTGGAGGTGCTGGTTGAGGTGTCTCTGGTTGTTCAAACTTGACCTCCACTTCAGGTGGGACTTGACTTGGAAGAGAGTGCAAGTCAATAAGTTCTCCACTCTTAATCTTCTGCTTGATCACCCTAATATGCTCATCCATAGTGGATAGAGACATGGGGCCAAGTCTCCTTCCGGAGAATCCATACAGCTTCAAGAAGCTCACCATTCTTTGTATGTCAGCAGACTTCTTTGCATTCTTTTGAATGGTGGCCCTTGACTTTGCAGCTTCTTCCCTTAGTTTCCTTTTGGTTGTCTTTCTTTCCTTGACTAGCTCAAGTTCAAGTTGCTTTAGATACTCGAACTCAATGAAGTCATAGGACAAAGGGAGAAGTGCATCTGCCTGATAGAAGCCTGTGGCACTCAGGTAGTTGATCATTTTGATCCTATCTTCCTCTTTATCTACCTGAGGTTCTTGTGGAGCCACATCTTCCTGTGCAGGACTTTCTTGAACTGGTGAGAGAGTAGGAGCATGCTTGTAAAGTCTTTTCTGTCTCTTCTCCTCTTTGAGTTGGAGAAGTATCATTGCATCCTCTTTCTCCTTCAACTCTCTTGACACTTCTCTGTCAGCCAGTTCATTTAGTTCTTCTAAGGGGAGGGAGATGATCTCATCAATGTCATAGTTCCTGGTCTGTAAGTAGGTAATCCTGACTGCCCTTAACTCATCATCCTGAGTATTTGGTCTGGGGGCAGCCCTGATTGCAGCTTGCATGAAGCTAGATGACCCAATGGAACTTTCTCCCCTTAGTCTCCTTTTCCTCTCTCTCTCTTCCTCCTCAATTTCCTCAGGAGTCATTATCCTTTTCCCTTTGTCACCAACAGACCTTTGTGACTCAGGGTGGATTGAAGCTTGGCCTTCATTGCTTGGAGTAGCTTCCATGCTCTGGCCAGAGAGAGGCTGAGAAACACCTTCACCAGCAGGTGTCTCAGATGGAGTTTGGACCTCAGCAGCAGTTGTTGATGATGAGACAGGGGTCTCAGGTTCTGTCACTGGGCCTTCAGTCAAGGTTTCCCCTATGAAACTAATCTTAGGGTCCACCTCAACATCCAGTTGACCGATGACATTGCCTGATTCCCTAAGTCTCCTTCTTAGAGAGAACTCTGCCATGATCCTGTCTTGGATTCTTTGAGCCAGCCTGTCAGCTTGTCTTGAATTGCTTGGATTGACAAGTGGCAGGTTGACTAAATCCAGTCTTTCATAAAAGCTCAGGCTTTGGAATTGAAAAACTTCTTGTTGGCCTTGAACTCTTTGAAGTATGAGGGCTCTTCTGTCATCATCATACCTCCACCTTATGATTTGATTGCTAGTTCCCAGTGGTGGAGATGAGACAGCCCTTGGTATGCCTTCCTCAAAGAGACTCCTGATGAGAGAGTCTATAGAGTCCACATTAATGTGAACTTGAGGAAGTTGCTGAGAATGCACAACAGCAAGTGAGGATGGTGAGTCCTCTATGTCCATTCTCTCTGAAGAACTCCCAGGTTCTGTGGTTGTAACAACTTTCTCCCCCTTTTTGGTAGCATCACCCACTTGCATAGGTGAGCTGGAGGATAAGTCAATCACTTCCACAGGTTCTTGTGTTCCTGGTTGAGCTCTCCTTAAAGGTCTCCCAGCTAGTTTTTCCTGCAGATATGAAATCTGGAGTTGCTGATCATTGACCCTGTTTTGCAGGGTAGTCACTTGAGATTCCAAGTGACTAACCTTAGAGACTAAGTAGGTGCATGTTTTTGACAGTTTTTGCACCTTTAGTCTCAAATTCCCCTCATCTTCATCAGAAGATTCATTGGGGGATGAGATGATTGGACCAAAGTCCTCTCTCTCACCACCAACTTGAGTTTCTTGGCTGCTGGTTTTCCTCTGCTCACTGGCAGCCTCAGTTGAGATGCCAATGGGCTGAGTTCCCATGGTTGAGGTCTTAATGATGTAATCACTTTCAAAAGTGAGAGCCTCTTCCATATGGACATCCTGAACAGGTTCAGAAGTGTCCACCTCAGTAACAGGTGACTGATGGGGGATAGACTGAGGAGAGTCAGAGGTACTCATCTCTCTTTGAGTAGGGGAGGAGAAGAGAGACTCATGGTACTCACTGAATCCTAAGTCTTCATCAGTGTAAAAGGATAGGTTGGGAATTGGTTGGTTGAGATCCAAAGGCTGGGGATGGTAGCTGTCCCCTGAAGGTTGTCCACTTGAGTGTTGAGACTCAGAGTGAAGGCTTAAGGTTGTTGGGCTATTGAGCTCATCAGGGTGAGCTTGAGGAACCTCAGCCCTGATAGGTGAAATAATGGGAGTGGTTTGCTCCTCAGGAGAAGTGGGAGCTCTAGTGTCCACTTCTTCCTGTAAGGTTGAGTATTTGGGGGCCTGCACAGACTCAATAGTCTGAGCAGGGGTTCGTTTGGATTTTCTTTGGTAGGTGAGGGTGATTTCTGGTCTTTTTAATGGTAGGGACAAAAGAGGTGTGGGTTCAACACTAGCTTGTGTTGCTAGGTTGTCACCTTGAGCAATGAGCTCTAACATTTTTGGGACTAGGGCTGTTTCTACCCCAGAGAAGCCTACAGTTGGCTTCTTCATTATTTTAAAGATGCCGGGCTTCATCTGTCCCAATTTAAGAATATTACCTGTTTCCCTCAACTGTGAGCCCAGTTCACAGTTGAGAATGTGTTGAACATATCTAGGAAACATGTAATACTCTAAGGAGTCTAAGTTTGCAAGTAAATTAGTATAAACAAATTATGAATACCTGAACTTGACCCCCTGAACCATTCCATGAACTATGAAGGAGAGATCCTCAGGAATCTGGTCCCATCCACCATGCTTGTTTGACAAGCTGTGGATAACCACATGGAGCAGGAATTTCCATTGGGATGAGACCTTCCCTTTCCTAAAGGTCTTTACAGAGAAATCTCCCTCATAGCCCATCTGCTCAAAAGAATGATTAACAGCTTCTTTTGGGAAGGACACCTCACCTTCTTCATCATCCAGCTGTAGATGTTGGTTAATGATGGCCGGAGTGATGAAGACTGTCCTCCCTTGCACTGTGGCAGACAGTGCCTTCTCCCCATCCATAATGACCTCTTGGCAGGTCTTCCAGAATTCAAGCAACTGATCCTCATATAGAGGAGGATCAATGGTCAGGGAGGTGAAGTAGTTTGACAGAGTCAAGAATTGGCAAATCTCTGAGAAACTTGCATCTTTCTCAGAGCTTAACAGAGCAACCTGATTATGTTGCCTGTGTAGTTGCATGGAGAAATCAGGGTTGTTTCTGCGGTTAAGGTTGGCCATTTCAGAAGCTTAAGGGTGAAGAAAGGTAGAAAGCAAAGGCGGTTTAGAGAATTAGGTTAGAGAAACAGTAGAATTGAGGAAGATAGTGGGAAAGAGGGGGAACCGTTGGGTATTTATATGAAAAGGGATTTGAACCAAAGTTAATGAAAGAGGATAAACTTTGAAATCCGAAAGTCGGTCCCACCTCTGAAAAGGTAGTTTACTTTTGCTCAAAAAGTAGTTTTCTTGGAATTCGAAAAGCTTCCGAAGTTTATTTGTCTTCGGAAGTTTTGATTTAAAAAGCTTCCGAAGCTAAAATGGCTTCGGAAGATTTTCCTGAGAGTCTTGATAATTTATGCTTCGGAAGAGAAATAAACCCTTGAATGCTTTGTATGAAAATAAACAAAGCTTCCGAAGGTTAATTTTGCTTCGGAAGGAAAAGGTTCTTGAAAATAGATAAGTGTCTGAGATAAGAATTTTAAGCTTCGGAAGATGAATCTTTACTTCTTCCGAAGGTAAAATCTCTTAGACAGTTATTTATTTTAAAGACATGTTTTTCTTCCGAAGGTAAAATTTTATCTTCCGAAGTATCAGAAATTTTCAAGAATCTAAGGAAAGTCTTCAAAAAGAATTTTACATCCAAAGAAAACATGAGCTTATGAAAGTGATGAACTAGACAACTTAGGACACACATATTTTAAGAAGAAATAATTAGAATCAGTTTTAATAAAAAGGCTACTCAAAGTTTATCATCCCAATAGCTGATATCAGATACTTAAATCTCTGTTCATCAAAAGCTTTGGTGAACAGATCAGCATATTGTTCATCTGTATGAACTTTGACTAGTTTAATCAATCCTTTTTCATAGTTATCCCTTATTAAATGATACCTGATGTTGATGTGTTTGGTCCTTGAGTGCTGCACAGGGTTCTCAGTGATAGAGATAGCACTATTGTTGTCTATGTGGATAGGAGTCTCTTTGAAGTTAAATCCATAGTCCAGCATCTGATTTTGAATCCAAAGCACTTGAGCACAGCAGCTTGCAGCAGCAATGTATTCAGCCTCAGCAGTTGATGCAGACACACAGGATTGTTTCTTGCATTGCCATGAGACCACCCTTCCACCAAGGAATTGACATCCCCCAGATGTAGACTTTGCAGTCATATTGCAACCACCATAATCACTATCTGTATAGGCATACAGATTGAAATTTGGATTCTTTGGATACCATAGACCAAGTGTTGAAGCACCTTTGAGGTATCTTAAAATCCTTTTCACAGTGATTAAGTGAGACATCTTAGGGTTGGCTTGATATCTTGCACAAATACATGTAGCAAACATAATATCAGGCCTGCTAGCTGTAAGATACATAAGAGACCCAATCATAGCCCTGTATAAGTGCTCATCTACACACTCCCCCTCAAGATCTGGACCAAGGGAGTGGTTTCTGGCTATGGGTGTCTTAGCAATCTTACAATCAGTCATATTGAACCTCTTGAGTATGTCTTGAACATACTTTGACTGACTTATGAAGATGCCATCTTCAACCTGCTTCACTTGAATTCCCAGAAAGAAGTTGAGTTCTCCCATTGAACTCATCTCAAATCTGTCTTTCATCAGCTTCTCAAAGTCTTTGCAGAGCTTTGGATTAGTTGAACCAAAGATGATGTCATCAACATATACTTGAACCAGCAATAAGTCATTTCCCTGTCCTTTGATGAAGAGGGTTCCATCTATAGTACCTCTTCTGTATCCATGCTTGCAGAGATACTTAGATAGTGTCTCATACCACTTCCTGGGTGCCTGATGCAGCCCATAAAGAGCTTTGTCAAGCTTGCAGACATAATCAGGATGATCAGGGTCTACAAAACCAGGTGGCTGTTTGACATAAACCTCCTCATCAATCACTCCATATAAGAAAGCACACTTTACATCAAGTTGGTAGACCTTGAAGTTCTTGGATGCAGCAAATGCCAGGAATATCCTAACAGCTTCTAGTCTTGCTACAGGAGCAAAGACATCAGTGTAGTCAATCCCTTCTTCTTGTGTGTATCCTTGAACAACTAGTCTTGCCTTGTTCTTGATGATGATTCCCCTATCATCCTTCTTGTTTCTAAAAACCCATTTGGTTCCAATGGTAGTCTTCCCATGAGGAAGAGGACAAAGGTTCCAAACTTTCTGCCTTTTGAATTGAAGCAGCTCTTGTTGCATAGCTTCAACCCAACTTCCATCCTTTAGAGCTTCATCAACTTTCTTGGGCTCTATCTGGGATAAGAAACAAGAGTGAAGACAAACATTTGCTTCATGGGTTTGTCCTCTTGTTCTTACCCCTATGACAACATCTCCAATGATGTTTGTGGTGGGGTGAGACTTGTGGATCCTTAGCTGAGGGATCACAGCAAGTTGTTGAGAAAGATCTAAATTTGAGAAATTTAAATCTGGTCTTGAAGATTCACCCTCCACATTATCACACTTATCAAGATTAACTTGATCCAATGTTTGTGAGACATCATTGATGTTGTCATCTATGGTGTGGTTATTAGCATCAAGAAATTCCTGATCACTATCACCATCACCATTGTTGTCTTCTACAAGTGAGGTATCTTTATCTGGTTGAGAGGCCTCTGAGCTGGAATTTGAAGGCATGCCAGATGTATCAGCTGAATTTGTCATTGTTGTGCTGATAGAAACCTCATTTGCTGAAGTAGTTCCAACTGGAGCTGAAGATGTATGAGTTGAAGGTCTTCCTAGCTCAAATCTTGGATCAGGATCACCTGTATTTAGATTTTCTGCAGATCCTGAAACATGCTCACAAGATTTGTTAAAACAGTTGGTAACTAAATCAAGATCAAACAGCCAATCCGGACCAGAACCAGCCACACAAGGAGTGTGCTCATTGAAAGTCACATTGGCTGACTCCTCAACAATTCTAGTTCTGAGATTGTATACTCTATAAGCTTTAGCTTGAGAAGAGTATCCAATGAAATGTCCATCATCTGATTTCTCAGCAAACTTGGCAATTTGATCTTTGGTATTCAAGATGGTGCAGGGACATCCAAATGACCTGAGAAAACCAATGAAAGGTTTCCTCTTGTGCCAAAGTTCATAAGGAGTCTTACCATGTGTCTTAACTACTAAAACTCTGTTTTGCACATAGCAGCAGTATTGACTGCCTCTGCCCAGAAGGTGATAGGCAGTTTAGAGTCAGACAGCATAGTTCTTGCAGCTTCAATAAGTGTCCTGTTTCTCCTTTCAGCAACTCCATTTTGCTGAGGAGTCCTGGGAGCACTATATTGTCTTGTAATACCTTTTTCATCACAAAATGCATCAAGGATTTGGTTCTTGAATTCAGTTCCTTGATCACATCTTATGGTTTTGACCTTGTGATCACATTGATTCTCAACTTTTAAGATGAAATTCTTCAGAATCTCAGGGGTTTCATCCTTAGTTCTAAGGAAGAAGACCCAAGTGAATCTTGTAAAATCATCTGTGATCACCAGACAGTAAGAGGTCCTTCCTAAACTCATTACACTGGTGGGGCCAAAGAGATCCATATGTAACAAGTGTAGGGGAGTAGTGATGGAGTTCTTTTCCTTAGGCTTGTGAGATACTTTGTATTGCTTCCCTTTCAGGCATGCCACACAATGATCATCACTAGTAAACTCTTTCTTTGGCATTCCAGTTACCAGATCATGTTTAATTAATTTATTCATGTTCTTAAAGTTTACATGGCACATTCTTTTATGCCATAGGAAAGACTCATCACTATTTGCTTTAGATAGAAAGCATGAAACTTCTCCTGAGGGAGATGTTTCTTGCAAATCCATCTTGTACATGTTCCCTTTCCTGGGGGCTCTGAGCAGGATATGCTCATGAGGAATGACCACACCAGGTTTGAGAACAATGCACTCATGCTCAGTAAAGAGCATGTTATGACTCTGATCACAAAATTGGGATACACTCAGAAGATTGTACCCAAGCTCCTTAACAAAGTTTACCTTCTCAATGCTGAGCTTACCATTTGTGACCTTGCCCCTTCCAGAAATGTAACCACCTTCATCTCCTCCAAAAGCAACTGGTCCTCCATCAATTCTCTCAAAATTATGGAGTAGAGACCTATTGCCTGTCATGTGCCTGGAACAGCCACTGTCAATTATCCAGACATTCCTGTTGGTCTTGAGCTGTTCCTGCACAGAGAAGATGATTAGTTACATTTGGAAACCCAAGCCTTACTTGTCTTGGGCTCATTAACAGTAATAGAAGGTAATGCAACAGTAATAGATCCTATGGTTGTACTATGGGGATCTTCAACTGTTGTTGATGGAGAAACCTCAGTCATTTGGTCTTTCTTAGACTTCCATACCACCTTTGGAGTCTTGGACTTGACCTTCAAAACCTTAGAAGCTTTTAGAACTTCATAAGTTTTGATGACTGATCCTTCGGAAGAGTCTACAGTCACTGCAGCAGACTTTAGTGCTTCGGAAGAACTCCTTTCTTCCGAGACCAACTTTGCTTCCGAAGGTAATTTTCCACTTACCTCCTTCTTTGATTTGGAGCTTTCGAAGGAAACAGACTTTCCTTCCGAAGCTTGAGACTTCTTGAGACTCTTTGAAGTCTTTGTTTTAGTCATGTGGACAGTACTTTTAGGATTGTATGGGCAATCCTTAGCAATGTGAGAAGTACTTTCACACATAACACATAACATTTTCTTCTTCAAAGAAGTCTCCATTTGAGAGCAAGACTGACTTTGGTCACATCCCTTCTCCATCTTCATCTTGGTAGATGCTGAGACAGTTCCTTTGGGCTGTGAACTGTTCTTGGAGTTTGATGGTCCAGGCTGTGCAGCAGTGGTACACAGCAGCTCAGTCTTCTTCTTGACACTGAGATGATTTGAACAAGAACCATGACTCTTAGCTGAGGAGTCTTGGTTGATGTCTTCAGTCCTTACTACTTTGAAACCTGCAGAGATAAAAACTTGTTTCTGCTTAGCATCAAAAGTAGCCTTGATTTCTTGAGCCTTCTTTGCCTTTCTTTTGCTCTTTCTGATCAAGTTCTTTCTTTTGGACTTGGTCATCACAGTTGATTTCTTCTCCTCAGAAGGATAGTGGCCCTTGGAAGAATCCTCTTCTTCACTTGTGACATCCGTCACTTTAAGGTCCGTCAATTGACGTGTTTGTCCGTCATCTATTTATATTTGGTCATTCCTCATCATTATTTGACTCATTATGTGGATATCATGTGTGCAATATTACCGTTGTGTGTGTATTCGCTATAATCGTGTGTGAACCTTAAAAATACCTATAAAACTTTCATTTTTGAAAACGTTAAATATATCATTTTATAAATATAATAAATGTTTTAATATAACCATTTCTTCAGTCATAATAACATTAAATGAACTTTTACAATTAATATAAAACACCTAACGAAGTCGTTTTTCAACCGAACAAAATTTGGGAAAACTCGGGGGTTAAGTGCAGGGACTAAACTTGTAATTTTGGAAACTTGGGCTGGGTATAAATACCCCATTTCCAGCCCTAAACCCCCATTTCTATCATCTTCTTCATCTTCATCTCCTCTTCACACACAAAAACTCCATTTGAGCACCAAATCCGACCCGAGAGGTCTCGTTTTCTTCGTCTTGACATCGTCTACAACATACACTACCCCTCTCTAGCAGGTAGTTGTCTTTGGTTGTCCATTTTAGAGCCTTTTCACGGCTGTCCAAACTAGGGTTTCGGGTGTTCGGGTTCAACCCGAACACACAAGGTCGTATGGGTGCGTGTGAGGTCTCTTTGCTTGTGTTTTATGCTTGAGTATGTTTGTTGAGTGTTTCTGGAGGTCCTTGTGGTGTAAAACCCGTGTTTAGAGCGGCCCGGGGGCTGCTCACCCCGACCACAGTCGCGATTCTGCAGATTGGGCGACTGGGTCATCCATGCGATTGAGCCGTGCGACTGAGTGGGTCGTGCGACTGGATCATGCGTCTGAGTCAATCGCGCGACTGAGTTGTGCGACTGGGCAAGTTGTGCGACTGAGTTGTGCGACTGAGTGTCTGTGTGCGATTGAGTCATGCGTGCGAATGAGTGTATGCGAATGAGTCATGCGATTGAGTGTTTGTGTGCGATTGAGTCAGGTGACCGACTGAATGTGTGCGAATGAATGTGATTCGCACGACTGGGGTCCAATCGCACGAATGAAGGTTCAGTCGTACGAAAGTAGCTAATTCGCACGATTGAAGGTTGATTCGTGCGCATGGAAGTTGAGTCGTGCGATTGGGTGTTGTGTGGTACGACTGAAGGCCAATCATACGAATGAAGGCTCAATCGTACGAATGAAGCTGATTCGCACGATTGAGGGTTGATTCGCACGAATGGAGGTTGAGTCGTGCGTCTGGCCTTGTTATGCGACTGAATTTGTTGTGTTTGACCCTTGTGCGTGGCGTGAGTATGTCGTGTGGTGTCGAGGTAACACTAACACAATTATGCCATTGTTTGGCCACAAAGATTAAAGTCAACGTGAGAAAGGGCACAGAAACTATTTTGAGCAAATATAAACTAACGCTTTACGAACGACCAAATTGACTTATAACTATTGACACTTATTCAATGTTTCTTCGATAACAACGATACTTTTACTTAAACATCATCATTAGTGGCAACAATGTCTTGTACTTGGATCTACATAAGATCTAGTACGTGTGTCAGTCTGTGTGTGTTGTACGCGACCCATCCGATACGACCCGAACCGACCCATCATTATTGCGCGCTTATACATATAACATATCATTAATGCTATACAATAACTGTCAATAGGTGTTTGACTGTTTATTTGCATTCAACATTTGGGATACATCGCTCATACATACTTACCACTTAACAAGTGAGTTTCGTGGCCCCTTTTACGCTTATACATATTTCAATCATTTACAAATTGGGGGAAAAGTATGCTTACACAATTTTTATGCTGTACACTTACATACATTTTACATACAAGGAATCAACGTGATACTGTGTTGCAAGTACTATTTGATACATGCTTGGGTCTGCTGTGTGGTTCTATCTTTGCAACTATTTAATTCCAGTGTGGGAACCGACGGTTAGGTATTGGTAGTACTACTGGGTTGACACCCCCACCCTCGTTCGATGGTATACTAGTTGGTACCATCAGTGGCCAGGAACGGGCCCTTGGGTGAATATATGCCGACAATTTCTTTGTGTACGTCGCTAGGTTTGGTTGCAAAGCTCATGTCATGTGATATTTACTTGTGTAATAACTGTATTCACGGTATTCCGACGCGCTATTATATACAGCATCACTTACATTTTTATTACATAAACCTGCGAGCTCACCAACAATTTTGTTGACCGTTTTAAGCATATCTTTTCAGGTGAACATGCAAGTCCAGGAATCTAGGTGTGCTGCCTTAGTGGAGACCCTAGGATGCATTTTTGGGACTTAGCTCTTTTTGAGGAACAATCTTTTTGAACAATGTTATCGCATGTAAACAATTATCAACATTTGAAACTTGTTCCCGGGTTGTGGGAATTAACATTTACATTTTCTTCATATGTGTATATGTGTTATCATTATCATGATGTTTATGGCTATGTGTTGTGGACATTGACTAAACACGACACAAGTCCCCTTGTTGTCGGGTGTCGTCATGACACGCATGTCATCATTTATTTATATTGCTCTCTATCGCTTACCATGTGTTATGACGATCCCATTCTCGTTACATCCCCGTGTTTCCGCTTTTAGCGGGGGTGTGACAGATTGGTATCAGAGCCATTGGTTATAGAGAATTAGGCAATACGCTTGACCTAGACTATAACCTAGGAACCTTCATGTAGATTTGCATGCTAGGACTCTGTATGCATATTATATCTCGTGTATGTGTTCCTCGCTGCTTGATTTGCTCATCTATTTGTTATGTGATCTTTCCACCCTATGAGAGAGCCCTTGTGCTCACTCTTTTATGGGGATACTTCTATTGGATCTTCCGTTCCCTCTGCGCGCCGAGTTAGCTTATCAGATCCGGGTATTAACCCGAAGTAATCTACACAGATCATACTATTGTGCTTGACCTTGGACATTGAGATTAATCTGAGGAGGAATATGTCTGAAACCTCGAAAGATGAGGAAATAGACAACCTCCGCTAGACTAAACGTGATTGTATACATGGACTTACAACTGTTATGATGGATTATTATGGATATGATGTAAAGGAAAGTCGGATGTCATGTAACCGGATCAGGCATCATTCTCGGTACATCGTGGGTGTGGTGGGAACGCTGCGGGGAACCCTATATATAAACATCACCGGTATACCGAGAATATGCTTGAAATGGGCTGCATGGTGGTCTGGCTGACCGGAACATGAACATTGGAATTTGATAAGTGGAATACATTTGTATCTTATGGTGACTAAAGCTGATATGTTACCTCTTTTATGATTAGAACATGCCGCCTCGAAGAGTCACCCGTAGCAGTAGTGGCGGGAGTGAAGCCCCAAGGGGCAGAGGCCGAGGCAGAGGCAGAGCACCAAGAGCAAACGATGCTCCTGCCAGTAACAGTCAAGGAACAGGGAACGCCGACATGGCAGCCCTGATCGCTCAGCAATTGGCCGCACTCATTCCTACTATCGTGGCCCAAGTGAGCGACGCACTTCAACAACACCACCCTCACGGGGATGGTGGCAACGATGATGGAGCCCAAGGTGGGATTGAAACTGAAACGGGAAACGGGAACCCGACTGGAAACGAGAGCAACCAGGAAACCGGGAATGGTGGTACTGCCGGTATTGAGACTGGGGTGGTCAATGCTCGTCGGGGATGCTCGTACAAGGAGTTTGTGGCTTGTAAGCCAAGGGAATTCGATGGGAAAGGTGGGGCGATAGCCCTAACCAGGTGGTTGGAAAAGATGGAGGCAGTGATCGACATCAGTGAGTGCCTCGACAGCCAGAGGATCAAGTATGCTACTTGTTCTCTACAGGGTAAAGCCCTAACCTGGTGGAACACTCAGATTCAAGCTCGAGGAAGAGAGTCTGCGATGCAGATGTCGTGGGACGAGTTCAAAGCCTTGATCACCGAGGAATACTGCCCTCTCAACGAGATGCAGAAACTGGAGCATGAGTTTTGGAATCATGCTATGGTGGGGGCAGGGCATGCAGCTTATACTGATCGTTTTCATGAGCTTGCAAGATTGGTTCCGCATCTAGTCACGCCGGAATCAAAGAGGATTGAAAGGTACATTTGGGGACTCGCGCCTCAAATTAGAGCGATGGTTACAGCAGCCGCTCCTCCTACTATTCAGAGCGCAATTCTGAAAGCTGGCGCTCTGACTGATGAGATGGTTAGAACAGGGGTATTGGGCCGAGGGGCCGAGAAAAGGAAGGATGTTGGGGAATCGAGCCGGTCGAGTGCCGGAAGGTTTGAGAAGAGGTCTAAGCCGACCAGGAATTTTGTGGCCGTGTCTCAGGCCAGAAGAGAGTATGTGGGGCCGCACCCCAAATGTGACAGGTGCAACTATCATCATCCCCCAGGGACGCAGTGCCGGGTGTGCGCTAACTGTAAGCGCCCGGGTCATTTGGCCAGAGATTGCAGAACTGCACCAAATCTTGTAGCACCCGTCAACGCGGTTAACCCCGCCGGGAATGCAAGGGCTTGCTTTGAATGTGGGAGCCCCGATCACTACAGGAACATGTGCCCCAGGCTGAATCGGGCACCGGGTCAACAGGGGAACAACCAGCAGCAGGTGTTGGCTATCGCTGGGAATCAAGGCCCGGCTACTCAGGGAAACGCAGCTCGGGGACGTGCATTCGTCATTGGAGCTAATGATGCTCGTCAGGACCCGAATGTTGTCACGGGTACGCACTTACTCAATCAACACTTCGCATCTATATTATTTGATACTGGAGCAGATAATAGTTTCATATCTTCTGAGTTTGTGCAATTGCTTGATTTGAGTCCTAGTAGGCTAGAAACTAGCTACTCTGTAGAAATGGCCAATGGTAAGGTTGCTCAGGCCGATGAGATTATTAGGAAGTGTTCGTTGACGCTGGAGGATCATACCTTTGAGATAGATTTGATACCCTTTGAGTTAGGAAGCTTCGATGTCATCGTGGGTATGGATTGGTTGTCGCAGAATGGAGCAGAGATTGTTTGCCGAGACAAAGTAGTACGTATCCCTATGCCAAACGGGGAGGTACTCAAGGTTCAGGGAGAACGACCGGGTAAGAGCTTAAAGATGATTTCCTGCATGAAAGCACGCCAGAGTCTACGAAAGCAGTGCTACGCTTTTCTGGCTCATGTAGTTGAGAAGAAAGACGAGGAAAGGAAACTGGTGGATATTCCAGTGGTACGGGATTACCCAGAAGTATTTCCAGATGACTTGTCTGGTTTACCTCCTCCACGACAGGTGGAATTCCGTATTGAGTTGGTTCCTGGAGCTACACCGGTAGCGAAAACTCCTTATCGACTAGCGCCATCCGAGATGCAAGAGTTGTCTAGTCAGTTACAGGAACTACTGGAGAAGGGTTTTATTCGACCGAGTCATTCGCCGTGGGGAGCACCAGTACTGTTTGTCAAGAAGAAGGACGGATCGTTCCGTATGTGCATCGATTACCGTGAACTGAACAAGTTGACGGTGAAGAACCGATATCCTCTCCCCAGAATCGACGATTTATTTGATCAGCTGCAAGGAGCTTCGTATTTTTCAAAGATCGATCTTCGTTCTGGTTATCATCAGCTAAGGGTTTTCGAGGACGACATACCGAAGACTGCGTTCAGGACTCGTTATGGACATTATGAGTTCTTGGTCATGCCGTTCGGGTTGACCAACGCACCCGCTGTTTTCATGGATCTAATGAATCGGGTGTGCAAACCTTACTTGGATAAGTTCGTGATCGTGTTCATAGACGATATACTTATCTATTCCCGATCAAAAGAGGATCATGTAGAACATCTACGGGCTATTCTGGAGCTGCTACGCGAAGAGAAACTTTTCGCCAAGTTCTCAAAGTGTGAGTTTTGGCTGCGAGAAGTGAAATTTTTGGGTCATGTGGTTAATGAGGACGGGATTCACGTAGATCCCGGCAAGATCGAAGCGGTGAAGAAATGGGATACGCCCCAGACACCATCAGAGATACGACAATTCTTAGGATTGGCCGGTTATTATCGTCGCTTCATCGCGAACTTCTCAAAGATCGCGCAGCCGTTAACTCTGCTTACTCAGAAAGACAAGAAGTTTGACTGGGGATATGCACAAGAGCAAGCGTTCCAAACGTTGAAAGAGAAGTTGTGCAACGCGCCAATACTGTCTCTCCCAGACGGAACAGATGATTTTGTGGTTTACTGCGATGCGTCACATCAAGGATTGGGATGTGTACTAATGCAGAAGGATAAGGTGATTGCCTACGCTTCGCGACAACTTAAAGTGCACGAAAAGAACTACACCACTCATGATCTTGAGTTGGGCGCTGTAGTATTTGCACTCAAAATTTGGAGGCATTACTTGTATGGCACCAAATGCATCATCTTCACTGATCATAAAAGCTTCAACATATTCTGGATCAGAAAGAACTCAACATGCGCCAACGACGTTGGGTAGAGCTTCTTAGCGACTACGATTGTGAGATCCGGTATCATCCGGGGAAAGCTAACGTGGTGGCTGATGCCTTAAGCCGTAAAGAACGTGTGAAACCACTACGTGCACGAGCGTTGGGATTGACTATCCAAACAAACCTGAAAGCTCAAATTCAGATTGCACAGAGTGAGGCATTAAAAGAAGAAAACCTTGCGGGAGAAGAGTTCCGGGGGTTAGACAAACAGATGATTCGCAAGGATGACGGTATTCAGTACTTCATGGATCGCATATGGGTACCCAAATGGGGAGGTGTTCGAACCTTAGTCATGGATGAAGCCCACAAGACGCGATATTCTATTCATCCTGGTGCAGACAAGATGTATCATGATCTTAAGGATCTATACTGGTGGCCAGGCATGAAGAAAGACATTGCCTTATACGTCAGTCGATGTTTGACGTGTTCGAAAGTCAAAGCTGAACATCAAAAGCCATCGGGATTATTACAGCAACCTGAAATTCCCGAGTGGAAATGGGAGAACATAGCTATGGATTTCATCACCAAACTCCCTAGAACAAACAGCGGTCATGACTCGATATGGGTCATTATTGATCGAATGACGAAATCAGCACACTTCTTGCCTATCCGAGAAGATTACAAGATGGATAAGTTGGCGAGATTGTACATCAAGGAGGTCGTGACACGGCACGGGGTGCCGGTGTCAATCATATCCGACCGAGACAGCAGATTCACTTCACGTTTTTGGCAGACGCTACAGAAAGCGATGGGTACTCGGTTAGACATGAGTACAGCCTATCACCCTCAAACAGATGGCCAAAGTGAACGCACTATACAGACGCTAGAAGACATGTTGAGAGCGTGTGTAATCGATTTTGGTGGTAGTTGGGATGCTCATCTGCCATTGATTGAGTTCTCTTACAACAACAGCTATCATACAAGCATTGGATGCGCACCATTTGAAGCGTTGTATGGAAGGAAATGCATATCTCCCGTATGTTGGGCCGAAATTGGTGAAAGTCAACTGACAGGCCCAGAGATCATCCAAGAGACAACAGACAAGATTTTCCAAATCAAAGATCGACTTAAAGCCGCGCGAGATCGTCAAAAGAGCTATGCCGACAATCGTCGGAAGCCTCTAGAATTCAATGTTGGGGATCGCGTGTTACTCAAAGTTTCCCCTTGGAAAGGAGTCGTTCGATTCGGAAAGAAAGGGAAGTTAGCCCCAAGATATGTTGGACCATTTGAGATCACTGAAAGGATCGGTCCAGTGGCTTACCGGTTAAGGTTGCCACAAGAGCTTAGCGGTGTACATGATACTTTTCACGTGTCCAACCTCAAGAAATGTTTGGCCGATGAATCCCTTCACGTGCCAATCGAGGAAATCAAGATTGATGACAAGCTTCATTTTGTTGAAGAACCCATTGAGATCATGGATCGAAAGGTCAAGCAACTGAAGCGCAGTAGGATACCTATTGTTCGCGTAAGGTGGAATTCAAAACGAGGGCCAGAGTTTACATGGGAACGTGAAGATCAGATGAAACTCAAATATCCACATCTTTTCGAGGATGACACTCTTGGATCTAACTCCAGCTGAATTTCGGGACGAAATTCTCTCAACTGGGGGATACTGTGACATCCGTCACTTTAAGGTCCGTCAATTGACGTGTTTGTCCGTCATCTATTTTATTTGGTCATTCCTCATCATTATTTGACTCATTATGTGGATATCATGTGTGCAATATTACCGTTGTGTGTGTATTCGCTATAATCGTGTGTGAACCTTAAAAATACCTATAAAACTTTCATTTTTGAAAACGTTAAATATATCATTTTATAAATATAATAAATGTTTTAATATAACCATTTCTTCAGTCATAATAACATTAAATGAACTTTTACAATTAATATAAAACACCTAACGAAGTCGTTTTTCAACCGAACAAAATTTGGGAAAACTCGGGGGTTAAGTGCAGGGACTAAACTTGTAATTTTGGAAACTTGGGCTGGGTATAAATACCCCATTTCCAGCCCTAAACCCCCATTTCTATCATCTTCTTCATCTTCATCTCCTCTTCACACACAAAAACTCCATTTGAGCACCAAATCCGACCCGAGAGGTCTCGTTTTCTTCGTCTTGACATCGTCTACAACATACACTACCCCTCTCTAGCAGGTAGTTGTCTTTGGTTGTCCATTTTAGAGCCTTTTCACGGCTGTCCAAACTAGGGTTTCGGGTGTTCGGGTTCAACCCGAACACACAAGGTCGTATGGGTGCGTGTGAGGTCTCTTTGCTTGTGTTTTATGCTTGAGTATGTTTGTTGAGTGTTTCTGGAGGTCCTTGTGGTGTAAAACCCGTGTTTAGAGCGGCCCGGGGGCTGCTCACCCCGACCACAGTCGCGATTCTGCAGATTGGGCGACTGGGTCATCCATGCGATTGAGCCGTGCGACTGAGTGGGTCGTGCGACTGGATCATGCGTCTGAGTCAATCGCGCGACTGAGTTGTGCGACTGGGCAAGTTGTGCGACTGAGTTGTGCGACTGAGTGTCTGTGTGCGATTGAGTCATGCGTGCGAATGAGTGTATGCGAATGAGTCATGCGATTGAGTGTTTGTGTGCGATTGAGTCAGGTGACCGACTGAATGTGTGCGAATGAATGTGATTCGCACGACTGGGGTCCAATCGCACGAATGAAGGTTCAGTCGTACGAAAGTAGCTAATTCGCACGACTGAAGGTTGATTCGTGCGCATGGAAGCTGAGTCGTGCGATTGGGTGATGTGTGGTACGACTGAAGGCCAATCATACGAATGAAGGCTCAATCGTACGAATGAAGCTGATTCGCACGATTGAGGGTTGATTCGCACGAATGGAGGTTGAGTCGTGCGTCTGGCCTTGTTATGCGAATGAATTTGTTGTGTTTGACCCTTGTGCGTGGCGTGAGTATGTCGTGTGGTGTCGAGGTAACACTAACACAATTATGCCATTGTTTGGCCACAAAGATTAAAGTCAACGTGAGAAAGGGCACAGAAACTATTTTGAGCAAATATAAACTAACGCTTTACGAACGACCAAATTGACTTATAACTATTGACACTTATTCAATGTTTCTTCGATAATAACGATACTTTCACTTAAACATCATCATTAGTGGCAACAATGTCTTGTACTTGGATCTACGTAAGATCTAGTACGTGTGTCAGTCTGTGTGTGCTGTACGCGACCCATCCGATACGACCCGAACCGACCCATCATTATGGCGCGCTTATACATATAACATATCATTAATGCTATACAATAACTGTCAATAGGTGTTTGACTGTTTATTTGCATTCAACATTTGGGATACAACGCTCATACATACTTACCACTTAACAAGTGAGTTTCGTGGCCCCTTTTACGCTTATACACTATTTCAATCATTTACAAATTGGGGGAAAAGTATGCTTACGCAATTTTTATGCTGTACACTTACATTCATTTTACATACAAGGAATCAACGTGATACTGTGTTGCAAGTACTATTTGATACATGCTTGGGTCTGCTGTGTGGTTCTATCTTTGCAACTATTTAATTCCAGTGTGGGAACCGACGGTTAGGTATTGGTAGTACTACTGGGTTGACACCCCCACCCTCGTTCGATGGTATACTAGTTGGTACCATCGGTGGCCAGGAACGGGCCCTTGGGTGAATATAAGCCGACAATTTCTTTGTGTACGTCGCTAGGTTTGGTTGCAAAGCTCATGTCATGTGATATTTACTTGTGTAATAACTGTATTCACGGTATTCCGACGCACTATTATATACAGCATCACTTACATTTTTATTACATAAACCTGCGAGCTCACCAACAATTTTGTTGACCGTTTTAAGCATATCTTTTCAGGTGAACATGCAAGTCCAGGAATCTAGGTGTGCTGCCTTAGTGGAGACCCTAGGATGCATTTTTGGGACTTAGCTCTTTTTGAGGAACAATCTTTTTGAACAATATTATCGCATGTAAACAATTATCAACATTTGAAACTTGTTCCCGGGTTGTGGGAATTAACATTTACATTTTCTTCATATGTGTATATGTGATATCATTATCATGATGTTTATGGCTATGTGTTGTGGACATTGGCTAAACACGACACAAGTCCCCTTGTTGTCGGGTGTCGTCATGACACGCATGTCATCATTTATTTATATTGCTCTCTATCGCTTACCATGTGTTATGACGATCCCATTCTCGTTACATCCCCGTGTTTCCGCTTTTAGCGGGGGTGTGACATCACTCTTCTCAGAGGAATTCTTCACTATCACTTCTTCATCATCCTCACTTACAGGATCTATGAGAGGAAGCTCATCTTCACAAGTTCCACACCTAGGAGATCTTACAGACAAGATTGTGTGTGGAGGAGCTATCTCATTTGATCCTAGTCCCTGTCTATTTTGATAACAAACCTTGTTGTGCAGGGATGAGGATATCATGTTCTTGAAGGTCTCTTCTTCAAGAACACTCTTCTCTGCCTTGGCTTTGCTGATCACAAGCTCAGCCTGGCACTCAGTTAACTTAGTGATGAGATCTTGGATCTGAGTTCTGAAATCTGTATGTTCATGTTTTAGTACTGAAATGGTTTTCTCCAAGTCTTCTATCTTTAACTTGTAATCATTTTCAGACTTTCTAAAATCAGATTTTAGTATGTTTAATGACTCAAGATCAGATCTCATCTCTAGGTTATAGGACCTGTATCTATTTATTTTAGCAATGCATTCAGGGGAGCAAAGATGTTCCAATACCTTGACTTCAGCATGGTCAGCCATCAGTGCTTGGTTTGGAGAAGCATCCTCCACCTGAAAACTCCAGTCAAAGCCTCCTTCTTCAACAGCAACAGCAGCATGTTGCTTTGTCTTCTCAGCCTGAGGAGCTTTGTCAGTAAAATTTGGTCTGGGTTGTGTTTGGCCCCCATTTGCTTTAGGTGCCTTACACTCCCTGGCAAAGTGACCCATAAGGTTACAGTTGTAACACTTAACTTTGCTTTTATCCAGCCCAAACTTACTGCTGGTAGCATTGCTTGGAAATCTTCTTCCTGTCCTCTTGTAGAACTTCTTGGCTCTGTGAGTGAGAAGAGCCATCTGCTGAACTATCTCCATGTATTCCAGGTCATCTGGATGGATACAGTCCAGGTCTTCAAGAGTGAAGAGATAATTTCCACAGCTTTCATCTGCAGACACAAAGGCTTGAGAAGAACTTGTCTCTTGGAATGGGCTTCCTTGAGTAAAGTTCTCCCTTGGTGTCTCCGGGAAGGTGATGAAAGGACCCTTTTGTGAGTTGTCAGGGTAGCATAAGAGATGATGCTGAGGTTCTATGCTGTCCCTTTCAACCACATGAAGGGCTGAACCCATTTGATTGTTGGAGTTGCCAGATGAACCTTGCATGTTCATTTCCATCTGGTATCCACTGAGAATCCCATACAACTCTGTAAGAGTAAGAGTCTTAAGGTTCTCAGTCCTCTTGATCACCACACAATAGTGTGTCCATTGCCTGGGAAGTGAGGACATGAACTTCCTTACAATGTCCCTGTTCTCAAGAGGAACTCCTCCATCCACTAGGGTATCCACAATCTCAACATACCTGAAGTATTGTTGAGTCATGGTCTCACCTGCTTTGAAGGTGAAATTTTCAAATTGCTGCTTCAGAAGATCTTTCTTGTTCTCCTTGGCTTCAGAGGAGCCTTCATACATCAACTTCAGTGCATCCCACAGCTGTTTGGCTGTCTTGCACTTCTTGAAGCCTCTGTATACAGAGTTTGGGAGAGCAGTCTGAAGAGCAGTCATGGCCTTCCTGTCAATCTCTACTCTTTTTCTATCTTCATCTGAGTAGTTGGCCACATCTTTAGGAATCATACCAGCACCAGTAGCAGAGGGGGTGCTGGGTATGAAAGGTCCATTCTCAACAGATTCCCACATTCTTGAATCAAGAGACCTGATGAAGCCTTCCATCCTCATGCACCAGGTGTCAAAATCATCAAGAGTGATCAGTGGGGATTTGTTCATGGTTCCAGTCTCCATATCAGTTTTAGAGATGGCAGCCATTTGAAGAGTTTAGCTTTTGTGTGTGTGAGGGATCTTAAGATGGTTAGATCTTATATCAAGAGCCTGGAATGCTCTGATACCAATTGCAGGACCGTTTAAGGGCTTAAGCACAATTACAACACAACAACACAATGAGGAGAATAACTAAGCTCTAATCAAACAGTGAACTGGGTAACCAAAGTGATACAAAGAACACAAGTAAAGCAAGAGACAGAACAAGAGAGTATGGGTTTCAAGGAGGCAGTATATTGCTTTCTCAAGTTCTTTTACAAGTGTTACAAAGCATAAAGAAAAGATACAAGAACTTGAAATACTTATACTACAACCTACAGCCGGCCATACTTTGAAAGCCAGCTGGATACAATTGACTAGACACTAACAAAATCAATTGTAGGATCAAAAGGCATATCTGCCTTTTGACCTTGTGACTATGACATGCCATAGCTCACATCCTTATACAATACAAAAAGGATAAAGTACATAAAGTAGAAAGTTGAATACTCAAGACCTCAATGTACAGTTACCAAAAGCAAGGCCCTTTTCACCAACTTATGTAAGTTGGTGACTTTACAGAGATGCAGCGGAAAAGGTGCTTTATGGAACAGTACATCAGATAAAGCATGTGTACTAAAAGTCTTCGGAAGAAATCTGTCTTCATAGGATGAGGCTTCGGAAGACTTTGTCTCTGAAGCTTCGGAAGACTTCATGTTTGGCTTCGGAAGATATTGGTCTTGGCTTCGGAAGATTTTACACTTAGAGTATTTTCTAATGCTTTGTGTAAAACTTCCGAAGCATTCTTCACTTCAGTACTTAGTGCATGTTGCTGAGACACTTAAGCTGTTTTGGGTTGCATCAGACTTCAGGAATCCTTACAGGATCCATAACAACACCAATTAAAATCAACATATTACATGAATCCCAATACTTTTCAAAAAAAATTTCTCATCTCATCAACCATACTGTCACACCCCCAACCACGGCGGTTTCTTGCGGGGCGTGAACGTCATGGAATCACAATCATTGATCAACCACTACATGGTTTAGTAAACATACGTTGCAAATAAGTTTAAAAATACATAAATTGTTTTCAGATTTGAATTGCGGAAGCAGTAGAACTAATGTAATTGTGTTCAAAACATGACAAATACAGCAATAAATGTCCCAAACAGCATGAATGGCCCTAAATGCGATATGGCCCAAGCTAGCTTAATTTGATGCAAATGTCAAATACCTAAGAAAACATGCATGAAATATGTTAACATAAAATTCATATCTTTCCTTTAAACTAACATAATATTTAGTCATAAAGTTCATATTTTTCCCTTTTAATTTCTCATGTTTATATATATAACCCCACATGTAAACTTTGTCAACTTACCATCTAGTCATAACCTAAATTTCATATTACAACTCACTAACTAAATATAACTTGTAGAATATATATATATATATATAAGCGTTCATAATAATACTTGTAAAACATCTAAAATTCTATAAACATAATGTAACCCTTTTTGTGACTTTTCTTGAGTTTTAACAAACCCTTATGATTTTTTATAAAATTACCAACTAGTAACTTGATCAAACATAACTACTAGAAAACTGGGCAATTGCCACCAAAATTTACGACAAAAAAAAATGGTTGTAATATTTGAGACCGTTTTGCGACCGAAATCAAAATGATTGCAAAATTAGCTACCGAAATCAAAACGATCGTAAAATTAGCGACCAAACAATACTCGGTGGCAAAATGGTCTCAAAATAAGCAATCAAATAAGATTAGGTAGCAAAATAGTCGCAACATTTGCGACCGTTAAAGTGTCATCGCAAAATGGTCGCAGATAAATGAAAATAATTACAAAACAAAAACAAAAGTTTTAATACGGTGGCAAAGCGATAAATAATTTTAAGATCACCTAACTACAATCGCAAAACGGTATCAAAATTTATGACCAAATTGCAACCGAAATAAAACGATCGTAAAATTAGCGACCAAACAATACTCGGTGGCAAAATGGTCTCAAAATAAGCGATTAGATAAGATTTGGTAGCAAAATAGTCACAACATTTGCTACAATTCAAGTGTGGTCGCAAATAAGTGAAAAGAAATATAAAAAATTAAACAAAAATTTTAGTATGTGTAGAAAAAATAACTTGAAAATCCATATTTAAAACAAATTAAAATTCATTAATGGGTAATTATGATCATTTAATGTCAATTAGGGTCACTAATAGTCTTCGATATTTAATGATTATCGGTTAGAGTCATTGATAGTTATTGATAAGCAGGTAGGGGTATTGGTGGTTATTTGGGGTAATTCATAACTAATGAGGGCATTATTGATTAATTAAGGTAATTAATGGTCAATTAAGGTTGTATATGAGTTAAAGATATTGATGTCCGTTTTAGGCTTTTGATGGTTAATTAAGGTTACTAGTGCTCAAATAGGGTCAATTATAGTCGTTGATGTTTATTTAAGATTATTGATACTTAATAGGGTAAATTATAGCTACTGATGTTTATTTAAGGTTATTGATACTCAATACGGTAAATTATAGTCATTGACGATAATTAGGGCAATTCCTGATGCTCAATTGGGGTAAATTATAGTCACTGAATGTTAATTAACGTCAATGAATTGAAGGTAATCGAAGTTAAGTAGGGTTGTTGATGATCCAATTAGGGTTATTCATGATATATCATGTTGTTCATTAGTCATAGTGAGACATGATCAAATATGGTTATTTATACTCTAAGATTGATACATGTGACTAACTAAGACTGCTTATGGATTGTTGTGACTTATAATGACTCCTTACCCTCATCATGATGTAACGTGTCATGTTATATCAAACAAAGTTAATGTATGCCATACTTAATTCATCAAAGTGATCAATGGTTAAGCATAGTCAATGCATGTCATAAGATTAGTTATTATAGTTGAATCAACTAGTTTACATTGTTTTAATATATATTTCTTATAGTTTATATAATCTTGACACTTCAACCATGTTATAGTTTGAATCTTTATCATTTGATTTTTGGTTTATTTTATTTTTTAACAATAAATCTTCCCTACTCCTAAAGTACTCTAAACTAATTTTACATCATGTAGGCCTTTTTAGATGGTCTAAATTTTAATGTAAATAAAATTCCTCTTATAAACTCATTCAACACTTGGACCGATTGTGATACCCAAAACAACAAAGAAATGATAATAGTTTAAAAAGAAGTAAATAAATATGCAAATAAAACAATAATATACATCAATTATTTAAAACCCACTCACCCAAAATCAAAATACAAGGACCAAGTTCCGACCCGATTTGTTTCCGGACCCACGCTTACATACATCTTCTTCTTTGTTGTTGATGTGGTTGCTTTCGAATCAACTCCCATTTCAACAAACCACCGAGATAAATGGCGATTATAATGAGCGGTTTCATCACAATCCAACTATCATTTAATACCACTCATAAACTCCCAGTTTACCCTCACAAGAACCCTCGTTCGCACAAGCTTCGGATTATGCAATCTACATCTGTGCAATCTGTTCGATTGAAGCCATCAAGGATAAGGAAATCGTGTATTGTTCGAGAGCTCCGATTCGATTCTGTCTAAATCTTCAAATTGTATTTAGTCTACTGTTGAGGTAACATTCTAATCATAGGTTCAGTAAAGGTGTCCATAGATTAGTTTATTTGATCTTGATTTTGTTAGCGCAACTCAAACCTTGCTTGATTAGGCACTCGATTTTGTTCCTACAACTCAAACCTTTCTTGATTAGGCACTCAATTTTGTTCTTATAACTCAAAAGCTGCTTGATTAGGCACTCGATTGTGTTCCTGTAACTCAAACCTTGCTTGATTAGGCAACTGATGAACACACTAAAATTTAGTTTATTTAATCTCAATTTTGTTCCTACAACTCATATTTCCTTGATTAGGGGTTACAATTAGTCTATTAATTGAATGAGTAGTACTTGTACAACTGAAAACATGTTTGAGTAAAAGAAAATAAGCATTTTTCATGAACTTTAAGGATTCAGTTTAATAATGTTCCAATTACTAATTCCAATTTAGTAATGACAAACTTATAATTTCATAACATGACAAACTTAGACTGGATATAATAGTTACTTAGACTCATGGAGTGAAATGAAGTTCTTTTATATACATTCAGGGAGTAAAACAACTTTATAAAGTTAGGAATAAAAGTGGATTGAAGTTATCTTTTTCATTATCAAACTTAAAAGCCCTTTTCATCTGTCATGCTTCATTGATGTTGATATTATCCATATATCTATAGCTTAATCATATATATTATTTCTGGGCTTAAAAAACTTAGTTCGGTTGTTGTTAAGCTAATAAAAGCATATCAGTTAGCGACTATTTGCAGTTCAGTCTTGAAATGTAAAATAGACCCAGTTCAGCCTTAAACTAATACTATAGTAAGCTGAAACATAGTAAACTTGCAGCTGAAATGAGCTTAAAAACATAGAAGTAGTCAATGTAGTGTTCAAACTGGTGGTAGAGGTTTTGGTCAAGGAAGTAGTCAATGTAGTGTTCAAACTGGTGGTGGAGGTGTTGGTCGAGGAAGTAGTCAAGGTAGTTTTCAAGATGGCGGTCGAGGTGTTGGTCTAGGTGCAAGTCTAGGTAGTGGCCAAGTTGGTGATCGAGGTTTTGGTCAAGTTGGTGATCAAGGTATTAGGTGAAATAGTGGTATAGGTAGTTATAATACCATTGGATTACAGTCACATGCACATTAGGATGTCGGTATTCCTTTTCCCATTGAGGGTAGTGACGATGACGAGTCTACTTTACATGCAGCTCCCGCAAGACGCGGATGTGCTTCCCACGTTCAAGTACCCGAACTGATGAACCGCGAGTGAATTTGGATTGAAGAAGGGGAGTAAGTAGCTATATATTAATATTGTATCTTTATGTATATAGAAAATTTTTACTAATGTGGTTTTGCATTCATTGATTTCATTTTGTAGATTTAGTAATCAACAGACATCTACTCGAATTATTGGAGTATTCTTAAAGGCTTTGTGTAATGGTCCATGGGATAGTTGGAGATATGTTCCTAATGAGGAGAAGACACGGTTATTTGAGCGTTTCAATGTATGTGTATGTGTGTTTGTGTTTGTGTACTTAGAAAAACTTTATAAAACTTATTAGACCATTTTGTGCATTTATTAAAAGTTATTTTTGCAGTGTTATTTTCAGTGGGAGGAGAAATGGAGTACACAAATTTATAAGTTTTCGGAGAAATGAATTGATAGTAAATTTCCCGATTTGTTGTGTTGGGTACGAGATGAGGCCAAAGCAAGAGCAAGAGAAAAGGATTTAGAAGTTGGGGATGATATGTCCGTTCTTATTGACTTTAAACCACCGTGGATAAGAAGTGAAACATGGAAACAAATGATTGACATTTGGAACACACCTGAATGGAAAGCAAAATCTCAAAAGAATAGTGATATTAGAAGTAAATCAATTGGAGGAAAACAAACACTTGGATCACAAACATATGTGACTGCAAAAAGAAAAGCGGTAAAAATGTCAATTAACCTTTTTTAGTATATATACATGGTCAATATTATAATTTTATTAACTACTCATGAGATATGGAAGCAATCACATTGCAGGAAAGGAAGTAGGCCATTGGATAAGTATCTAAGTCGTAGTCGTTTGTTGGATTCAAACTTTGATTTGGAAGGGAACGTGGAAGAAGAAAATCTGGACTAGGTTGACGAAAGGGCAAATGATACTTGGGTAAGTGTACTTATTGAATCTAAAATATATATTTCGAAAGGAAAACAAACTTTTTAAACAATGAAATTTAAATAATATAATTACGAGTTTATATCGTTAGGTTAAATATGAAGGATATCTTGTGGAGAAGTACGGAAAAGAAGGTAGCGAACATGCCGAATTTGACAACGATTTATGGTCACGAGCTGTTGGGGGGAAGAATTAAGGAAAAGTATACGGGTTAAACAATGTTAGTGACCCATATGTACATGGTAGACAAGATCCCGAGGTATGTTTATTCTTATAGTTTGGAGTAACTTAGTGTTTGGATATGGTTATGAAAAACATGTAGTATTTTTTGAAGTATTATGATATTCTTATACCAATTCGATTGATGGGAAAATGAAGTAAGTAGTTAGATATGATTCTTTAGTTTTAAGTAATTGAATTGGCTAGTGATAAAGTTTGAATTTAGCATTTATATATGTAACATCCGGAAATTTTCTTTGAAACCGACGAAAGAAGAAAAAAGAAATAAAGTCCAAAGTCGGGGGACTAAACTCGCCAAACGAGAAAAAGTTTGGATGAGTGGGGGAAATAAGAGGGGAGGGCTGCCCACACCCTCCCCATACCTGTGAAAATTCTGCCAAAGAGAGAAAAAGAGAGAAGAGAAGGAGAAAAGGAAGAAAAAGCTTGGTTCGGGTGGATTCGAGCGTGAAAAATCGAAGTGTAGCGTGTTGATTCAAAGCTCTTCTCGTTGTGATCGTTTGTGTGAGTTCTAGGACCCCTCTTTTACATGTTTTCAAACGATTTTGGGGCTGGAACATATAGAAAACCCGATTTTGAAATGTGTGTGTTTGACCCGTGTGTATGTGTTTGTGTACGATGCGAGTGGGTTGGTTTTCGGGCTTGTGTGTGCTTGTATGATGTTGTGATAGGTGTTTCTAAGGTTTAGGATGGTTGATTTGAGCATAAATCAAGTTTGGGAGAGCTTGGAGGCCAAAAAGGGCAGTTTGCGTTCGGCTGCAACTGCATTCTGCATCAGCTAGGGCTAGGCGACCGACTGGAGTGCGATTGGAGGCCATACGGCCGATTGGCGTGCGACTGAGGTCCATGCGCACGATTGCCATGCGACTGAGGTCCATACGCATGATAGTCATGCGACTGAAGTTCATGTGCCTGTAAGGCATGCGATTGAAGGTTATGCGACTGAGGTTCATTCGCACGAAGGTTATGCGACTGAGGTCCATGCACCTGGAGGGCATGCGACTGAAGTTCATTCGCACGAAGGGTATGCGACTGAAGCTCATGCGCCTGAAGTCATGCGACTGAAGGCCATGCGCATAGAAGCTATGCGACTGAGAGTCCATACGCATAGATGTCCAATCGCCCATAGGTCCATTCGCATAGGGTCCATTCGCCTGATGCCCATTCGTCTAAGTGTTCAGTCGCCTGGAAGGTCATGCGACTGGAGGATGTCCATACGCCCAGGTAGGGCCCATACGCCCGAAAGAATATAGTTTATTTACTAACTTTCGGGGGAAAGTGCAGATGTAAGTTTTGACGTGGAAGGTTCCCGGTAGTTCATGTAAGTTGACTTTGGTGACCATAGAGGTTATGTTGGGCATGATGATGATGATGTACGATGTTGTATGATTATGCATGATGTATGCTATGTATGTATGATGATGCCCTGTATGATGATGTTGATTGTGTATGTTGATGTTCCTTATTACTATGTATGATTATTTCCCTTGGCTTTACGTGGAATGCTAATGAATGACATGAAAGTATTATGTAATGTAAAGTGGAAGATAATAGAAGTGGAACATGATAAATGAATGCATGCATTAATAAACAATGGAATGTAACAAAAGTCTTGCAAGCATGGTATAACGGGACACGCCCCTTTGTAAGGTGTTAGCCCAACGGTGTGTGGGTTCGCTACCCCGGGTCCTTCTTTGTGATTGACCATTTGTATAGAACCATTGTTGCTTGCCTTCGGTATTGTGGCCATGAGTTGTTGTGCACCGTAATGGAAGGTCTATGATAGGCTTCGGTCCAGTACCAACGGACGGAAGGGCATAGCGCATGACAATGGTATACCTGAATTTTTACCTTCGGTGATGTGGCCATGAGGTGTTGTGCACCGTAATGGAAGGCCTATGATAGGCTTCGGCCCAGTACCAACGGATGGAAGGGTAAAAGTTCATGGTTTTGATGGAAAGAAAAGATGTAATAATGAACGAACGGATGAAAATAAGAATGTATGAACGAATGGAAGTTAATGAACGAATGATGAAGATAATAATGATATTATCTACGTGTACGTATGATGTATGATCGCATGAAAGTAATGAACGGTTTTAACGAAAGAATAGTATGTTTTATAATAAAACTAGAACTCACTCAGCAACGCTGACTTTTATGTGTTTCCAGTTGGCAGGTGATGTTGCTGAGGATGGCACGGAGCAACTACTCAGCTCTTTTTGGGATGGCATCCATTGTTATAATGCTTTTGTAATGTAATGGAACAAATATTTTGTAATTGGACAACGATGTATTATGTTGCAAAAGTTTTTATGATGAAATGGAATGATGTTTAATATTTCCGCTGCAACGTTTTATGAAATATAAATGTAATATATGTTTTATGTGCGATGAGGATCCAACTGTAAGTGTCCCGGGAACGAGGCCTTACAATATATCATATTAACTAAACAACCCGACTTGACCCGTTATCATTTTTTATAATTCTGAATTTTTGTATTTATGCATTGGTTGTTTTATAGATTAAAAAGTGTTACGAGGTTATCAAGGAGCTTGTCAAGGAAAAAGAAGAAGAGAAAGAAGAGAAAGAAAGGTTAAAAGGGATTATTGTAGAGTTGGTGACTAATAATGAAAAACACAAGGTGGAGAAAGAGGACATGCTCAATAAGATGACAAACATTGAAGATATGTTAAAAAATCTGGTTCGAAGATAGGATATTAATACTTTATTTTGACTCTATGAATGTTTATTATGTTATGATCATTTGGGTTATTTGACGGTTTTAACTTGTAATGTTTTGGGAATGTTTTATATAATTTGGAAATTTCTATGATCGGGTAAATTTTATAGTTATTCAAGTTTTTAATATAAATTACAGGCCAAAACCATTATTTCAATCGCTAGCCACATAGTCTCAAATTGGTGGCAAAACCGCTAGCAAAAATGGTATAAACGCGGTCTCAAATTGGTTGCAAAATCCCAATCATAAAATGATAGCAGTTATTAGTACCCAAGTAGCAAAATGGTGGCTGTAATTAGTGTCTGGTGGTCGCAAAATAGTGGTAAAATGTTAGTCGTAAAATCGTAGCAAAAAACCTACAAATAGAGACGGTTTCAATATTTTAGATGGGTTTGTGCGGTCGCTACAACCAGGTCGCAAACTATGTTAGTGGTCGCAAATTAGTGGCAACAGGGCAACTGCCACCATCGTTTTTCCCACCGTGATTTTAGTGGCAAAACGGTCGCAATAGAGCAATTGCTACCATTTTGCGACCAAATGTGTGGTGGCAAAAACTCTGTTTAACAAGAATAATTATTTAGTTCATATTAAAATGTCTTGTATGAAATATTGTTCTTAGAACTCCTTATTGGTAAAACACCATTTTTAACATGAAAGATTTTTGTGGATGAATGTTGTTACATATAAACTAAAAGATGAATAATCATGGTGAAATAATACATATATATATATATACAAGTAGAGGGAGTTCTCACTTAAATCAAGCTAGGAAAGATGATTTTGAAGATGTAGGAAGCTTGAAACCTCTAAAAATCTCTTGATTCTTGCTAAATCAACTTGGAACACACTTAATAACAAGTTTGAAAAAAAGATGAATGGGTGAGAATGGTGTGGTGGCCGAATTTTTTGAGTGAGAGAGTGAGAGGAGTTGGGTGTTGGTGTAGGTGAGAAGTATGGTGTACCTCATTCTTTATAACTCAAGTCAACAATCAAATTCCACTTTTTTTTAAAATGTAATGGCTACCTACGGTCAAAAGAATCAAGAAGATGGTCATAAATGGCTAGGAAACATGACACTTTAATCACAAGTTGAAAGTTACACAAAAATGGCATAATTTCGAGTTTCCAAGTCAAACAAGACATTCTTGGATTTTGTATGATTTTGCATGGAAGAGAGAAGGGGGGAGGGGGAAGGGGGTAGGACGGCCATAAAGTAGGGGATAGAGGGGTTTTGTTTCAATTTAAGTGGTATTGGGTATTTATGTGGTATTGGTTGCACTATTGGTATTTTTACATATTTTCATATTTTTACTCTTTACTTTTTAAAATACGTTAACATTTTATAAGAACTTGTATGATATCATATCATTTAATATTGATGGTATGTTAATGATGCATCATGTATTTAGTAGTTGCGTTAAAAGGATTCGTTCCGAGTAAAATATCAATTTACGCGATTAGGTTTAGTTATAAATTTAAGCTTTTCCTATGTATTTAATTTGGAATCTAAAATACTTTGAATCACTGGAATTTAAAATACTTTGAAACACTTTAAGGTATTTATTAGTACATATATATTAATTATCACCAACGTTCGTGTCTGCCGGTTGTACCGCGTATAAAAATGGTAATCACGCCGAATCACCGATGCATGAAATGTTATGCATGAAATTTTGCAATGCATGAAATGACCTTAAATAGATAGAACTCGAATGAAACTCATGTAAAATATGTAAAATTATGACTATGTCGGGCCGGGTATTGACCTAAAATTTACCGGTTGTCACACATACCTTTCATGCAATCATTCTCATCCAAAGCAACTTCATCCAATGCTTCTTTTATCCCATACAACTCACTAAGAAATAAATTTGATGTTAGATACTCAAAGCCTATAAGAAGAAGAAGAAAACAAAAGCTATCAAATAAGCTCAAATTGCTTCTTCTTAAATTATTAGCTCAAATCTAATCAAATTAATGACACACCTGAAATTATTTTTGTTGCTTCATTAAAAAGTGCCAAGAAAGAGCAAACATCTTCAACCTTTTTTCAATCTTCATCACTTGGCAAAGTGTTGTATGAACTTTCTTGATTGGCATAATTCACAAATACTTCCTTAAACTCCAAATCTGTAGACAACATGGCATATGTGGCATTCCATCGAATACTAACATCTAAAACTAGATGCTTCTTTGACATTAATAATTGCTTTGAAAGCTCATTAAAGACATGCAATCTATTTGGTGAGCATTGGCGGAGCTTGAACATTTACATTTACGTGGGGGGATTAAATTTTTTGAATGGGGGCGAACTCGATATTTATATAAAAATTTACACTATCGGACTAAAATTTAACACTACCGACAAAAAAAAAGAGAGAAGCCCCCCCCCCCCCCCCGGGCCGGCGGTTACATGTTTCACACTCTCACGGATATTATGAATTATATCTTTAATTTTCAATCAAACATCTTGTACTAACAGGTTAAGAATATGTGCATTACAACGCACATGAAACAACTTTGCATCAATAAGAAGCTTCTTTTGTAGATTCAAGTTTTCCATTAACTTCTTAGCCACCACATCATTGGTCCTAGCATTGTATACCGTTAAACTAGCCACCTTTGTCTCAATATTCCACTCTTTGGTCCTATCATAGATACGAACTCCTGAATATGGTGGAGGTATATTCCACTCTTTGGTCCTAGCCACAGTTATCTCATCGAAATGTTCCCAACTAACTGAAGTCTTTTTTCTTCTCTTTTTAAAGAATGGTTCTTCATTATTAGCTGCATTTGATTCCTCTACACCAACAGTTGCCGCATTTAGAGCTTCATTGGGGTCTTCGTCAACAGCAATCACAACATCATCTGGATTAATTTCCATCCTCGGAGTGTAAGCACTTGACTGAAATTCTGTAGATTCAAATAGTGAACGTAGGTCTAAATATTGATCTTCATTAGAGAGGAGTGGACCACTACAAGAAACATCATATGCAATAGAAAATAATATAAACATAAAAAACAAACATATTATAGCATTGAAAAGTTATCAAACTTAAAACATAATCATAAACAATAAGATAGTAACATATGAAGGTTTTGTAGTTGTCGACACTTTTCATATATAAAAACAAATAGGAGCAATATTTAATAACTTGATAATTTGTTTTAGTTCATATAATAAATGAAACATAAGCAACAAACAAACATATATTATTAATATGTTTCAGTTTATAGTAAAATGGAACTTAATAAACAATCAACATAAATATAACAAAATGGAACTTCATAAGTTGTTTTGGATCATAACAAAGCAAAATAAAAAACATACGAACTTGAACATTCTCAAACATAAAGCAAATGCAGAAACAATAACTGGAGAAAGAAACTTACGTGATTTAGGATTGAGAAATTAAAAGTTACCAACTCGTGCGAGGAGGCTGCAAAGGGAAGGAACCCGACGGCCTAGGCAAGTTTGGGAAGCTTGGAAGCCTCGATTTCCACCTAATCGATGAAGACGACTGCTAGGGAAGTATGGAATTCTATGGGGTTTTGTTTTTGTTTGGACTTTTTATTTTTAATTAGAAGTTTATTATGTAAAATTAAATATTTAAAACTATAAAAGGATTCAATGTGAGATTTATTAAACTAAAGATAAAAGTTAAAACTTATAATATATAGGTCGATATATGCATGCCGCATTGATATAATTGAAACTTAGATATTTAAATTCATTGCATTCTGTAAGTATACTAAAATAATAACATTTGAAAGAGTTGTATCTGGCGCTTAAACAACCGTCATTACAACTTGCATTTGGTAAGTATAATAGTTGAAAAACAAAAATAAAAAAGAGAAGGTGGCAAAGGGTATGTTTGAAATTACCAGCATACACATAAACGATAAATTGATAAACTAATGGCCCCAAGATAAATGCGCAAGACCAAAAAGTTTGCTATTGAAATGAATCATCTAGAAAATGATTCTAGTTTGTCTTTTCCGGCGAGGATTCTTGAATTCGACGGAATTTGACATCATATCCCCGGCCATATATATGTTGCAATCTTCAAACTCAGCCCATATTAACTATTAACTATTAATTAATCATATAATATAAAAATGCTCCCACCTGATCTCGACCTTTCTTGCCCGTTTGGAACCTTGGATGGCCTGGATTCGAACGACCTCCGGACGACTGCTTATGAGATATTCTTCACGTCATGCAGGTCGTCCCCGGGTTTTGGAGGTCGTAACGCCATCCAGTTTTACTCGTCGGATACAAACATGAGCGGGGAGAATGGATCTGGAAATCCCTCAAAGGGTGGTCATGGGGTGGGGACCAGCCGTTTTAAACGGGCGGTTGGGTTGAAGATGCTTAAACGATCACTTTCTTCTCGTAGGAACAACTCATCATCTCATGGAGGACCTGGCATTGGGTTCTCCACGGTACCTGGGAGGAGATCTAGGCGTCCATTGACATGTGCAGAGATCATGAGAGAGCAGATGAAGGTGTCCGAGTCAAGTGATAACAGGCTTCGTAAGACCCTCATGAGAACCCTCGTTGGCCAAGTAATTAATTCATTAATTTAATTTACATGCATATATATATATATATGATGTATAATGAAGTAATTATTATGATATATTCTATCGATCTTGTACGTCTTGTTTTGTTTATTAGATGGGGAGACGTGCAGAGACGATAATTCTACCGTTAGAGCTTATTCGACATCTAAAGCCGTCGGAATTCGACGATCCAAAAGAATATCACACATGGCAGAAGCGTCAACTCAAGATCCTTGAGGTAGGACTCCTTCTCCACCCCTCCAACCCCTTGGACACAACCAACAACCACCTAGCTACGTGCCTTGGAGAAATACTTCATAGTGGCCTCATTGACACCACAAATAAAAACTCAGAAACTATGAGAAACATATGTAATTGTGTTGTTTCATTGGCATGGAGAAGTGTCGATGGCTCCCCCACAGATACTTGTCATTGGGCTGATGGTTTCCCTTTTAATGCCAACCTTTATGTTTCCCTCCTCCGCTCCCTCTTCGACTTGAAAGAAGAGACTTGTGTCCTCGACCAAGTGGATGAGTTGCTGGAGCTAATGAAAAAAACATGGACTACTCTAGGGTTCACCAAACCTATGCATGATTTATGTTTCACTTGGGTGTTTTTCCATCAGTACGTTATAACTGGACAAGTGGAGAATGATCTGCTTAGTGCCTCCCTCACCATGTTGACTGAAGTCGCTAACGATGCCAAGAAAGTTGATAGAGAGGCTGTTTATGTGGAAATGTTGTCGTCGGTATTGACATCGCTGACCCAGTGGTGTGAGAAACGATTGATGGATTACCATCAAAATTTTAGCGAGGACACAATTGGGGTGATGGAGAATATTCTTTCTCTAGTTTTCACAGCCACTAGAATTTTAGAGGAATACGGTGTAATAGACAAAGCTGCTTCAGGGAATAAGGTTGATCAATATACCAGATCCTCTTTAAAGAATGCTTTCTCCAAGGTAATTACCTTAACTAAATTAAGAAGCAATATATTCAAATAAACATAAAGTTGTACGTAGTAAATATTGGGTTATTTGGTAACGTACAGATGGTGGAGAAGAAAGGGAATCATCATGTGACACGTGGAAAAATGTCATTCCAGCAAGTGTGTGAAAGGCTTGTTCGACTGGCACAAGAAACAGAGGAGTTAGCATTGGAGGAAAAGAAAAGTTTTAGCATGGTACTAAAGAAATGGCACCCAATATCAGCTGGAGTTGCAGCGCTGACGCTACACTCATGTTATGGTTCCCTCTTGAAGCAATTCTTGACATGCAACTCTGACATTACTAGTGAGATGCTCACTGTCTTGCAAAGGGCTGATAAGCTTGAAAAGGTATTAGTTAACATGGTGGTTGAGGACTCGGTTGAATGCGAGGATGGGGGCAAGACAGTTGTTAGGGAAATGGTTCTTTATGAAGTTGATTCCATTATCGTCAAGTTTTTGGGGCAATCGATTCATGGAAGGCTTAAGAGAATCAAGGCTATTCTTCACAGAGATAAAGAAACTGAAGTAAGTTCAACAAATAAAACCTACAAATATTTTAATGTATACATACATATACTAACTCACTTAAATTGAACCAATTAAATAAGACATGGAATCCCAAGTCGAAAACAGAACCTTATTCACAATCAGCTGTAGACCTAATGAAGCATGCTAGAGAGCTTGTTGCTTCCTTTTTCGATATCCCGATTGCTATTTCTGTAGATTTGGTTCATGAATTTGCAGACGGGATAGAGAAAATATTGCAGGATTATGTTACCTTCGTCGCGTCATGTGGTATGTTACCTTCTTTGAGTTATGCTTAATTAATTATTATTTCTACCTTGATACATATATAGTAGGTAACTCTTGTTTGTTGGTATTTTTGATTTTGTCAGGTTCAAAGGAAAATTATATTCCTACACTCCCGCCCCTGACACGTTGTAGTCGAGACTCTAAGTTGATCAAACTTTGGAAGAAGGCGACTCCTTGTGCAGTAGCAGTAGCAGGCCTAACTATGAATGTAAGTATGAGCCCCTATCATCTTATAGGATTGGGATTGGAGGAAGAAGCTACAGGAAACCATCCACGCCCTTCAACGAGTCGGGGAACACAACGTCTCTACATCCGCCTCAACACTTTACACTATATTATTTCCCAGCTCCCTTCCCTTGACAAGTCTCTCTTCCATTCCTCAAAAATACAGTACCCTTCACGTCACTTTGACCGCACACGATCTACGGTCATGGCTGCCACTCACCATGTGTGTGAGGTTGCCGCCTACCGACTCATATTTCTAGACTCAAACTCGGTTCTCTATGGAAGCCTTTATGAAGGACATGTGGTGAATACCCGGATCAACCCGGCTCTCAGAGTTCTAAAGCAGAACCTGACTCTATTAAATGCTATTATCACGGAACCACGTGCTCAAGCTATGGCTGTAACAGAGGTGATGAAGGCTTCCTTTGAGGCATTTCTTATGGTGTTAATAGCTGGAGGAAGTGCCAGAAGTTTCACGAGGGCGGATCTTGAAATGATCGAAGAGGACTTGAAGCATTTAAAGCAGGTTTTTGCAGAATCAAGGGTGGTGACTGAGGATGTTATAGGAAAGGAGGCCGAGACAGTGGAAGGAGTGGTTCAACTAATGGGGAAGCCAACAGAGCAGCTGGTGGAGGATTTTAGAACATTGGCTTGTCAAGGCATCGATGTGGAGGGGCAAACGCTACCTCTTCCTCTTCCTCCCACAACAGGAAGGTGGAGTAGCACTGACCCCAACACTATTTTACGTGTTTTGTGCCATAGAAAAGATCAAGTTGCAAACTTATTCTTGAAAACAACCTTTCATCTAGCCAAGCGAACCTAAACTTTTATTATTTCTGCTTTTTTGTAATCATCATTAGTCAACTAAATTAACTAATTGTGCTTATATGTATATATTTGGCCTTTAAACAAGGTAAAAAGCTATGGGTTAGTTTGTCATCGTATCATGTAACATGTTCACTCACAACATACATCTCATCTCATGTATCATATATATATATATATATATATATATATATATATATATATATAGATATATATATATATATATATATATATATATATATATATATATATATATATATATATATATATATATATATATATATATATATATATATATATATATATATATATATATATATATAGGGGGAGGTTCCATTGGAAACCTATGTTTAAATGAAAACTTTGTAAACTTAATATTAACCATTGATCATTTTGATCAATGGTTTAGATTAAGAAATGGTATTTTTGTAAATTAATGAGTATAAAAGATTAGTAATTTGGTTGATAGGGGTAAATTAGGTATTGACTATTTTTTGAAAGTTGTAACTCCCGAATATCATTTCCACAATTGTTTCCCTCTCTCCAAATCCCCCCAAACTCGCAAACACAATCGGGAGAATTCACAATTCAGTCGCAAGTCGACTATAACATCAACGATTCAAGCAAAAAAAGATTATCGAAGCAAAGAAAACGGACTGATTTTATTGATTTCGACTTGTGTTCTTGCGAAACAAAGAGGTAATCGATGTTGTTTGTTACATATTTTGATTTCTTGTTCTTTGCATTGTGAAATTGGTGATGATCCCCAATTTTATGCATATTACTGTTTAGGGTTTTGGTTATTATTATACCGATTTATGTAGAAATAAGGAGTTTTTTTATGTTTTGAATGGTTGTCTGTGATGATACATATACGTATTGTTTGTATTTATTTGATAATATATGATTATCGAAGCAAAGAAATCGCACTTATTTTATTGTTTTCGAGTTGTGTTCTTGCGAAACAAATAGGTAATCGATGTTGTTTGTTACATAGTTTGATTTCTTGTTCTTTGCATTGTGGAATTGGTGATGATCCCCATTTTTATGCATATTACTGTTTATGTTTTTTGCTATTATTATACTGATTTAGGTAGTAATAGGGAGTTTTTTTAAGTTTTGAATGGTTGTCTGTGTATTTCGAATTGAACAGGGATGATACATATACGTATTGTTTGAAGTTATTTGCAAATATGGTGTGTAGTTGTTTTATTGTTTGAATATTATAATGAACAAATTAGTGTCATATTAAGATTGTGTTAAAATAAATGAATAATAGGAATGATTCGTGTATGTAATAGTTACATATTATGTGTTGAATATTCTTATAAAAATTGCTTAATAAGAAACCTGATATCTGAGTTTTATAAACATATATGTTAGGTACATATATGTAAGGAGTATATTGTTAAGATGCATGGTACATTCTGATTATGGTGATGAAGGTTGTAATGAGAATATATGTTAAGTACATATATGTAAGTTGATTACTTTTTAAGTTTATGTTTTTGTCTATTATTATACTGATTTAGGTAGAAATATGGAGTTTTTTTAAGTTTTGAATGGTTGTCTTGGTATTTCGAATTGAACAGGGATGATACATATACGTATTGTTTGAAGTTATTTGATAATATGGTGTGTAGTTGTTTTATTGTTTGAATTTTATAAATGAATAATAGGAATGATACGTGTATGTAATAGTTACATACTATGTGTTGAAGAATCTTATAAAAATTGCTTAATAAGAAACCTAATATCTGTGTTTTATAAACATATATGTTAGGTACATATATGTAAGGTGTATATTATTAAGATGTAGCGTATATTCTGATTATGGTGAGTATGTTGTTAAGGTGTATACTGAAATTACTAAATATATTAAGTACAATTATGTAAGTTGAGTACTTTTATTTGGTTGCCTATTGCAGGGTTGAATAAAACACAAAACTGAAGATGTCATCAAGTAAGTTTTATCATAACAAAATAGATTAATAAACATTCATATCGATACGTGCTTGTTAATTTTAATTATATTTCACAATCCAGAAAGAAAGAAGAGCGAGAGGATTGCAAAACGTACGTCTTTTAATAAGTTCATCAACACAGTTGAAGACCCTATTTTAGTAGATGACTTTCAAGAGACACCATGTGTTGTAAGAGGTAATTGTATATGAGATTATATGTACATGTAATAAATAAATTACTTTTAATTAATTTTGTTATTCAAACAGGTTTGGAAAAGCCCCCACATACGGTTTTAAATAAGGAAATTAAACATAAAAGCAAGGGTGTTGAGGACAACTATGGTATTTGTTATTAAATATGTTGATTGATGTATGTTATTGTTTAATATGTTATTAAGAAAGTTGTTTGATTGTATTGTAGTTGCGAAGCGGAAAAAAACAATAGAGGAAAAAATGAAAATACTGAATGAAGTTAAAGAAAATTTCAAGAAAATAAATGAGAGGATGATGTCCAAAAAAGGTAAGGGCGTTATTAACATATTTGAAAATATATTTTTTAAAAAATTTTAATACGCGTATGTAAGTTTTGTTGATGTCATTTTATTATTGATAATTCTGAAAATTTACTATACAAAAGGTGATGATGCTGAAAAGGGGAACCAAGAAATTGGGGATGAAAACAAAAACAAAGAACAAGAAAAAAAACAAAACGTGTTAAAGCTCGGGAGGAAGAAAAGTATGGCAAAAAAGAAGTGTGAGATACGTAAGTGTTCTTTATACTAATTATTAAGTATCAACTGTTTATTGTAAACTTAATAATTAGAATTTTGATTATTATAGTTTTCAAAATACTACGAATTTAAGAGTCATTTTGTTTTATTTTGAACAGGTAAGGTGACTGAGGAAAAAATTGATAATGTTGGTTTGACAAGTAGTGATTCTATTCGAATGGATGTAAAAGAAAAATTAAAAAGAAAGAAAGGAAGTGGAGGTAATTTTTTACATAAAATCATTATCAATAGATTTGTAAATGATCTAAGTTATTTATTGGTAGAAGATACATAATAAAATAGTTCTCAAAATATAATATGCAGATGGAAGTGAAGATAAAAAGGATACGAAAAAAAGGGTAAAAATGGAAAGAAGATGGTTTGGGATACGTACACGTTCCTCACCGAAACAGTTTTACACAGCAGTTGCACATTTGGATAAACAACAGAAAGAAGCTGTCAAAAGCATAGGTTTTGGTCGATTTCTAAATTTCAAAGTTGATGGAATACCGGCTAAACTTGGACATTATGTTGTTGACATGCTTGACCCACAAAGGTTGGTCATTAAGGCTAGCAAAGGAGATGTGAAGGTGGACAGGGATTCAATATACAAAATGATTGGAATTCCAAACGGAGGGAAAGACTTGTTTAGTAAGGATAGTGAAGGTCCATCTACAGAGTACGCAAAATGGAGGGCTCGTTATGATGGTGTTACTGTTGGACCGTCAGAAATTGTTCAAAAAATTGTCGAAGGAAATTACGACGACATCTTCTTTTTCAAACTAGATTTCTTGGTTCTGTTTTACAACACAATGGTTTCTAGTCGTAAGAATGGGAAGTGTCTTTGTGGAGTGGTTAAGCAAATTAGCATGGAAAGTGATATTAAGGAGTTTGATTGGTGTGGATGTATTGAAGAAGCAATTAAAAAGTGCAAAGTTAATTGGACAAGGTGCAACTTAGCTAGCGATTTTGTGGGTCCGTTGACTATTTTGACGGTACGTATTATTGTTTAAATTGTAGTGTAATATAGAAAAAGGCTTGAATTATCTTCATAACATTTGTTACATATATGTATTAAATAATTATTTACTTACATATATGTATTTAAAAATTGAAAAAAATTGTCTGCTAAAACTGTTAAATTTATTATGCAGCTTTTGTATGTTGATTGTGTGTCCTGCCCGGGCATAGATGGTGAAAAGAGAATTTCACCACTATCATTTTGGTCAATGGAGAAGCTTAAAAAAAGAGAAGACATGGAGATATCAAAGACAGGGGGTTTTGGATTAGGAGACATAGTTGATCAATTTGTTGAAGAACATGATTACAACATTGATTCCGAAGATGAGAACAAGGATGAAGCGACTGATAAGTCGTTGGATTATGACAGCAACACACTTGAGGTAATTAAGATATTTTGTAGTCTTCTTTAATTTTTAAGGTGAAAGTATTGTCATTATAATGTTCCAATTCAATGCAGGGTAATATCTCAAAACTTGAGAAAATAAAGGCAATTAATTTAGATGGGAAGATAAAATTTGAAAAGGCCATAAGAGAAGCAAAGAATCTATTCCCCAATAGTAAAGAGGTGGATGCATTTCACGATGCATATATCGAGTTGTATCATTGTGTGGTTGATATGGAAGATAATAATACATGCGTAAGAGAAGAAGTAAGAAACACAAAGATAAGAAACAAATTATTTAAAGTGCCTACTCATGAACCTCAATTATGGACACAACTAGCTGTTGAAGTAAGTGATATTGTGGAGTTTGCCTCTACCCATAAGGATGATGGGTACATGTTGAGACATGATTTTAGTGATTGCCCAACATATAGTCTTGGTCTAACTCAAGAGTTTAGAGATTTAGATAAAGAGGAGAAGGAGCAGATGCTGGGATAGGGGAATAGTGAATGTGATATATTAAAGGAAGGTACAGTTTGTGATATAGGGAAGGGTAAACGAGCTAAACAACCTTCGTCAAGGTATGTTTCTCCATTTATTGATAGGCCGGTTGATATTAAAAAGGGTGTATCGAAGGAGGAGATGAAAGTATGGAATTATCTAATGTCAGGGGCAATCGATGAGAGTAATTTCCTTTTATTTCTCTAATTGCATGTATTTTTTATTAATCCATTCCTTACCAACTGTGTATATTTTGTAAATGCAGAAAATATGAGGAAATTAAAAAACAGCATATGGAAAGGGATGATGAAGAAGTTAGAGAGGAGGCTAGATCATTTAGGTAAGACCTTTTTTGAACTTAGTAATTACTATTCTGGATGATTTCATACATGTTTGTAGATGAATTTTAGTCCAATTAAGACATGTTAAGGTTGTTACACAATGTATATGATACATATATGTAACATTTAACAGTAGAAGTTTATACTAATTATGGTACATATATGTAACATTTATCACTAGAAAGATTATAATAAAACATGGTACATATATGGTAAATAAAAATAGGTTGGTATAACATATATTATCAAATGAATAAAGACTGAAATGCTTAGATATAGCCTCCCCAAGTAACATGGTACATATATGTAACATTTATCATTATAAAGTTACTGTAAACATGGTACATATATGTAATGTTAATCACATTAATCACATGGTACGTTTATGTAATCTTATAGAGATTATATGTTTGAATATTTATGTAAGTTGATACGATGATTGTTGAATTATGATGGTTGATTTGTTATGTATGTACTAGATATCATACATGTTTGTAGATGAATTTGGTTCCAACTAAGACATGTTAAGGTTGTTAAACAATATATATGATACATATATGTAACATTTAACAGTAGAAAGTTTATACTAAATATGGTACATATATGTAACATTTATCACTAAAAAGTTTATAATAAAAACATGGTACATATATGGTAAATAAAAATAGGTTGGTATACATGTATTATCAAATGAATAAAGACTGACATGCTTAGATATAGCCTCCCCAAGTAACATGGTACATATATGTAACATTTATCATTAGAAAGTTTACTGTAAACATGGTACATATGTGTAATGTTAATCACATTAATCTCATGGTACATTTATGTAATCTTATAGAGAGAATATGTTTGAACATTTATGTAAGTTGATACGCTGATTGTTGCATTTCCGATGGTTGATTTGTTATGTGTATGTACTAGAATATCTATAAACAACAAAGTGTATAAGAAAATCATATACGTAGTGAATGATATATATATTAAGAGATGTATTCTGTAAAATTATATATATTAGGGTGCGTATGTGTAACCTATTAACCATATTTGTTTTTGGTGGCAGTGTTCCCATATTTGCTACAAAATTTTGGGCAGGTACTAATTTTTACCAGTTGAATAGCTTAAGCCCGGGACAACAAATCTATAATGATGTTATTGATTGTTGGCAAAAGTACTTAACCATGATGAAAAGGATAGATGCCAAGTTCACCACATCGATTGTTCAGCGGAGTAACTCCATTTGTGAGTATCTAAGTAATTTGTTTCCATAATTTCTTTATTAATCCATATATATTTTTCTCCTAATTTAATAAAAATACAGCTTGGGTGGATTGTTGATAGCCATAAAGAGACGGATATGGAGAGGTTGACTCATTTTAAACTGAACCTATTAAATGTCGTTGAAGGGTGTGAGAGTTTACTTGACATGAAACAATTTGACATCGTCTTATTTCCAATTCTGGAGAAGAATCATTTTTATCTCTGTGTGCTTTGAGTTGAAATATCCAGCGGTTACAGTGATTGATAATATGTCTGATGAGCAATGCGTGTTTAGTTTGGAGGATCATCCAGAATTCATACATAAGGGGACACCTTTAAAAGTGGTAAGACGTATACGGTTCTACAAATTTAGATATATTAAATTATCACAAATAATATGATGTTAAAGATATAATATAAATAAATTACATTTTGCAGAAAACACATATTCGTATCGTACTTGAGATCAGTTGGGCATCCAAAATGAAGAGATATTGAAGGCTCACACCCACAGAAGTTAAAGATTGGATGGTCGACATCAAAGAACTTTACGGATTGTGGTATTTTTGTATGCGTCATATGAAATGTTCATGGGGAGTCAAGTAAAGAATTGGGATTGCGGGTTTCCAACAGAGATAACAAATGAAGATTAAGATAAGAATCTCCGGAAAAAATATGGATACAAAATCCTTACGTCGGAAGCAAATATATATAGGGATAAAGTTTTGAGAGATTTAGTATGATACGCTACTTAGAAGTACAAGTTTTGGTTAATTTTGGACCCTTTTAAGGCATCAAATGTGTTAAATGTTGAATTATGGTTATATCAGTATGTTGGTTGTTTATTATTAATGTAAAAAGTTTTAATTTATAATTAGCCTTTAATAAACATTTACTTATAGTGGTGATAATTTTAAGAAAATTAAATGGATACATATATGTAACAAATGTATTAAAACGTTATAATTAAACTCACTGAGAAATGAACTATGAGGATGTTGTAATTTGTTAGATGTAATAAATGTATAAGTATATAGTGAAGGGGTAATAAAAATTTAGCAAAAACATGTGAATTTATGATACGTATATGTAGGCTTTATGTAAATGTGTTCCAACCAAATAAGTCATGGTTAAAACAACGAATAAGTACATGATACGTATATGTAATCTGATGTTTACATTTCCATAAGAATATGTAGGATATTGGTTATTCAATATTACTTATACTTTAGAATGAGGAGTAAAGATGATAACCTAAAACATCAGATTTTTATGATACGTATATGTATGCATTATGTAAATGTGTTCCAACAAAATAAGTAATGGTTAAAACAATTAAGAAGTACATGATACGTACATGTAATCTGATGTTCTCATTTCCATAATTAATAGGAAGGATTATGGTTATTCAATATGACGACAAAAGCTCATGAATGGATGAAAGCTTATGAATAGATGCACTACGATTTGTGTTATTAAATATATGTCCATAAACCTGTTACAATTAAATCGAATTAATAATTATTACGCCCATGTTAACGACCATTATTACAGAACATCGCATGTTTACGTATACGTAACATAAGTCAAAAGTATATAAATTCCCAATATTGTAATAAATTAATAGAAGAATAAAAAGATTCTTGTGTGTAATTCAAACGAACATAAAAAGTTAAACAAAACAACAAAACATTATTCAAAACTTTTAAAAAATATCATCTTGCACATATAGTTCTTGGTCTTCTTCGTCATTGCTTTCTTCTTCAAACGAGTCATCTTCAGATGAATAACCTGATGATTCGTCATCATTAACATCTTTTTTTGAATCCTTGTTAAGTAATTTTAGTTTTTCCGGGCAATTGCGAGAATCGTGTCCACGTACGTATTTCCTGCAGTAATTACACATCCTTTTAGGCTTTTTACTTTTAACTTTCGCCTTCTCACCCGGACCGATCAACCGCCTGTTCTTACCGCAACCTTTGTTTCTGATTCCCGCAGGTGGTTTATACGTAACTTCAACGGGCTCGGATTGATGTAAAACCTCTTCAATGACTATACCACTTTTATTATATGATGGATCTTTAGGGAATTCGTTAAATATTTGATTCTTTAGTTGTTGAAGATGGTCGTCAAGCCATGTAAGACGCTCTGAATTCAACCTTAACCGATCCACACATTGTTGCATTGTGTCCATCAAACGATGCCTAAGAACCGAATTTTCCGATTGGTCTGCGCAATACCTGTATTCCATACTGAAAACCCTTCTTGGTAGAGCATCTCTCCTCCAACGTCCATGAACATATCTATCAGGTACCTTCTCAATCTTGTGATGCCTAAATACGCAAAATGCGTGACGACATAGATATCCAATCCTTGTGTATGACATGCAAGAACATGTTACAGTTTTCTCCTTCAAATCAAGAGTAACCTACACACATATTTATAAAAAATTTAAAGATTTAAAAAATATACATTTCATGCCGTATACGTATCAATAACAAAAAAATGAATAAAACATAAATGTTACCTTAAACTCGTTTATAACATCAGAGCTGTTGTCTTGATGAGCAATTTTATATACATATACCCCATCATCCTCTTCACGACTCACTATGTAACATAATGTTTTACACTTATGAATCTCTTTTTGAACTTCTAAAAATATGTTGCGTGTGTATACCTCGGAAGCATGACGTTCTATTAGTAAGTTGGTGAGGAATATAGGAACTGTAGTTGTAGTGTTGAACTCAAGCACACGCTGGTTGTATCTTTGGCCATCTATAGCATTGTCGTAGCACAACAAGAATTGAACAAGTGTGTTCGATGGACTAGAATTTAGTTTGAAATATGAATTAGAACTTTCACATCTTGAGGTGGTCTTCATCAAGCAACACATCGGAATATCCTTAAAATATCCAGGAACCCACTGATCTCTTATGTCAAACATATCAGAAAGCCACTTGTGGTCTTCCAAACCATGCTTTTCCATTAATGACTTCCATCGTGCCTCAAAAGCAGACGGATGTAGGTATACATTCCACACAAGCTTATGAATGGATGCACGAAGGTTTGTGTTGTTTAATATATGTCCAGATACCTGTTACAATGATATAGACATAATAATTATTTTGCCAGTGCCTCTATTTTAAAACAAAACAAATAAAGTTACGTATATGTAACATGTTGTACATATTAAAAATTCACCAAATCTTACTTATATGCAGATTAATAACAGAAATACTTTAAACACAAATCAGTGCCTTAACAACAATATGTTTATTGGAAAAAGATTCTAGATGTACAACAGCTGAAGATTGACTTGATTAATGGAGTTATTAATGATACGTATATGTAACATACAATGTTTTAATAATATATGTATATGTAATATTCCACATCAAATACTGTAAAAATTATACCAGAATATAATACCTTTGATGGGAGCTTATTTGTGATATGCCACATACATAGACGATGAATTGATTTCTCAAAAACAATATGAACAGCATGTTTCATCGCAGCGTCTTGGTCCGTCAATACTAACTTTGGTTGTTTGTTGTTATGAGCTTCAATAAAACACTTGAGCAACCACATGTATGATTCTATGGTCTCGTCATACAACAAGCCCGCACCAAAAGTGACACACTTTTTATGATGATCCACCCCGGTGAATGGGACAAAAGTCATGTTATACCTATATAAATTGTACAACGAATTAATTTGACAGAAACAACTAAATAAAATATTCAAATTATTAACATACTTATTAGTCTGGTACGTTGCATCAAATGCTAATACATCGCCAAACACCTGATAGTTGACCTTTGATACATCATCTACCCAAAACAAGTTCCTAATCTCGTTGCCAACCGCAAGGAAATTGAAAGTGAAGTTGTTTTGGCATAGAACACGATGTTGCATTCTATCTAAAAAGAATTGGCCATCATTATCACCAATAAATCTGGAGATATCCCTGCTAAAGTTTTTATAATCAGTCTTGGTTCCTCTGACCATATGATGTCCGCCTTTCAACGCGACTTGCAACCTATGTGCTTTAGAAGGTCCAATATTTGCCAAACGACAATTAGCAATGTACTCTTTATCAACAAATTCTAACTTACGCTTCCTCCTTGTCAAATCTATATTATCCATGTTCACCAAGCCATGATTATGTACTTCGATAAATCCGTATACTTCAAAGGCTTCAGTCCCTTCAATAGCTCTTAATTTTACACGGGCACGACAATCACAAACTTTAAAGTTTGTTCGACGGACACGAGTCTTTGCATTAACCTCTAATGAGTCATTCACCTGACCCGTAGGTATGCCAGCCTTGTTGCACAAAATATACCTATGAGTAACAACACCATTCTTCTTCTTCGCTATACCTTTTCGGATACTAAAACCGGCCTTCTCTGCATAGATTTCGTACTTTCTTAAAGCTTCATCCCAATTTTGGTACCTGTATCCAACCACAGGTTTATGCTCCGTGGATACAATAGGAGTCCAATATCTAGATCCATTTGGTGTTTGGTATAGAGTGCTGCGCATGGATTCTGCATAATTTAAACATAATATATACTTAAATATAGTTTGTTTGAAAAAAACTACAAATATGAACAACACTTGGGTACCTTCATTTTCAACACCAGTTATAAATAACGTATCATTCTCTATCTCGACTCCATTTAACTCCTTGTCATTCAGGACATTTGAGTTATCTGCTTCATGCAACCCAACTTCATCACATGACATAAAAAGAAAAGTATAAATTCCAATAAACTATGATACATATAAGTAAACAAATACAAATTACAAAAAATCAACACAATCAAATGTGAACATACTCATAACTTACGTATACGTAAACTGTCCTTACCAAAAAACTAACAAAAATATAAATCTAGATGTACCAATGTATCAATGACTAACACTAACAAATACGAACGTAAAAGTATAAATTCCAATAATCTGTGATACATATACGTACGGCCAATACAAATTACAAAAAAACATAACAATAAATGTGAACATACTCATAACTTACGTATACGTAAACTGTCCTTACCAAAAAACTAACAAAAATAATAATCTAAATGTACCAATGTATCAATGACTAACACTAACAAAATACGAACGTAAGATTATAAATCCCAATAATCTGTGATACATATACGTACTGCCATACCAATTCAAATAATCATAACAGTATATGTTATTTAACATATCACGTCCGCATACGATTCAATTATGGAATACGAATCAAATAAGCATAACAGTATACGAATCAAATCGAATTAGTGCTATCAAATCCTAATACTACCGTAAGAAAACATCAAGTATAATTAATAGAATCAATTCGATCGTACATACCTTCATCGTCTCTGTTAATCGCTTCAATTTCTTCAATATGTAACGATTGACATATGGAATTTTCATTGATATCAGTAGATTGATTCAACTCTTCTGAAATGTAAGAATCCATGGCTAATAACTATAAAAAACCGAAATTAAAACCCACAGATACCAATATATGAAATAACCCTAAAAACGAAATCAAAGAATGAATGTGAAATTGAAGCAATTGATGGATGAAGATGATAATTAAGAAATCAATTATGCTATAGAATTAAGAAACAAGAATCATCAGTTAGAGAAAATAACGTAAAAGATTTAATTGTTTGACTATTTCTAAAAAAAAGATTTAGACAAAATTACATAAATACCCTTTTGATTAAATTAATGGAAAAAGATATAAAATTATGTGATTGGTTGGATATGGTTTTCAAGGTTTTCATTTATAAACTTGGTTTTCATTTGATCCCTCCTCTATATATATATATATATATATATATATATACATATATATATATATATATATATATATATATGGAACTTACAAGTTTCTAGCAGGGGCGTCTCTACGATATAAACAACTAAAGCAACAGCTTTAAGCCTTCAAATTTTAAGGGCCGTAAAAATTAAAAAAAATTATTTTTATCTATATTCTAAGCTAAAATACATGTGATAATCCAATAAGTATTTGTGAATTTAAAGATAAATAAGAAGGATAACAAAATGATTGAAGGCTTATCGATGCACACTTACTAAACCTCGTTCATAAAAAATTCATCGACTGCTCACTGTTGATGGCTATTTTAGGTTCATCAATTCTTTTGCCAATTTAATATATTGTTGGTTGTTTTAACTTAATTTAAATTACATTTACAATTAAGTTTTCTCTTTATTTTAATCAGTTGTTGTTTTTATCATTTAATCTTTCCTTTTCCAATTAATTTTTGTTCCAGTAAATTAAGTTGTATTTTACTCTAAGTTGTTTTCTACCAAACTATTAATATATTTGTTTATGTCGTTAATTCGAGTCAAAGGTCTTTATAAATAATATATAGACGAGGGCCCTAATATTTTGTTTCAAGAGTTCTGGTTCATGTCCAAATCATCCCATCATCAAGAAGAAGGCTGATCAGTTATGCATCACTGCTGTACAACCTAAACAAAAAAAAGAAAAATAGTTCCTCCCAAAAACATAAAATTTGTGACAAGCATGAGAGGAGACATCACGTGTACCAAGAGGTAAGGGGTAAATAGATCACTAAAACTAATTTTGAAAGCCCGATAATACTTAATTTAGACAAATAACTTGACGCGTTGATTTAATAAAATATTTAAGCGTTTTCTTGTTAAAAATAGAAAATCTCAAATAATTGATGAAAATTAGAATCACTTTTTACTGGTCAAATAAGTTGCATAGATCAATAAATTGTCACGTGAATAGATTTAATCAATTATTCACATGTTTTCACGCTAAAAATGGAATGGAAAGTACCAAAAATTAACGAAATTCAGAATAACTTTTTACGGGCGAAATCAGATTGTTAAAATAATAAAACTAAGTTGCAAGCTGGATAATACTAAATTTATACACATAAATTTCACGTGAATAGATTTAATCAAATGTTCACATGTTTTCGGGCTAAAAATGAAAAGTATCAAAAAATTGACGAAACTCAGAATGACTTTAGTAGGTGAATCGATTGTTAAACACATAAATTTACACGTGAAAAGATTTGATCAAATATTTACACGTTTTCGGGCTAAAAATGAAAAGTACTGAAAAATTGACGAAACTTAGAATGACTTTAGTCGGTGATATTGATTGTTAAACACATAAATTTACACGTGAAAAGATTAAATCAAATATTCAAATGTTTTCTTGCTAATAATAGAAAGTGTCAAATATTTGATGAAAGATAGAATTATTTTATTGACGAAATCAGATCCGTAGATCAATAAAACTAAGTATGAAAGCTGAACAACACTAAAGTTAAACATATAAATTAATGCGTGAAGAAATTTAATTAAATAATCATACGTTTTCAGGCTAAAATAGATTTAATAAAATATTCACATGTTTTTGGGCTAAAATGGAACATATCAAAAATTAACGAAACTCATAGTGAGTTTTTACTAAGCGAAATCGGTTGTTAAAACAATCAAACTAAGTCTGTAAACTGGTTAACACTAAATTTATACACATAAAATTACGCGTGAAGAGATTTAATCAAATATTCAAGCATTTTATAGTTAAAAATAGAAGTGTCCAATAATTGACGAAAATTAGAATCACTCTTTACTAGCAAAATTGCCCAGAAGCTGAATGATACTAAAATTTCACATATAGATTGACGCGTGAAGATATTAGTTAAATATTCACATGTTTTTTGGCTAAAAAAAGAAAGTAACGAAAAATGAAGGAAATTCAAAATGACTTTATACCGACGAAATCTGATTGCTTGAACAATAAAACTAAGTTTAGAAGCTTTATAATACGAAATTTATACACACAAATTGCACGTGAATAGATTTACTTAAATGTTCACATGTTTTTGGGCTAAAAATGAAAAGTATAAAAAAATTTGACGAAACTCGAAATGACATAAGATTTCTAGAACAATAAAGCTAAGACCAAAAGGTGGATAATATTGAATTTATACACATAAATTGACGTTGAGATTTAGTAAATTTTTCACACATTTTTAGGCTAATATTTGAAAGTGCTAAATAATTGATGAAATTTAGAATGATTTTTTATGGTAAAATCAAATTCCTAGATCAATAAAACTAAGTCTGAAAGCTGGATAATACTCGATTTATACATATAAATTGTCGCATGAATGGATTTAATCAAATATTGAATTGTTTTTTGCTAAAAATGAAAACTATCGAATAAGGGATGAAATTTAGAATGCATATTACTGTCGAATTCAGATCCCCGGATCAATAAAACAAAGTTAGGAAGCTGGACAATACTGAAATTACACATACAAATTGACGCGCAAGGAGATTTAATCAAATGTTCAAACGTTTTCATGCCAAAAATAGAAAGTGTGGAAAAATTGACGAAAACTAAAATCATTTTTACTAGCGAAATTAGATCCATAGATCAATAAAACTATGTCCGGAAGTTGAACAATAATGAAATTACTCATATAAATTGAAGTTTGTCATTCTAAGTTTAGTCCATTTTTTGGTAATTTCCATTTTTAACCTGAAAACATATGAATATTTTATTAAATCTATTTACGGTGCAATTTATGTGTGTAACTTTTGTATTATCTAGCTTCCCGACTTAGTTTTACTGTTCTTGCAATCCGATTTCGCTAGTAAAATGTTATTTTGAATTTTGTCAATTTTTCAGTACCTTATATTTTTAACCTAAAAACGCGTGAACATTTAATTAAATTTCTTTATGCGTCAATTTATACATGTAGCGCTAGTATTGTGCAGCTTGCAAACTTAGTTTTATTAATTTAAGGATCTGATTTCGCCAATAAAAAATAAATTTTAATTTTCATCAATTATTCAAAACTTTACTATTTTAGCCTGAAAACGAGTGAATATTTGATTAAATCTTTTCACGCATCAATTTATATGAGAATTTCCGTATTGTTCACCTTCCACACTTAGTTTTATAGGTCTAGTGATTCTTATTTTCGTCAACTATTCGATACTTTCTATTTTTAACAAGAAAACGCTTCAATATTTGATTAAATCTCTTCACACGTAAATCTATGTGTATAAACTTAATGTTATCCTGCTTCCGGACTAAGTTTGATTGTTTTAACAATCGAATTCGCTAAGTAAAAAGTCATTCTGAGTTTCGCTGATTTTTTTGTTACTTTTCATTTTTATCCCGAAAACATGTGGCTTTTTTTATATATTACTAATTAGCTTTAGTAAACCCGTGTATTACACGGGTTGAATAAATAAAATATTTAATATAATAAAATTTTACTTAATTATAAAATGATATTTAAAAAAAAAGATACGATTTAAATTACTTAAGAGTAAAACTATAAGTAATTAAATAACGATATCAAATTTTTATTTTTCTAAAAAAATACTTTTTGTTTAAATAAATTGTCATTTTTAGAAATATCTTTATTATAACTCTCATTTTTAATTATTTTTGGTTTATAAAAAATTACTTTTTAAAAAGACTAAATTTAAAATATTTCATATTTTTAAATTAGTTTTATGTTTTAGAAATACATTTTATTTTATAAAAATTTATTTTATTAGAAATAAAATTAATAAAAAGATATCCTTCTTAATTTATTAAAAAATTATTTTTAATCTAAAAAAGACTTAAATAATATTATTTATAATTAGCTTTCTTGTAGGCGAGTAACCTTCCTCACCGATATTTAATAGGAGAGAGAGAAACGGAAAATTTATTGTGAGAGTGAATGTGGTGTTGTCACGTATCCTACACAGTTATCCTTTTATTAAATTACTAGCTTTAGTAAACCTCGTATATTACACGGGATGAATACATAAAATATTAAATAAAATATATTTTATTAATTATAAAATAATATATGATTTAAATTATGTATGAGTAAAGAATATAATAAATAAAACAATAATATCAACTATTAAAATTTTTGTTTTAATTTTTTTTGTTTTTTCCCAAAAAAAATAAATTAATTTCGTTTCAAAACAAAACATGTTAAAAATATAAACTTTAAAATATTTTGTGTTTTATAAAAAAGTATGATGTTTTAGAAAAAATTCTTTTTATAAATATTTGTTTCCCTAGAATATTTCTTATTTTTTTAAAAATAACTTTTAATAAAAAAAATCAATAATATAATTAGTAATTAATAGAGTTATTTAATAAGAGTGAGAAGCAGGAAATTTTATTAAAAATGAATGTGGTGTTGTCATGTGGCATCCCTAGTTACCCTTTTATTAGAATATAATTTTTTTAGCAAATAGTATTATATATAAATATAAAAGAGGGGTTAACAAGGAGCTAAGAACCTCATACAACAAACAAAAAGAACAAAAAAAGAGCATACATGATACATACTAAACACCACCAATCAGCCTATCTCAAATGGAAAGTTACATAATATTATTGACTTGGATTTCTTGCCCCTTGTCTTCAACCACAAAGAAACTGTTGCCTTGATTTAGCTAATAACTCTAATTGTCGATGGTTCCACATTCTCGAAGATGACTTCATTCTGATGGTTCCAAATGATCCAAGTAGTTGCTACGAAGATTGCATGAACTATTTTCTTGAAAACTCCATCCCCTTTTAGTGAATACGGGGCATCCATAAGATCTTTAAACGAAAAAGCAAACACTGGTTGTATGTTACACCACGTACAAATTTTTGAGAAAACCAACACTAATAAGCTATATGTTGTGAAAAGATGCTCTACTGTTTCATCTAACTGCCCACAAAGCCTACATAGAGTGGATCGCAAGGGATTGTTTCTTCTAGAAAGTGAATCATAGGTGGGTGATCGATATAGTTGGGCTTGCCAATTGGATATGTTTACTTTTTTGGGGACCCATTCATTCCAAGGAAATCTATACTCATCGGATACAATGTTCTAATTATATAAAAGGGCCTTTACATACCTTGTAGAAAAGTCTTGTTCAGCCACATCACCACATCTCCAAGTGTCGTTATTGTCACACCCCGACACGGCAGACGAATGTGAATCGATTCCTCGTAACACATGGTAGTAAATGTGTTGAAATAATATTAAATGCCATTTTTATTGAATAATACTAATCAATCAAGACATTACAATCAATTAATAACATAATAAAATTTGTCTTTAACTTTGACTAAGTCCAAACCTTAAGTGTGCATTTAGAAGTCCACTAATCTGCATTCCTGAACTCATGTGAGAAAGTAACGAGTCAGCTAACAAATTAGCCAGTGAGTAAACATAGGTTTGAATACGTATATAGATTGATTAAATGATTGAAAACAATTCAATTCACATGATGTAACACCCGGAAATTTATTATTTTGAAGCCGACGAAGAAAGAAAAGAAATAAAGTCCAAAGTCGAGGGACCAAACTCGCCAACGAAGAAAAGTTGGGTAACGGGGTGATATGTGTAGGGAGAGGGCAGCCCACTCTCCCCACACTTCACATATTTCAGATTTGAGAGGAGGAGAAGAGAGAAAGAAGAGAAAAAGGGTGAAAAGTGGTGTTTCGGGTGATTCGGGTGTCCAAATCCGTCGAGTAGCAAGCCAAATCGAAGCTCTTGTCTTTGTGCTCGATTGTGTGAGTTCTAGGACCCCACTTTTACTCGTTTTCAACTGATTTTGGGGCTGGAAAGTGTTCAAAACCCGTTTTTATGTGTGTGTGTGTTTGACCCATTTGGGTGTGATGTGTATGATGCGTTTAGAGTATGATTTCGGGCTTGTGTGTGCTTGTATGGGGTTATGGTATGCATTTCTAAGGTCCAGGAGGGTTAATTTAGGCTTAGAATGGGTTTGGATGAGCTTGGAGGCCGAAAATGGCAGATTGGGTTCGGGATGAACTCCATTCTGCATCAGCTAGGGCTAGGCGACCGAATGAAGGCCATACGGCCGAATGAGGGCGATTGAAGGTCATTCGCACGATTGGGGTTCAGTCGCGCGACTGGGAGTCCAGTCGCATGAGGGTTGTACGACTGAGGGTTCAGTCGCATAGATGCTTAGTCGCATGAGTCCATTCGCATGAGGTTAGTCGCATAGGTGCTCAGTCGCAGTAATCCCATTCGCACAAGGTTCATACGCACGATTGGATGTTCATTCGCATAGATGTTCATCCGCATGAGTCCAGTCGCATGATGTTCAGTCGCATGGAGGCCATGCGACTGAAGAGTGTCCATACGCCCGAACAGGGCTGTTGCACTCGAAGGAATGTGTAGTTTGACTTCTGGCCTTCGGGGAAAGGTGCAGATGTAAGTGTTGACGAAAGGTAACCCGTAAGAGCATGTAAGAGGATGGTTATGGCCTTAGAGAGCATGTAGGGCATGATGATGAGGATGTTGCATGTTTATGCATATTATGAATGTATGATATTGCCCTGTATGATGATATGATGAATGTGTATGATATGTTCCTTATTATGATGTATGCTTATCTTTCTTGTGGCTTTACATGTCATGCTAATGAATGAATGAATGAATGAATGAAGTATTATGTAATGTAAAGCGAAAGATAATGAAAGAGGAACATGAAGTAAGAATGCATGCATTAATGAACGATGAATGAACGAAAGAAAGGCTTGCAAGCATATTATTGGGGTGAGCGACTTTGTGTTGCAAAAGACTCGGATGAAGTGCAATCGTTTAGATTGCCTATGAGGTGAGCAACCTTGTCGTTGCAAAAGACTCGAGTAAGAGCTATCGTGATGTTGCCTTGGGGTGAGCAACCTTGTTGTTGCAAAAGACTCGGATAGCTTGCTATCGTGATGGGCAATTGGGGTGAGCAACCTTAGGGGTGCAAAAGACTCGGATAGCGAGCAATCATTGAGATTGCCATTGAGGTGAGCGACCATGTTGTCGCAAAAGACTCGGAAGACAAAATGAACGAAAAGAATGGAAGATAATGAATGAGATGAAAGATAATAATGAAATTATCTGTATATACGTATGTTGCATGATCGCATGATAAAGGAATGGTTTTTAATGAAAGTAAAGTATATTTATTTTATAAAGCTAGAACTCACTCAACAACGCTGACTTTTATTACATTTTCCAGTTGGCAGGTAAATGATTGCTGAGGATGGCACGGCGAAGCTACTCGGCTCTTTTGGGATGGCATCCAATTATATAGCTTTTGTGATGTAATGCAAACATAAATTTTGTAACCGGATAATGGTGTATTATTTGGCAAAAGTATTTATAATGAAATGTGATGTCATTTTTGAATGTTTCCGCTGCAATGTTTTCTTAATGAAATTGTAATAATACGTTTTAAGTGCGATGAATGACCAACTGTAAGCGTTCCGGGAACGGGGCCTTACAAGTTGGTATCAGAGCCAAAGTTTAAGTGAAATGGGTAAATTTTCAAAATAAACCTTAACTTAAACTGAGAATGGGACGAATGGGGAATGGGATGCCAAACTGAGTAGCTGCGTGCCATCAGGTATTTTCTTAAAGTTAACCGGTTTTATGTGCGCATGGTATATGTTATGTGTTGTATGTAGATTTGAATACTGATGTAGTCAGGACAGGTAATACTTGGGGTATGAAGAGTACAGTAAGTGGCTAATCACAACTGGCCACTGTAATTAGGGACTTACTATACTTGACATAAACTGAGTTGTTTCCTTGAATGACCGTGTTGTTGTTTGAATCTTTCAGTGTGATAGAGGATGGCTGGTGGTAGATCTTCTAGAGCTTCTAGGGGTGGAGGCCGTGATGGCCCTGTTGCTGAACCACGCCCTAAAAGAGGAAGGCCTAGAGCTGAGAAAGAGGTTCCTGCAGAACCTGAGACTCCTCACCCAGAAGCTGGGGATGAGAGTGCGAATTTGAGGGCCTCAGTAAAGGAGGCGGTTGTTGAGGAAGTACATCAGGTCATGCAGACGATCTTACCATCTGTGGTGACCGAAGTCATCAAGGCTGTGAAGGAAGGGGAAAGGAAGGAGAGAAATCGGGCCTCGGGGGAGCAACCGGAGCCTGAAACGATTTTCTCCGATAATGAGGAGGAAGAGGAAGAGGAGCCTGTGCGAGAGGTGGCACGAGGCTGTAACTACGGGGTGTTCATGAGATGCAAGCCCCCAACTTTTGACGGTAATGGCAATGCTGCCGCTGCTCACCGATGGGTGAGAGAAATGGAGGCTGTTCTTGACATCAGCGAGTGCCGAGAAGATCAGAAAGTAAAGTTTGCCACCCACTCCTTTGTGGACTCGGCACTATGCTGGTGGGACAACATTGTCCAAGCAGAGGGTAATCGGGCGATCGGGCGAATGAGGTGGCCCGAACTGAAGAAGATGGTGATCGAGGAGTTTTGTCCTCATCGGGAAATGGATAAGGTTGAGAGGGAGTTTCTGCAACTGGAGGCGGGAACCATGACACACCAACAGTACACCACGAAGTTCAACGAGATGGCACGTCTGGTGCCGGATCAAGTGACACCTCTGTCCCGAAAGATCAAGAGGTATATACAGGGTTTGCCGGCGGATATTCGCAGGCACATGATCGCCGCCCGGCCGAGCACGTTTAGGTCGGCGGTGGATTTGGCGGGAAGATTGTATGATGAGAGGACGGTGGTGGTGACTGATGGTGGCAGGAAGAGCGGTGGTGACCGGAATTGGCAGGGGAAGAGGTTTGGTCGGGGTAATGCCTCGACGGGTAATAAGAAGGCACGGGTGGATGATCGCCGTGTGGTCACGTCAGGTGCGGGGTCGAGAAGGTGTGGCAAATGTGGACGGGAGCACAGCGGGGAGTGCAGGTTTGGATCGAACTTGTGCTTCAGGTGTGGAAAGGCGGGGCACATGGCAAAGGACTGTCGTGCGGTCCGATGCTTTAACTGTGGTGAAGAGGGTCACATGCTCAAAGATTGTAAGAAGCCGAGGGCTGAGAGTTCAGGGGCAAAGAGGACGGGAGGTGATGGACCGAGGGCGAGCGCCAGGGCATTCACCATGACACAGGAGGAAGCTAGAACGGACCCTGACGTCGTGTCCGGTACGTTTCTGGTGAACCAAACTTTAGCTTCTGTGTTATTTGATTCTGGTGCAAGTAAAAGTTTTATTTCTGCTGCTTTTTGTGCTAAGCTGCCTGTTAGTAGTAGACGTGTTGACGCGCCCTTCGATGTAGAAACTGCCATAGGTAAGTCTACCAGGATTTCTGAGATGATAGAGAATTGTGATGTGGAGCTCGAGGGTCATAAGTTTCCTGTTAGACCGTTTGTGATGACCTTAGGTGGTTTTGATTTGGTTCTGGGGATGGATTGGTTAGCGGACTTCGAGGCGAACATTGTGTGTCGCAAGAAGATGATTCGGTTGTCGGCGCCTGATGGTAGTTCAGTGACGGTATATGGTGATCGGGTTACTACGATTCCGAAGGTGATCTCGATGGCAGTGGCGGGAAAGTGTATGAGGCGTGGATGTAGTGCCTACTTGGCCTACGTAAAGGATGTGGATACGCCAACACCACAACTAGCTGATGTTCCGGTTGTGTGTGACTTTCCAGATGTGTTTCCAGAAGACTTATCAGGAGTGCCACCTGACAGAGAGATCGAGTTTCAGATTGATCTGATACCGGGTGCCCAACCTGTCGCCAAGGCACCGTATCGGTTGGCTCCGACCGAGATGAAAGAATTGATGGAGCAGTTGCAAGAGCTACTTGATAAGGGGTTCATTAGACCGAGTATCTCTCCTTGGGGTGCTCCGGTCCTGTTTGTAAAGAAGAAGGACGGTAGTATGAGGATGTGCATCGACTACCGCGAGCTGAACAAGTTGACAGTGAAGAACCGATACCCCTTACCAAGGATTGATGATTTGTTCGATCAGCTTCAGGGTGCCAGTTGGTTTTCGAGAATAGATCTTCGATCTGGTTACCATCAGTTGAAGGTGAAGGAGCAAGACATTCCTAAAACAGCTTTCCGTACGCGCTATGGTCACTACGAGTTTCTTGTCATGTCCTTTGGCTTGACCAACGCGCCAGCTGCTTTTATGGATTTGATGAACCGTGTGTGTCGGCCTATGTTGGATAAATCAGTGATTGTGTTTATTGATGATATCCTGATTTACTCGAGGAGCGAAGCAGAGCATGCCGGTCACATTCGGGAGGTTCTAGAGACGTTGAGAAGGGAGAAGTTGTATGCAAAATTCTCCAAGTGCGCGTTCTGGTTGCGCGAAGTTCAGTTCTTGGGTCATGTGGTGAATCCTGACGGGATTACGGTGGACCCGGCAAAAGTGGAGGCGGTTATGCAATGGAAGTCACCAAAGACGCCATCCGAGATTCGTAGCTTCTTGGGTTTGGCGGGTTACTATAGAAGGTTCATCCAAGACTTCTCCAAGATTGCTTCTCCACTAACCAAGTTGACCCGAAAAGATGTGAAGTTTGTATGGGGTCAAGCTCAAGAGAAGGCGTTTGAAGAATTGAAGGCGAGATTGACTCAAGCTCCTGTTCTGTCGTTACCCGATGGAAGCGAAGATATGGTGGTTTACTCCGATGCTTCTTACTCGGGGTTGGGGTGTGTGTTAATGCAGAGAGGAAAGGTTATAGCCTACGCATCCCGACAGTTTTAAGGTTCATGAGGTCAATTATCCTACTCACGACTTGGAGCTAGCAGCTGTGGTCTTTGCATTAAAGATTTGGAGGCACTATCTGTACGGGACGAAGTGCACCATATTCACTGACCACAAGAGTCTGAAGTACTTCTTTGAGCAGAAGGATTTGAACATGAGGCAGAGGCGGTGGTTGGAACTTATAAAGGATTATGATTGTGAGATCCACTACCATCCGGGCAAGGCCAACGTGGTGGCTGATGCCCTTAGTCGGAAAGAGAGGCCCGAGCCGATCCGGGTGAAAGCCTATCAGTTGATCATGACCTCTGATGTAATGAAACAGGTTAAAGAGTTTCAAGATGAGGCACTGAAAGAAGATCATCTTAACTCTGAAAGGATGAGAGGTCTGGTTGGAGAATTGGGTGAAAACACGCTCGGTGTTAGAACTCGATTTGATCGTGTGTGGATTCCTCGTTTTGGGGATCTACGGATGAAGATTATGGATGAAGCTCACAAGACTCGGTACTCCATTCATCCTGGTGCCACAAAGATGTACCATGATATGAAGAAAGATTATTGGTGGCCGGGTATGAAGCGCGATGTGGTGGAGTACGTGAGTAAGTGCCTTACTTGCTTACAGGTGAAGGCCGAGCACCAAAAGCCACATGGGAAGATACAACCCTTGGATATACCGGAATGGAAGTGGGAGCACATCACCATGGATTTCATTACAAAGCTGCCGCGTACCCCGAAAGGGTATGATGCCATATGGGTGATAGTTGATCGTTTGACGAAGAGTGCTCACTTCCTACCGATTCGCGAGACATATTCATCTGAGAGGTTGGCGATCTGTTCATCAAAGAGATTGTGACTCGTCATGGTGTGCCGGTGTCTATCGTGTCGGATCGCGACACTCGGTTTACATCTAAATTCTGGAAGAAGTTCCACGATGCTATGGGGACGAGGTTACATATTAGCACGGCTTATCATCCCCAGACTGATGGTCAGTCAGAAAGGACCATCCAGACGCTGGAAGACATGCTTCGGGCATGTGTGATTGATTTTGGTGGAAGTTGGGATGACCACCTACCGTTAGCCGAATTCTCATATAACAACAGTTATCACGCCAGCATCGGCATGCCTCCATATGAGATGCTATACGGTAGGAGATGCAGAACACCCGTTTGTTGGGGTGATATTGGTCAGAAGGAATTGGGAAGCGTCGAGGTAATCGAGGCTACGACCGAGAAGCTTGAGAAGATCAAAGCCTTCATGAAGGCGGCTAAAGATAGACAGAAGTCGTATGCTGATAAACGACGCAGGCCGATTGAGTTCCAGGTGGGTGACCGGGTTATGTTGAAGGTCTCACCTTGGAAGGGTATCATTCGCTTCCGAAAGCGGGGCAAGTTGAGCCCAAGGTATATAGGCCCTTTCCGAATCATTGCTCGAGTAGGAGAGGTGGCCTATAGACTGGAGTTACCAGATGAGTTAAGTGGAATTCATCCGACATTCCATGTATCTCATCTAAGGAAGTGCTTAGCAGATGAAGATATGATTGTCCCATTGGAAGATATCGAAGTAGATGAACGGCTCAATTATGTGGAGCAACCAGTGGCAATCATCGATCGCAAGGAGAAAAGGCTAAGGAATAAAGTGGTTCCTCTTGTGCGTGTACAGTGGAAGCACAGGAAGGGATCCGAGTCAACGTGGGAGACTGAGGAAGAAATGAGACAGCATTATCCACGTTTGTTCGAGGAATGACAGGTTTCGGGGACGAAACCTATTTAAGGGGGGTGGACTTGTAACACCCGGAAATTTATTATTTTGAAGCCGACGAAGAAAGAAAAGAAATAAAGTCCAAAGTCGAGGGACCAAACTCGCCAACGAAGAAAAGTTGGGTAACGGGGTGATATGTGTAGGGAGAGGGCAGCCCACTCTCCCCACACTTCACATATTTCAGATTTGAGAGGAGGAGAAGAGAGAAAGAAGAGAAAAAGGGTGAAAAGTGGTGTTTCGGGTGATTCGGGTGTCCAAATCCGTCGAGTAGCAAGCCAAATCGAAGCTCTTGTCTTTGTGCTCGATTGTGTGAGTTCTAGGACCCCACTTTTACTCGTTTTCAACTGATTTTGGGGCTGGAAAGTGTTCAAAACCCGTTTTTATGTGTGTGTGTGTTTGACCCATTTGGGTGTGATGTGTATGATGCGTTTAGAGTATGATTTCGGGCTTATGTGTGCTTGTATGGGGTTATGGTATGCATTTCTAAGGTCCAGGAGGGTTAATTTAGGCTTAGAATGGGTTTGGATGAGCTTGGAGGCCGAAAATGGCAGATTGGGTTCGGGATGAACTCCATTCTGCATCAGCTAGGGCTAGGCGACCGAATGAAGGCCATACGGCCGAATGAGGGCGATTGAAGGTCATTCGCACGATTGGGGTTCAGTCGCGCGACTGGGAGTCCAGTCGCATGAGGGTTGTACGACTGAGGGTTCAGTCGCATAGATGCTTAGTCGCATGAGTCCATTCGCATGAGGTTAGTCGCATAGGTGCTCAGTCGCAGTAATCCCATTCGCACAAGGTTCATACGCACGATTGGATGTTCATTCGCATAGATGTTCATCCGCATGAGTCCAGTCGCATGATGTTCAGTCGCATGGAGGCCATGCGACTGAAGAGTGTCCATACGCCCGAACAGGGCTGTTGCACTCGAAGGAATGTGTAGTTTGACTTCTGGCCTTCGGGGAAAGGTGCAGATGTAAGTGTTGACGAAAGGTAACCCGTAAGAGCATGTAAGAGGATGGTTATGGCCTTAGAGAGCATGTAGGGCATGATGATGAGGATGTTGCATGTTTATGCATATTATGAATGTATGATATTGCCCTGTATGATGATATGATGAATGTGTATGATATGTTCCTTATTATGATGTATGCTTATCTTTCTTGTGGCTTTACATGTCATGCTAATGAATGAATGAATGAATGAATGAAGTATTATGTAATGTAAAGCGAAAGATAATGAAAGAGGAACATGAAGTAAGAATGCATGCATTAATGAACGATGAATGAACGAAAGAAAGGCTTGCAAGCATATTATTGGGGTGAGCGACTTTGTGTTGCAAAAGACTCGGATGAAGTGCAATCGTTTAGATTGCCTATGAGGTGAGCAACCTTGTCGTTGCAAAAGACTCGAGTAAGAGCTATCGTGATGTTGCCTTGGGGTGAGCAACCTTGTTGTTGCAAAAGACTCGGATAGCTTGCTATCGTGATGGGCAATTGGGGTGAGCAACCTTAGGGGTGCAAAAGACTCGGATAGCGAGCAATCATTGAGATTGCCATTGAGGTGAGCGACCATGTTGTCGCAAAAGACTCGGAAGACAAAATGAACGAAAAGAATGGAAGATAATGAATGAGATGAAAGATAATAATGAAATTATCTGTATATACGTATGTTGCATGATCGCATGATAAAGGAATGGTTTTTAATGAAAGTAAAGTATATTTATTTTATAAAGCTAGAACTCACTCAGCAACGCTGACTTTTATTACATTTTCCAGTTGGCAGGTAAATGATTGCTGAGGATGGCACGGCGAAGCTACTCGGCTCTTTTGGGATGGCATCCAATTATATAGCTTTTGTGATGTAATGCAAACATAAATTTTGTAACCGGATAATGGTGTATTATTTGGCAAAAGTATTTATAATGAAATGTGATGTCATTTTTGAATGTTTCCGCTGCAATGTTTTCTTAATGAAATTGTAATAATACGTTTTAAGTGCGATGAATGACCAACTGTAAGCGTTCCGGGAACGGGGCCTTACACATGACAATGTCAAGACTTATAATGAAATAGTGTAACATAGAAGACAAATCAACACAATCAAACCTAATGACTGAATTGACTCGGTCCGCAGACGAAGCCTTATAGAATGAATGATTCCGGTTCCAATCACCATGCGACTAAACAAATGGGGTGGGTTTGTCAAACCAATAGATCTATCATTGTTACCATGGGTTGCATGAATTAATTATTGTATCATCCAGTTTATCTAACTATGAACACATAATTGCAAGTAATAACATAGCATGTCTTGAATTGAATTTAGAATGAAATAGAATAACAATGAATATCAATGATTGTATATTAAATTACATGATTTCTCCAAAATATAAAGCACATAAAAAGGGCAATGAATACTCACTTTGATAATTATAAGCATTTTGGAAATGATAAAATGCTAGACTTGGCACCAAAAGTTCCTCACGGTTCAACCCTAATGTTTGGTGTCTTTTTGTTAGAATAATAGTGATTTAAAGACTAAGTATGAACTAGGGTCGTGATTTGGGTTTTTAATAAATAGTTTTAAGTAACATAATCCATTATATATATATTGATTAGACAAGTATAGACTAAATTGATTAAATAACTGGGATTGAGAATGATAGTAAATAACCATTAAAATAGAATTATTAAACTTTATTTATATATAAAAGTTGATTAATTAAAGTTTGAGTTTTAAGTGTGAGAATTAATTAATTAAATAATGAATTGGTCAATATAATCAATTGAATAATTAATTATTTAGATGATTTATTAAATATTGATTTAAAACAATTTGAAATAATTTAGGTTTGACTTAAAGTGATTTTTATAAAATATAAAACTTATAAATAAGTGTTTTATAACATTTAAACCCTTATATTAAATAAGAAAATGAGATTATAGCTTTTAAAAATTCTCAGAGATTAATAAATAATTTCTCAAATAATTATAATTAACAAAACAATTTTTATATTAATATTATGACATAATAATAATTTCTGAAAACTAATTCTAATTAAATAATATGATTTAAAAATATATGCGGGTGCCCATGGTCGAATCTGGGTCGCCCGTATATATGCAGTGTGTGTTACCATTGGGCCAAGGCCTCGAATCTGGTTAAAACGTCCCTGTATTGTTTAAAAACGTTAAATGTTAAATTCCCAAATTTGATAAGAACCCTAATTTGATTTGCTCCAAATTGAACCCTAATTTGATCATGATTACCGAAAATAAAAATGGGGCTTTGATTCCCCATGTGAAATCGAGTATATGTGTGTATGTAACTTACTTGATTGATGTCGAATTGGATGCGAATTAAGAACAGAAACAGTTGCGCAGGGACGAGATGAAAGTGATGATCGATTTCTTGTGTGTGTGCATTTTTGTAGAGAAACATCGGTTTTAGATAGTTCAGAGGAGTCGAATGGGATGATTACAGACTTGATTCGAGTATAATTTTGACTGTTTTGCTTCGAATGAGTATTGTCTTTGATTCGGGAGTTTCAGACTTGATTCGAGTATAATTACATGATTATAACACAATTATGAGGGGGTTTAAATTTGTATTGGTCGTATGAACATTGCAAACTCGTTTCTTTGATTAATTTGGTCATAAATGGTATTGAATCAGTTTTGATTTGAATTTGATTATGCGGCTTCGAGTGGCCAGGAGAATATTGGTTTTGATTTCAGATTAAAACATGTTATGGGTTCGAAATTGATTCACGATAAAGGGTGGGTGGTTCAATGGGGTTTAAATCGGTTGTTTTATGTGGTTGAGGGTCGCCGGAGTTAGGCCAGAAATTGGCCGGAGTAGTGGTCAAAAAAACAAGGGGGAAAAGGTCGATGGTGGGGGGTTGGGTTTAAATAAAATTTACACTTTTGGTCCCTCATGTTTACCATGTTAACATTTTATGTAAAACCTTTTAATTTAAGTTTTAAAATCTCTAATTTAAACCCTTAACTTTTTAAAACCCTAATTTAAAAATAACCCAAATTACTTAGAAACTTTTATCACTTTGTAAATTTGTTTAACTTTGAAATTTAATTATTTATTTGTAATTTAATATTTAGACTCATAAATGACAAATAAAACTTCATAAATTTATAAAAATTTTATTTTATATATTATAAAATATTTTATAATCATAAAATTATTATAACTTGTTTAAATGATTTGATAAATAATAATTGAATAAGACAATTCACCATACTGGTTAAATTACACATTTAATGCATTTGATTCTTTAAAATAAATAAAATAATTAATAAATAAATTTTTATTGCATGAAAGCTCAAAATGGGTTCGGGTTTGAGTTTATAGTTTGAAAGTGGGCAGATGTTACAGTTATTCCCCGTTGGGGTTACCGACAGTAACATTGCTATTAAAAGAGCCAAAACATTATTTTCTTGAATTGTGAGTAATTCTCTTTTCCATCTACATATCTATATTATCTTTTGATTCTGCATTTTGAAATAATCACTGATCAAAACACTTTTACAATCTTCTAAAGCAAATAACAAGGGAAACGCCACCATGAGAAGGACCTCCTCATACCATCTGTCAATCCAAAATCTTATTGCATCTCCTCTTTTTAAAACCCCAATTAGTAGCCAATTCAAATTTATATCCATATGTTTAAAATCATCCCCAATTTTGAATATACTCTTCCAGACTCCAGTTTGAGTTAATCTAACCGGTAACAAGTTCCAACTTCTTGTAGTGTGGTGAATGGACCATATGACATTCCACCATAGCGAATGTTTTTCATTTTTAAACCGCCACCACCATTTTGAGAGCATTGCCATGTTTGAATGTTTCAGGTGTGTAATTCCCAAGCCACCCATTTCCTTTGGACAGGTCACCTTTTCTCATGCTACCTAATGTATTTTATGATTTGTTCCAGAACCTCCCCATAAAAAAATTCTTCCTTAATTTCTCTAAGGTATTTATTACCTTGACTGATGCTCTATACAACGAGAAGTAATAAATTGGCAATGATTCTAATACTGACTTTATTAAGGTAACTCTACCACCCATTGATAATGACTTGGCTTTCCAATTTGATAGTCTAGATTTAAATACATCAATCACCGGAGCCCAATTTTTGACAAGATTCATGTTCGCGCCCACCTTTAGCGCAAGATAAGAAAATGGTAGTTTACCAGTTTGGCATCGTAATATTGAGGCCATATAAGACAACTCACAATCAGGAATCCCAACACCATAAATAGAGCTTTTGAGGAGGTTAACTTTTAGACCCGAAATAAAAAAGAAACCTCTCAAGAGCCTAGCAATATTGCGGACGTTCATCACATTACATTTATCAATTAGAATTACATCGTCCACGAAGAGAAAATGAATAATTCAGGACCATTATTCGGTAATTGCAGGCCCTCAAAAAGACCGATCGATACAAATTTCTTCATAAAACAAGACCAAGCTTCCATGGAAATAACAAATAAGAACGGAGACAACAAATCGCCTTGCCTTAATCCTCTCCGACAATCACATTCAACCGTTGGGCTGCCATTAAATAGCACTGAGGCTTGGGAAGACTTTAAGATTGCATTGATCCAAGATCGCCATAATAATGGGAATTTCATTTGCAGGAGAATACGATCAAGGGACTCCCAATCAAGTGAATCAAAAGCTTTAGCAATGTCTAGTTTTAGAATCATACCTTGACTTTTAGATCTCTTGATCCACGAGACAACCTCATTAATAATAAGAGGTCCATCCAAGATGGATCGATTTGCCACATAGGCAGTTTGCTCCTCCGAGATCAAACTCTCAAGAACTCCTTTTAATCAGTCTGTTAATATCTTGGAAATTACCTTATTAATCACTCCAATAAGGCTAATCGGCCTATAGTCATTTGGGGTGAGCGGGATTCGTAGATTTGGGTACCAACGCTATGAATGAGGATAAACAACCGGGTCTAATAACACTCTTCTCATGAAATTGCATCATGATATCAAGAAAATACCTTTCAAGCAGATTCCAATAGTGCCTAATAAAGCAGAAATTAAATCCATCTGGGCCTGATGCTTTATTTCCTTCGCATTCCCATACAACCTTTTCCAGTTCTGCCAGAGTAAATGGGGAAGTTAGATGCTGTGCCTGGTCATCAGAAAGTACCCATACTCCAGGTATTGAAAAGTGAGGATGACTTGAAACATGGTTGTCAAATTTCTTCATGAAAAAGTCAACAATGTGTTGCATGACAAGGCATGGATCCGTAACCCATGATTTATTTATTAGCATACCATGAGTTCTATTACTCGAAATATTAGAATTAACAACCCCATGGAAGAATCTTGAGTTCTCATTATCATCAAGTGCCCATCTAGTTCTGGATTTTTGGATCATACCCTCTTTCTTCCTTGTATGGATCTTTTTTGATTCACCTAAGAACCCAATTCTAATTTCAAGTTGGTGGTCCATAAGGTCTCCATACACAGCTAAATGATCTAGATACTGCAATTGGATTTTCAAATTATCTTCATATGCCATTTCTTTTGCTCTTAATCCATGAACCAAGCTTTTATGTCGGCTTTTAACCATTTTAATTTTACAACTAGTCTGTTATATGTCGGCCCCTCAAACACAAAAGAGCTACATAATCGTTGTACCAAGTCATCGAAACCTTGCTTTTGCAGCTAAGAGTTGAAAAAACAGAATGGAGGAGGGCCAAAATCAACTGCTCCAACATCTAGCAGGAGGGGGGTATGGTCAGACCAACCGTCGCTTGGAAGAGCCGTTAATTTAGCATCTGTCCATTTACCAAGAAAGCGTTCACACACAAGAACTCTATCAATTTTACTTGCACTTCGACCATTACAACTAATATAAGTGTTTCTCTGCCCACCCATAGCATATTCAAACAATTCAGCTTGACGGATAAAATTATTAAAGTCTTCAGCCGATGTAGCACAATACTCAGAATTCATTCTGTTAGAAAGCTCTCATACCACACTAAAGTCACAAAGTACAAGAAAAAAACCCGAAGTGTTTTGCATGTATTGAAGAATTTCACACCATAGATTCCTTTTAGCAATACTATCATGTGGAGTCACATTGATTATAGAGATATTAACTTTAATTCTTGGAAGCAAGCCATTAATCACGAGAAAGTGTCTAGATTTGGTAACAGAATGCATGAGTAAGACCGATGGATCCCATATTGATGCTAGACCACCAGATCTTCCTGTTGCATCCACAAATTCTACTTCATAACGTGATCTTCCCCAAAAAGTGTGAAATTTTATTTTCGAAGAATCGGCCAATTGAGTTTCTTGTAGTGCAATGAATTGAATATTATTTTTCGCCTTTAATCGTTTGACCCATTGGGCCTTCCCTAGGTCACCCGTCCCCCTTAAATTGATGGAAATACAGTTCATGGCGTCTACTATTGGCAACACCGCCGCTCCTCCGGCATGTCTTCCACCACCGCTCCTCCACCATGTCTTCCACCTCCGCTTTACTTGTGTTCGTCCACCACAGACGTCATCGTCAAACAGGAGACGGAACATCTCGCATTGGCAAGAACTACAACTTTTTTCGTGTGAACTACATTACATTACTCTCCGTTGTGCTTGCGATTTCACTCATTTCGCATCCGTTCTCTCTCATCACCATCGTATCTTTCGTCACGAAGCACCCAACACGACCTTTGGTTTCCCCATTCGAAGGAAATGGGGAGAAAATGCCAAAAAATAGACCGGCCACCAAAGAGTCGTTGTCGTTCACCCCCCCGCCCCGCTGAACTTGTAGAACCGTTGCCACGACCGCCAATCTAACCCCCTAAGGCTTCACAGTGAAGAAAGTGTTCAAATATGATTGCTGCATCACTCGCTTGTACCAGATGCATTATGGGTGGTCGGTGGCACTGTAGCCACCGACATCTGCGGTTAATATGTATTATAATTTATACACATAATGAATTAAAATATTTAATTTCCCTTTTTTTTTCTCCTCCCGGTAAACCTCGAATTCTCCTTTTTTTTCGATTTTTAGTTTGAGCAAATACTCAAGAGGATTAAATAATAAAGATTCCTTCCTTTTTTGTTGGTTCATGAAAACGGGACAATCAAATGCCTTTATTTTTTTAACTTTCTTATTATCTGTCTTTCTTCTTTCACCTTTGACTTGCAACAAAGAAAATTAGGATAAAATCACACCCCTTTTCTTCTTCAATTCACAAGAATGATGGCGACACCCGGTATGTTCTCTTCTTCTTATCTTTCTTTAATTTTTGGATTCAATTCGTCTGCATTGAACTTCTCTTAGTCGATGGTTTCTCTGAATCAATTTGAAAACAACAACTTACTCGACTTGTTCTTAATCTGAATCGATTTTGGGTTCTCCGGTACTGATCGATTTGGTAAACTTTCGGGTTCTGAATCGACTAAATCTTTTGGTTCTATGTTCTGAATCGATTTAAAAAATACTGAATCGATTTGTTCTTCAACTTGGCTTTGAGTCGATTTATCCCTCTGAATCGACTTGTTTTTGTGGTTCTGAATCGATTTAACTGAATCGATTTCTTCTTGGTACTGATCCATTTAACTGAATCAATTTGTTCCTTTTTCTGAATCAATTTAAACGGAATCGATTTGATCTTTGTTCTCTTTGATTTGTTCTTGTATTCTGCAATCGGGTCTAAATTGATTTTATCACTGAATCAATTTTAACAACCCTGAATCGATCGATTTGTTGTTCTCTGTATTGTTTGTACTCTTCTTAAACGATTTTGGTCTGAATAGATTTACTACTAAATTGATTTTAGTTTCGATTGCAAATTCAAGAACAAGTCATCGATTAAAATTGATCTGACACCAACTGTTGGCCCTTTAGGATCGATTAGGCTCTTGATTTATGATCTTGAATATGAACAATTGTATGTGTTTAGTTAGAGAGAATGATAAGAACGTATGAATGATTATGATTGATTGTTGTTAATGTACAGACACTTTGACTTCTATATATATCTATGGTGGTAGTTTACAACTTTGATTCTTGACACTCTAAACCCTTATACATACATACATACATACATACATACATACACATACTAGACTCTAAGTTACTTTCGACATATTACATATATGACCCATAGTTTAACTATACTTAGACACATATGTATGGATTAAGATGTTATACCTCAACAGGCGTTAGCATTTATCACTTCTGTAATATATGTCATGTGTTTTACACAACTTTATTCTAAAGATGCAGTCATAATCCATGATTGCTGCTTCATGATGTTGTAGGCGTCTTGGTTTAACTCATTCACCATGCACGTGTGTAGTTTTCTAGTGTCTCCTTTTTTTATGCAGTCATGATTGTTTTCCAAATGATTCAGTCTTCTTATTGAATTGTTTGTTGACTGGCATCTATGGAAAAAGCTTTTGTTCCTGCCATAGATGTCATGTAGCAAGCATTAATTTTTGCAATTGATTTATATTGGTTTAAAATTATTTAATGTTTTTATCTTAGTTTATTCATTTGTCATGTATAACATCAAAATCTTTTCTACAAATAATCAGTTAATTTGTTCAAAGATTGTGCCCCGAAAGAGAACACTAAGGATGCTTCCCTAACTTTTTGAACATCAATATCAAAATTGCATGCTTCATCTAAAGGGCTAACTCTTGAGCTTTGTCGTTGCATTAGTAGAGACCCTGTTATACTCTTTGAGAAAATGCGGGATACAATGGTACATTGATTTTTTATTGTTGCTTCCACCCGTTGTTTATGTTCTTTTCTTTTTCTAGCTTCAACAATATAAGAACTGTTGTGTTTTATAGGAAATATTGAAAGAGAAAAAGCCTACCATGACAGAAGTACCGACTAATACTCTCCAAGCAGTTCACAAGGTTGGATGTGTGACTCCTCCTGATATTGTTGAAGGTAAGGTCTACACTTTTTGTAAATTAAAAATTTTAAAGGATGATTCAGTAACATTTATGTTTATGTATATATAGCAGTATGCCATTGCTCTCTAATCTATGACTTTCTGAAATGGTTCATAACAGATGTTAAAGTAGCTGTCAAAACTAAAGTTCCACTTATGCTTTCGTTGACATTAAATTGGTTAACCCCATTGCATCTAAATGAGCAACAAGGTAGGGTCTATTCTTTTTTTTGAAGGACATGTTAGGATCATACTTATTGAGAAATTGGATAATACAATGGTATGTTGATCAAGGTATGTTGATCAGTTTTGATTGTTTGCAGTACTTGTTTTTGTGTTAAGAATAGTGTGAATTAAAGTATATAATAACACTAGAAGACATATATTTGAAGGCTTATAATGTAGGTTTTGCTAGAAGGTCACTAGCAAGCATGTTTAGCATGAAGAAACCTATACCTGCTGCTGCTGTGAGTTTCATTTTTTTTAATGTCTCATTTTTTTTATATATTGAATGCTCAATATATATCATCCTTCTACCTGGTACTGATATTAATTATCTCTTTTCACTATTTAAGCTTGCTGCAAAGAAGGTAGCTCACGCAAGGACAGCTGTTGGCAAGAGATTTTGCATAATCTCACATATATATGCATAATCTCAATGCTTAAGAAATTTTGGACTGGATCAAACCAAAAAAGTTGAACATGAAGAGGTTGAGGTGCAGTCCTTGTGCCAAAGACACACACATTCACTCACACATATATGCATAATCTCAACGCTTAAGAAATTATGGACCAACATTATGCCTCTTTTAAATCAAATACCTTATCTTAACGCTTGTTGCTTGCAGCCAGTGGAGATGATCCTTGAAGAGACTGAAAACATATTATAATCTATCATTCAAGTAGATCCTATCATCCAGTAGAAGAGTGCCACATGGAAATAGCAACTCGAAGGTTTCTCGTTTTACAAAAATGATAAATGAAAATGAAATAAAAATGTTAGTATTATGTTCAGTATAAGAAATAATTTATTGATTCCATATTCACCTGGGTGACAGGCTTTCTATTAATTACTAACGGTAAAGTTGATTACTTAATTTGTATTTGTTTTCGTAGTTATGTGATGATCGTGACATTGACCAGTATGTGTTTTTCATAATTATGACTTTCTTTCCTTCAGATATTACCTCATTCAAAGAACAAGTTGTAGCACTCCAAGAACTTGACCACTCAACAGAATTAAAATCAAGTATTGCTGTTCGCGGTTGGACTGGGAAAACTGTACAGGTTGAGATGTCATTGAAGTTGCCGGCCATATAGCTTCTACTACATGAAAGTTTCCAAAAAAATTGGTTTTACTTGCATTAAAGGTAAATAAAGATCACATAAATTGCATTTAATAAGTATTTGCAATCTTAAAGTTATGTTATAAATTTGTAACTTGCATCAAAATAGAGCTCTTATGAACGAATTGACCATGGTATTCTGAATTCTCTACATCTGAAGTTTGTATATCTGCATGATGACAGATATTTATGAAAGCAGGGTGGCTGATACTAAGACCTGTGCACAAGCTATGAAATTTCTACCAACTTGTTTCTAAAACAGCCCCTAAGTGTGGTCAAGCATTCCTATTATTTTTGGAAAAAGTAAGTGTAGTAAAGCATCCCAATTAGTGTTCTTTGGGTTCAATAACTTTCTGACGAGCCTAGAAGAATGTATTTTTATCTTTAGTTCAAAGTTACAATCCATATTATTTCTATCAATTTTGTAGATGTTCAAGACCACGAAAGAGCACAAAAAACCCTAACCTTCTTGGTGAGGGCTTGCTGTAGATGGTGACTGCAGTTGAGCAGTAAGTGATTTCTTTGAAGAAACCGACAACCGTTGCTGCTACTACTTGAAATGCTACCACTAAACTTAGTGCAGAGCATAGTGTGAAAAATCCTTTTGATTGATGGTTGTGTTTTTACTCCTAGATTCCTCTAAATTGTTTGTGCATTTTTGGTGTTAAAAATTCATGTGTTTTCTCTGGCCAGGTGCAGCTGCTGCACCAAAGAAGAGTGTTAAAGCATGGTCTTGATAGCTTGCATGATGAGGATATTAATGGTAAGGTAACACTGGGTTAGGTTATTTTTTATAACCTTTTCAGTTATATAAGAAGGTGATGTGAATTGACCCATTCATTTGTAAATGGGTTGAAATTTTGGCCTCTCACACAATTTTTTCTTCTAAATTTCATTTGTATCTTGGTCACATTATTAGATAATTAATATTAGGTCAATATTAAAGGTCTTATGTTAGGTCATATGAAATGTTCCATGCATTCTATATATAACCTTTGTAATCATCTGAAACATAACAATCATCAATATGATATCTTCTCTGGTTTAACTCACAGCAATGCTGAATTATTCAAGAAAATTGGGGATAAACAAACATGCTGTATTGGCCTATATGAACTATACCAAATAACGCACTTGTACCCAAAGATAACACCATTCTCTTATTTATTTACATTATAGCGTGACACGTTCCACCATGAGAACTTAAGCTTTTTCAATACGCTAGGTTGGAATATTTTTCTCAACTTCAAAATGCAAGTGAAGCTTTTGGAACTACACTATATATGATTTAGTACAGGTCTTAGTAACCTTTTTCCTAAATAATTCTTTCAAGATATCCTTAGATTTTCTAATTGCAAGTGTATAAACTTTTTTTTTGTATATTAGCTGGAAAAAAATGCTGCAGCTGGAAGATATCCATCCAGTGTATCTATGCGAACACCTATGCCTATGCTTTACACATTTTATTCCCAAAATATGCATTTCACCTGTACTTACAAAAATTTTAACTGATGGTAAATTTTGTTAATACTACAAATGAGGCCCCAAGTTTCACTATACCACCATCATACAGTCATACACAACGTTAAGAGGTCCAACGTCTGTTCAATCATAGATATCCATCTATAGGTTTATGTCTACTACAATTTCAACTTATTTTTTTATGTATTTTCTAATTAATTTATCAATTTGTAGATAGTACTGGGACTCTAGGTGCAACAAAAGAACAAATGAAGAGCATCTGGTTAGCTTTTGCTGGGAACCATGAGCCCGTAACCTGGTCGAGTAATGAATACCGTGGTTCGGAACCAATTGAAGAAATTAATAAATTCATGGAAGAAGCAAATAAAGCCCATTTGTCCTACCTGAACCGGTAATACCTTTTATTTATAAGTTTAATTGTTTTATAGTAAACACTAGAATTAAGTCCCCGTGTTGCGGTGGGGGCGTAAAACTTTGCCAAATAGCATAAATGTCACACAACTGCCAACTTCCACTAACACTGAAGTTGGGTTGTGTTAATGCAGAGAAATTAGATCAAAATGTAAAACATAGAAAAGTTTAACTAAGTCGATCTAGGACCCACGTGTTGCAATAAAACTTTCAAACGGGTGAAAATAGACCTAAAACGTTGAACCACACCTGCACATTGCGCCATGCATGTTAAACCACACATGCATGTTGCGCCATGTTAACTTGCAAATCTTAGAACGAAACGTAAAACAGAAACTTACGAAAGATAAAAGTTTTGGGTTTAAGTTGTGAAGTAAACAAAATTGTAAAGTCAAATTGCAAAAGATAAAAAAAGTTTTGGGTTAAAAAGTAAAAACTCAATTTTTGTGAGGTTACATTGTAAAAGTGAAAAGTTTAAGGTTAAAAATAGAAAATTGGTTTTTATACAACACTCTATGCATAAGGTACAACACCTTATGCATAAAAAAGTTGAAAAGTTTAATTGTTTTATGGTAACATATGTGCCATATGGAACCTGACTTATCTTTTACGCTTGAGAGTTTCTAGCAACTTTCTTTTGAGCTTTGGTATGATGATGCCTTTTGAGAAGTCATTGGAAATGGTAGGTAAAAAGAGCTCTTAGAATTGATGGGTGTTTGTAATTGTTTGTTTTTTGTCCTCTACTTAAGAGTCACTCATGTAGTTGTGAGAGTTACCTTTACTAATGCGTTATTTTTTAAATTGCTTCTGGTTATCTAACGCGTTACTAATGAGTTACCTTTAACATTAGTAATTGATGGGTGTTTGTAGGTACTGTGCAACCATGGTTGCACAGTACCTACACAAACAAAATAGTAATGCTCTTCGTGCCGGGTCGTGTTTTGCCAATCCTTTGTACTTACTTGTTTTAGTTTAGTGTAATTATTTTATTACCTTTATCTCTCTTTACGCGTTTGGTAGTGTTGATGTTTTCAGGAAGCTTATGTTCGTATCTTCACCGGTTGATGATCTTGTAGAGCCTTATTCTGAACCCAAAAAGGTAATCAGGAGAAACTTGAGGGCAAGATCCTAAAAAGTAGCACAAGAGATTGAAAGTGAAGCGACGAGGCTAGAATACTCAAACGAAACCGAAAGTGAAGAAGAGCACATCGAAGACACAATGGCGGGGCAAGAAAATAAAAGAACAATCTATGATTTTGCCAAACCATCTTTAGAAGGTGCAAAACCTAGCATTGTACGACCGAATATGCAAGTTAACAACTTTGAGATCAAGTCAAGCACAATTCAAATGATTTAAAACAATTGTCAATTTGATGGTCGTTCGGATGATGATCCAAACTTTGACCTTGCAAACTTTCGTGAGATATGTGATACATTCAAGATTAACGGAGTTAGTGATGATGCAATTAGACTCCGGTTATTCTCCTTCTCACTATGCGATAGAGCAAAGTAATGGTTGAATACATTTCCTGTTGGTTCCATCACCACTTGGGATCAAATGGCCGAAAAATTTCTTTTGAAGTATTTTCCACCATCGAAAACCTCTAGATTAAGAAACTTGATCACATCATTCATGCAAGATGAAGGAGAATCACTCTATGAAGCATGGGAAAGGTACAAAGATTCGATGAGAAAGTGTCCACACCATGGATTGGAACCTTGGTTTCAAATCCAAACATTTTACAACGGGTTATGTCCGGAAAGTCTCAGATTATTGATGCATCCTCACGAGGTGCATTTTGGGATAAAACACCCGAGGAAGCAAATGAGTTGATTGAAGATTTGGCCAACAACAGTTGTTCATGGAAAAGCTCCAAGAACAAGGCAACCAAGAGAGGGTGTTCATCAAGTTGATACATATCATTCTTTATCTGCACAAGTTGAAGCACTTACAAACCGAATGAATCAAATGCAGGTAAACACGGCCCAAGCAGTTTGTGATATGTGTGGGGGACCACATATGAGTTCTGATTGTCAACAAAGGGAAATGTTCAACCCTTTGGAGCAAGTTGACTATATGGGAAGTCTAGTTTGGCTTCAGAACAACCCATATAGTAACACATACAATGCGGTTTGGAAAAATCATCTGAATTTCAGTTGGAAGGCAAGTGGTAGTAACCAACCCCCGGGATTTCAACCAAGGCCAACATATCAAAACCATCAACAACAAAGCCATCAAACGTATCAACAACAAACCCAAAATCAATTCCGCTCTCAAAATCAAAATCAATATCAACAATTCCAACATCAAGGTTCAAGTGGTGGTTCACAACCGGAAAAGAAATCCAATTTGGAAGAGATGATGGCACAATTCCTATCTACAACCAAAAGTTGTCTTCAAAGTTCTGAAGCTCGTCACCGACAACACGAGATGGAATTGAGAAACTATCGAGCGAAGCTCAGGTGGAAGAAATTTCAAGGCAATTATCCGAAAGGCAACAAGGTATCCGAAAGCTCATGTCAAGGCGGTCACAACTAGAAGTGGCAAGACCACCTATTCGGATAACTTAACTTCTACATCCGAGCCAATTGGTGAGAGGAAGTTGAGGTTCAAGACGAAGTGCAACATACTAGGCAAAGCCCATCAAGTACTACACAAGTCAAAGAACCATTGAGAGTATACAAACCCACTATTCCTTATCCGGGTAGATTGAAAAAGGAAAAGATGGAACAACAATATGGTAAATTTCTTGAACTTTTCAAGCAATTGCATATTAACTTACCATTCGTTGAAGCTTTGTCACAGATGCCAAAGTATGCCAAGTTTCTCAAACACATTCTAACAAACAAAAAGAAACTCGAGGAGCTTTCACATGTGACTTCGAATAAACAATGCTCAGCGGTTTTGCAAAACAAGCTACCCAAGAAGATGACCGATCCAGCGAGTTTTACTATTCCTTATTTAATTGGTAGTTTATCTGTTAGTAATGTATTAGCTGACCTAGGTGCTAGCATCAATTTGATGCCTTACTCGGTATTTGCAAAATTAAACCTAGATAAGCCTAAACCGACCTGAATGAACATTCAACTTGCCGATCGCTAGTACCCTAGAGGCATAGTTGAGAACATATTGGTTAAAATTGATAAATTTGTGTTTCCGATTGATTTTGTAATTCTTGACATGGATGAAGATAAAAATATACCACTTATCTTAGGTCGCCCATTCTTAGCTACCTCTAGAGCCTTAATTGATGTATGCAATGGTAAATTACTTCTAAGGGTAGATGAAGAAGAGGTGGTCTTTGATATTAAAAGTTCCATGAAACATTCACAAAATCATGATGATTCGTTATATTTTATTGAAACTATAGACTCACATGTGGATTATTATTTGCAGGAAAGTTGTGAACAAAATGCTTTGGACATACAATTGCTTGATGGGGAAAACATTGACCTTTGTCACGTGCAAGTTGTTGATGAGTTAGCTTGCTCGTCAACCAATGAACCATCCTCAAGTCCGGAAGTATTTGAAGTAACGGAAAGAGATGAAGCAATTAAGGCTAATCCATCTGTTAAGGAACCACCATCATTAGAACTTAAGGAGCTACCATCTCATTTGGAGTATGCCTATTTGGATGATGATTCCAAATTACCTGTCATTATCGCTTCCGAGTTAACGAATGATGAAAATGTGAAGCTCTTAGAGGTGTTAAAGAGGCACAAGAAAGCTATGGCTTGGAAGATCATGAATATAAAAGGAATACATCATTTCTTTTGTACCCATAAGATCTTCATGGAAGATGATTACAAGCAGGTGGTGTAACATCAATGTCGCCTTAACCCTAACATGCAAGAAGTTGTGAAGAAGTAAGTAATCAAGCTACTTGATGCGGGTGACAAATGAAAAGAATGAACTTATACCTACAAGAGCCGTCACGGGTTGGAGAGTTTGCATCGATTACCGCAAGCTCAACGATGCAACAAGAAAAGATCATTTTCCCTTACCTTTCATTAATCCAATGTTAGAATGTTTATCTGGAATATGTTTTATTATTTTCTTGATGGTTTTTTAGGATATTTTCAAATTCTAATTGCACCCAAGGACCAAGAAAAGACAACATTCACATGTCCTTATGGAACTATGGCATATAGAAGGATGCCATTTGGATTGTGTAATGCACCGGCCATATTTTAAAAATGCATGGTTACCATATTACATGACATGATTGAAGACTCGATGGAAGTATTCATGGATGATTTCTCGGTCTTTGGAAACTCATTTGATCATTGTATGAGTAATTTGAAAAGAATGCTTTCAAGATGCGAACAATCAAATCTTGTTTTGAATTGGGAGAAATGCCACTTCATGGTAAAGGAAGGTATTGTCTTAGGTCATAAGATTTCTAATGAGAGGCTAGAGATAGATAGGGCAAAGGTGGAATACATTTCAAAATTATCACCACCTAATTCGGTTAAAGCGATAAGAAGTTTTTTAGGTCATGCCTGCTTTTATAGACGTTTTATCAAAGACTTCTCAAAAATTGCAAGACCTGTGACCCAACTTCTTGAAAAAGATGTATACTTTGTTTTTAATGATGAATGCTTGGTTGCATTTAATCTATTGAAAGAGAAATTAATAAATGCACCCATAAGGATAGCCTTTGATTGGAATCTCCCATTTGAACTAATGTGTGATGCTAGTGACTATGCAGTTGGAGCGGTTTTAGGACAACGGAAGGAAAAACGTTTTCATCCAATCTACTACGCAAGCAAAACTCTCAATGATGTTCAAGAGAACTATACAACTGCCGAAAAGAAGTTGCTTGATGTGGTGTTTGCTTTTGATAAATTTCGCTCTTACCTTATCTTATTAAAAACCATTATGTTTACTAATCATGCAGCCCTTAGGTATTTTTTTGAAAAACAAGACGCAAAACCAAGATTAATTAGATGGATCTTGCTTTTGCAAGAGATTGACATAGAGATACAAGACAAAAAGGGGGCTGAGAACATCGCAGCTGACCATCTTTCTCGTCTTGAGAACTTATCTTTAGAGACCCTTCGGGAATCCAACATAAATGACAATTTCCCACATGAGTTTTTTTTGCAGGTTCAAGAGATTGATGATCACCCTTGGTTCGCGGATTTTGCAAACTACCTTGCGGGTGGGGTTCTTGTTAAAGGAATGACTTATCAATAGAAAAAGAAGTTCTTTACCGACCTAAAGCATTACTTTTGGGAAGACTCACATAGTTTAAGGTTTGTGCAGATCAAGTGGTGAGAAAATGTGTGTATGGGAGTGAGACAATGAGCATTATTCGTCATTGTCATGAATGACCCAATGGTGGGCATCATGAAGCTAATTACACTGCCAACTCAACAACGATAACAACCACGACAACAATGACAAAAACCATGACAACAACCACAACAACGATAACAACAACGACAACAACCATGAAAACAACAACGACGTTGAGGACATCGATGACAACAACGACAACAACAACAACGATGATTAAAATGCTAGCGACAACTGCAAAGACGACGACAACAACCACCACAACAATGGCAACGACAACAACCACGACCACAACAACGGCAACGACAACGACAACAACAACAACGACAACAACCATGACGACAACAAGGACAACAACCATGACGACGACGACAACACGACGACGACAACAACGACGACGACAACAACAACAAAAAGAAACCATAATAACAAAGACGTCAATAACAATGACGACGACAACAAGAATGACGACAACAACAACAGCAACCACAACAACGACAACAACAACAACCACAACAACGACAACCACAACAACGACAACCGCAATGACAACAATTACAATAACAAAAACAACAGCAGCAACAACAAAAACAAAACAACTATAATGACAGTGATAACAACAACCATGATAACAACGACAACGACAACAACAATGACAAAAACCATGACAACGACAACCACGACAACGACAACCACGACAACAACGACGACAACAACAACAACCATAACAACAATGACAAAAATCACAACAACAACGATAACGACAACATACACCAACGACAAGAACTATGACTACCATGACAACAAGCACATCAATAACAACAACAAAAGCAACAAATACCATAACAAGAACGACTAAAAAGACAACAACAACAAGAACGACTACAAATACAACGACGACGACAACGAAAACAACTATAATGACAATGACAACAACAAAAATGACAACAACCATGACAATCGCGTCAATAACGACAACAACCACGACAACCACGTCAACAACAGTAACAACCCTGATAACAACAATGACAATAACCACGACCAAAACAATGACAAAAACCATGACACCAACCAAGACAACGACAACAACAATGATAACAACCACGAAAACAGCAACAACAATAACCACAACAACGACAACATCCACGACGACAACAACGATGACGACGAAAACGATGACGACAATTACAACGACAACAACGATGGTGACAAGAATGATGAAGATAACAACAACACCAACAACAACGAAGACGACAAAAACAACACAAATAACGACAATAATAACAACAACAACAGCCACAACAACGACAACGACAATAACCACAACCATAACAACAACAACGATACAACTATGACAACAATCATGGCGACCACAATCACGACGACAACAACAACAAGAACAATGATGATGACGATGACAACAAACACAACCACGAAAACGACAAAGACAACAACGGCAACGACAACGACAACAACAATAACGACGACGTTAAGAATGACAAAAACGGCAACAACAAACACAACAACGACAACCACAACGACAACAACTACGACAACAACAAGAAAAACAAGAATAGCAAAAACAACTACAACGATAACGACAACAACAAAAACGACAATGACAACAACAACCTTGACATTAACAATGACAATAACCCCACAACAATTACAAAAACCACAACACCAACCACGTCAACGACAACAACAATGACAAAAACCACAAAAACAACAACAATAACCACAACAAAAATAACGATTATAACAACGACGACAACATCCACAACGACAGCAACGATGATGACAAAAATGATGATGACAGTTACAACGACGACAACTACAATCACAACAACCACGACGGTGACAACAACGATGAATATAACAACAACACCAACAAATAACGACGACAACAACAACAATAGCCACAACGGCGACGACAAAAATAACACAAATAACGATGACAACAACAAAAATAGCCACAACAATGACAACAACAACGATAACAACATTGACAACAATCACGGCGACCACAACCACGACGACAACGACAAGAACAACGATGATGACGACGACAACAAACACAATTACAACAACGACAATGAAAACAACATAAAAAACAACGAGAAAAACCACAGCAACAACGGCAACAACAACAACCACAACAGCGACAACCACAACTACGACAACAACAAAATCAACAAGAACAACAAAAACAAGTACAACGACAACGACAACGACGACAACAACAACAACGACAACAACCACGACAACAACACCAACCACACCCACGACAACGACGACGACCACAACTGATATGTGAATAAATATACATGTTAATTATGCATATCTTTACCATCTAAAGTGTTTTTTTGTCATAAATTCATCTTTATCTATTCTTAATTATGATTAATTTGGATTTAGTAGTTTTGGGTGGTTGCTTGATGATTTCAAAAGAAAAAGACAAGAAATGAATGAAGTTTTTGGAAGTGCAGAGGCTGTTATAGTAATGACTGATTTTGTCAGGAGCATAACATGCATCATGTCCTTTTTCCTGCGCATTATGGTCACGATTGATTTTGTCATGGCCATAACACGCATCAGCCCCTTTTAAGCCCTTCTTTTTTTTTCCTTTTGGGAGAGACGAATTCTGGAGTAGAAACACTAGTTTTTCTCCATTCTTGTGGTAACTTTGAAGGAATTCTTTGAAGAGTTCAAGCTAGGTTGAAGATCAAGCATTTCAAGAAAAGATTCAACTCTACACAACCCACATTTACTCATCTTTGGTTTGAAAATCTTTAGATCTATTATGTATTCTTCTATTGTTATGAGCTTGGTTGTGGTTTTTGTAAGCCTAATGGGCTAAACATTCTTTATCGCTTAGATTAGATGAATCTTAGCATGCTTTGACATTTTACATGTAACTTTTGGTGATGATTAGGTTAACGCTTATTACAAGGTTATGAATGTTTTTTCAATGATTGTGTATGCTTGTTGAACTTGATGAAATGATGAACGTTATGGGTGTTATAATCATATATTGTTGGAAAACCATCTGTTTTAGAACATATATTCATGGAATGCATATATTAGTGTGTGGTTTATGGTATTTGACTAGGAATGGTAAATGATGGTTGATTATTTAGTCAAGTTGAACAATTGTGCATCCAAACACTTATTTTTATGAAAACCATTGTGTTTGTTATGAATATCTCCTAACATTGTGTATGTGTAACCATATATAATGCACATATTTATGATTCGTGTATTTGTGTTAGGACATTCATAAATTGAATGATTTACATAGCGGTTGTTACATTACGCGAAGTGATGTGGTTACCATGCGTTTATCATGTTAACTTTCCAAATATTTATGGGTTTGGTATCCTTGATGGGAGTCCTAACTATTTTCAACTTTGGCTTAATAATATCATTGGGTCTTAAGGTGAAAACCATTTTAATAAATTTAGGTGAAAACCATTTTAATAAATCTAAAGCTTAATTGTATAAAATCAATTATTAAAATATGTATATATCAAAGCGCACATCAACAACCATGACAACCACGACAACGACAATGGCAACAATAATAATGACAATAATTACGACTAGCACGACAACAACAATAACAACAACAAGAACAACAACAGAAATGATAAAGATAACAACGAAACGACAACAACAAACACAACAACGATAACAACGACAACGACAGCAATAACAATGACATCAACCAAGATAATCACATCAACAATAATAACAACCACGACAACACCAACGACAAATACCATGACAAAATGACAAAATCACAATGATGACCACGACGACGACAACAACAACAAACACTACAACTACAACAACCAAAACACAACAATGACGCCGACGACAACAACGCCGTCAACTACGACGATGACAACGAAGACGACAACACGAAGACCACAACAACAACAAAGACGGTGGCGACAACTACAACAATAACAACAACAACACCATGACGACAACAACGATGAAGACAATGATGGCAACGACAACAACGACGATGACAACAAAACAAACAATGACAACAACACAACAACAACAACAACAACCACAACAACGAGAACGATAGCAACCACAAGCACAATGACAACAACGACGACGACAACAAAGACAACAACTACGACAACAACGATGACAACAACAACGACGACGACAACAAAAACGACGACTACGACAACAACGATGACAACAACAACGACGATGACAACAAAGACGACGACTACGACAACAATGATGACAACAACCACAACAACAACAACAATAGCAACTACCACAACAATGGCAACAACCACGACAGCAACAACAACCACTACAACAATAATAATGGCAACGACAACGCAACAACAACAATAACAACAACGACAACGACAACTACAACGACAACAACTACAACAACAACCACAACAACAACAACAACAACAACAATAACAACAACAACCACAATTATAAAAACAACCACAACAACCACAACCACAACCACAACAACAACAACAAGAACAACAACCACAACCACAACAACAACAACAACAACAACAACAACAACAACAACAACAAAAAACAACAACAACAACAACCAAACCACAAGAACAACAACCACCACCCCAACAACCACCACCACAACAACAACAACAACCACCACCACAACAACAACCACAACAAAAACAACAATAACAACAACAATACAACAACCACAACAACAACAACAACAACAACCACAATAACAACCACAACCATAATAACAACCACCACAACAACCACTGCCACAACAACAACAACAACAACAACACAATGACCACCACAACCACAACAACAATAACAACGACAAGAACAATAACTACAACAACAACCGCAATTACCAAACCCACAATAACAACAACCACGACACCACCACCACAAACAACAAAAATGACAACAACAACAACGATGACGACGATGACAATAACAACAATGATGACGACGACGACAATAACAACAACAACAACAAAAACTACAACAACCACAACAACAATAACCAACACAACACAACAACAACAACAACCACAACAAAAACAACCACAACCAGAACATAACAACTACCACCACAACAACCACAACCACAACAACAACAATAACAACAACCAATCAACAACAACAACAACAATAACAACAACAACCACCACCACAACAACCACCATCACAACGACAACAAAGACAACACAAACAACAACAAATACGACAAGAACTACAACAACAAAAACAAAAACAACAACAACAATGACAAGAAAAAACAACAACTACTACCACAACCACAACTACCACAACCACCACAACAACAACCACAACCACAACCACAACAACAACCTAAACAACAACAACAACGACAACAACAACAACAACAGCAGCAACAACAACGACACAACAACTACAAAGAGAACAACAAAAACAACGACGACAACAACAATAACAACAACAACCAGAACCACAACCACAACAACCACAACCACAACAACAAAACAACCACAACAAAAACAACCACAACAACCATAACCACAACAAGCAGAACCACAACAACAACAATAACAATAACAAATCCACAACAACAACAACAATAACCACAACCAAAACAAAAACAACAACAACAACCACAACCACAACCACAACAAAAACAATAACAACAACAACAATTATAACAACAAAACACAACAACAAAACCCCACAACTACCACAAGAACAACGAACAATCACAACAAAAACAACCACAACCCGAACAACAACAACCACCACAACCACAACCACAACAACAACAACATAACAAATCAACAACAATAACAACAACAACAATAACAACAACAACAATAACAACAACAACAATAACAACAACAACAATAACAACAACAATCACAACCACAACAACAAGAACAAGCACCACAACAATAACAACGACAACAAAAACCACAACTACGACAAGAACTAAAACAACAACAACAAAAACAACAACAACTACGACAAGAACTATAACAACAACTACAACTACCACAACCACAACCACAACAACCACACCCCAACAACAACAACAACAACAACTATCAAACACACAACAACAACAACAACAACAACAATAACAACAACAAACACAACCACGACAACAACAACCACAACCAACAACAACAACAACAACAACAACAACAACAAGAACAACGACAATAACCCCAACCACAACAACAACAACAACAACAACAAACACAACCACAACAACGACAATAACAACAAGAAGAACAATATCAACAACCACAACAACAACTACAACGACAACAACCACCACCATAGCAACAACAACAACAACCACAACCACAACCACAACACAACAACAACAACAACAAACAACAACCACGACAACAACACCAACAACAACAAAAACAACCAAAACAACGACAACCACCACCACAACAAGCACAACCACAACAACAACAGTTATAACAACAAAACAAAACAACAACAACAACAACAACCAAAGCCAGAACAAGAACATCCACCACCATAACAACCACAATTACAACAACAACAACAACAACTATACGACAACAACCACGACCACAAAGACAACCACAACCACAACGACAACGACAACCACAACGACATCCACCACCACTACGACAACCACAACCACAACCACAACCACAACCACAACCACAACCATAACCACAACCACAACGACAACAACCCCTCGCACAGCAAGAAAATCAACCACGAGAACAACAACAACGACAACAACAACAACAACCACGACCACAACAACAACAATGACAAGAGCATCAACAACAACAACAACAACAACATCAACAACCACAACCACAACCACCACCACAACAACCACAACCATAATAACGACAACAACAACAATGACAATAAGATCAACAACAACAACAACAACAACAAAACCAAAAACGACAACAACAATGACGACAACAACAACTACAATGACAACAACCACCACCACCCAACAACAACAACAACAACAACAACAACAACAACAAGAACAACAACAACAACCACCATAACAATAACAACAACCACGACAACAACAATAACAACAACAAACAACCACAACCACAGCAACAACAACGACAAGAACATTAACAAACAACCACAACCACAACAACAACACCACAACCACAACAACAACAACCACCACCATAACAACCACAACCAAAACAACAACAACGAAAAGAACATATACATCTACAACAAAAACAACAACAACAACAACCACAACAACAACAACAACAACGACCACAACAACAACAATAACAACCACCACCATAACAACCACAACTACAAACAACAACCACAACCACAACAACAACAACCACCACCATAACAACCACAACAACAACAACGACAAGAACATCAACAACAACAACAACCACCACAATCACAACAACAACAACCACCACTATAAGAACAACAACAACCACAACAACAACAAAGAGAACCACAACTACAACAACAACAACAACAATAACAAAAACAAATACGACAAGTACAACAACTACGACGACAACTACAACAACGACAACAATAACAAGGACAACAACCACCACCACAAGACCCACAACAACAACAACAACAACTATACAACACAAACAACGACAACCACAACGACAACCACAACCACAACCACAACCACACCACACCACAACCACAACCACAACCAAGACACACTCGAACGACATCCACCACCCACCACTACGCAACCACAACGATAACCACAACACAATGACAACCACAACCACAACTACAACCACAACCACAACCACACCATAACAACAACCCCAACCACAACCACAACCACCACACCACCACCACACCACACCACAACCACAACAACCACAACCACCAACCACAACACAACCACAACCACAACCACAACCACAACCACCAACCACAACCACAACCCACAAACCACAACCACAACACAAAAACAACACAACACCCACAACCACACCACACCACAACTAGAACAACAATGACGACTATAACGATGACCACAAACGGCGACCACAACCACAACCAAACCACGACCACAACTACACTCACAACGACAACCACAACCACTAACACAACCACACCACAACCACAACCACAACACCATGAC